>OX941081.1:100698369-101912869 GCA_954870635.1 Arctium minus | reverse complement strand
ATAATTCGTACGAGTTCTCATGCGAATTGTGAAGAACTCGCATGTAGTGAGATAAGAATTGTAAGGAATTCTCACAAGATCTTATACGAATTCTTGTGGATTTCGCATAACTTTTCAAAAAAAATCTAAGTCCAGATTTCGTATCGATGCGAAAAGTTTTTGAAAATTTTGAATTTTTTTTAAGTAAAGAATTCGCATCATCCTGTGAAACGAAATCTACATGCGAAAAATTTGATGCGAAAAATTCTCAAAATTTTTGAAGTCAAGAATTCGCCTGAGTGGTTTTTACGAATTGCAAGGAATTCGCAGATAGCTATATACGATTTCTTGGAATTCACATATTGGTGTATGCGAAAAGTGTTTTTTTTTGTTTTGTATGCGAATTGTGAGTTCATGCGAATTCTGATCTTTGTTGTACGAATTCTTCTTGATATACGAATTATGGTACATAACTTCATGCGAACTATTCTTTATGGTAGCGTTTGGTACGCAGACAAGATTGGACGGGACTGGACAGGATAGGACTGGACAGGACAGGACAGGACAGGACTGGATAGGACAGAACTGGACAGGACAGGACAAGAGGCTAGGACAGGACTGGACAGGACTGGACTGGACTGGACAAGACAAATGGTTGTCTTGTGTTTGGTACGACTAAGACTGGATAGGACATAACTGAATAAGTTTCCCTAAAAGTTGTTTGATAATTTTATATGTCATATAATAGTTATAAATAACACAAATAAAAAATATTCTTAAATAATTTAATTAAAAAACATTATTAATTTTTGTACACAATTTTCATACATATAAATACATACAAAAACAATAGTAGGAAATTTGAATGAAAAATATGAAATAATTGATGGTAGTTCGAAAAAATCGGATTCATATAAAAAAATATAATAGTTGATTCAATTTGGAAGATCTTAATGAATTGACGGATGCATAGTTGCAGCGACGAGTAAAGATAAAAGACGATGGGTGACCGGTGAAAGACGATAGTTGTGAAGAAGGTGAAAGATAGTAATAGAGGTAGTGGTGGTGGCGGTGCACAGTGGTAATTGAGGTTATTGTAGTGGAGGAAGAGACGGAGGTTACCAACGATGGTTGACGGCGAGCGACAGTGGTGGCAGCCAGCGACGGTGGTTGGCGGTGAGCGTCGGTGACGGCGACGGCAATGGGTGGTTGTAATTGGTGGAGATGGAAATGGGTGATGGTTGTGGAGGTGGTGGAGGAAGTTGTTGTGGTAGTGAAGGAAGAGGTGGAAGTGGTCGACGATGGTTGGTGGTAGCTACCGGTGGCCGTCGATGGTGGTGGCGACAATAGGTGGTAGTGATCGGTGTTAGTGGAGGTGGTCGACGATGGTAGTGGTGGTGGCGATGACTGATGGTTGTGGAGGTGGTGGAGGAGGTTGTTATGGTGGAGAAATAGGTAGAGGTGGCCGACGGTGGTTAGCGGTGGCTACTAGTGGCCGCTGATGGTGGTAGTAGCGACGATGGATAGTGGTGACCCTTAAGACTACTACTGTTGGGTCTGAAATATGTCAATCTGAAATAGTTCAACATGGTTACTACTTCTAGTTCAACATGGTTACTACTTCTAGTTCAACATGGTTACTACTTCTAGTTCAACATGGTTACTACTTCTATGGTTAATGTTGCTAGTTGTAGTTAATGCTGCTGGAACAAAGTTAATGTTGCTAGAAGAAAACAGTTAATACTTCTAGTTAGTACTTCTTTTTTTAATGCTGCTAGTTGATGATTAATGTTGTTCAACAAGATTAGTACTGCTAGTTCAAAGTTAGTACTGCTTGAAGAGATTAATGCTGCTGAGCATGGTTAGTACTGCTAGAGTTAATACTGCTTAGAGTATTAATGCTGCTTATGATTAATACTGCTTATAAGATGGAGATCTGCATGAAAGGATAACAGCTGGATAATCTGAAGATATACATGGAAGCTTAGAGATATACATGGAAGCTTAGAGATATACATGGAAGATATACTGAAGATATTTTATTTATTGTAATTATCTTTTTATTCAGTATATGTACAGATTTGATAGAATAGTTTAGAGAGAGATTAATTCATTCATTCTAAGTTTCTAGAGAGAATCAACCTCAAGGCATAGTTCCTAATTCTAGAGAAGTAGAATTCGTATTGGTGAGCCTTTTCATCAATATTGAGGTTGTTTGTTTAATCTTGTAACTTCAAGCATTCAATACAAGTTTACAAGTTGTTGATTATATACTGTTTTGGTTTATTTTTTATTGAATATCAAAGTGTTATTCCGCAAACTTCTTTGATATTAGTTTCTGAGAATTTATTCTTGTTAAGAATTCGATCCTGACAAGTGGTATCAGAGCTAGTATTCTCAGAAACCTGAAATCATGATTCTTCCTTTAAATCAGAAATCATCAATGGCTAAAGTTTCAGATTCTTCAAGCACAGAAATCCCCACAGAGGTAATGTCTAATCTTTGCTCTAAAACTTGTATGGAAACTGTTAAAAGGTACAGAGATCACAACCAGACAATGAGTGATGACCTTAAAAGATTAGAGAGAGATATAAAAGACTATGTAAGAATTGTTGAGAGCTTTGAGGAACAGATCAAGAGTTTCCAAGCCAATGAGCTTCAACACTCTTATGACTCAAACTACTGGAAGTGGGAGAAAGATCAGTATGAGTCTAAGCTTAAACAGAAAGAAGAGGAGAATGAGAAGATAAATAGTGAGTTTGAGAAAGCAAAGTTGGATATTGAGAAATTTTCCAATGCTTCTAAAGCAATGGACTCTTTGCTCCAAACTCAAATCCATGACAAACTTAGAAGAGGAATAGGTTATAACACCACACCACCACCATACAACAACAATTACATCCCTCCTATATCAGACTTGCTAGAGACCAAGAATAGGAAGGAATTGTCTGATGAAGCCACTATGGTAGATCCATTAGACAAAGTGGTGGTTGAAACAGACTCTGAAGAAGAGTACTCTAATAATAAGAGTAAGGAGAACACTGTGAGTGGTGAGATTCCCCTAGAAAATCACATTATCACCAATGAGGGATGTGGAAAGACTTGGGTCAAATCTAAGGACATAGAAAAGACAGAGGGAAAGTCTGGTAAGGTCCACTACAAACAGACAACAGTTGTGAATCCTGTCCCTTGCAAACAGTGTACTTGCAATAAATCTGAGCCCCAAAAACATGATAAAAGGAGGGGAAATCAAAGAAACTGGAATAATCAGTGGGCACAAAAACAAGGGGTTGATCTGAGTAAAATCAATAGACCAAAACCTTGTTTTATCTGTGGAAAGCTTAATCATGTTGCCAAATACTGTTATTTCAATCCTATCAACCAAAGAGTTAATTTTCAAAGACAAACTCAAAACTCCTTTGGTTATAGGAAGCAAGGAAGGAATCAAATGGCTAAGAACAGAGCACCTAAAAAGTCTCATGTTCAAAATAAGTTTGCTAAACCAAAGAAAAATACTCCAAATAAGCCAAGGAGTAATTTAAAGACAAAGAAAGCAAACAACTTTGTTCAAGTTTGGGTTCCAATTGTAAAGAAACCTGTTAGTACTGCTATCCCAGATAGTACTGCTAACAAGAATAGTGCTGCTAACTTGATTAGTACTGCTAACCAAGTTAGTACTGCTAACAAGGCTAGTGCTGCTTCTAGTAGTAATGCAGCCAAGCCTATAATCTTGACAAAGTACTCCAGTCATGAGATTCCTAAACAACTCATTCAGACCAAACTGACAGATTATATTAATGAGAAAGGTCAACCCAAGACCACTTTGGCTTGGGTTCCATCAAAGACTAACTGATTTATCAAGTGTGCAGGGCAATCAAAAGCTCAAGAGGAAGAGCATTTGGAATGAAGATAATGGTTGCTTTTGGCACATAACAAGGAACATGGACTGCCTTCAAATTCTTTAAAAGATTTGATGGAGGACATGTTACTTTTGATCCAGCAGAAGGTAAGAAAAGTGAAAAAGGTATAGTTTCAAAAGATAAAGTAACTTTTGAAAATTTTATGGTATATGGTACTACTAACCTTGTGTCTGTAAGTGTTTCAGGTTGCTAATACTGAAAGGTAGTTAGTACTTCTAGTTCAGTGAATACTGTCAGACTGTGTTAATGCTGCTGGTATGTGTTACTACTGCCAGTCTGTGTTAATGCTGCTGATAAGTGTTACTACTGCTAATGTAAGTTTTCTATACCTAAAAATGATCTTCATTGATTTAAGGTCAAACCTGGATATCAATCAAAAAGAGCTTTTATCTGTATCCAAGGTTTGTACAAGAAGTACTTAATAATGAATTGACGGACATACTTCACTTTGATGAGGTATATGTACCTAAACCCCCTAAAGGCAAGGTTTTCTCAAACATGAGAAGATCTGCTAGGGACTCTGAAGGAGTTGACACCCCATTGTTCTCAACAATGATGGTGGTGTCCCAACCACAAGAAGGTATGGCAGCAGGGTCAAGGCCCTCATTAGACATTCCCACTGCTAGCCAAACCCAACCTTCCCACTCTATATCAATTCCCCAGTCTCTACTTCATAAGCTAACTTCACCAATAAAACAGATAAAGAAAACAGGTAAAGAAGGCTCCTTCCCTTCTTGTACCTTCACCCACTAAGCCTTTAAGCTCTCTAAGGGAGGATTCTCCTTTAGAGAATATCCATAGGGAAACCACAGGGGTGTCTCCCAACCTCAAGAAGGTGCTCAATAAGGAGATGCAAGAGCATATGGGTTGTAAGGCTCACACTACTGACTTTGCACAAAGTGCAGGACAGGACAGTGTGAACATATCTAAGACCTTCCCCATGGCAACTTTAGATGAATAATTATCTAAAGGTCCCAGGTGCCAAGAAACCAAGGGAGTAGAAGGTGCTTCTGCTAGGCAGAAGATCTCTACTAAAAGATCCAAGGATCCTTCAAAGGTGGTTAACACATCTAAAGGAGGTGAGGACAGTTTAACTACAAAGAATTGATGGATACACTTGGTACAATTTGTCTGAAAGTTCACAATCAAATTATGGAGATAAAAGAGAAGAAAAGATCATGATTATTTCAAAAAGGGGGAGACTTAAACATCTGAACTTGAGAAGAATTGAGAAGGAGAATCAAGTTGATATGAAATCTCATTTTGAGGGGGAGATAAGTGAAGAAGCTGAAACAAAGCAGTAACTACAGCAGAAACAGAAAAGAAGATAACAACAGAAACAGAAAAGAAGATAACAGCAGAAACTGAATCAAGAAGAACTAGTAATTGCAGAAAGTTTTGAAATTATCATAAAGACCCTATACTAAAGAACTTAACTTCTCAGTTTTGAAAAGTTAAGTTAGGGGGAGATTGTTGGGTCTGAAATATGTCAATCTGAAATAGTTCAACATGGTTACTACTTCTAGTTCAACATGGTTACTACTTCTAGTTCAACATGGTTACTACTTCTAGTTCAACATGGTTACTACTTCTATGGTTAATGTTGCTAGTTGTAGTTAATGCTGCTGGAACAAAGTTAATGTTGCTAGAAGAAAACAGTTAATACTTCTAGTTAGTACTTCTTTTTTTAATGCTGCTAGTTGATGATTAATGTTGCTCAACAAGATTAGTACTGCTAGTTCAAAGTTAGTACTGCTTGAAGAGATTAATGCTGCTGAGCATGGTTAGTACTGCTAGAGTTAATACTGCTCAGAGTATTAATGCTGCTTATGATTAATACTGCTTATAAGATGGAGATCTGCATGAAAGGATAACAGCTGGATAATCTGAAGATATACATGGAAGCTTAGAGATATACATGGAAGCTTAGAGATATACATGGAAGATATACTGAAGATATTTTATTTATTGTAATTATCTTTTTATTCAGTATATGTACAGATTTGATAGAATAGTTTAGAGAGAGATTAATTCATTCATTCTAAGTTTCTAGAGAGAATCAACCTCAAGGCATAGTTCCTAATTCTAGAGAAGTAGAATTCGTATTGGTGAGCCTGTTCATCAATATTGAGGTTGTTTGTTTAATCTTGTAACTTCAAGCATTCAATACAAGTTTACAAGTTGTTGATTATATACTGTTTTGGTTTATTTTTTATTGAATATCAAAGTGTTATTCCGCAAACTTCTTTGATATTAGTTTCTGAGAATTTATTCTTGTTAAGAATTCGATCCTGACAAATACCATATTAGGATTATATATCAAATGGTGGTAAATCAGTGATTTTTAGTTTCTGTCTCATTTCAGTCCCATGTTGTTCCACCTATTTTGGTGGAACAAGAAAATACCCCTTTTTGTCCCATCTTGTCCCACCCTGTCCAGTCTTTGTCCCTGTCCCATGTCGCGCCAAACATGGGACAGTGAACTTTTGTCCTGTCCCATGTTACGCCAAACATGGGACAGTGAATTTTTGTCCCGTCCTGTACCACCCAGTCTGCAAACCAAACGCACCCTAATCTCTGTTGCATACGAATTCTATACTTAGAAGTTTTTGGAAAATTTATTTTATGAAATTTTTTAAGTTCTGCATTTGTTAAATCATTTTGTTGGACCAACGATCAATTTTAGCTAAATTCTTTTTGCAGATTATCAGACTTATCATAATATCTAAAGATCTTCTCTCTATGGGTTCTCAATCAAAGCATCCGGTATTATCTGTCGGAGAGTATGCTCAGTGGAAAAGAAGGATGACTCAGTTTTTGAATCACAAGAATCATGATTACATGAAATCAATCATTGATGGACTAGTAGAACCTGTTGTAACTATTCCAGGACAAGCTGCTACCGACACTTTCTGATCCCAAATTACTAGCATATATCAAACACAAATTTGAAAACAATCTTTTTATTAACCAAACCACACGATTACAATAAAGTCATAGATCTAACAAGGTGCCACAGATCTCACGTATGTGTGTGTTTTTTTTTACAGTGCGAACTCTTACCAATTTTGCGCGTGTCCGTATGTCTCTAAAACACAAAGACACGTGACTATTTATAATAAGTCAACCTTAGTTGACTTTTGTTAATCATAAAATCCCAAATCAATCAAGCAATTCTCATAAAATCAACATTAAAGTCTAGAGAGAGAGAGTAGATAGAGAAAGTAGATCTTGAACTAGTCACAAGTCTGAATGATTTACAATACGTGCTTGCCATCTTCTTTGTTACAAAAACTAAAGCCAAAACCCTATTTATACCACAACACTAAACAAAGCTTAATCACTAAGTAAACTAAACACCCTTTGACTAACTATTACAATGACAATGTTGACTTTTACATCTTTGACTTTCCTATTAAATCTTGGATACAATATTTAGATTTAACAATCTCCCCCTTTGTATTCAAGATTTAATAAAAATTTGATACTGATATTCAGCTCTTGATTCTTCAGCTTTTGTCTCTTTAACTTTGAAATTTGAAGCTTTCACAGTCTTTACTCTTTCAGCCTTTGATGAATCTTGAAAAGTCTTTTGCACTTTAAAGCTTTGAAAATCAACAAGTCTTGAACGCAAATCTGAAATCTCGAAACAAGTCAGCTATGAAACATTGAACTTTGAAACTTCTTTGAAAACTTTGTCTTTAACAAATTGAATCTTCATATCTTGATCTCTGGACTGTCTTCAGAAAACAAACTTCTCATAAATAACTTTCAGACATATCATAAGAAAAATCACCATCAATCTTTTGAACTTTGAAATTCTGTCTTGAACTTTGAAATTGATCACCATCAATCTTTTGAACTTTGAAATTGATCTTTGTAAAATTCTCCCCCTTTTTGATGATTGTGAGCATCATAATCATCAAAATGTCAACAATTTCAGCACAGTCTTTGATTTCCCCCTTTTTAATCAAATAACAATCTCCCCTTTTACCGTCTCCGCTCTTTCATCTGAATAGTCGAATCATGAACTGTATATATCCGAATTTTTTTCAAATTCAGACATAATGAGCGTGGTAACCCTGATTCAACAAATGAAATAGTTAGGAATGCTTGTCAGTAACACAAATTTACTGTGCACAACAAATGTACAATTTAAGGAGTTGGTTTGATAATGACTCCCCAGGACTTCCATTCAATCATTGAAAAACACAAGGTTTATCTATGAATGTTCTGACAGAAAAACAAATTTTCTGTCTACTCGTGCTTGTGTATGAACGAATTTAGCACAATTATTGTGTTTCATAAGGCTCAAATTGTGTAAACTGTTGAGACAGCAACATGTAATACACGGACTCAATGTGCATGAAAGACGTAAGAAGGTGGGGCAACTTTCCTTCTTTTTCAATATCTAAATCTTCCGAGTGAAGATTAGATAGCATATATGCTGCGTCCCCAAAAAAAATGAAACATTTCTTTGTTAAGAAAGAAATGAGTGGTTGGTGGGGTAATAGCAAGAGTTGGCATGTGCTCACGGCCTTTTTCAATGATGGTCACCAAAGAATGTGAACCAATCAGTAGATGTGGCTGCCCGGCTCCGAAAGAAGTTGGTGCAGAGTTCTGATATTCTTTTAACTCTGTTCCCACACCCTATTTCTTTTTAACATTTTGCTCACTTCTAACCAAACTCTCATTTCCATTTTTCCGCTCCACATAATGAGAATAACTCAACCGGATGAGTTATCTCCCCTACTCTTTGATTTTGACCCCTCACCCCTCAATCACTCAAGGATAACTTCATGGGTAGGAAACACTGGTTGACGTGAATCCATGGAAGTTCTGGTTAAGCTCACACATGAATCCCATGTAAGTCCTAAAAAGCATGGTTGCTCAACAATTTAACTGAACAGTTAAGCACAAAGTTTATGATATCATTGTCAAAATGTATGCTCATTATATTTGAGCAATTGAACTTTGAAGATTTCTCAAAACAATGATATTGAATGAATGAAATCAAATCAAAAGAATTGTTTTGAGAATCTGATAATGTATCAATCAGATCAAATGAAAAGGATAGGGTATCAAAGAATTGGATATTTTGTTTATATGAACGAATATAAACAATTTATCAATGAAAGCACAAATATGAAAAAAGATGAATGATGCTCAACAACTTTGAAAGCAAACGGGAGTATTACCATCGAAAAATTGTTTCGTTATGATACATGGTAATATCATATTCAAATGAAATATTGAACCAGTGTGTGTGAATACTTGACAATATATGGACAAAATAATACACAAATATTAATCTTTGGAAGCACATGGTCAGTTAAACATTAACGCTCAAAATTGAAAAAACATTTAAAATCTCACTTCTGAATTCATGAAATCTTTTGAGAATAGAGAAGTGGTTTGAACATTTAAGAAACTGTTTTTTATGCTTGAAAGTTGTTCTTCTTTCAAACAATCAGAGATCTAGGATCAGAAGATATTTACCTTTTCAGCTCCCCCTCAAATCATGATATAATGATTTAGGTCTTTTAAGCTCCCCCTAGATATTAGCATAATATCCTTCTTTGATCATTGAAAAACGGGTCCTGATCTGTCATGTGATCAGAAGCCACTTTATTCACATCATTTATTCAAAAAATAAAATGACAGAAAGCAGTAAAACAGTTTATAGTATGAGTTCTGATCTGAAGTAATCAGAAGTCATCACCTTTACTCCCCCTTAAATTAGGCATCTGAAATATGTCAGTTAAAACACAAGATAGAGATCAATACAACTTCCGTTTGAAGTGTAGACCATCATATCGTAAATATATTGCAATAAAAAAGTACGGGATAGAGATCAATACAACTCCCTTGTGAATTGTAGACCGTCATATCTTATCGGATGCAAAATACAGGAGTAAGGTCTTTTGATCGCTGAGGTCTGAGTCCTAAAATGTTTTGTTTAGAAGTCAAACTCCATTGAAGTCTGGGTCCTAAGCTGATGTACTTAGAAGCCATAATCTTGACATTTGAAGTCCGGGTTTTGAACTGTTGTGTTCAAAAGCCATGGTTCTCTTACTCCCCCTTGACTTGAGGTGCCTGCAACATAGAATCAGTTTTCGGATTTGGTACCCACTGGTATTTGGGTCCATGTGTGTTAGTTGCAGTTCTTGTGGGGGTTATAGAGTAAGAACCATACCATAAATGATCATTCGTCTTGTGAATATGATCATGTGTACCACAATAAGAAGAATAATATTTATTACCTGAAAACCATAGTAATTGATCTCTTGAGTATATATGGTCAGGTTTACCTTTATGATCTTTGTTCTTCTTGGCTTTGTGAATATGTACACATGATGTCTTTTCTTTCAGCTCATCTGACATCTCATCTTTAACTGGTTTCTTCTTCCAGACCAGTTTCACTGACTTGTAACTTCTTCTTTTTAGAGATGTATCTGAACCATCTAAATATCTATCATAGAAAATGTTAGTTCGACGAATTTGATCAAAATATTTAACTGATCTTTGTGAAGAGACAGATTTCTGATTTGAACTTGAAACAGTCTTTTCAAGCTCTTTGATCTTTGAAGCAAATTTTCTCTTTCTTGAACAAGTAGGTCAATCTTTTTTCGTGAACTCAGTCTTCGTTTTCTGCTCTTTCAGTGCATTAGCAGATAATTCAGATAACTTGGAAGTCAGCTTTTTGATTTCAGTCTCAAAGATTGATCGTTCTTCTTCAAATCCTTTTTCTGAATCGTTTCTCTGGCCAGATAGTTCTTTGAAGAATCCCACACTCTTCTGTTCAATGGCCTTCTTTTCTTGAGCAAACTTCTCTCTTTCCAAAATAAGTACTTTCTCAAATCGGAAACTTGTTGAGAAAGTTTAATGCATTTAAGATCAACTGACTTCTTCTCTTCAAAACACTTTTTAGAGAAATCTCGGAACTTCTTTGAAAAATTTTTCTTTTCATTTTCAAAATTAGCTTTATTTTCAGCAAGTTGTTTTTCAAAATCAGAAAAATTCTTTCTAAGCTCTGCATTCTCAGATTCCAATCCCTTTATCTTCTCATCATTCAGCCCAGAAGATCTTCATTGATAGTCTTTAAAGCACTGACTTCTTCTTTCAGTATTATAGTTTCAACAGAATACTCTTTTGACTTTTGTAAGTGAAAGTCAACTTCATATCCCAGATTAACTTTCTCTAATTCCAGCTTTCTATTCTTCTCTTCAAGATCTGTAAAAAATCCCATGATTAATGAGTAATCAGCCTGATATGAATGATCGTTCCAAACTGTATATCAGAAAATCAAAAATCAAATTAAATTGAAATCTTTTGTAAAAATTGAAATTGCAACACTTGATATGTGCCAACTGTTGGTGGCGCAAGATTGAGATTTGCGTGAACTGTATGTACCGCAAACCAAACTTTTCGTGATCAGCATATGACGCAAAGTAAGGTTCTCGTGAGTAGTGGATAACGCAAAGTACGATTCTCGTGAGCAATGTAAGACGCAAAGTAAGCTTTTCGCTATCAGTGCAAGGCGCAAAGTAGACTTCTCGCGAGCAGTGTATGATGCAAAATAGATTTGCGTGACCCGCTGAACACGCAAATGTAACTTTGCGTGATAGCTTTGAAGCGCAAATGAATCTTTGCGTGAGAACCTTGATACACAAACTTAGAACTGATGAAAAACTCGCGCAAATCTGATGAACTCGCGCAAATCTGATGAACTCACGCAAATGAATATGAACTCGCACAAATCGTTGATCTAGCGCTAACTTGTATCTGAATTGTACATTTCGATCCAAATCGATTCAAATCTGCAAAATTGTTTTCAAAAACTTATCAGTATCATCTAAAAACAATACTAAACACAAATTTACAATCAAATTCCGATTAAAACCAACAAATCCACCAATTCAATCAAGAACAGTGTTCGAACTCGATATTTCAAGAAAAATTCAAAAATCAAAAATTGACATCGATTTAGTTCGAATTATG
The DNA here is from genome assembly GCA_954870635.1 of Arctium minus. Classification (NCBI taxonomy): domain Eukaryota; kingdom Viridiplantae; phylum Streptophyta; class Magnoliopsida; order Asterales; family Asteraceae; genus Arctium; species Arctium minus. The sequence continues at coordinate 101,900,969 of OX941081.1, read as the reverse complement.
AGATGAAATCAATACAAGAATCAATCCTAAACACAAATCGAATCAAATGATTCCATTTTCTTGCACCAAAAATGATTTTTCAATAAAATTTGGATGAACAGTACACAAACTCGAGTTCTTGAAAAAAATTCGAAAAATCAAATTTTCGATCTAAAAAAAACAAGATTTCAATTCAATTTACTGATCAAATCATTTCTGAAAAGTTTGATTCAGCTCTGGTACCAATTGTTAATCATAAAATCCCAAATCAATCTAGCAATTCTCATAAAATCAACATTAAAGTCTAGAGAGAGAGTAGAGAGAGAAAGTAGATCTTGAACTAGTCACAAGTCTGAATGATTTACAATATGTGCTTGCCATCTTCTTTGTTACAAAAACTAAAGCCAAAACCCTATTTATACCACAACACTAAACAAAGCTTAATCACTAAGTAAACTAAACACCCTTTGACTAACTATTACAATAACAATGTTGAGTTTTACATCTTTGACTTTCCTATTAAATCTTGGATACAATATTTAGACTTAACAACTTTACAACTCAAACCTAAAACTTTTAAAATATTACAGAATTGACCCTCTATTTTAATCTTGAATACAATTCTAATAGAACAATCTCCCCCTTTGGATTCAAGATTAAGTTTTTTTTTACTATTATCTTCAGGTCTTCTTATCTTCAGAAACATCTTCAGTAAATAATCTTTACTGCTTTAATCCTTGAACTCTTTGGTCAATCTTTGACAGCACTTGAAATTGAATCTCTCTCTTTGAATCAGCTTTGAGTAGCTCTTTAACACTTTCATCAATCACCTCCTTTGTTTTCAACAAAATCACATATTCTTCAGAAAAACTTTTTTTAAAACTCAGACATTGAAGCAACTTTCAGATTTGAAACTGATCTGCCTTTAAAATCTGAACAATCTTCCATTTCTGATATGAACAACTTCAACTTCAATCATAACTCCCCATTTCTGGAATCTGACTTTGAAATTCTGAAATTCTCCCCCTTTTTGATGAATTTTGAGAATCAGAATCATAAAAAAATTTCAATGTCAGCTCTGTCTTTGATTCATCTCCCCCAAATAATCAGATAAGCACAGTCTCCATGAATAATCAAACTCCGCCTTTGGTAGGATATGAACAATCTCCCCCAACTGATCTGATATGTTTCCGTCAATTCATAAAATGTATTCATCTGAATCTTTTCAAATTGAGACAAAATATGAGTTGTAACCCTGAATCAACGAATGAAACAGTTAAAAATGTCTGTCAGTAACACAAAGTTACTGAGTACAACGTATGTACTATATAAGGAGCTTGGGTAATGTTCACTCCCCAGGACTTACATTCAATCATTGAAAAACACAAGATAATTCTATGAATGTTCTGACAGAAAAACAAATTTTATTTGTGCTCATGCTTGTGTTATGAATGAATTAGCACAATGATTGCTTTAACATGCTCAAATATGTAAACCATTGAGACAGCAACAATTATACATAGACTTAATGTGTATGAGAAAAGGTCGAAGGTGGGGAAACTTTCCTTCTTTTTCAATATCAGTATCTTCCGAGTGAAGAACCAATAGAGTATATGATGCTTTCCCAGAAAATGTGAAACATTCTCTTTTTAAGAAAAGAATGAGTAGCCGGTGGGGTGTTTGCAAGAGTTGGCATGGGCTCACTGCCTTTTTCAATGATGGTCACCAAAAAATGTGACCCAATCAGATTATGTGGCTGCTCGTTACAGAAAGAATTTAGTGCAGAGTTTAATATTCTTTTACTTTGTTCTCTCACCCTCTCTCTTTTAAACATTTAAGCTCACTTCCAACCAATCTCTCTTTTACCTTATCACACACCAACACTCAAACCTTTTGACCCCTCTCTCCTGAATCACTCAAAGGATTACTTCCGGGGTAGGGAATACTGGTTATTGTGAATCCATGGAAGTCTTTTAAGCACTCACACTGAGTCCCATGTATTTGTCCTAAAAGAATGTGTTGCTCAATGATTTTCTTGGCATTTAAGCACAAGAAATCATTTGTCAGTATATGTATGCTCATCAAAAAATCAGAATGAAATTTGGGCATTTTAAGCATTTAAGATTTCTCAAAACTTTGTATGAATGAATAATCATGAAATGAATAAAAATGTTTTGAGAATCTGTCAATGATTTAATTAGATCAAATAATCATGAAGAATTATAAGTTGGGATATCAAAGACGTAAGATGTTTATATGAACAAGATATAAACATTTTAACAATGAAAGCACAAGTATAGGAAGAAATGATGTTTGATCTCAAACAAATCAGAGTTCAAACAACGGGAGTATTACCATAGAAAGATTTATCTATTTGATACATGGTAATAACAAAATCAATTAGAATGTACTGAACTGATGTGTGTATGAATACTTGACAGTATATAGACATGACAATTACGCAAGTATTTGTCATTAGAAATACACGTTCATTTAATTATCAAAGTATCCAACAAAAATCATTTAAAATCACACTTTGAAATTCATAAAACAGTTTGAGAACGCGAAGTGGTTTGAACATTTAAGAAAAACATTTGTCACAAGTGAAAGTTGTCCTTCTTTCATCAAGTGATAAGGTTTAAGATTTAGAAAAATATACCTTCAGTATAGAACCTTAACTCCCCCTAAAATGAATATCATCATTTAAGCTTCATTGACAAAACATCAGATATTCTTCCCTTCAATATCTGTAAAAATTCAAGTCATCAGAAAAATATAACAATCAACGTATAAGCGTCTATCTTCTCCCTCTAAAAGATATGACAGTGTATATATCAGTAACTCCCCCTCAAATAAAAAACTTCTTGAAAAAATGTTATCTTATAAGCATATGTCAGAAGAAAAACTTTTGAGATCGGCTTCTGAACTGAAGTATTTAGAAACCATTAATACATATTCTCGGATGAGAATAGTAATGTTCAGTTTTACCAATGAAGAATGGGCCCTGATCTGATGGACTAGAAACCGCAGTCACTTGAAATGATCATGCAAAATAAAATATTTTGGTAATCATTTTAAAAATGATTCCTCCTTCGTCAGTAGTTGATGAATATTCTTATCTGTTCATAAATTCCAAGACACAGTCAATAGAAACAGAAATTGAGATATACTCCACCTTGGATCATGGATTGGCATTCAACATACCTAATTTGTTGACTAAAAATTTGAAACGATTTTCATCTAACGGTTTAGTGAAAAGGTCAACCAACTGGTAGTCGGTTTGCACTAAATGCATTTCTATGTCGCCCTTTTCCACGCGATCCTTGATGAAGTGGTAGCGTACGTCAATGTGTTTTATTTTAGAGTGTTGCACCGGATTAGCAGTTATTTCTATTGCGCTCTTGGAATCACAGTAGATAGGGACTCTTTGGTATGAATAGCCAAAATCTTTCAACTGTGTCTTCATCTAGAGGACTTGTGAACAGCAACTAGCGGAAGCTACATATTCAACCTCAACGATGGATGTAGAAACACAATTTTGTAACTTTGAAGTCCAACTAACCAATTTGTCTCCTAAAAACTGACATGATCCAGATGTGCTCTTGCGATCCAGTTTACAACCTATGTGGTCAACATCTGTATAGGCAGTTAAATCAAAACTTGAATCCTTAGGATACCAAAGGCCTAGCTCGGGAGTGCCTTTAAGGTATCTAAGTATTCTTTTACAGCGACGAGGTCAGATTCCTTCGGATTCGCTTGATAACTCGCACAGAAGCATGTAGCAAACATTATATCGGGTCTTCTTACAGTTAGATACACTAACGATCCTATCATGCTTCGGTATACTTTTTGATCAACAGATTTGCCAGACAAATCCGTATCTAAAAGTGTTCTGGTTGCCATTGGCGTTTTCATTACTGAAGTATCAAGCATATTGAACATTTACAGGATATCTCTAATGTATTTTGACTGATTTATGAATATTCCTTCGGGTGACTGTTTTACTTGCAGTAGAAGGAAAAATGTTAGTTCACCCATCATTGATATTTCAAAACGAGATTCCATTATCTTTGAAAAGTTCTTACAAAATTTAGGATTAGTAGACCCGAATATAATATCTTCTACATAAATCTATATAAGAATCATGTCATCACCTTTCTTTTTCAGAAAGAGGGTAGTATTGATCGTACCTTTCTTAAAACCAGAAGCGAGAAGGAATTGAGTTAAAGTTTCATACCATGCTCTAGGTGCCTGTTTTAATCCATAAAGCGCTTTGTCTAGAACGTAGACATGATCTAGGTGTTTTGGATCGACGAAGCCTTCAGGTTGAGCAACATAAACCTCTTCATGCAGTATGCCATTTAAGAATGTAGATTTTACATCCATTTGATAGACTGTAAAAATCTTATGAGCTTCATATGACAAGAAGATTCTGATTGCCTCAATCCGTGCTACAGGGGCAAATGTCTCATTGTAGTCTATTCCCTCCTGTTGGAAGTAACCCTTAGCAACTAGGCGAGCTTTGTTACGTACTACTACTCCAGCTTCATCCCTCTTATTTCTGAAAACCCACTTTGTGGCAATCACGGATTTTCCTTCAGGTAGTAGGATAAGTCGCCAAATCTTGTTCCTCTCGATTTGGAGAAGCTCGTCTTGCATGGCAACAATCCAGTCCGGATCGTGCAATGCTTCTGAGGCTTTCTTACACTCCAAGGAACTAAGGAAACTCGAATACAAATTGAAATTTGCAGACGCTGCCCATGTTTTAACTCCACTTTGTACGTCACCGATGATGTTGGGTAGAGGATGATCTCTTGCTGTAGATCCCAGTACAGTGCAATCTGCATCAAATAATATCAAAGATGAATAAGATTTAATCCACAACTACTAGTCATATGATTAATATGCAATCAAAGGGTTACAGGTTTACAGAAAGGATTTCTGATCAGAGAGAGTAAACCTATTGACTAGTAATATGAATTATGAGACTTAAACTTAACAAATGAAACTAAAACAACCTTTATATACTCAGGCTTTACAAAGATGGGCTTATGGGCTTTTAGGCCCAACAAGCTATTAAACTATCAAAGAATAACAAAATATATTTAACATATAAATTGCCCTAACAATCTCCCCCTTTAAATAGAAGTTGAAAATCACGCCAGTTTGGAACATATATCTTCCGAAAACCAAAATTGATCTCGAAGTATCGTATCTGTGTTCTATACTCTAGTTACTCTTCAATAACACCAGTGCGTCAAGAACAAGTGGCTTGTATTTAGGATCCAAAGGCTGAACCCCTTTTTCATCTTGATCAAGTGCACGCTTCAACTTGTCTTTCAGCAGCATCAATGTACCGTTGCAGAATCTGGCAATCTGATTAAAACGAATGAAACGCATAATACCTTTGTTGTTCAAGTAGGTCATGCCAAATTCTGGAATCTTTATCACAGTAAATGCAGGTACACTCTGGGCATCAGACGAAATCTTCAAATCAGGCTTGAGCAGGTTTATCTTCGGCTGGTCGCTATCTAACCCGATCTGAAAATCTTCCACCGAGGCAAGTTTCATAGCACACTTCATTTACCTCTTTACAGTCTCGAGTGCATCAATGAATTCCCCGGGTCTGATGGTTCTGGTCTTTAAGTCTCGAAGAATGAACAGCAGATCTTGTGGTTCAAGACACGAAAATTAGCTTCAGAAAAACAATACTTCTGACCATCTACTCTCGTTACCATGAAGTCTGAATACTTTACTTTCATGAAGAAGGCAGATTGAATCCGGTCAACAGATGTAATCATGAGATTTGTCTTGGAGTGCTTGCCTTGAAACTTCTTATACACGAATACAAGCTCACGCTGCTTTTCCTTGTTTTTCACAGACTGTAGACCATGAAGTACAACTTCATCATATGAACGAATCCAATGGGAAAAGATCTTCTTTTGGCTTTCTTCAAGGAAAGGAACTTTGATTCTGACTCTTTCCCACTTGGACAGACGAACTAGTGGAGTACTTTTTGTTTCCATAAGTGGTGACGCTGGAGGAGATCTGACGGGAATATCTGTATCAGGAAGATCAGGGTTATCAACAGAATAAGTCAAAAGTGGAACCGCAACAGAAGTCTGATCGTCTGGCTGATAATCCGGATGAAGAATCTCATCTATTTTGGCTTGCATGACTACTAGCGCTCGTTCAGTGTTGGCACATTCTTCTGTCGGGTCAGAAACTTCATAAGGATCAAGAATTAACGCCCAATCTTCAGGAACTATCGGAGAACCTTCATCAAATTCCTCAGGCTTTTCAACCCTTGGAATATCATACAACACCAAATCCATACACTATTCCCGTGCCTGTCCCTGCCCTTCTGTTCGAGTACCATAACCCAAACCCTGTTTCGTTCCCACTTGAACTGTTTCGATAGACTGTGTCTCCGGCTCTGTTAGGCGTTGGCGCTTCTCCCCCTCATGTTGATCAGGATCATCCTGATCATCATGGCGGCGATTGAGCCTGTCTGCCTGGTCTCGGCAGGTGTCTTCCACTACTGATAGGCGTTCGGTCAATACAACTACGGTTTGCTGTAGAGACTGAAGCATGGCTTGTTGGAGCTGGAAGGCTTTTGGATATATGATGGGTTGGGGGGTGGTGGGGTAGGTGTGGATGCTTGAGCACGTAGAAGCGATAAAAGATCGTCCTCCTGGGAGGGTTCTGTATGAGATTGGGCAAGAAGTTTGGCAAGAAGAATGGATTTCAGGTCCTCGATTGACATATCAGTAGCTGGAATGGAGGGTGGTGTAGGAGGTAGAGGTTCAGGCTCGGTTGCTGGACCCTTGCCTTTGATCATGCGCTTCAGAGCATTTACTTCCTCCCTCATCATGGTTTGGACAGCCTTTAAGGCGCTGTCCATATATTCCCTTGAGACGAACTCAGTTTGGGTAACTCCTGGGTCACTTAGACTTCCAGTTGTAGCTACGACTGTAGAAGTCGAGTTGCCTACGTTCACAGCTGGCATGATGATAGTTGTGGTAGGACTTCCACCCAATCCTCGTAAACCAACCGAAGTTGGAATTACTATAGGTGTTCCGGCTGGGCCACGAAGGCCTTCAGCAGTAGCCGAGAATGGGACCCGTGTCCTAGGAATATGAGAAATTACATCAAACGGCTCTAGACACTGTGCACCGAAAGAAGTTGAGAACGGGGGCAACTGTTCTCTTGTTTCAATACCGGAACTCTCCAAGTGAGAGACCGGTAGCATATGTGCTATAACCCCGTGCAAAACTGAAACCACCATCTGTTGAGAGATGGTGGAGTGGCTGGTTAGGGTGTGCAATTGTGCCGCTAGGTCCACGGCGTCTTCTTCAATACCCTGTCTCAACACATGAGACTGGGTAGCAGATGTGGCTACCTGGCTAGATGCGTCTTGGGGGTCGACAACCAGAGATGGTTGCGACGTCACTCGAGTACGCTCGGTTTCATATTTTCTCTTTCTTTCCCTCTCTCGGCTCACTTGACTATCATCTTCGTCTATAACTCCCTTCGCTCTCCTTATCTCTCCAGAAGAGGGCTCATAATCATCACCATCAGAGTCATAAGACTCATCTGATGTCGATGCTGCGATAGCGTTTTCCTCAGAGTCGGTTTGTTCTGATGTTTCCTCAGATGTTGCGATAGAAGAGGACTGAACGTGAACGGTTTCAGTAGCTGTGTCCTCTCCTGCCATCTAAGAGACTGTCGTGGTAGTTGAGGGCGATCGTCGTGAAGTACTGGCTTGGCTCGGTCCAACGACACTGCTCACTCCAGTTCCCCTCACTGTATGTTCTCTCGTCACACCCTGTCCGGACCCCCCAGCTATCCGGATGCTACCACCTCTCGTGCGTGGATGCGGACCCTCACGCCTCTCAGGTCTTTCTCCCTGGGCAGGTCCTGTCGGTTCTGGTCGGACCATAGGAGCGGGAAGATTGTGTGTGTGCCTATACGCTATAACACTCAGTGCCGTAGGAATAGCATAGTCCAGCAACCCGACTGGGATATGTCGGGCGACAACACCTTCTGGATCAGGACGCGAGGGTATTTTACGAGTCGGGTGATGCGGACAGGTTGAGTGCGTAGAACGGCGAGGTATCTCGGGATACAGATTCATGTAGCTTCGGATGATCAGCTGTAGAAACCTCATAAACGAAATGAAGTGTTGTCTTTTTGTCGCGTTGGATCAAACTTTCTGAATTAGGTCGTACCATAGGAAATCGGCGAAGTCTGCGTGGCGATGTAATGCCACAGAGTGGAATAGGCGGAGGATGGGGGTACTCGTCTGATCGATGCCTTTTGTTATCGCCGAAATGCACCGATTGAGGTATGTAACCAACGTGTACCATATAGTGGAGAGGTGCTTGCGGTTTAACCCAGATGGCAGATGTAGATCGGCGCCGTCGCCGAGGGACATGATGTCGGCGCATTCATTGGCATCCGATACTATCGATTCGAAGCTATTTCTCCCCGGAACTGAACCGGCGGTCGGGAGATGAATTGTCGGAAAAGATCACAAGTGAGGAGCACTGGAGTGTGATCAATACGACCTTCCAGTTGCAAATATAGTAGAGGTACTTCGGCTGTCTCCGTGAGAGCATAGGATAAGGGACGCCCACGGAGGATCTCGATGATGACCTGATATTGGATGGCAGGTTGGGTTACATCGAGATGGTAGTTGTTGGGTGTGAGCTGAATGAACTGATCATCAGGAATCAGTTGGGCATCGGCGATTGGGTCAATCACTGGAGGTGGGTTTTGCGCCATGTTACCTGTTAAGAATAAATCGGTTAGCACTCAGGTTCATTGAAAACAAAAAGTCGTTGGAGTTACATGGCCACGGTTTAAACCACAACCTATACTAACTCCAGTTTATTGGAAAGACAAACCCAATTCGTGAATTAGGGTCTGTAACCAATTCGCGCAACACCACATATACAATTGACTCACAGTTTCACCGCACATTCTCACATCTTTGAGATATAGCAATTAAGCACAGATAGCACAACACCAAAACACGTTATGCATTTAAGAACACCAAAAGGACCTTCGACCGGAAGAGTATTCGACCGGTAGAGGTCTTCGACCGGTAGAGGTCTTCGACCGGTAAAGGTCTTAGACCGATACGGCTTCGACCGAAGCCAAACAAACGACCGGTAAAGGTCTTAGATCGATATGGTGTTCGACCGATATGGTCATTCGACCGGTTAAGGTGTTAGACCGGGAAAGGATTCGACCGGTAAAGAAATTAAATGACCGGGGTAAAACATTCGACCGGTGGGTCATTCGACCGATAGGTCATAGACCGGGAAAGGATTCGACCGGGATAGACATTCGACCTGTATTGAGTTAGGTCAAATGACCGGGGTCGAATCGACCGGTGGGTCATTCGACCGATAGGTCATTCGACCGATAGGTCATAGACCGGAAAAGGATTCGACCGAGATAGACATTCGACCTGTATTGAGTTAGGTCAAATGACCGGGGTCGAATCGACCGGTGTTAAATGGCAAACCAATCGTCACACAGAGAAAACAAACCTAGATACAATCGACTCGCATAACAGATCAAATATGAGAACCCCGGATCGATTTGTAATCGATCGACACCCAAAAATCGATCTAAGCGATAAGGCGGTGGGGCGATGGTGTGGTGGTCGATAAACCACAGGGACGACCAGGGTCAATAAACCTCGACCGAGAGTGCGATGGCATCGACCGAGGTCGATTTCAAACAACATCGACAGTGAGAACAAGATCGTGAGAGGGATACGACGAGAACAAACCTGATTGGCGATCGATTGTGATTGGAATCGAGAGAGAGAGATGGTTGTCGGTCGAGAAGTTTGACAGAGAGAGAGAGAAGACCGGAGAGAAATATCGATGGGGTTTTAGAGGGAGTTGAGATTGAAAGAGGGAGAATGAGGGAAACTCATCTTCGCTCGGGGTTTTATAGGCCCGGATCGGGCCGGTGTTGGGTTGGGCCACGAGGCACGGGTCGGTTCCTTAATTGGGCCAGTCCATAACAAAACTAACGAAAAAAATATTTTTGAGTTTTTTCTTTTTATATAAAAAAATTAGAAGGAAAAAAAATATTTTTGTATTTTGATTTTTACAAGATAAAAAAAACTTAACGCAAGACTAAAAAAAACTTTGAAAGAAGAAAAAAAAATTTAACCTAAGAAATAGGAAATGCTCCCCCTCGAACATGGAGGCACTTACGAGAATTGGCTCCCCCTCGACGATTACCGCGAGGAAATCGAAACTCAGGAAAGACTTACCTGCTCCCCCTCGAATGGAGGACTCTAGAACCTTACCAAACATCGGACGATAGTGCTCCCCCTGAACACATGAACGACTTGTAAATCCACCACAAACGACTTACTCTTTCAGAGAACCACCGAATGAACTTCAAAATAAACACGAAAACACCACGAAGAAAAGAAAAGAAACACACGAGAAAAACTAGAAACAAACGAAATGTACTTTATTGATACAGAAGTTTCAAATTGACACAGAACTTAACGAGTAAAATGCAATAACCAAGGAGTGTGGATCGGAGCAACCAGAGACAAGTCACTTGAGCATTAGACACAGTCATTCGTTATTGAATGAAACTCGTTGAGGGCTGTGAAAGGATCAAACTTTCAGATTAAGCATACCTAGCTTGGACACAAGATAATTAAAACGTTTTTCGTCCAAGGCTTCGGTAAACAGGTCTGCTAACTGATGCTCTGTATTAACAAAGTAGAGTTCGACAATACCTCTTTCCACGTGGTCTTTTATGAAGTGATAACGAACATCAATGTGCTTCGTCTTCATGTGCTGGACTGGATTGCTAGATATTGCAATGGCGCTCTTGGAGTCACAGTACATGGGGATCCTCTAGTAATTAAAACCATAGTCTTTCAGCTGGGTGCGCAACCATATAACTTGTGAGCAGCAACTGGCGGCTGCTACATATTCGGCCTCGGCGGTCGAGGTGGACACGCAGTTTTGCTTCTTCGAAGCCCAGCTGACAAGACGATCTCCCAGGAACTGGACATGTCCGGATGTGCTTTTCCGATCCAGCATGTTTCCAGCATGGTCAGCGTCCGAGTAGACTGTCAATTCAAAACCTGTCTCTTTTGGGTACCACAGACCAAGATCAGCAGTGCCTTTTAAATATCGGATAATACGCTTAACCGCAACTAAGTGAGACTCTTTAGGTTTCGACTGAAATCGTGCACATAAGAATGTCGAGAACATAATATTTGGTCGGCTCGCCGTCAAGTACATCAGAGAACCTATCATACCTCTATTAGTTGTAGCATTCACATCCTTTCTATCAGGATCGGAGTGTAGCTTTAAACTAGTAGAGATGGGGGTTTTCATAGGTTAAGAGTTTTCCATCTGGTATTTCCGAAGAATATCCGAGATGTACTTAGATTGATTAATGAAAATTCCTGTTGCTAATTGTTTGACTTGAAGACCCAGGAAAAAATTCATTTGCCCCATCATGCTCATTTGAAAATGTTTACTCATAAGGGCAGAAAAGTTCTGATAGTACTTGGGGTTTGTGGAGCCAAAGATTATGTCAACAACATAAATTTTTACAAGAATGATATCTTTCTTTTATCTTTTAATAAATAGGGTAGTATCAATCTTACCTTTAGAGAAACCAGATTTAATCAAAAAGGATGAGAGAGCGTCATACCAGGCTCGTGGTGCTTGCTTAAGACCGTATAAGGCCTTGTCAAGAAAATAAACGTGATTCATAGATTCAGAACTCACGAAGCCTTCGGGTTGCGAGACATACACTTCCTCTTTGAGAACACCGTTTAAAAACGCGAATTTCACATCCATTTGAAAGACGATGAAATTCTTATGTGCGGCGTAGGCGAGGAACATGCGTATCGCTTCAATGCAGGCAACTGGTGCAAACGTCTCCTCGTAATCTATCCCTTCTTGCTGGCGATATCCTTTAGCCACTAGACGCGCTTTGTTCCGGACAATGATACCATTTTCGTCCTTCTTGTTCTTGAAAATCCATTTCGTCCCTATCACCGTCTTGTTCTTTGGTCGTGGAACAAGGCGCCACACTTTGAGGCTCTCAAATTGGTTGAGTTCCTCTTGCATAGCGATCACCCAGTCTGCATCATTCAAGGCTTCGGAGACGGTGGAAGGTTCAATACGGCTGAGGAACGAAGAAAATAAGCAGTCGTTTGCAGTAGTAGATCGAGTCTGAACAGGTGTCTTGGGATCACCAATGATCTGATGAAGGGGGTGAGCTCGAGTCCACTTGGTGGTGTGTGGAAGAGGTTGATATATCTTTTGAGAAGTATCAGGGTCCACGTAACCACCGGGGGGTAAATCCTGAATGGCTTCGAGTGATGACGGCTTCTGAGGTGGAAGCACCTTAGTTGGAGTCGAATGAGCAGCAGAAGACGACTCAGCAGGAGATGCATTTAGAGCAGGATCCGGGATTGCCGGAATGGGAACTTCAGGAGTGCTTCCACAGGTGTCGGTTCAGGAGGGCCTACTATTGCCGCTGAGACAGTAGGATCTTGGATAGGATGAGGATCACTCGAGCTCGGGAATGCAGATTCATTGACAGTAGATGATGGAGCACCAGGCGAGGATGGGTCACCCGAGTCGGTTGGACCAGTGACATGTGTTTCTTCTGGTGCTTGAGCAGCATTCCAGTTATAAGACATAGTATTAGACTTAATATTAAATAAGTCATCATAGAAATACTCAAAAAGTAAATCCAAATCAGAAAGATGTGCTCTTGACGTAGACGCTTGATTTGAATCTACTGGAGATTGTGTAGATCCTGGACGTATTTGTCTAGAAGCTAACACACCAGTTAATGCGGGTTCTGAACTGAGGTGTTCAGAAGCCATATCAGCGGCCTTGTCAAAAGTCACGTTCACACTCTCAACGACGGTCTTCGTTCGTTTGATGTAGACACAGTAAGCTTTGGCTTGCTGGGAATATCCGATGAACACTCCTTCGTCCGCTTTGGGGTTGAATTTGCCGAGATCATCCTTGTCATTCAGTCCGAAGCATGTGCACCCGAATGCATGAAAATAGTTGATATTGGGGATGCGTTTGTTGATGATCTCGTACGGTGTCTTGTTGAACCGCTTGTTGATGATAGTGCGGTTTTGAGTATAGCAAGTAGTCGCAACTGCTTCTGCTCATAAAAATAGCGGTAGTTTGGACTGTGATAATATCGTGCGAGCTGCTTCGACAAGTGTTCGGTTTCGGCGCTCTACTACCCCGTTTTGTTGTGGAGTACGAGCAGCTGAGAAGGTATGTGTGATGCCCACTAAAGTCAAGTAACCGGTGAGCACTTGATTCTTGAACTTTGTGCCGTTATCCGTCCTTATGGTCTGGATTGATAGGTTGAGACTGACTTGAAAACTCTTTAGGAGAGAGATGATCAATTCAGGAGTTTCATCCTTTGAACGGAGAAATCTGACCCACGTGTAGCGAGAAAAATCGTCAACCATCACCAGGACATACTTCTTGTGATTGATGCTTTGAACGCGTATCGGTCCACATAAATCCATGTGAATGAGTTCAAGGGACCGAGATGTACTAGGAGTGACTTTAGGTTTGTGAGAAGCCTTCATCATTTTGCCCTTTTCGCAGGCGACACACAAATGATCTTTTACGAATTTAAGATCAGGCATTCCCTTGACGTGTCCACCGAGCACCAACTTATTAATAGTTTTGAAGTTCAGGTGCGAAAGACGACGATGCCATAACCAGCTTTGTTCGGCAGATGCTTTGGACAGCAGACAAACTTCCTTATCTGTTTTCAAAGACGAGAGGTCAATCGTGTAGAGGTTGGGGCGACGTGTTCCAGCAAGGATCTCTTTTCCATCTTTAGTCCGAACGCTGCACCTTTTTGCTTTGAAGGTGACCTCTAGATCCTTGTCGCAGAATTGACCGATGCTGAAGAGATTGTGACCAAGTCCTTCCACGTAGGACACTTTCTTGATCGTGAGATTATCCTTGACGATATCTCCGTAACCCCTGATGGGAGAGTAGTGATCATTTCCAAAACTTACATTACCACAAAACTTCTCGGTGAAGTTTGTGAGTAGCTCCTTTCTTCCGGTCATTTGCTTGGAGCAGCCTGAATCTAGATACCACACATGACCGTCCTGCAAAACAAGTTATTTCTTTTTAGGTACCCATTCGTAAATGGGTCCTTTGGGGTTAGATTTAACACCCGTTTTGGATGCCCGTTTAGACTTGGGTCTTTTTCTATGACGGGTAGTATCAAACTGAGAATGATAATTATCAACATGATACGAGCCAAACCAATCAGATGCATAACGACGATCAACAAAATCATTCGATCCACAATAAGATCAATAAATACAATCATGAGACAGTTGAAGTAAATGCGGAATAGAATAAACTTTTAAAGGTAAAGTTGCATTACATTCAACTAAAGGTTTAGAATTAAAAACATCATGATTGTTATTGTTTTTCCTAGACTTTAAAATTGGATCAACTAATTCTGGTGTCGCCGAGTTTTCTTTGACTTCTTAGCTACCCAAGCATATTTAACTTCTTTGCGCCGACCAAAAGTATCTGAAAGACCATTAAACTTATATTCAGAAGATGTGAAACTTGAAGATTGTTGTCTTTTGGAGCGACCGGTCTTTTTCTTCTTTTGTGAACGTTTTTTGGATTTTGACTTTGAAGAATCGTTCACAAAATATTTTTGTGGGGCGGATGTGGAACATTAACCCTTATAAAATTTTACCAGAGGCTCACAAGAAGAGTTTAGAAAATCAACGTGACTTGTTAGAGACGGATTAAAATCAAATTGGGTCAAATCACTGTCTAGACACACCTCGGAATTCAAGAATGCTGAAAGTTCCATTTCCTCATCAGACAGGACCTTATCGCTTGAGGAATTTAGGACATCGGAAGAATTTGTTTAAAGTGGATCATCGGCGGAAGCATTTTTAAAATCAGAACAATGATCCATTTCTAAAACTTGAGGCTTTTTTCCTTTATTTGAAAGATGTGGTGACGAGTCACCCAAAAAGGCTTTACAGGAAGATGTGTCAGAGGCAGGATAAGAATTGTCAGACAGAATAGGTTTCTCACTTTGGGGAATTGTAGGCTTAGCTTGAGGCTCAGCCTTGTGAAATTGCTCCTTCAGACGATCTGCTGCCAAGGTAGCCAGTTGTGAGTTTAACTTCTTTATTTCTGTCTGAAAGTATTCTCTTTCCTTGTCGGTCACAGATTCCTCTTTATTGGAAGTGAGGCACTCAATTTGAGATAAAAGGTCTTGTTTTTCCTTTTGAAAATTGTCCCTCTCCTGTTCAAATGACGTTTCTAGCTGAACAATTTTCTTTTCTAAAATCAGAGGTGGAACATAAACTTTATGATCTAGTGATTCCTCCTCAGTTTTAACTGTTTTAGCATCAAGTTCAGCTTGAGTATAACTTCTAAAATAGTCATTTGATAGGAAACAAGGTTTTTCTTCGTTGTAAGATGCAATTAATGAATCATAAACAAAAGGAAGTTTCATTTTAGTAGAGTTCTCCCTTCTCAACTTATCCTCTTCCCAGTCCTCATCTTCAATTGGTTTGGTCCAATTGATCTTGTATTCAGGATATGTCTTGTCTATTCCAAAAAATTCGGACGCATAAATCGTAGGAACTTTGGATAGGTCCTTTTTCAGATAATATGGGTTATCGTAACCGATACCCGTATTCGCATACTTGGGTTTCTTTGGTGCAATTAGATTTAACGTTTGATGAGATTGACCAATTCTATAAAGCTTCTTTTCAATCTCCTTTAACTGATTAGATAATATTTTATTTTCATTTTTATAAGCCACGTTTTGAGACACAATATCAATTTTCTCATTCTCGGACATGCGTAGCTCATAGGTCAGATCATCTACTTTGGTCTTTATCTCTTATGATTCTTTTGAACAACTCTCACACTCTTCTTTTAAATTAGAAATTATGCACAGATTGCTTGAGATTTCTAAACTTTGATTTTCAATACATTCAGACTGTGCAACAACTCGTTTTTCTAGAGATGAGATGAGTTTTTCTTTTTCTTTTATGAGTAGCTTGAAAGAGTCTAGTTTATTCATAGCAAGTTGCATCTGATCAATTAAAGCTTCGTGATAAGGAGCACATACCTGACATGGAGAGTTTCGATCTTCATCATCAGTGTCAGAAGGTGATGAATGCTTGCCCATGAAACACAAGTGTGCTTCGGCATCTTCAGGTTCTTCATCAGATACTTGCAGCCAGTAGTCATCTTCAGCCATGAGAGCCTTACCAGCTTCCTTCTCTTTGGCCAGTAGCAGCTTGGCTCTGTAATAGTCGGAGTTGTGCACAACAGGTTTGCGACAATCCTTGGCAAAGTGACCTAACCGACCAAAGTTGTAGCATCTGATCGGCTCATATTTTGTCTTTTCTTCGTGTCTCTTTTCAGACTTCTTTCCATCTTCTATACGTTTCTTACCTTCAGACTTTACTTGATGGTCACGGCGAGTGGAAAACCTTTGCTTGTTGGAAGACTTGTTAAAGAACTTCCTTTTCTGGAATTGTTGAGTCAAGAATACCATAGCTTCTTTCATCTTAGTGAGTTCTGGATCAGAATCACTATCAGGATTTTTGGGTTTAGACTCACTTTGCACTGGATTCTTTTCAGACGAACGGCTGACAGACTTACCTCTTTTCTCAGATACGAGTGCTAACGGATCAACTACCGGCTTTTCTTCAGCTTTCTGATTCCCCATTAGTTCCATAACTTCCTCTTCATCCTGAAGAAACATTTCATAAAGTTCATGTAGATAAAGCTTCTCCAGGGTCTGAGTATGACGAATATGAGAGACGAACGATTTCCATTCAGGCTAGAGGTTGTTCATGAACTTGATGTTGTTCTTAGTGTTCGTCTTCGTGATCTTGTTCTTGTGGAGATCATTCAGAAGCATGTTGAATCTTTCATAGGTTTCTGTCAGCGTCTCTCCTTTTCTGGCTTTGAAGCCATCATATCTGGTGATGCAGTTTGTCACCTTGAGCTGATTGTTGATGTGGCTCCCCATCATCATCTTCTCAATCTGGTCCCACATTTTCTTTGCAGACTCTTTATAACTATCGATGCAAGCATAGATGTCGTTGGGTAGACTTTGTAGAAGATATGTCTTTGCTTGCTTTTCAGCATAATACATATCCTTTTCTTGATTTGTAAAGTCACTGACAGATTTTCGAACACTGCCTTCAGGTCGACCTTCGTCTGGGTTTCCCGGTACAACATTCATTGGACAGTCTTGCAGCCCCTCTGTCAGACACTTGTATATGGCTTCATAGTTTGATTTCGCTTCAATGAAGTTCATGAAGCGATCGTGCCACTGAGGATATTCCCCCCGATAGAGAACCGGGGGCTTCTGATACGAACCAATAGCTAATGCGTCTCTTGAATTCATCTTAAATCTCTTAACCTAAAAGCACTGTAACGATCGTGAGACAAGCAGGATGATCCAAACACAAGAATGGAAAAATAAACATAAGAAAATCAAGGACCCGGTCAAGTAATGTGTCGGTCGAAAGGATTGACCGGTAAAGCAGGGTACCGGTCAAATCAAAAGACCGGTAAGAACAATGTATCGGTCGAACCAAAAGGACCGGTATAGACAACGTACCGGTCGAACAAGAGGACCGATAAACCAAAGTATCGATCAAAGGGAGGTATCGGTCAAACCAATTATAGGTCGAACTAATATCGGTGAAAACTAAGGTATCGGTCAAATAGATTGACCGGTAATGCAATGTACCGATTGAAGCAAAGAGTAGGTCGAGTAAAGGACCGGTATCAACAACTTCCCAGTCGAACCCAAGGACTGGTAGATACAATATATCGGTCGAATAAAAGACCGGTAACAACAACGTTCCGGTCGAAGGTTATTGGGCCAATATCTATCGGTCGACTAAACTATTAGTCAAGTTCTTTTATCATATAAGATCGATAAAAAGCAACAGATAAGGCCGATTAAATCGAAGAACACCGAAGAACACGATGAATCTGGGATTCGATCAAGACCAAACCCAGAAATTCAAGTTTGCAGATTGATTAAGTACACCCAGAAATAACAAGCCCAGATTCAATTCGTCGATCAATTAAGCAGACTTTAACAAGTATGCAGAAACAATCAACTACTCAACACTGACTAAACAACTCACTGACTTTTCAGAAGGCAAACAACCGATAAAAACAGATTTATTAAATATCACACAGACCGATAACAGTAGACACAATTTCGACCGATAAAAAAAATTCCCAGAAAACAGTATCAAAAAATTGACCGAAAAACTTAATAGTTTTCCAGGAAAAAAAATTGTCGATCGAACTAAAACCCAGAAGCAGATAATCAATTAAAAAAAATAAAAGCGATTAACACGTATAATTGATTATAGGGTTTTAGACAAACCTTTTTCTGGATCAAACCTTTAGTCTCTTGGCTCTAATACCAATTGTAGATCCCAGTACAGTGCAATCAACATCAAATAATATCAAAGATGAATAAGATTTAAGCCACAACTACTAGTCATATGATTAATATGCAATCAAAGGGTTACAGGTTTACAGAAAGGATTTCTGATCAGAGAGAGTAAACTTATTGACTAGTAATCTGAATTATGAGACTTAAACTTAACAAATGAAACTAAAACAGCCTTTATATACTCAGTCTTTACAAATATGGGCTTATGGGCTTTTAGGCCCAACAAGCTATTAAACTATCAAAGAATAACAAAATATACCCTGAACTTCTATTTAACATATAAATTGCCCTAACACTTGTCCAACGTGTAGTGCTTGGAATCAGTTGAACATTTTCTTATGTATTTTCATCATCATATTCATCATAAACTGCACGCACAAACTCGGATGTATTTGGGACATCTTGTATATTTTATTTTTAAGAAGGTAACTCTGGAGCAACTGAAGAAGTACTCGGGACTTCTCTTCCAGAATTTGTATCTGCATAAGCATAATTCGAATTAGTATTTTCAGAAATAATGGGTGTAGATGTACCTAACCAAGTTGTTGTGGTGACATGTTCAGAAGGTCCAGAGATAACTTCAGTAACAGCTGGGACCTCTGATGTTGATACGGACACACTTGATTTATCAAAATCTGCACAAATGTCCATGAAAGCATCAAGAAGCAATAAATCTAACTCATATGTAACATTTGTTAAGTCAGAAAGCTTAGTCTTTAAATATTCGGGTTATATTCCGCTTTGAATAGAAGCCTTTTCTTTAAGCTTGAGTCCTGAACAGTTGTGTTCAGAAGTCAATATTGAAGATTCATCAAACGACACGTTCACGCTCTCCATGATAGTCTTGGTTCCTTCGGTTATATACACGATAGGCTTTAGACATCAATGAATATCCCACAAAGAAGCCTTCGTCTGCTTTCTTATCAAACTTCCCAAGATTATCACGATCGTTTAAGATATAGCAGTTGCAACCAAAAACGCGTAGAAACTTAATATTCGTCTTTCTTTTATTAATAAGTTCATACGTTGTTTTCTTATGCCGTTTAATCACAATGTTATGATTCTGAGTAAAGCATGCATTCGCAATGACTTCAGCCCAGAGATACATCGGTAGACCAGAATACGCCAACATAGTTCTTGCAGCTTCCACCAAAGTTCGATTTTCCCTTTCGACCAGGCCGTTCTATTGTGGAGTGTAAGCAACAGAAAATTTGTGTGAAATCCCAACAGATGTGAGATAACTTTGAAGCGTATCATTCTTGAATTTTGTGTCGTTATCACTTCGCAAGGTTTTGACCGGCAGTTGAAGTTGAACCTGGATCTTTTTTATGAAGGTAATAATCAGTTATGGTGCGTCTGATTTGTTTCGCAGAAACTCCAACCAAGTGTATCTCGAGTACTTATCAATCATAACAAATATGTACTTTTGGCTGTTGATCGATTGAGTACGCATTGGGCCGCAAAGGTCCATGTGAATTAGCTCCAGAGTTGTTAAGCAGGAAGATTTTGTCTTTGCTTTATGGGAGCTTCGTTTCATCTTTCCCATCTCGCAAGTGGGGCAAAGAGAATCTTTCTCAAACCTCATTTCTGGTATACCTTTGACTATACCATGTCTCGCTAACTGATCTATCGCTTTAAAGTTCTGATGAGATAGGCGCCGATGCCATGTCCAACTTTCAGCTTTAGATGCTTTGGAAAGTAGACACACAGATGTAGTTGCAGACATTGTTGGAAAATTCACCGCATATAGATTACCATGACATTTTTCTCTAAAGATCTCATTACCGTTCCCATCTTCAATGAAAAGCTATCAACAGTAAACCGAACTTGAAATTGACTGTCGCAGAATTGACTTGTGCTGAATAAATTGTGATCAAGTCCTTCCACATACAGTACTTTCTTGATTGTCACAATGTTGTTTTTCAATGAACCGTGTGATCTGATTATACCGTTGAGCTCAGAGTTGGCGAAGCTGACCGTTCCTATAGGTTCCTCAACATAATTATGTAATAGATGCTTAAATCCTGTCATGTGTCTCGAGCATCCTGAGTCAATATACCAAAGATGTGAAGCCTGCAAAAAGAACAGATCAATTATTCTTAGGTACCCATATCCAGATGGGTCCTTTCCTGTTAGCATCAAGCAATTTCTGAATATTTTTGTGAGTCCGTGATCGTTACCAGATAATCAAACAACAAAGATATAACGATTACCAACCTGATTCGATATATAAAACGATGATTACACGGTTGATTTCTTGATAAACCTTTCTCTCTGTTTTCTCTCTTTTCTCTCTGTATTACAATATCGGTCGATGTGTATTAGTGTTGTGTGATATATTGTGTACCGATATTATGAGCTGAGATCTAACATAGCTATCTCAACACACTAACTAAACCCACTTGATAATAAAAACTAATAAACTAATATAATAACTTAAATATCCTAAATAATATCTAAATTCTAATATCTAGATATTTAGAATAACAATAAAATACTAAAAACGTACTTTGACATTTATTACAAACTGACATTAGACTTAATATCGAGAGCGACTTTTCGGGCTTTAGCTTCAGATTGGATCTTCAGATTGGATGATCTTGAATCCAATAATCTGTGCGCTAACAATCTCCCCCTTTGGATCAAGATCATTACTAAAAAGATTTAGCAAATCAGTCTTCTTTTTCAGCTCAGAAGATTCAATCTTATCCTTAGTCTTCAACAAGTAGCAATCTTCCCAAAAGATGTAGATAAACTCTTTTTCGAATGATGGGAAGAAATTATCTTCAGGTTTAGTTCAGTATGCTATTGCAAAGTATCTTCAAAGAAAATTTCTCTCTTTTCAGCATGTCTTCAGAATACTTGATTTTGAAGAATTCAATCTTAGACGTGATTCTTGAAACATGTGATCTTTGCCATTTCTTGTGTAGTTATTCTCCCCCTTTTTGATGAATAGTGCAACGACTTCATCACAACTTTGTGTTGACAAGAAATGTCTTGCTTATAGAGCCTCTGATTCGTCAATTCAAAAGATATTCATCCAGATCTTTGCAAATCTAGACAAAATAGTCGTGTAACACCTGAATCAACAAATGAATCAGTTAACATGCCTGTCAATAACACAAAGTCACTGTGTGTAACGAATACACATTGGAAAGGAGCTGTTTGATGTTGACTCCCCCAGGGCTTCCATTTAATCATTGAAACACCACAAAGGAAATTTCTATAAACGTTATGACAAAGAAACAAATTCCTTGTGTGTTCGTGCTTGTGATAGAAAGAATTAAGCACTTGATGATCGCTTATTTGGCTCAAAATTTGTGTAAACCACTGAGACAACAGTAAGTTAAACACAAACTCAATGTGCATGATTGAAGTGCGAAGGTGGGGCAGACGTCCTTCTTTTCAATATCCAGATTTTCCAAATGAAAATCAGATAGCATATGTGCTGCTTCCCCTTTGAAAATGTGAAACACTTTCTTGTTAAGAAGAAAATGAGTAGATAGTGAGGTTTGATCAAGAGTTGGCATGGGCTAGTTGCTTGTTTCAATAATGTTCACCAAAGAATTGTGAAACACTAGTAATGTGGCTGCCCGACTCAGAAAAAGTTGGTGCAGAGTTCTGATATTCTTTTAACTCTGTTCTCACACGCTCTTTCTTTTTAAACATTTAGCTCACTCTAACCAAACTCATTTCTTTTCTACTTCTCACACTCAATTACTATGGATTAACTTCTTCGGTAGAAATCACTGGTTAAGGTGATTCCATATAAGTTGTGTTAATTCCTAGCAGAATGATCCTTGTTTTCCTAGTATGCATATGATGCTCAGATTGGTTTAACTCTTTTAGTTAAAGCACAATGTAGAACTTGAAAACATTTAAAGTCACACTTCCAATTCATGAATTCGTGTTGAGAATCGGGAATTGGTTTGAACATTTAGAATAATGTTTTCTATGATTGAAAGTTTTCCTACTTTCAACCATATATGAGATGAAGATATAGAATTATACCTCTACGTACGATCTTCCATCTCATGAAGCTAAGCTTAAAGTCATAAACATATGAACTTGTAAGCATCTCTCAAAAAATTCTGCAAAAGTCTTATGTCAAGTCAAAGTAAAATTTATTCACTTAAATTGAAAAGACAAAAAGTAGTAAAACTTTTAAAGTACGAGTTCTGATCAGAAATAGTTAGAAGTCATCTCCAAACTCCTTTTACTTGAAGAGCTCCCCCTAAAATCTTGCATTACAAAAATTTGACATAAAAGGTAAATGCAGAAATCTTATGAGCTCCCCCTCAAAATAAGATTGACCAATTGTCAATTTCTTGCAGATTTATTCACCAAACCCTTAGATGAAAAGAGATTTAATTTTCTTGTCTCTAAGCTTGGTATGTTAAATCTTAAGACATAATCGGTTGTTACCTAATAAAGTTAAGTATTGTTATTTTTCATCATTTTCCTTATCATTATTTCTGAAAGATATCTGCACTTTAATAGTTTGCTCATGATCTCAGGGGGAGAATGAGATGCACTTTAAGATGATCTACATTCTTTTGAGGGGGAGCATATCTAACTTCTGCATTTTGCTTAATTGACGAATTTTTGTGATGCATGATTTTAGGGGGAGCGTATAAATCACATCAAAAGGAGTAAGACTATGATTTTTGATTATTTCAGATTAGAACTCGTACTTTAATCGTTTTACTGCTTTATGTCTTTTATTTTTCAAATAAATTTGTGAATAAATTTGCTTTGACTAGACTTTGAGACTTGTGCAGGATGAGTGGAAGCTATCAAGATCCTATCCTTATGACTTCAGTTGACTTCATGAGATTTAAGATTGCACAGAAAGGTTAAAATTCTTATCTTAATCTCATATATGGTTGAAAGAAGGACAACTTTCAATCATAGAAAACATGTTCTTAAATATTCAAACCACTTCCCGATTCTTAAACCGATTTCATGAATTGGAAGTGTGATTTTTAAATGTTTTCATTTTATTTTGTGTTTCAAAGTTTACATACCGTGTGTTTCCAAAGATAAATATTTGTGTATTGTCTTTTCTATATACTTTCAAGTATTCACACACACCGGTTTGATTTCTTGTTCAAATTGTTCTTACTATGTCTCATATTTGAAACATAATTTCGATGGTAAGACACCCCGCTTGTATTCAAAGCAATTTGAGTGTCATTTCATTTTGAAACGTTTATTTCAAGAGTGTCTATTTTTTGTTTCGTATAGACAATATCCGTTATTTTGACCATAAGCCTTAATTGATATATCACTTCATTTATGATCATTTTCATACAATGTCAGATTTTCAAACAATTTTTTTGCATTCATATTCATTCATTTCATATACTTGTTTGAAAATACTTTAATGTTTAAAATGCTCAAATCTTCATGATTATATTTTATGAGCATACATTCATCTGACATTTGTATATGAGCTTTAACTGATAAAGTTAAATCATCTAAGCAACACATGCTTTCTAGGATTATTTGGGTTCTTTGTGCTAGGAATTAACTGAACTTCTATGAAATCACGTTAACCAGTGATTTCTACCCAAGAAGTTAATCCTTAGTGATTGAGTGTGAGGAGTCTATAAAGAAATGAGTGTGGGTGTGACGAGGTAAAATGGAAATGAGAGATTGGTTAGTAGTGAGATTAATGATCAAAAGAAAGAGGGTGTGAGAACAGCGTAAAAGAATATTAAACTCTGCACCAACTACTTTCTGAGTCGGGCAGCCACATTAATAGCGTTTCACAACTCTTTGGTGAACGTTATTGAAATAGGCAACTAGCTCATGCCAACTCTTGCTAAAACCCCACCAGCCACTCATTTTCTTCTCAAAAAAAGAAAATGTTTCACATTTTCAAGGGGACGCAGCACATAATCTATCTAATTTTCATTTGGAAAATCTGGATATTGAAAAAGAAGGAAGTTTGCCCCACCTTCGCACTTCAATCATGCACATTGAGTCTGTGTTTATCTACTGTTGTCTCAGTGGTTTACACTATGTTGAGCCTTTATAAAAGCAATCATCATATGCTTAATTTTTTCTACACGTGCACGAACACACAAGGAATTTGTTTCTTTGTCAAAACATTCATAGAAATTGCCTTTGTGGTATTTCGATGATTGAATGGAAGCCCTGGGGGAGTGAACATTAAAAAGCTCCTTTATATTGTGTATTCGTTACACATAGTGACTTCGTGTTACGGACAGACATTTTAACTGATTCATTTGTTGATTCAGGTGTTACACATTCCTATTTTGTCTAGATTTGAAAAGATCTGGATGAATACATTGTTCGAGTTGGCAAAGAATCAGAGGCTCGTAAACAGATCAGTGGTCAGACTGGATACAGACTTTCTTACTGAAATTTTTGATGATATTGATGCTCATTTCATCAAAAAGGGGGAGATGGTATCAAGAAATGATAGAGTTTTGAGAAATGATTTTCAGAAATGTCCACGTTAAAAGATTCAAAGTAAATATTTGAAGAAGATCAAAGTATTTCTGAAGATGTGATGATTTTTGAGGAAATTTTCTTTGAAGATTATTTTGCTAAAGCAATCTGAGCTGATTCTGAAGATAATTTATTTCCAAAGCCTAAAAGTGTTTTGTGAAAGTTTTGGAGAGATTGTTAATCGGTTGAAGACAGTTTTGGAAAAAATATCATCAAAGAAAAAGGGGAGATTGTACTGACAGAGCTTAAAAAGTGAAGACTGAATTGCTAGATCTTTCAACAGTGATCTTGAATCCAAAGGAGGAGATTGTTAGAGCATAAATTTGTTGGATACAAGATCAAGAAGACTGAAGGTCAAAGTTCAAGAAAGTCAAAGTTGAGAAAGTCAACTCTCATTAAAGTCAAAGTCTTTTGTTAATAAAAGTCAAAGTATATTGTATTTGTATAAATAGCCTTGTAACTTGTAGGTATAAATAGCCTTGTATTTTCTGTTTTTAGTTGTATGGTATTAACAGAAGGAATTCTAGAGTGAGAAATCTATAAAGAGAGAAAGAGAGTTCTAGAGAGAAAGAGAGTTTGTAATCGTTGAGTTTGAATTTGAAATTAAACAGGTAATTCATTCATAAATCTTGTTTGTTGATTTGTCTGTGATTAGAATCTAGAAACAAGGAATAACAGGTTTAATGAGGCCTTTTTTCAGAGATAATCTAATATACTTACCAAGTTCATGTATGTCTATAAAAGTCCAGAAACCGGTCTTTCCACTGCTCATACTCTATTTTGAACAATACCAGTGGTTTGACATCAGTTCCTATTGCTAAGACATCTCGAGAAGTCATCTCGATAATTGCACAGATATTTAAACACAAGAATCATAAAATATGAAAAATTCCTGAAAACTTAGTCAGAAAAATGACTAAGTATAGAATCCTCACGCAACTACTACCACTTTTCGCATACAAAAGAAATTCGAACACAAAGTATATGTTAACCAAGATTTTCGCACGCTGAATGATGCGAATTTAGAGATTTCGCTCATCGAAGGATGCGAAATTCTCACTTTTCGCATGCAAGGGGAAGCGAATTGTCAAAATTCGCACGTAAAGAGATGCGTATTATTGCTTTTCGCACCACGAGGGATACGAAATCTTGACTTAGAATTTTCTTAAATTTGAACTTTCTGCACACAAATATGATGCGAATTTCTCCCTTAGTAAAATTCAGCCTTCTCAGCTTCATGTATCGATGCGAAATCCACACTAAGAAAATTTTCAGACTATGATATGCGAATTGCTCATATTTCGCACACAGTGAGATGCGGATTTCTGGTTTTTGTATGAAGGCACATGCAAAATTCTCACTTAGAATTTTAAATCTTCACTTTTCGTATCCTGTTGGATGCGAAATTCTCCTTTTTGCATATAACACGATGCGAAATCCTTTCTTCTTGTACACAAGTTCGTGCGAATTTTATACTTAAACTTTTTTCAAACACAGTGCGATGCGAGTTCTTCCAAGAATCATGCGTGTTTTTCACTCATCATGCAAATTTCGTAGATCTTAGCCCAAAACTTCAAAAAATCAACCCAAATTTGATCCAATACTTCAAATTAGCTTCTGAAATTCTATCAATTTGTACACAAACACAAATCGAACCGATTACAAACACTTGATTTCAAAGAAAAACAACAAAATTACAACTCGATTCAAGAAACAGAGCGTACAGACATTCAAACAACAATTCAATCAAATCCAAAATTCACATAAACAGGTTGTGAATTGGATGATACAATACAAATCAAACATGTTCTAGAACATTAAACGACTACAATTCAATCAAAATACAATAAAAACAACACTAGAACAAGAATTCGATTCTGGAGCAGTAAGTCGTGCTAGTTCTTGAAGTCGATCACCAATTTTCAGATTCTTGATCCATTTTCTGATTCAGTGCATGTTATGATACCAATTGTGTATCCCAGTGATGTGCAAATCAGATCAAGATGAACAACGAGATTCAATTCCAATAGCCATATTATTTGATTTCAATCACAATATTACAATCTCTCTCACAATGAAATATTTCTCTCTCTACAATGTAATTTCTATCAAAGTGTTATTTATCTAATATGTGCTACAAGTCTAACAAAGAAATAAAAGCCTTTTATACCAACAAGGTTACAAGCCCAACTAAACTAGTTGACTTTAGAAGGCTTTGACTTTATCCTTTCAGCTCCTTGACCCTGACTTTGCAATGAGAGGCTTTTACTTGGACTTTGACATTCAATTCCAATAATCTTGAATCCAACATATTTGTGCACTAAAAATCTGCACATTTCGCATGATCCAATGAAGAACTCGCATAGATTGTTAAGTTTGATGTTGGAAATTTCATCAAGGACAGCTTTCGCATAAAGCATCGTGAGAAAAGTCAAGATTTCGCACAAGGTTCTGTACGAAAAGTCAGAATTCGTATAGATCTTTATACGAAAAGCTTGGAGTGGATTTGTTGAAGGCTACTTTTTACAAGGTCCATCGTGTAAAAAGTGATCAATTCGCACGTAACTTCAAGCGAAAAGCTATTTTTCTTCTTTGTGGCATGCGAAAAGCTAGGATTACGGACAATGAAGATTTTCTGAAGTTTTCTAGGTGTGGATTTCGAACAATATTCTTCTGCGAAAAGTGAAGTTTTGAAACATGTCTAAGTCCAGAATTCGCACATCATATTTCTGCGAAATGTTTTAGTGTTTGAATTTTTTCAAAAGATAATTTCGCATACCTCGACGTGGGAAAACCATATGTTAAGTCTGATTTTATAGTAATCATTGTATTTATAGGCTTGGTCTAATTCTGTGTTTAGAGGCTTATTTTGTATTGTATTAGCCAAAGGTATTTAAATCCCTTGTGGCTTTGTTTGTTGTAAGGATTCTCACGCATTATTCAATACTATTTTGTTCTTGACATTTAATCATTCTCTCTCTACTTTCTCTCTCTAAGATTTAGTGATTTTAGGATTATCAATTGGTATCAGATTTGTTCTAAATCTGAGAGAATTGAGAGAATCTTGTTTTGAATTCTGAATTTGTGGTTTAATCAGGAAATTTGATCGATTTTCTTGATTTTTTCAAGAAACCCTCATTTTTTGATTTTTCATCAAATTCAGACTGTTTGTGAACGAATTTTTATGAAATTTGGTTTGTTGGATTCGATTTTTATAGTAGAACATATTTGATTCACATCATTTTTCAAGAAATTCTGTTTTTGATCTTCAATTTTGAGAAATTATTGATTTTCTGGAAATATTCGGAAGCGTTCTGTTGGTTTCCAGAATTATCGATTTTGTGGTTTTGTGATCGAATTGTTTAATTCAAAGTGTTAGAAATTTGTTTTTGAACTTTTCTGTGTGAGAGTTTTTCTTTAAAATCGATTTTGTAGTCGATTTTAGAAGATTTCTGAGTTTGTTCATCGTTTTGTGCCAGATCTGAGTTTAGTGCGAGTTCATAAGGTTTGTGCGAGTTCATTAGGGACTTTGCGCTAGTTCATCGAGGGGTTCTAAATTCATTGCACAAAAGTGAAAGTTTACGCCATATTAAGCTCACGCAAAATCTGTTTTGCGTCTTCTAAATTTCACACAAAGTATCTTTGAGTTACTATATCTCACGCAAAGCTAGATTCTCGCCAGATCATATTACACAAAGTCTATTTTGCGTTATCAACACATCTCCCAAACTCAAATTTTGCGCCACCAAAGCCTCGCGCAAATCATAATTTGTGCCATCTTTGTCTCACGCAAGTCAGGTTCTCGTCATTATCTGTTCACGAAAAGTTCAAGATCTCGCTATCATCACTTCGCGCAAATCTAGTTTGAGCCGGATTTTTTTTAAAGCAAAAGTCAAGTTTGCGCTACATTTGTCTAGCGCAAAGCTAAGTTTGCGCCATCCTCAGTTCGCGCAATTCTCAATTTGCGCCAGTCACTGTTCACGCAAAACTTATGTTTGCGCCAAATTTTCTGCTTCCAGACTTGGATTATTTCTGAACTTTCTGATGGATTCTGCAAAGTTTGCATTTCAAGCTCAGTTCTACAAGAATGATCTTATGATACAATTGGGAACAGATACTCGTCCACCTGTTTTAATCAATTAAAATGACTTCACTAACTTCATTGAACGTCAAGCTAACGGAGAAAATCTGATGAAGTCATTTACTGAAGGACCATTCATCAGACCTAAAAATGACACTCCCTTGACTGCTGAAGAGGTTAAACGCGAAAAAGTTGATTGAGAAGCAAAGTCCAATTTGATGCTAGCACTGCCTAACTCCATTTATAATCGAATTGATTGTTTCAAGCATGATCCAAAGATGATGTGGACTCAATTAGAAAAGATCATGCTTGGGTCATCAGTTGCTAAACAAATACGCCAGACACGCTTCATTAATAATTTTGAGGTATTTAAGGCAAAGGACGATGAGTCTCTGAAGGTTATCTTTGACAGTTTTTGCACTGTGCTAAATGATCTACTCAAGATAAAAGTGGAAAAGACTGAGCCGGAGACAAATCTGAAATTCCTCAATGCACTTCAACCGGAATGGAACAAATCTTGTCATCGATTGAGGAATGATGTCAGGATATCTTCGATCCAAATCCAAGAGCTTTACGAGATTCTGATGACAGATAAGTGCATAGTCACAGAGAAAAAGGCCAAACTTGATAAGAAGAATAAGAAAACAGTGGACCCGGTTGCACTTCTAACGAGCTGTCTGGCTGATCAAGCATTGTCTGATAATGCTTATGACGGGTCCACTGAAGATGATGGTGAGGCACTTTAGAAAGCAATGATTCTTCTCTCTCAACACTATCAGAATAAGTTCCAACCTTGTTCGAGTTCCAACACTATTCGCTTCACATCTGAGTCCAAGAATGTTCAAGTGCCCAAGGCTAAGAAAGCTACTGCATGCTTTAATTGTGGAAAGTCGGGTCATATTGCAAAGGAGTGTCGAGCAAAGGTGGTTCAGGATTCTGCTTATTACAGAAACAAATTGGATCTAGCTGAAAAGAGAGAGAATGGAACTGCTTTACTAGCTGAAGAAGAATTCTGGCTAGATCACTCTGAAGACGAAGTTGATAATATCGAGACTGCTCATATGTGCTTCATCGGAGATGATCAAAGTGATGAAGATTCCACTACTGATGATGATGAGGTACGTTCTATTTCTGATTTCAAATTCATTTCTTCTCAAATGAACATTATTATAACTGCTTTACATGATTTACGCTCGAAGTTATTATCTGAAAAGCATTTAACTTCAGAAAAGTCAAATTTGATTGATGAATTACAAATTTCTTTGAAAGATGAAAAATCTATTTTAGCTCATACAAAAGACATATTTTAAAAGAAATTAGATGATTTAGAAAAATCAAATATGACTTATCTTGATTCTTTGTCTAAAATGACCAAATTAAAAGACAATTTTTCTGATAAAATAAATGAGTTGGAAGAAAAATTATATCGAAAGAATCAATCTGAGCAAACTATTTATTTGAACAAACCGCGGAGTTATGAGTCTATAAAAGAAAAATAGGGACTTGGTTTTGAAAATCCACATTGTTTAAACAATGCGATAGAAAAATCCCCTACTTTAAAATTGATTGGATGAATGAAAAGCAAGTGTTAGAAATCGAAAATGAGAAAAGGGTGAATAATAAGAAAAAGGAAATTTCTTTTGTTTATACAAGCGAAAATGCCAAATATTTTCCTGACAAATCAAAGAAAGGCAGAAAAAGTTTAAATGACATATCTCTCATTAAGTCTTCAGTGTCTGATGATTATGTTGATATATATGTCACTAAATCTGATTAGAAAAATATCTCTCCAATCTTTTATGATTCTAAAAATATACTCCTCCATTAGTATTAGAAGGCAAAATCATTGACCTTGAAGATAAAATGGAAGATCAAAATATTCATAAAGAAATTGAATCAGATGTATTTCTTTCTTTCATGACATCAAGTCTTGAAGAAAAATTATTTTCTCAAAAACAAGATTCTATTTCTGGTCTTTCTTCTGATTTTCAAATAAACAAAAAGGAATTTCTAAAATCTGAAATTTTTTCTCAAAATTTTTCTGACTCCGAGGTAAGTTCAGATTTATTGGTTGATCAGTTGGGTCTCTTAGGTAAAATTGTTTCTTCTGATTCAATTATTAAATCAAAAATTCTTGATGAATCTTTTACGCTAAATGATGATTATTATAAACCAAAGCGTAAAAGAAGAAGGTCAAAGAAGTCTAAGAAACAAGATACTGTTATTTCTGAAAATACTAATTCTTCTGATTCGAATATTTCAGATAGGACTTTGAGCACTCATACAAAGCAGATATGCAGAGTCAAACGAATATCAGATGATTCTACGACTGATGAGGATAGATATGTAGACAAACACTATAAAAGTGATTCATTTGCTTCTTGTAATAAAATTTCAAAATACTCTATAAAGCAAATGATTCGAATTTCAAAAGATGTCTCATATTCTTCTTCTAATTCTAGTTCAGATGATTATGCTTTCTCTTCTACTGATTCTTGTGTTCATCATTCTGATAATACTTCTCGTGCTTACAATTTTAAATCTAACAAATATTTCCCCACAAGAACTGCAACTAACTTTCATGGACCCAAATTAAAGTGGGTTCCAAAACCAAAGATTGTTTCTGAGTTACAGGCACCTAATGTCAAGGGGGAGTAAAAAAAATGGCTTCTAAGTACATCAGCTTAGAACCCGTACTTCAATGGACTTCGACTTCTATACATGTCAGTTTAGGACTCGTTCTTCAAAGCTTTTAGCTTCTGACTAATGAGAAAATGTGAGTACATCTACTTTATTCCACTGCATTTATATCTGATAATGATGTTATTTCATTTTTTCTCATGTGTTTTTCAAAGAATCTGAGCAAGTTCTTCCAAAATCTGAATTTGTTCAATCCAATTTTTTCATATGAGACACAAATTCATTATACATTATGTGGAAGATAATATTATTGAATTTTATTTTGTTTCGACTAAATATCAATTTGCCGAATTCTTTACATTTGTCTTAAATTTTCAAAATCGGCATTTGAATTTAAAAGTTTAAATCTTTATAAATTTTATTCTAAAAAGTAAAAGCTTTACAGGTTTTTCTTTCTTTTGAATAAAATGTGTGTCTAGGATAAATTTTCAAGTTGCTTTGTTAATATTAAAGTTTTATATGTTTAACTTTCAAGTCTTTTAAAAGTCGAAAAGTCAGCAACATGTTTGAAACTTTTGCATTCTTCTTTAAAGATATGTGATTTGGAATATTTATAGTTTACAATGCTTAGAAATCCTAAAAAGGCAGAATTATGGATCGTGATGAAAATATGGGCTAAGCACTTAGATGTAAAACTGAGTGATTAAGATGAAAATTATATATATAAAATACAGAAATATCTAAGTTTAAAAGTTTGTACCTGTGACCTTTCTGGTTTGGGAAAGTAAGTTCCGTGGGATGATTGTCATCTGGTCCCCTAAGGTCAATTGATCTGGGAGTGATCGAACCCAAATCCTTCTATAGAATCAGATCGAAAGTCATGTTCTACTGGTATGAAAGGGTTTAGGATGTGTCGATGTAGCCTTTCTGATCTGGGAGAGTAAGTTCCAAGGGGTGCTTGACACATAGTCCCCTAAGTCCATCTGTTCTGGAAGCGGCTGACCCAAATCCTGCAATAGGATCAGATAGAAAGTTACGTTTACGGCATGTTCTTTACTTACTAAACTTTTTGATTAAAAGATGCCAATGTGCACAATGCTAAAAGATGACAATGAGCACACATCTCATGATACTTGGTGATATGTTTGAGTTGCGATAAACCTATAAATTTGTGAAAATCTTAAATTTTGATGGCTTAGTGTGAGTACATGCAAAGTTCTCTATTATATTTTTAGAATTGCATTTTCTTGAAGCTATTCAAAGTTCGCATGCTAGCACACTGAATAGATTGATGAAAGTTTTTGAAACTGAACATGTATTAACTTGATATGCAATAAAACTTGTATATGTATCCAACAACATACACTTGATTTCATTTGATGGATAAATCTGTGATATTTTACTAAGTAGAATTTAATTTTTTTAGTGTTTAAAATTTTATATATTTAGTGGTTTCAAAATACATATTCAGTATATTTTTTTCTTTCTACATTGATGTTTTAGTCCTTGTGTTCTCATATATCTTTGTAAATGGGTTTGTGCATTATTCAAGGGGGAGTGAATAAGAAGAATTTTCTGAAAGATCATATCTGTTTTCGAGGGGGAGTATCTGATTTTCTATACGAATGCTAACTTGAATTGTCATATTTAATGCATTTGTGTAGGGGAAGTCAAAGTGTTTAATAGGTAAAATTTTTCTGAGTTTAAGTCATATTTGTGCCAACAGTTGGTAGAACAAAACTTAGATTTGTGCCAACAGTTTCTAGCGCAAAACAAGCTTTGTGCATCCTTCAGCTAGCGCAAAACTAACTTTGCCCTTCATTCTGCTAGCGCAAAACTAAGTTTGTGCCACTAATGTGTAGCGCAAACCTTCCTTTTTCTTCCTTTACTCTGATTTTTGCAGATCTTAAGTTGTCTCGTCTCCAACATTTGCATGACCAAGTTGATCCAGATCATCAAGGTCATAAGGGGGAGAAGTTAAGGAGAAGTTAAAGAGACAAAGAGTTCAAACGTTTATCTGCTGATCAAGATTCGCTCAAGATTCTATATTTTCTCGGCTACTAATTCTTTTGTTGTTCCAGCTCCGACCACCACAGTTCAGTCAAGTATATTTGAAAGAGGTGTGTCGTCTAGAGCACAAGTTGATGAACCAATTGTTCTTTCAAGATTATTATATACTGGTCCAGTCTTGTCAAAGCAGCAAAGGCAACACAAACTGAAAGATGCTGAGAAGAAATTTTTTTTTAATAAAGAAAGTTTCTTCGATAAGTCGCTTAGATGGTCTGTGTTGATTTAGAAGATGAATATTGAAGACCACAACGACAATGATTACTAAGGGGGAGATTGTTAAGTCTGATTTTATAGTAATCATTGTATTTATAGGCTTGGTCTAATTCTGTGTTTAGAGGCTTATTCTGTATTGCATTAGCCAAGGGTATTTAAGTCCCTTGTGGCTTTGTTTATTGTAAGGATTCACACGCATTATTCAATAGTATTCAGTTCTTTCACTTCCAATCTTTCTCTCTCTACTTTCTCTCTCTAAGATTAAGTGATTTTCGGATTATTACCATAGAATTCGCATCTCACAACGTGCGAAAAGCTCAAAACTTTCATCTATAGCCCGTGAATTGTGTTATGTGTGCGAAAAGCTCATTCTATTTGTTGCGAGAAGTGCAAAATTCGCTCGGTTTCGTGAAGATTCTATACTTAGATTATTTTGGAAACTTTTTCTGAAAATTTTCAAGTTTGGTTTTCAAGCCAAGATTTCTGATTTTCTGACTAACGATCAATTCAAGCTACTTCTTTTCAGATTCCAATCATGTCGAAAGATCTTTTGAGTACCGGTATTCTTGGTCGGGGAATATCCGCAATGGAAGCGGTGGATGATTCAGTTCTTAAATCATAAGAATTGGGAACTCATGAAATATATTCTGAATGGGCCAGTCAGTCCGGTAACTACTGTACAGATCATGTAGCTACTGCTACCTCTCCAGAAAAACCTAAAAGATACGTTCAAAAACCGTACGAGTATTACTATGAGGCGGAGAAAGCTCAGGCAAAGATAGATGAGGAAGCTCTCATTCTTCTCACTATAGCTATTCCTAACGATGATTACAACCGTGTAGATAGTCGTGATTCAGCCAAGGCCATGTGGATTGAGCTTGAAAGACAGCTGCAAGGCACTGGCCAGTCAATCAAGGCTAATCCCAATCAAAGCATAAACGCGTATGAAGGCTTCAAAGCAAAAGAAGAAGAATCTTTGTCCGAAACATACAACAGGTTCAATGTTATCCTGAACGATCTTAGAAGGAACGGGATGAACAAATCTATCTCCAAAATAAACTACAAGTTTGTGAAGAATCTCAATCCATAGTGGACCAGTTATGCAATCAATCTGCAAATGTCAAAAGACATGGATTTGGAGGATATAAATGATATTTCTATGACCCTTGTACGACATGAAGATGAGGTAAAGAAGCTCGGCAAAAAGAAGAAAATGGTAAAGGAATCTCTTGCACTTCTAGCTGATAAGAAAGTTATCTAACCCAGTTCCAGTTCAAAATCAAAGACAAAGATTTCCAAGACTTACCAAACTGAGTTACCGAGTTCTAGTTCTGACTCATTGGCTGAAGATAAAGAGATTGAATCTGACGAGGATATTCGGAGGTTTGCGGAGAATTTGTCAATGACCACGAAGCAGTTCAACATGTGCATCGAAAAGAAGAAGGTTTATGCCAAGTCAAAGCCTGATCATTACAAGAAATAAAAGGCTGAGAATTTTAAGCCCAAGTTTGAGAAAGTGTATGAGAAGAAGGAAGAGAGAAAATAAGAGAAGAAAGATGAGAAATTTGACCCTCAAAATTTCAGATGCTTCAATTGTGGGAAGCCATGTCAATTTTCAAAGGATTGTCGCTTCAAGAAAGTAAAGAATTCAAAATATTATGCCAAGAAGTCATTGTTGGTAAAATAGCAGGAGGGAGTTAAGTTTTTATGGACGAAGAGGAGAATTGGTTGTGTGAGACTTCAGATGACAAGGAAGCTCACTTTACACAGGTTAAGTGTTTGTTGGCCAAGATTGATGAAGAGCCTCAACCTGCTGATCATTCTGATGTTGATTCTGAGGAAAGCGATCAATCAGACAATTAGGAGGTAGTTCAAACATTAATTTCTCAAATTCAATTTATGGAAAATGAATTTAATGTGTTGAAAGAGAAACTTAGCCTTGAATGACA
The DNA here is from genome assembly GCA_954870635.1 of Arctium minus. Classification (NCBI taxonomy): domain Eukaryota; kingdom Viridiplantae; phylum Streptophyta; class Magnoliopsida; order Asterales; family Asteraceae; genus Arctium; species Arctium minus. The sequence continues at coordinate 101,865,002 of OX941081.1, read as the reverse complement.
AACAATGATGAATTTTTGCGCATTATTGAAGGTTGTTATCGAGGATAAGGAAAATGAGAAAAATGTTTTAAAATAGGAGAAAGCTGACTTATCTTCCAAGATCACTGAGCTCCAAAAAGACTTAGTGAACTTGAATTCTGAGAAAGGTGAGTATAAGATTAAATTTGAAGTTTGCTTTCAAGAACGTAATGAGGCTTATTGTAAAATTAAACTGGAGGATTTAAATTTGAAATGTGCACAAACTGAGCAGACTTTATATCTTTTGACAAACAAACTTCAAGATGTAAGATTTTATAATCCGAAATTGGGTTTGGGTTTATTTGAAAAAGATGTTTTAAAAAGGGCTCTCGAAAACTTATATAATTTTGATAAAATGGGCGCTAATTTTCAAAAGATTCCAGTTATACGTGAGACGTTTGTGAAAGCTGAGACTTTAATATCTGAAACTCCTCAAAAATGAAAGGAGATTGTAGATGATGACCAATCCGATAGTTGCACTGATTCACAATCTTCAAGTTTTAAATCTGTGAATTTTAATACAATGATTTAAATACTAGCTACAAAAGCAGAAAGCTATAATTTGTAGAATTTGAATCATTGTTTTCTTCACCTATTTCTAACGATGAATCAGTAACTTAGGATAAAAATATCCTGAAACCAAGTGTCAGTATGATGAATATGAGTTAAATACTGATACTTATGATCCGAACATTATGTTTGTGTCGGTCCACAATGTTTATCAAGTTTTATATCAAACAACACATAAACGATTTACCAACCTGTATTGATTAATAACAATGGTTACAAGGTTTGATCTTTTCAAGCTCTAGATGTATTCTCTGTTTTACACCTTTTGTGTGTGTTTTTGTGTGTGTCGATTATATTTGATCTGAGAGAGTTGTTGAGATCTGATATGATCTCAAGCTTCTTAGACACACTAACCTTACAACCACTTTGATGAGCCAAGATCACAAGATCGTAGAGAGAGAATCTAGAGAGAGAAAGTGTGCTCTTGAAAGTAACAGTATATTCAGATTCAAACAGTGTACGTTTGTTACAAAACAAACAAGCCAAGGGGACTTAAATACCCCAAGGCACTAACATAACAGATAACACTAAGAAAGCAGTAAAATAAATACAATGATTACTATAAAAACTGATCTAACAATCTCCCCCTTAGTAATCATTGGCGCCGAGGTCTTCAAAAACAATCTTCAAAAACAGCATTGACCATCTAGACGACTTTGAAGGATCATTGATGTTCTTCTCTTTGACGTAGTCTATTCAGCCCAACTAACACTTCCAATCGTCGCAGAGTTGAACGGAGATTCAGTCTGTCTTGAATAGAATTCAAAGATCTACGAATCAGACGAATTTCATCATTTTCAAACAAATATGACTCTTTTCTTGTTTCCAAAAACTTTCTTCTAGCCTCTTGCAAATGATACTCCAACTGAAGTTTGATCACATTTAGAGTTCCATTAGAGTAATATCCAACTTCATCAAATCGTAGAAAGCATTTTTCACTTGAGTTGTTCTTGTAAACTACTCCGAATGGATCTTCGATAATAGTGAATAATGGATATGATTCTAGATTCTGCAAACTCTGGTTGGGCCTTTCAAGATTAACCACAGGCTGAAAACTTTCGACAGCCATCTGGAAGTCAAAAACACGAAAAAATCGGATCTGTCGTCGAATAAATCGTTTAAGAACAAAAAGAGTTTGAGAAACATCCTGAGTCCGGTGATAAAGATTCCTGAAGTGATCATATAGGAAATCAATATCATCAATTGAAAGATCAACGAAATCAGCCTCTGAAAAAATGTACCGCTTGCAGTCTCTTCTTTCCACTTCAAGATTTGGATACCAAATGTTCATGAACTTACAAATTGTAACACTGAGAACTCGAACTATTAGATGAGGAGAATTAACAGCGTTATTTCTTCTGCGCTGACACTTGATAAATGCTAAGTACTCATGCTGATAAGCTTCTGATTCTTTCTCTACTCCAAGAATGGCATATATATTGAGTGTCCTTCTTCTAGAAACAAAGATGTTCCTTTGGATATCTTCAAGAAAAGCAGTTCTGAGTCTAGAAGCCATATATCTTTGCTGAAGATTTCTCTGCCTTTGCTGCCTAGTTAAAGCTTCTCCTTCTTCTAGAAGAGATGGAGGAATTATTGGTTCGGAAGAAGGAATATCTACTTGAGTTCTAGATGACTCACCAACTTCAAATGCACTTGATGGAATATTGGTTGTCGGAGAAGAAGTAATTACTGGAGTAGACGAAGGTTGATCAGCTTCTGGAATCTCACCTTGACTCTAAAGATCAGCATATAACAATTCAGCCTCTTTTGTAACTGTTGCATCCATGAAAACAGAATCATCCTCTGTATCAGATAAGATGATGATATTGTTGCAATCTTCTTCTTTAACTTGAGCAACTTTCTCAAATCTAACTTCTTCATCATCATCTGAATTTATCTCAATGAAGTTTGCGAAGAAATATCTCATATCATTAGCTGCTTCTGATTCTTCAACTTCATTAGCTCTACCTGAGACATCTGGATCCACATAAACTACAACTTGCATATTATTAAAATTTGCTTCAGACAAATTAAATTCATTATGCAAATCAGTTACATCAGCATTATCAATCATGACATCCATTAGGTCTTGGATACTGCAATCTTGAACTGTATCAGCATTCTTTTCTCTATCTCCAACCACTCCTTCTTGAACAACTTCTCGTACTTCAGAAGAACCTTCTGTTCTTTGTATCTTTGCCATCTCCCCCTCATGGCCTTGATGATCGGGATCATCTTGGTCATGTCGGCGTTTAAGAGACGGGCCAGCCTCAGTCCTGCATGATTGATCTAGATGATCAATCTTGTTAGATAGATCTGAAAAAACTTGTGTTATGAAAAAACGAAGATCAGATAAACTGGATCTAACTTCTGATTTGAATTCCTGAAAATCTTGAGATAAAGCAGTAATGCGATCAGAATCAGAAGATGAAAAAACTGGAGGCGGCGTTGGCTGGAAGTTCTTCAGCAGAGAGATCAAATCTCGATCTTGATGTTGTGGCGGAGACATAGATAGAAGACGCGCATAAAGAAGATCAGATAACTCAGAAATCGGAGTATCATGAAGAGAAGCTCTGGAAGAAGTATCAGTTGAAGCAGACATAGAAATACCAGCAGACTGAGTGAACAATGGAGGTAGAGGAATAGACATAATCGCTGGAGCATATATTTGAACAGCAAACGACGGCTCTCTTAGAACAACCCCAGATGGTCGTCTGAACGGAATCTCTGTAGGAATCACTGAAGTATCAATCTCAGGAATCTTCCCTTTGAATAAAGCTTTAAACTTCAGAATATGTGCTTCCTTTTCAGCATCCATTCTCTCCGATAATTGCCGAATTACATCATTCAAAGTTGAGAATTTATCAGTGGAAACCTGAGCTTGATCAGATGTAAGCTCTACAGCTGCTGAGGTAGACCGAATATCTGCAAGTGTAGTTGCTGGAGCTTGACTTTGAACCAATGCAGTGGCTTGATCAAAAGTTGTATCCAATTCATCAACTTGAAGATGTGCAATTGAAGGATTAACTGGAACAGAATCATCATCAGATAGAACTTCTGTTGAGACAAGCACTTCTGGTGTCTTGGACTTCCTTTCATACACTTTCATACGCAATTGATCATCATCATCATCACCAGCATCTGAATCACTGGTTGTATTATCACCATTATCAGAAAAAACAGCATTTGTTGTATCATCATCAGCAAGATCAACATCAATCATATCATCATCAGCAACCTCAGGATTTGTCACATCATCATCAGCAACAACCTTTTCATCAAGATTAGCATCCTCTCTAACATCAGCATTATCTTCAGATTCAATAGTAGCAATGACAGATTCTATGTGAAGAGTAGCAACATCTTGTAGAACTGCAGAGGGATCAACATCTGTTGCTATGGTAGTTACAACGGTAGTAACTATTTCCTGAGTAGAAGCTTCAACTTGCTCTTCATGAGTAGTACCAACTGGAGTGCCATGAGAAGGTACTTCCTGTTCAGCCTCTTCAAAGTCATTTTCTAAACAATAATCAATGACACTGGGATCGGTCATGTCAGCATAATTGGCAATAAGACCATAAGGAATGGTCATAGAAAATGTGAATGACTTCTTCTGTTTCTTAAGAAAAAGCATCTCAGTATCCTGAACTTGCGGCCAAGATAATCTTCGAGGAATTGCCGGATTGCTTCGAAACATGCTTCTAATAATCAGCTTTAAAAACCTGATAAAAGGAATGAACTTCCGTCGCTTGTTGGTTAACTTGTCTTGCACTATTTCAGACAGCTCGTTCTAGAAAATAATCGTATAGTCGACATGCAAGTCATAGACTACTGCATGGAACAGTCGAAGATAGTGAAGACTAGAACTATCCGTGCCGGTATGTTTAGACGTTAAGCACCTGTTGATGACCGAAAATAAAGAATACCAGACAGGAGGAAGATTAGACTTGTCAAATTCTACAACCCTGTTCAGTTGACCAACATAGCCTAGTCGTTTGATGCCTTCATACACTTCTTCTTCAGATGGAAACTGATCATAAGTTGTCCTTCCGGGTCTAGAATCAGGTTCAGGAAGCTCAAGAATCAACCTTAACCGCTTGTAAGACAGATATGAATCAAATTGATCTATTTGGAGATCAAATCGATGAGGACGTGCCAGTTCATTCTTAGTAATGGTGTTCCATACTTGTTGTACGTAGACTTCCGGAACATCAGCAACTGAACAGAGAGCTTGAGAAAGCGGATGTCCACGAAGAATAGTGCGTATGACAGGATGAATCTTGATGCGATCAAAATCAACAAAGTAATTGTTATGCTTATAAGGCATGTACATGACATTCGGGAACACATCATTTGGATTTCGCCTTGATATAGAAAGATCAGTCCCAACAGATGGAACAGACGACATTGGAGTATCATGAGATGCCTGATCAGTCGGATCCTGAAGAATGACATTCTCATCTTGAATCATTGGATCAGTATTTGTTTGAGAAGTCATGATATCCTGAAACAAAACACAATTCAAAGTTTAACAGAAGAAGAAAAAAAAAATACTAAGTATGGAATGCGGGTCCTTAAGAAGACACGAAGGAAGAAATGCGGGTCCTTCAGGAAACGCATTTGAGGAATGTGTGTGAAGAAAGGAACGCATTACGAGGAATGCGGGTCCTTCATGAAATGCATTTTGAGGATTGCGGGTGAAGAAGGAAACGCATTTATGAGGAATGCGTATCCTGAAGGAAACGCATATAAGGAAATACATGTCCTTAATGGAACGCATTGCATACTTGAAACAACAAAACAAACAAAAACAAATACACAACAGATACTAGAACAAAATATACTATGAGGGTCTCGGGTTAAGAACAAAAAAAAATACTATGAGGGTCACGAGTGATACGCATAGTTCACATATGCGGGTCACAAGTGAAACACATTGTTCACAAATGCGGGTCACAAGTGAAACGCATTTCTTACAATGCGGGTCACAAGTGAAACGCATTTTTGACTAATGCGTGTCACAGGTAAAACGCATTCTTGACTAATGCGTGTCACAGGTGAAACGCATTCTTCACTTGTTTAAAAACAAAACCCTAGGAAAATGCCTGTTCGAACCCGAAATCCACAAAAAAACTAAAAAACGAAGCACTAAACACGAAATTAAAGTAAAAGAAAACATACCTGAATGTCGATTATAAGTTCTAAACAAATCCCAAATAGCAAATCGATCTATTTCAACTCGAATCTGAGTTTTAGAAATCGATGAACAGTGAAAATAACGCATATCAGTTCAGTACACACAATACGAAAACCAAGAAAGAAATCAAAACTAATTAATGAAACACTAAACAATCTACAAACATATAATGAAAAACAAAAAAAAATACCTGAACTTTCCAAAAGCACAATCTGAAAAGAAACAAGAAGAAGAATACGCAGAGAAGATGGAGGGAAGGGGAAAAGTCTGACACGTTCAAAAAGAATAAAGAAAAGAAAAAACACTATTACACCTATATATTCTAAAAAAAACAAAAAACAAAACACTAAAAAAAATAACTATTAAAAAAAATATTAACTACTAAAAAAAATACCTAATAAGCCCCCATTACTCCCCCTACACAAATGCACAAAATTTATCAAATTAGTTTAGCATTTGCATAGTAAATTCAGAAATACCTACCTTATGAATTTCTGATCAGCACATGAAGTAATTAATCAGCAAAAAATCACTCCCCCTCAAAAATAGAATATTCTCAGATAAAGAACTCAGATATACACTCCCCCTCGAAAAATGCACAAACCATATGACAAAAACACAGACAGCAAACATAGAGACATCAATATTAAAAGATGATCATATTGAATATAAATTTTGTAACAACTGAATATATAAATTTTTAAACACTAAACAAATTAAAGTCTACTCAGTAGAATATTCCAGATTTATCAATCAGTTGAAATCAAACGTGAGTTGTTGGATACAGAAACATGTTTCATTGTATATCAAGTTAAGATATGTTCAGATTCAAACACTTACAGGTATCTATTCAGTGTCCTCGCATGCGATCTCTGATTAGCTTCAAGAAAAATGTAATTCTAAACATAAAATGAAGAACTTTGCATGTACAGACACTAAGTCATCAAGAATTAAGATTTTCACAAATTTACAGGTTTATCGCAGCTCAAAATATATCACCAAGTATCAAGAGATGTGTGCTCATTGGCATCTTTTAGCTGTGTGCACATTGGCATCTTCACATGAATGTGCTCTTTGGCATCTTTTAAGCTTTGTGCTCTTTGGCATCTTTTAATCAAAGAGTTCATTAAGTAAAGAACATGCCGTAAACATAACTTTCTATCTGACCCTATTGCAGGATTTGGGTCAGCCGCTCCCAGACCAGTTGGCCTTAGGGGGCTAGGTGTCAAGCACCCCTTGGAACTTACTTTCCCGGATCAGAAAGGCTACATCGACATATCCTAAACCCATTCATACCAGTAGAACATGACTTTCGATCTGGTTCTATTGCAGGATTTCTGTTCGATCACTCCCAAATCAATTGACCTTAGGGGAACAGATGTCGAGCATCCCTCGGAACTTACTTTCCCAAACCAGAAAGGTCACAGGTACAAACTTTTAAACTCAAGGATTTCAGTATTTTAAATGCTTAAAAATAAAATCATCTCAATAACTCAGGATCTATATCGAATAGCTTAGCCCATATTTTTATTACAATCTACAATTTCGATCACTTAGGTTGTTCAAGCAAAGTAAACCATAAACATGCCGACTCACATATCTTTAAAGCAGTATCTAAAGCGTCAAACATGTTGCTGACTTTTCGATGTTTGAAAGATTTGATCATTGAACATATGAAACTTTAAATATAAACAAGGCAACTTGTCAAAGATCCTAGACACACATTTTATTCAACTGAAAGAAAATCTGAAATATTAAACTTTATAGAATAAAATTTGTAAAGATTTAAACTTTTAAATTCAACATGCCAAGTTTTGAAAGCAGAAAATTAAATCGTTTTTCATCTAAAGCTTTTGTAAATATATCAGCAAGTTGATATTCAGTTGGTACAAAATATAATTCAATAGTACCTTATTCCACGTGATGCTTTATAAAATGATATCGCATGTCTATGTGATGCTTTATAAAATGATGCTTTTACCCTTTGGCCGTGGTACAAGTCTCCACACTTTGAGTGCATCAAACTGATTGAGCTCCTCTTGCATTGCTAAAATCCAGTCCGGGTCTTCCAATGCTTCAGATACTTTGTTAGGTTCAATCTTGCTTAAAAAACAAGTGTACAAACATTCGTTGGAAGAAGCCGACTTGGAGCGTGTAGAAACACTAGCTTGAGGATCCCCAATGATTTGATGGATTGGATGTGATCTTGTCCATTTTGATGTATGAGGGAGAGGATCAATAATTTCTTGAACCACTTCTATTTGTTGAGGAGGATCTTCAGAAGGAATAATGTCAGAAGATGACACAGATATGGTTTCAACTGGAGGAGGGGGTATTTCCATGACATCAGATTCATGCTCTTGTTGACCAGATGTAGTTTGTACTTCTTGTTGAACATTTTCTTCTAGAACAACTTCATCTCCTACAGACTCCTCATGAATAGTTTCAGCAATTTCTGGTTCATGAAAGACTTGATCAGGATGATGTTCAGAAGGTATGTCTTGAATCTCAGGAGATTCTGAAGAAGCATCAGGTTCAGAGGTTGATGCAGCGGAATTAGGATTTGATGCACTCACAGATTCCTGATTCAAAACATTTGACACATTATCAGTGTTTGGTTTAGGAACATCATCATAAAAATTTTCAAACATAAAATCAAGATTAGAAAAATTAGACAGAGAAGTAGAAGGATCCTGATTTATCGACTGAAGTGCAGGTTCTGAACTAATTTGTTCAGAAGCTGAATTTCCAGTAATAGCGGGTTCTGAACTGTGTTGTCCAGAAGCCAAATTGGCAGCTTCATCAAATTTGACATTTACTGACTCTATCACTTTTCTTGCCGAGAGAAGAAATACTCTGTAAGCAGCAGAGTTAGAAGAATAGCCCAGAAATATGCCTTCATCTGCCTTTGGACTAAATTTGTTCAGATTATCTCTGTCATTCAAAACATAGCATTTACACCCGAAAGACTTGAAATATTTGATGTTGGGTTTCATACCATTCATCAATTCATATGGAGTCTTGTTGAACCGACGGTGTAGAATTGATCTGTTTTGAGTATAACAAGCAGTTGAAATGGCTTCGGCCCAGTGAGACAAAGGGAGACCTGAATAAGCAAGCATAGATCTAGCAGCTTCCACAAGTGTTCTGTTTCTTCTTTCAACAACCCCATTCTGTTGCGGTGTTCTTGCTGCAGAAAACTGTTGTTGTATACCTTGATCATCATAGAATGCTTGAAGAGTTGAATTCTTGAATTCTGTGCCATTATCTGATCTCACAACTTTGACTTGCTTTTGCTTATTTGTCTGAATGGTTTTGATGAGTTTGATGAGAATTTCAGGTGTCTCGTCTTTAGATTTGAGAAATTTCACCCATGTGTATCTGGAGTAGTCATCAACAACAACCAAAACATATTTCTTCTTCCCAATACTCTTTGTCTTCATTGGTCCGTACAAATCAACATGAATTAGATCTAGAATGTCCGCAGTGCAATGTTCAGGCTTTGGCTTATGAGATGCTTTCTTCATCTTTACTTTCTCGCAGTCTTGACAGAGATGGTCTTTTTGAAAACGGAGGATTGGAAGACCTTTCACTGAATCATTCTTGACCAAGCGATCCATATATTTGAAATTGAGATGAGCTAGTTGACGGTGCCACACCCAGCTTTCATGAATAGAGGCTTTTGATAAAAGACAAACATCTGATGGAACCTTTACTTCGGAAAGATTAATGGTATAAAGATTTGATCGTCTCTTTCCAACAAGTAAATCCATGCCGCTACTATTCTTTACAGCAACCCTTTTAGACTTGAAACTGACTTCAAGATCTTTATCGCAGAACTTTCCGATGCTGAAGAGATTGTGACTTAAACCTTCGACATAGCTTACTCTTTTGACAGTTATGTTACCTTGAACAAGATCACCATAACCAAGAATGGGAGCCGTCTCGCAGTTTCCAAATTTGACACGACCACAACATTTTTCTTTAAAATTTATAAGTAGAGATTTGTTGCCAGTCATGTGTTTGGAACACCCCGAATCCAGATACCATAATTGATTTAGCTGTACAATCAACAATTACTGAGATTTAGGTACCCATATAAATATGGGTCCCTTCTTGTTAGTCCTTTCCTTTTTCTTTTTAAAAAATTTATTTTTACAAAACATCTGAGATTGATCAAATAAAGCATGAACATCATCACATATTAAAGAAGAAACACAATCATTAGAATCAGAATTATTCTTCGAAAATTGAAACATTTGCTCTACAGAATATTTTGTAGATTTATTACAAAAGCATTTCAGCAAACAACAATAAATCTGCTAATTTGATCAAAACTATGAAATTAAGTACAAACAAATTGCACAGAATTGAATGAAAACATGATTTTCATACTATTCAATTAACAATTTCGATCAAAACACTCTAAAACTTAAAAACTCACATAGACCAGACAACAGAACACGTCTTTTTCAGATTATATTCAAACTCAAAATCGAAGCACCAAATCACGTTTTTATGCAAATCAACAAGAAACAAACCAGATCGATTATATAAAACGCATCTAAAAACATCAATTTCAAAACAATTCAATCACAAAACAGAGTGAAATTGATGAAAATCCAGAAAACGAGAATTTTCTTGAAAAACAAAAAAAATCGATCAAATTTTCTGAGTTAATCACACAAATCAGTAGCAATTACACTAAATCTCAATCCTCTCAAGATCTTGGAGGCTCTGATACCAATTGATGAGCCATGATCACAAGATCGTAGAGAGAGAATCTAGAGAGAGAAAGTGTGCTCTTGAAAGTAACAGTATATTCAGATTCAAACAGTGTACGTTCGTTACAAAACAAACAAGCCAAGGGGACTTAAATACCCCAAGGCACTAACATAACAGATAACACTAAGAAAGCAGTAAAATAAATACAATGATTACTATAAAAACTGATCTAACACACTTGCAATAAACTATAATAAAACTAACAATAATATCTAATATTTAGATATTATCAATCTAACTAATAACTAATAAAACATTAGATATTTAGTTATGCTAAATATCTAATTACATCAAATACAAATAAACAATAAACATTAATTACTTTGACATTTTATTACAAACGACATTAGACTTTATATCGAGAGTCGACTTTCCGGCATTAGCTTCAGATTGGATCTTCAGATTGGATGATCTTGAATCCAATAGATATATGATCTAACAATCTCCCCCTTTGGATCAAGATCATTACTAAAAATATTTTAGCAATTCAGTTTTCTTCTTCAGCTCAGAAGATGCAATCTCTTTCTCTAGCTCAGAATGCTTTAGCAAAGTTTCTTCAAAGAAAATTTATCTGAAATCAGCATGTCTTCAGAATACTTTGATCTCGCATTTCTTTGTTAGCTTTTCTCTTCTTTCATCTTGTGATGTAATGGACATTTCTTCATGCTTTAGATTCTCCCCCTTTTTGATGAAAAGTGCAACGACTTCATCAAAACTTTTAGTAAGAAATGTCTTTCACTTGGAGCCTTTGATCCGTCAATTCAAAAGATATTCATCCAGATCTTTTCAAATCTAGACAAAATTGTCGTGTAACACCTGAATCAACTAATGAATTAGTTAACGTGCCTGTCAGTAACACTAAGTCACTGTGTGTAACAAATACACATTCCTTGTATAGGGAGCTGTTTGATGTTGACTCCCCCAGGGCTTCCATTAAATCATCGAAACACCACAAAGGTAATTTCTATAAACGTTATGACAAAGAAACAAATTCCTTGTGTGTTCATGCTTGTGATGGAAAGAATTAAGCACTTGATGATTGCTTATAGGCTCAAAATTTTTGTAAACCACTGAGACAACAGTAAGTTAAACACAGACTCAATGTGCACGATTGAAGTGCGAAAGTGGGGCAGACTTCCTTCTTTTCAATATCCAAATTTTCCAAATGAAAATTAGATAGCAAATGTGTTGCTTCCCCTTAGAAAATGTGAAACACTTTCTATTTGAGTTGAAAATGAGTAGATGGTGAGGTTTGATCAAGAGTTGGCATGGGCTAGTTGCCTGTTTCAATAATGATCACCAAAGAATTGTGAAACATTAGAATTGTGGCTGCCCGACTCAGAAAAAGTTGGTGCAGAGTTGTGATATTCTTTTAACTCTGATCTCACACGCTCTTTCTTTTAAACATTTAGCTCACTCTAATCAAACTTAGTTCTTTGTTTGACACACTCATTTCTTTTGACTTCTCACACTCAATCACTATGGATTAACTTTGTGGGTAGAAATCACTGCTTAAGGTGAGTCCATAGAAGTTGTGTTAATTCCTAGCACAAAGAAATCCTTGTTTTTCTATGATGCCTATGATGCTCAGATTGGTTTAACTATTTCAGTTAAAAGCACAATGTTGATCTTGAAAACATTTAAAGTCACACTTCCAAATCATGAATTCGATTTGAGAATCGGGAAGTGGTTTGAACATTTAAGAACAATGTTTTCCTATGATTGAAAGTTGTCCACTTATCAACCATATATGAGATTAAGATAAAGGATTATACCTTTACGTGCGATATTACATCTCATGAAGCTAAGCTTAAAGTCATAAAGATATGAACATGTAAGCATCTCTCAAAAATTCTGCAAAAGTCTTATGTCAAGTCAAAGCAAATTTATTCACTTAAATTGAAAATACAAAAAGCAGTAAAACTATGAAAGTACGAGTTCTGATCAGAAAGAATCAGAAGTCATCACCTTTTTACTCCCCCTGAAATTATGCATCAGTACATTATCAGTTGTAATAGATATGCATAAAATTTCAGACAAATATGTATGTACTCCCCCTTGATGGTTGATTTCCTCATTCGAGTATCGGAGTACAATCTCTTTTTTAGCACGGAGTAAGGTCTTTTAATCATTGAAGTGCGAGTCCTAAAATGTTGCGTTTAGAAGTCAATTCCATAAGCTCTCTTAAACTTTGTGTGCCTGCAACTCAGATTTAGCCTTAGGTACCCACTGGAATTTGGGTCCTACTGTGTTAGCACAAGATTTTGGTACCCATTTGAAATTGGGTCCTCTTTTCATTTGAAAGTCATTTGAAGCATTATAATTAGATGAATGCACATGATAATTGCCAAACCAATCTTCAGAATCTTGACAAGAAGTAGAAACATGTTTATCATAAATAGAAGACTTTCTAGCAGATAAAGATAACTGAAATAATTGCTTCATTGTATATTGTTTACAAGAAACAGCAAGTTTTGAGTTCAAAATAGCAACATCAGCAATTAAGACATCTTTACTAGGCGAAGTCTTACTACAATTAACACTACAAAATGATTTAACGGTCTTGTCAAGCTTCTGTTTCGATTGCCACTGAGATTTAACTTCTGGTCTTTGCTTGCTCAGATCTGAAACATGTGAAACTTGTGAGTTAGACTGTTGAGCAACAAACGAATGCTTCTTCTTCGGATGACCAGTAGTGTTCGGTTTCTGTGAATGCTTAGATATAATCTTACCTTTAGCACTCTTTGCTTTCACAGAGACTGAGTTATCAACTTTCGTTGATTTTGCACTGTTAACAGGCATACTGGTTTTTCGCAAAGATTTCTTAACAAAGGATGAATGGTTAGGAAGTTTTGCATTAAAATCAAATTGATTAAAACAATCATCTAAACCACCGTCAGAGTTCATAAAATCAAACCCTTTATTTGCTAGACCAAATATATCCTCAGAGTTTGAAGCCGTTGAAATAATAACATTTTTCAGCACGGTTGAAAAAACTTTTTGTTGAACCTCAATCAAAAGTCTTTCATCTGTTAAAGAGTTCTTGAGTTCAGAAATTTGACTTTCCAAAACAAGAAGAGGGACATAAATTTTACCTTTAATAGGCTTCGCCTCCATCTCTTTTTCAGAATAACTCTGAAATAAATCATTTGAAAGAGATTTCTTGTGATATATTGGATTATCATTATAACTATTATTCACTTTCGCATAATAAAATGGAAGGTCAACTTTTGATGATTTCAAACGTTTTTCAATTTCGTTGGCTTCATCCTTTTCAGACAGTCTAGTCCAGAAAACATTAAGCTCAGGGATTCTTCGAGCTAATTTCAAAGAAAGAAGATCATAAAGTGCAGGCACTTCAGATATTCCTTTTTGAAGACAGTGAGGATTCTTATAACCGATTCCCCATTTTTCTATTTCCTCTTTGGGTTTGTTCAGATGAATAGTTTGTTCAGCTTGACCCAATTTGTATAACTTCTCTTCCAAACTTTTTAATTTTGCAATTAAAGTTTTGTTTTCTTCAGTACATGAAGAATGCATTTTCGTAAGCTCATATAAATCAAGCTCACTTTTTCTCAGTTTAGACTTGAGTTCATTATTATATTTAAGAATTATTGTCTTTTCCTTTGCGCTGGTGTCATTATTTCTGTGTAAAACCTCAACCAATACTTTCTTCTCAGCAATTTCGTCGCTAAGTTTCTGTATCGATTGGTTTTTGTCAGAAATAACACCATTTTCTCGCTTAAGTTTTGACTCTAACTCTTGTTGTTTTAAATTCATGGCATGCATTTTATTTATGAAATCTGAATAAGATAAATAAAATACCTCATCTGTCTCATCCTCTTCTGAATCTGCTTCAGCTTCTGATTCCTGCTTTCCCATCAAGCACATGTTGACTGCTTTATCTCTCTCTTCATCCTCTTCTTCCTCGTCTGAATGATCAAGCCAGTACTCATCCTCTGCCATCAGTACCTTATCCGCCTCCTGTTGCTTTGCAAGAAGCATCTTGTTCATGTAGTAATCGGAGTTTCTGACTTTGGTTCTGCGGCAGTCTCTGGTAAAGTGACCTGTTTTGCCACAGTTGTAGCACGTTGGTGGTTCTGACTGACTGGATCCATCACCTTGAAATCTTCTCTCTTCCGGCTTCTTCTCCTCTATTCTCTTTCCTTCAGCATGATACCTTCTCTCTTCCGGTTTCTTCTCCTCTATTATCTTCCCTTCAAACTTCTTTCCTTCATATCTATTTCCTTCAACCCTTTCCTTGTGGACATAGTTGTTAGGACCAGAAGAATACCTCTGATTTTTTGAACTTGGCTTCGTGTAGAACTTCTTCTAAAAAGCATTTGTCAGCAAGAGCATAGCATGCTTCAGTTGTTCATTTTCATCCGTGTCAGAGTTTGCATAAGCTTCATTTTCTTCTGATTCATACACAATCCTCTTGTTCTTCTTCTTCTTGACAACAAGAGCAACTGTGTATTCAACTGTCTTTACTTTCTGCCCCTTTTCATCTAGAAATTCATCCACCTCTTCTTCATTTTGTTTAAGGGTTTCATACACCTCATGAAGTGGAATCTCATTCAGATCCTTGATCTGCTTCATCTTTCTGGCAAATTTCTTCCATTCCGGCTGTAGAATACTTAGGAATTTGACGTTCAGCTCGATTTGAGATTTGGTGACCTTGTTCTTGCTTAGTTCGTTTAGCAAGGTCACGAATCTCTCATATGTTCCTTCTAGAGACTCTTCACTTCTGCCTTTAAATTCTTCCTAATTGTTTAGGCAGTTGGAAAGTTTGAGTTGATTCCCAACCTTTGAACCCAGCATCATCTTCTCTAGCTGATCCCACATCTCTTTGCCCGAGGCTTTATAGCTATCGATCTTTACATAGATTTCGTTTGAAATTCCTTGTAGAATGTATGACTTTGCTAATTTATCACCTTTTGCTCTCTTTAAGTTATCATCTTCGAGCTCATGATACTTAAGTTCAATCTGTGTTGGCACAGTTCCAACCATACGAGTCGTCATAACTGGTTTCATAACCCCTTCTTCTATCGATTGCCTGATGAAATCACCCAACTCATGTCTGTCAACAAAGTTTAGGAACCGATCTTTCCACTGTTCGTATTCTCCTTTAAAGAGAACTGGTGGCTTGGTGTCAGTTCCGATTGCAAGGGCTTCTTTAGATGTCATTCTGAATAAAAAGATCGAAGTCTGGAAAACTTTGCGTATTTAGAAGGTGGCGCAAATGAGGTTTGCGTGAAGAGTGGGTCGCGCAAACTGAAGCTTTGCGTTTCAAGTTGATCGCGTGAATTGAAGTTTGCGTGAGCTGTACGTAGCGCGAAGTAGAGCTTTGCATTTCAAGGAGTTGGCGCAAAGTGAAGTTGTGTTTTTCGTGAGGAGTTGATCACGCGAACTGAGGTTTGCGTGATGTATTGGTAGCGAGAGTTGAGGTTTGCGTGACTAGATTGTCGCGAAAACTGATGTTCGCGTGAGACGTTGGTCGCGAAACTTGAGGGTTCCCGTGATGAGAGGGTTGCGCAAACTGAGGTTTTCTTAAGCTGTTTGTTTGAGTGAACTGATTCGAGGTTTGCGTTGCGTGATGTAGAGCTTTGCGTGAGCTTTGAGTGGCGCAAAGTGGGCTTTGCGTGATCAGTTGGTAACGCAAAGTGGGATTTGCGTTTTACGTGGGTGGCGCAAAGTAGACTTTGCGTGTTCAGTGTGTTGCGCAAAGTGTGTCACGCAAAGTTCAATTTGCGTGAGTTCTTCCCTGTGTTTGCACGAGTTCGTCCTATACTTCGAAAATCAACTAAAACCTGTTTCTACGTTGATTAGCAGTACCAAACTCTACCAATATGACTAAAACACTTCTAGAACAGTTTTTAACCACTTTGCGAAATCAGTAACTTTTCAAACTCGAAATCAGACACAAAATCACCAAAATGTAACTCGATTTATTCTTTAAAACTGAAATCAAACAACAACTCAATCTAGCATGTATATCGATCACAACTTGATCGATTTTAACACCTAAAACGCACTAGAACTCGAAATCGATTTTCAAAATAAGAACACAGAGTCGGTTTTTGAAAAACTTGATTTTGAATCATTTATCAGGCTCTGATACCAATTGTCGTTCCACAATGTTTATCAAGTTTTATATCAAACAACACATAAATGATTTACCAACCTGTATTGATTAATAACAATGGTTACAAGGTTTGATCTTTTCAAGCTCTAGATGTGTTCTCTGTTTTACACCTTTTATGTGTGTTTTTGTGTGTGTCGATTATATTTGATTTGAGAGAGTTGTTGAGATCTGATATGATCTCAAGCTTCTTAGACACACTAACCGTACAACCACTTGCAATAAACTATAATAAAACTAACAATAATATATAATATTTAGATATTATCAATCTAACTAATAACTAATAAAACATTAGATATTTAGTTATGCTAAATATCTAATTACATCAAATACAAATAAACAATAAACATTAATTACTTTGACATTTTATTACAAACGACATTAGACTTTATATCGAGAGTCGACTTTCCGGCATTAGCTTCAGATTGGATCTTCAGATTGGATGATCTTGAATCCATTAGACATGTGATCTAACAGTCTGAATCTACCATTTCTGATTCTATTAAGGAGGATAAGATAGAAGTGTCAGTTAATGTCACGGATTCTGGTAAAAAGTCTGAGTTCATCAGTAAAATGTCTGAAGAAATTTTTGATGAAGTGATGAACGCCATGGATCCTGATCCTATTATAGAAAAGCTTGAGTCCAACTCCGAGTTCAGCCAAACTTCTGATTTGCAAGAACAAATATCTGATTTGCAAAGCAACTCGAGGAAATTGAAGATGAGAATTTTGATCTTCGATTTAAGCTAGATAAATCTTTAGAAGAAAACCGAGATCTCAACAAACAGATTTGTGAGTTAAAAGGAGTTTGAAAATCAAAAAGTTTTTGATAACCAGAAATGGAATGTTAGGTGAAATCTGGAGTTTGTGACCTTATCTAAGCCTACAGTTGTTTATGCTAAAAAGTTTGAAAAGCAACCAAGTGTTTTTGAAGTAGGTGAAACTTTTGGTGTGAAAAAGATTAACTCATCTTCAAAGAATTTAACTAATTCGGTCTCTTTTGGTGCTACAGATGTGAATGGAAAGAGAAAAGGAAAGTGGAGGGAAGAAAATATCTGAATAGAAGGAAAATCCAATTGTTTCGGAAAAATGTACTTTTGTTAAGAGAAAAGAGTGTGTTAAGACTGACAGTGATTGTAGTAAAGCTTGTAATGATATTGTTGCAAATAAATGTCATTTCGATTCCAATAAATGCAATTCTTTTGATAAACCAAAAGTGATGATGTTTGCTCAAAAGAATATGATATGCAATCACCGTGGAAGCAATTCATTCTCATTCCACTCCACAGTTCCAAAGAAAAAGAAAGTTAGAAGCTATTCTCACGTTAAGCCATTTTCCAAAGCCTCGTCTCAACCAATTCATATTTTCAAGGCTAAGAAAAATAAGTTTTCAAAGAAAAAGGATTTTAAAGATGTTGATGTGAAAATGGTACGGAAATGGTTGTCGAAGCCTCATTATGAATGGCGAATCAAAGGCATGGTCAACGAATTTCACAAATTGAAAGATGCTAACAACAAAGGAACCATCCGGATATGGGTACCTAAAGACAAGTAGTTGTTCCTTTTGCAGGCCTGTCATATGTGGTTCATAGACTCTAGATGCTTACGACATATGACAGGATTCAAGCATATCTTGCATAATTATGTAGATCAACCTCTGCTGGAACCGTTGGCTTCGCTAATGATGTTGTTAAGGGATATGTCAGAGGATAAATAATGCTAACAAATGGCACTATAACTATTCAGAAAATACTGTACGTAGAAGGCTTTGATCACAATCTATTTAGTAATAGCAAGTTCTGCGACAGTCACTATCACATGAGGTTCAATATAACTCATTGCCACATTGAAGACAGTGATGATTCTGAAATATTCAAGGGTGAGAGATATGGAAACTTATACGCAGTCAAATTTCCAACTCTATCTGCTACAAGACCTGTTTCCTTGATAGCGAAAGTATCGAAAGAGGAAAGTTGGATCTGTCATAGAAGACTCTCACATCAGAACTTTAAAGCTATAAACACTATTGCAAGCAAGGGCTTGGTCAGAGGTCTACCTGAGATGCGATTTGAAAAAGATTCTTTATGCCCAACATGCGAGATGGGAAAAATGAAAAAATCTCACACAAAACTAAGATGGAATCTTCGTGCAAATCGCTGCTTGAAATGATTCACATGATTCACATGGACCTCTGCGGACCAATGAGGATTCAATCGATCAACTACAAGAAATATATTTTAGTAATGTTCGATGAATACTCGAGATGCACGAGGTTGGAGTTTCTGGGAGCAAAGTCAGAAGCACCTATTTTGATAATCGCATTCATTAAGAGATTCAAGTTCTGCTTCAACTACCGATTCAAAAGCTACCGAGCGATAATGGTACATAGTTTAAAAATGAGACGCTGCAAAGTTATCTGCAATTAGTAGGTATCTCTCATAATTTTCCTGTCGCCCGTATGCCACAAAAGAACGGGGTTGTAGTGCGCAAAAACAAAACTCTAGTGCAAGCTGGAAGGATGATGCATGCTTATTCAGGACTACCTCTGTATCTCTGGATCGAAGTCGTTGCGACTGCATGTCTTACACAGAACCGAACTATCATCACGAAACGGTTAAATAAAAGGGAATATGAGATTATCAACCATCAAAAACCTAATGTCAAAATTTTTCGTGTTTTTGGTTGCAGTTGCTTTATTCTCAACGACCGTGACAGTATTGGTAAGTTCGAAAAGAAAGTGGACGAAGGCTACTTTCTTGGTTATTCGTTAACTTCCAATGCCTATTGAATCTACAATAGATGAACCAAGACGGTTATGGAAAGCATAAACGTTTCCTTTGATGAATCTCTGACAACGACTTCCGAACACAACAGTTCAATACTCGGTTCTAAGGAAAAGGCTTCTACTCAAGTCCGAGAGGAACCCGATTTAAATGAGACTAAGTCTTCTAACTCAAACTCTTCTCCATCTGAGTTAGATTTACTTTTATTTAATGTATCTGCATCATCATCTTCAGTGGTCCCTAATACTAGTGATGATGTTTCTGGACCATCTGAACCCATAACTACTTCAAATACTACTAGTCCAAATAGTTCTGATCAAACTAAAAATTTGTCTTTCTACAGATAATAACTCTGATGCTGACGTCCCGAGCACTTCATCTGCTATGCTAGAGTTACCTGAATCAAAATTACAACCTGTAGAAGTACTGACAACTACTTCTGAAGTTGTACCTATTATCACTGATGACTATAGGTGAAAAACGATTTAATTTGCGGATTTGTTTTAATTACTTTAATTGCTATATCAACTTGCGGATAAGCTTTAATTGCTATATCAACTTGCGGATTTGTTTACCAAAACTTTAGATGAAAAACGATTTAATTTTCTTGTATCTAAGCTTGGTATGCTAAATCTCAAAGTCTAATCAGTAATTACCTATTAAAGTTTCTTTTATTGTAATTTTTCAACATTTCTTTATCATTAATTCTGAAAGGATACCTGGACTTTAACATGTTGTTGTTGTTCTCAGGGGAGTGAGTAAGAGAAGATTAAAGATGGTTATTATTCTTTTTAGGGGGAGTTTATCTAATTTCTGCATTTTACTTAACTGACAAATTTTTGTTATGCATGAATTTAGGGGGAGTGTACAAGTCAAAGGAGTAAGACTATGATTTCTGATTACTTCTGATCAGAACTTGTACTTTAATTGTTTTACTGCTTTATGTCTTTTACATTTGGATAAGTTTTTGTGAATAAAGTGGCTTTGACATGACTTTGAGACTTATACAGAATGAGAGAAGCTATCAAAATCATATCTTTATGACTTTAGCTGACTTCATGAGATTTAAGACGAAGCGAAAAGGTTAATTTCTTATCTTAATCTCATATGTGGTTGAAAGATGGACAACTTTCAATCATAGAAAACATGTTCTTAAATGTTCAAACCACTTCCCGATTCTTAAACAGATTTCATGAATTGGAAGTGTAATTTTAAATGTTTTTATTTTTATTTTGTGCTTACATGATTACAAACCGTGTGTTTCCAAAGATATATACTTGCGTATTGTCTTTTCTATATACTTTCAAGTATTCACACACACCGGTTTGAATTTTTGTTCAAATATGTTCTTACCATGTCTCAAATTTTGAAACATATTTTTCGATGGTAAGACACCCCACTTGTATTTCGAAGAATTTTGAGCGTAATTTCATTTCGAAACGTCATTTCAAGAATGTCTATATCTTGGTTTATATAGACAATATCCATTATTCTTGACCATAACCTTTAATTGCTATATCATTTCATTTCTGATCATTTTTCATACAATGTCAGATTTTCAAACAAGTTTTTTGCATTCATATTCATTCATTCAATATTCTTGTTTGCAAATACTTCAATCTTTAAAAAGCTCATATATTCATGATTATATCTCTGAGCATATTCACATCTGACATTTGTATTTGAGCTTTAACTGATAAAGTTAAACCATATTGAGCAACATTTGTTTTATAGGAAATATGGGTTCTTTGTGCTAGGACTTAAATGAACTTCTATGGATTCACGATTACCAATGTCTCCTACCCAAGAAGTTACTCCATAGTGATTGAGTGTAAGGAGTCTAAAAGAAATGAGTGTGGGATGTGCGTTGAGGTAAAATGGAAATTAGAGTTTGGTTAGATGTGAGCTTAATGATTAAAAGAAAGAGGGTGTGAGATCAGAGTAAAAGAATATCAAACTCTACACCAACTACTTTCTACGTCGGGCAGCCACATTACTAATGTTTCACAATTCTTGGTAAACATTATTGAAACAGGCAACTAGCCCATGCCAACTCTTGATACTACCCCACTAGCCACTCATTTTCTTCTTAAAAAGAAAATGTTTCATATTTTTAAGGGGACGCAGCACATAATCTATCTGATTTTCATTTGGAAAATCTGGATATTGAAAAAGAAGGAAGTATGCCCCCATCTTCGCACTTCAATCATGCACATTGAGTCTGTGTTTATCTACTGTTGTCTCAGTCGTTTACACAATTTTGAGCCTTTATAAGCATTTGTTGACTTAATTCTTTCTACACTTGCACGAACACACAAGGAATTCATTTCTTTGTCATAACGATCATAGAAATTGCCTTTGTGGTGTTTTCGATGATTGGATGGAAGTCCTGGGGGAGTGAACATCATAAAAACTCCTTTATATTGTGTATTTGTTACACACAGTGACTTAGTGTTACTGACAGACATGTTAACTGATTCATTTGTTGATTCAGGTGTTACACATTTCTAACTTGTCTGGATTTGAAAATATCTAGATAAATACATGGTTACGGATCAAAGAATCAGAGGCTCATTTTAACAGATCAGTGGTCAGATATAATTTCAGAGACATTTCTTGGAGAAAGTTTTGATGCTATAGATGCTCTATTCATCAAAAAAGGGGGAGATGATTTTAAAGAAATGTCTATGTCAGATGTTTCAAAGTAAGGACTTGAAGAGGATCAAAGAATTCTTGAAGATGTGCTGATTTTGAGGAAATTTTCTTTGAAGATTATTTGCTAAAGCAATCCGAGCTCAATCTGATGATAATTTCTTTCCGAAGTCTGAAAGAGTATTGTGATAATACTGAAGAGATTGTTGAAGATCTTTGTTAGATCACATATCTATTGGATTCAGAATCTTCCAATCTGAAGATCCAATCTGAAGCTAATACCGGAAAGTCGACTCTCAATATAAAGTCTAATGTCGTTTGTAATAAAATGTCAAAGTAATTAATGTTTATTGTTTATTTGTATTTGGTGTAATTAGATATTTAGCATAACTAAATATCTAATGTTTTATTAGTTAGTTAGATTTTATATCTAGATATTAGTTTTTATTAGTTTAATATTGCAAGTTGTCTTGCAAGTTGGTTGTTTAGAGTGTCTTTGAAGCTAAAGATCAGATCTATTCAGATCAGATCTCACATAACACATAACTAAGAACACACACATTCAAGGTGTAAATCAGAGAGAACACACGAGAGCTTCAAATATCAAACCTTGTAACCATTGTTATTAATCAATACAGGTTCGTAATCGTTTATGTGTTTATTGTCGATAAAACTTGATAGTATTGTGGACCGACAATTGGTATCAGAGCATTCATCTAATTATAATGCTTCAAATGACTTTCAAATGAAAAGAGGACCCAATTTCAAATGGGTACCAAAATCTTGTGCTAACACAGTAGGACCCAAATTCCAATGGGTACCTAAGGCTAAATCTGTGTTGCAGGCACACAAAGTTTAAGAGAGCTTTTGGATATGACTTCTAGACAAAACAGTCTAGGACTCGTTCCTCAAAGAAACTAGGTTCTTGAATACAAAAGTTCAAGACCCGCACTTCAAAGATAAAACAATGGTTTCTGAACACGTCTGTTCAGAACCCGTGCTTAAGAAGAGGATATGGCTTTTGAACAAATCAGTTCAAGACCTACACTTCAATGCTCAAACGTCTTAAATTTTGACTTATAACTATCTAAATCTCTTGTTTCGTTATTTCTCTTGTGCAGATCCGTCATATGTGGTACTTGGATAGCGGATGTTCCAAGCATATGACTGGACAAAAAGAGATGTTGTCCAATTTTAAAGAGAAGTATTGCGGAACAGTCAGTTTCGGCAACGACCAATTTTCACCAATAATGGGATATGGTGATGTAAAACATGACAATGTCACGATCAAGAAGGTGAGCTATGTTGAAGGCTTACGACACAACCTGTTCAGTATCGGCCAGTTCTATGACAAAAGCTTAGAGGTCAATTTCAAAGCCAAGACATGTTCAGTTCGCACTGAAGAAGGCGAGGAACTCTTGGTCGGCACAAGAAAGTCAAACCTCTACACAATTAACTTGTCAAAAGTCCAGACTGACAAGCAGGTTTGTCTACTGACGAAAGCCTCGATGCAACAAAGTTGGCTATGGCATCGAAGGCTCTCTCACCTCAACTTCAGGTACATCAACAATCTGGTCAGTGGAAAGCTCGTCAAAGGACTTCCAGAGCTCAAATATGAAAGAGAACATCTTTGTGCAGCATGTGAAAAGGGAAAGATGAAGAGGGATCCACATAAACCAAAGCCTGAACCGGGTACAAGCGCTCCGTTAGAGTTATTACATATGGACTTATGCGGTCCGATGCGAACTCGGAGTCTAGGCGGAAATAAGTACATACTCGTTATCGTAGACGATTACTCGCGATACACATGGGTCAAGTTTCTACGCTCAAAGAATGAGACACCAGATGTTCTCATCACATTCCTGAAGACGACCCAGGTGAATCTGCAGAAACCGATCAATCTTCTAAGAACAGACAACGGCACAGAGTTCAAGAACAAGAAGGTTGAAGAATATCTCGAATCTGTCGGGATTTCACATCAATATTCTGTTGCTCGAACGCCTCAACAAAATGGAGTGGTCGAAAGAAGAAATCGTACGCTAGTCGAGGTTGCTCGTACTATGCTAAGTCAATCAGACTTACCTCTATTTTTGTGGGCAGAAGCTGTATCGACTGCGTGTTATACACAGAATCATTCCATGATACATCGCAGATTCAAGAAGACTCCTTAGGTGTTAATCAACAACCGAACACCGAAAATCAAATATTTCCATATATTTGGGTGTAAGTGTTTTGTGCTAAACGATAGGGAGAGTCTCAATAAGTTCAGTACCAAGGCGGACGAAGGCATCTTCATTGGTTATTCCTCGACATCAACTGCATTTCGTGTTTATCTGAAGAAGTCAAAGACGGTTATTGAAAGCATCAACGTCACGTTTGATGAAGAGATGGCTTCCGAACAACACAGTTCAGAACCCGTTATAACCAGCGTACTAGCTTCTGGGCAAATCAGTCCAGAACCTGCGTCTCAATAGAATAAATCAGATGAAGCATCAACGTCAACTAATCATTTATCTGATTTAGACTTATTATTTGAATTGTTTTATGATGAATTTCTTGGATCTAATGTCAAGAAATCGGTTATGGTTGACAGGATGGAAGACTTAACGACTACTCATCCAACCAGTTCAGATGTTACTATTGAATCCAACGCCCCGATTCTACAAGAAATTCCAATTCAAATGCCGACTCCAACAGTTGAAGAAGTGCCATGTGTTGAAGAGACAGAAGTAGCTGAAATAGTAGGATGTTCTATTCAGATCAATCTACAGCCAGAACAAGCTGTAACTGCTGAGCCTTCTAAACCTACCACTTCAACTGCAATCATCATTCCTCCTGAACAAACTGAAGAAGGTACAATTGGATTTATAGATGATACAATTGACATACATTCATATAATCCACTACCTCATGAACATAAATGGACCAAAGAGCACCCGATAAGCCAGATCATTGGCGATCCATCAAAACTGGTGCAAACTAGGTCAGCATCAATAAACATGTGCATGCATGACTCCTTTATGAGCAAGTTCGAGCCAATTCGCGTATCAGAGGCACTTGCTGATCCAGAATGGGTGATCTCAATGCAAGAAGAGTTGAATCAGTTCGATGCACTTCAAGTCTGGAGACTCGTACCAAAACCTCAAGGTAAAACCATTATAGGTACGAAGTGGGTTTTCAAGATAAAGAAAGACGAAGATGGTACCGTTATCCGAAACAAGGCTAGACTAGTAGCCAAAGGATACAGACAAGAGGAAGGAATCGACTACGATGAGACATATGCTCCTGTGGCACGATTAGAGGTAATTATAATGTTTCTAGCCTACGCAACCCACAAGAACTTCACGGTCTTTCAAATAGACGTGAAGACTGCCTTTCTGAATGGCATTCTGAAGGAGGAATTCTACATCTCTCAGCCAGAGGGTTTTGTCAATAAAGAGAAGCCGAATCACGTCTACATTCTCGACAAAGCACTCTACGGACTGAAACAAGCTTCTCGATCCTGGTATGATGTCCTTTCCGAATTTCTAGTCAAGTCTGGTTTTTCAAAAGGAACAATGGATACCACTTTGTTTATCAAAAAGGAAAAAGCTGATATCATTTTAATTCAAATCTATGTAGATGATATTATTTTTGGCTCTACAAATCCTAAGTACTGTAAGAATTTTTCAAACCTTATGGTGTCTAGATTTCAGATGAATATGATGGGAGAGATGAATTTCTTTCTCGGATTACAAGTCAAACAATTTTCATCGGGTATTTTTATCAATCAATCAAAATACATTATGGATATTCTTCGGAAGTTCAAAATGGAAAATTCAAAACCGATTGGTACCCGAATGGCACCATGTACTAAGATTGGCACTGATCCTTCGGGAAAAGCTGTTGATGTTAGGACTTATCGAGGGAAGATAGGTTCTTCGATGTATCTTACTTCTAGTAGACCATATATAAGGTTTTCAACATGCTTATGTGCAAGATATCAGGCTAATCCAAAAGAAATCCATATATCTGCAGTTAAGCGCACATTTAGGTATCTGAAGGGGACTGCAGATCATGGTCTGTGGTATCCTAAAGATACTAGTTTTGAACTAACAACGTATACAGATGCAGATCATGCTGGTTGTATGTTAGACAGGAAGAGCACGTCAGGACATGTACAGTTCCTCGGTGATAAGCTCGTAAGTTGGGCATCGAAGAAGCAACTTTGTGTTTCAACTTCCACGACCAAAGCAGAATATGTAGCTGCTGCTAGATGTTGTTCTTAGGTCTTATGGATGAGAACTCAATTGCGCGACTACGGTTTCCACTTCAACAAAATCCCGATATACAGTGAATCCTGTTCAGCACACCAAGATCAAACACATAGACGTCAGGTATCATTTTATTAAAGATCATGTTGAAAAAGGAATAATTGAACTTTTCTTTGTAAAAATTGATTATCAGCTTGCCGATTTGTTTACCAAACCTTTAGACGAAAAGAGGTTTACCTTTCTTGTCTCTAAGCTTGGTATGCTAAATCTTAAGATCTAATCAGTAGTTACCTATCAAAGTTTTATAATTGTATACTTTTTCATCATTTCGTCATTCTTAATTCTGATTGATATCTACACTTCTATATTCTGTTCATGATCCAAGGGGGAGTATGAGAAGAAATTGACAAGTGGTCAATCTTATTTTGAGGGGGAGCTCATAAGATTTCTGCATTTACCTTTTATGTCAAATTTTTGTAATGCAAGATTTTAGGGGGAGCTCTTCAAGTCAAAGGATTTTGGATATGACTTCTGATTATTTTTTATCAGAACTCGTACTTTAACAGTTTTACTGCTTTTTGTCTTTTCAATTAAAGTGAATAAAATTTACTTTGACTTGACATAAGACTTTTGCAGAATTTTTGAGAGATACTTACAAGTTCATATGTTTATGAATTTAAGCTAAGCTTCATGAGATGTAAGATCGCACGTTAAGGTATAATCCTTTATCTTAATCTCATATATGGTTGATAAGTGGACAACTTTCAATCATAGAAAACATTATTCTAAATGTTCAAACCACTTCCCGATTCTCAACACGAATTCATGAATTGGAAGTGTGACTTTAAATGTTTTCAAGTTCTACATTGTGCTTTAACTGTAATAGTTAAACATATCTGAGCATCATATGCATAATAGGAAAACAAGGATTTCATTGTGCTAGGAATTAACACAACTTCTATGGAATCACCTTAACCAGTGATTTCTACCCACGAAGTTAATCCATAGTGATTGAGTGTCAGAAGTCGAAAAGAATTGAGTGATGAGATATAACTGAAAAAGAAAGTTTGGTTAGAGTGAGCAAAATGTTTAAAAGAAAGAGCGTGTGAGAACGGAGTTAAAAGAATATCACAACTATGCACCAACTTTTTCTGAGCCGGGCAGCCACAATTCTAATGTTTCACAATTCTTTGGTGATCATTATTGAAATAGGCAACTAGCCCATGCTAACTCTTGATCAAACCTCACTATCTACTCATTTTCTTCTTAACAAGAAAGTGTTTCACATTTTCAAAAGGGGATACAGCAGATTTGCTATCTGATTTTCATTTGGAAAATCTAGATATTGAAAAGAAGGAAGTCTACCCCACCTTCGCACTTCAATCATGCACATTGAGTCTGTGTTTAACTTACTGTTGTCTCAGTGGTTTACAAAAATTTTGAGCCTATAAGCAATCATCAAGTGCTTAATTCTTTCTATCACAAGCATGAACACACAAGGAATTTGTTTCTTTGTCATAACGTTTATAGAAATTACCTTTGTGGTGTTTCCATTATTAAATGGAAGCCCTGGAGGAGTCAACATCAAACAGATCCTTTCCAATGTGTATTCGTTACACACAGTGACTTAGTGTTACTGACAGGCATGTTAACTGATTCATTAGTTGATTCAGGTGTTACACGACTATTTTATCTAGATTTGAAAAGATCTGGATGAATATCTTTTGAATTGACGGATCAGAGGCTCCAAATGACAGGCATTTCTTACTCAAAGTTTTGATGAAGTCATTGCACTTTTCATCAAAAAGGGGGAGAATCTAAAGCTTGAAGAAATTTCCATTACATTACAAGACATTGGAGAAGAGAAAAGCTAATCAAAGAAATGCGAGATCAAAGTATTTTGAACACATGCTGATTTTGAAGAAATTTTCTTTGAAGATACTTTGCTAAAGCATTCTGAGCTAGAGAAAGAGATTGCATCTTCTGAGCTGAAAAAGAAGACTGAATTGCTAAAATCTTTTTAGTAATGATCGTGATCCAAAGGGGAAGATTGTTAGATCACATATCTATTGGATTCAAGATCATCCAATCTGAAGATCCAATCTGAAGCTAATACCGGAAAGTCGACTCTCAATATAAAGTCTAATGTCGTTTGTAATAAAATGTCAAAGTAATTAATGTTTAATGTTTATTTGTATTTGATGCAATTAGATATTTAGCATAACTAAATATCTAATGTTTTATTAGTTAGTTAGATATTATATCTAGATATTAGTTTTTATTAGTTTAGTATTGCAAGTTGTCTTGCAAGTTGGTTGTTTAGAGTGTCTTTGAAGCTAAAGATCAGATCTATTCAGATCAGATCTCACATAACAAATAACTAAGAACACACACATTCAAGGTGTAAATCAGAGAGAACACACGAGAGCTTCAAAGATCAAACCTTGTAACCATTGTTATTAATCAATACAGGTTGGTAATCGTTTATGTGTTTATTGTTGATAAAACTTGATAGTATTGTGGATCGACAATCTTCTTTATCATATTTGGGAGATTGTTATATTCTTCGAAGACAGACTTGGAAGATTACAAAGTTAAAGGGAGAGATGATTGCATCTGACAGAGCTTAAAAGAGAAGACTGAATTGCTAGATCTTTCAATAGTGATCTTGAATCCAAAGGGGGAGATTGTTAGAGCATGAAATATGTTGGATACAAGATCGAGAAGACAAAATGTCAAAGTTCAAGAAGTTAAAGTTGAGAAAGTCAACTCTCATTAAAGTCAAAGTCTTTTTGTAATAAAAAGTCAAAGTCAAATGTATTGTATTTGTTTTGTATTTTAGTTAGTAGGTATAAATAGTTTTTCTTTGTTATATCTAGAGAGTGGTAATCTAAGATCGCATTTGTCAGGATCTGATTCTTAACAAGAATAATAAAACTCAGAAACAATATTAAAGAAGTTGCGGAATAACACTTTAATATTCAAAATATCAATGTAACAGTAAAGAATGAATCACAACTTGTAAACTTTATTGAATGCTTTCAAACAAAACCTCAATCTTGATGAACAGGCTCACCAAGACGAATTCTACTTCTCTAGAATTAGGATTGTAAACCTTGAGGTTAATTCTCTCTCTAAAACAAAAACTCAGAATAAATTACTCATCTATCATACTATTCTATATTATATAAACAAAGATTGAATACAAGATAATTACAAAACATAAAATATCTTCATAATATTCTTCCATAATTATCTTCAACCTTCCACAATTATCTTCAGCCTTGATCTGCGCGTATCTTGATTATCACATAAGCAGTATTAAGTTGTAGCAGCATTAATCACTCTGAGCAGTACTAATCTTCACCAGCAGCACTAACTCTGCTTAGCAGTAGTAACTTCTTCAAGCAGTATTAATCTGTCTCAGCAGTAGTAACTTATCTCAGAAGTAGTAACCATGTTGTTCTGGCAGTAGTAATCACTTAGACAAATCTTCAGTTCCCAACAATCTCCCCCTAACTTGACTTTTATAGAAGAGAAGTCAAGTTCTTTAGATGCTCCCAAAAACTCCATTTTCATACACCTATATCAGGATTCAGCCCCAAACTTTGATTGATAATTCTCTGGATCAAGTACCTTGCCATTTCAGAATTTGGTGCACAACCTAGCTTTTTCTTTAACATAGCATGCAGCTTTAATCTGCTATGGTTGTAAACTCTATCCACCAAGAAGTATTCAAAATGACTTGTATCCACAGCCAGTGCATATACTCCACTTCTTTCATACAGAGTCCAGTTGTTGATGGTTTTGAACACATTTCTGATGACATGCTGAACTTCCTCTGGCTTGAATAACATACACAGATATTCAATCACAAGTTTTATAACTGGTATCCCTGGAGCTTTCAGCTTGTCAGCATATAGTTTCATCCCCACTTCAAACATTTCCTCTAAGTCAGATCTGGAGCATACTCTCACTATCTTGGCCCAAGTAGGATATACTTCAAACTTTTCATCCTTCCTTTTCAGCCTGATATATTCCTTACCATCTACTTCCATGGTATCCCAGTGAATAATCTCAGGATCCTTGACACCAACTGGTTCAGCAGTTATAGGCTCAGGCACTTTCTCCATCACCACCATGTACATATTTACATCATAAGTACTTGATGATTCTTCCTGATATTGAGCTTTCTTTTCTTCAGATTTAGGTGCCCCTTCTTCTTCAGCTACCTTCTGATCTTTTTGAGCTTCTTCCTTATCCACTCTAGGTTTCTTAGCAGATTTCCTTCTAGCCATCATTTTAGTTCTTTTCAGAGTCCTCAAACTGTCACCTAGAGTATCTTCTTTCTTTGGAGTTTCTTGATCATCAGGAAAAGGTTTTTCTATTAGAAAGTCATTACTCTCTTTCATCCTCTTTTCCATTTCAACTCTGGCTTTGTCATTCCCTTGAAGCTTAGTCATCTTTGCATCATATAACCCTTTGATCTGTTCAAATGACATCTTTGAGAACATCTCCTTTTTGACTCCCACAGCACCTTTGAGGAAAGTGATCATCTTCTTTCTCTCTTGAGTGCCAAGGTAGGTCTTTGAAGGTTGCCTCTTCTTAGCAGCCATTTTGATCATCACAGGCTTCTTTAGAGTTGCAGCTTTCTTCTGTGCTATCTCTGTTGCCAAGCTTTGTTGATATACTTCATTACGCTCTGCAGCTAGAGCTTTTGCCATCTCCCTATCTTTCTTCATTTGAACTGTTTCTGCTTGTTCAAGTTCTGCTTGAATCTTCCTAGCCAAAGCTTCATCTGACTCAATCAACTTTTGCTTTTTAAGTGGTTGATCAGATTCCACTATCTTGGCTTTGCCTTTATCCTTGCTTACTACCTTCTCAACCCTTGCTTTCTTGATAACCTCACCCTTTTCTTTGATGACAACTCCTTTGGCCTTTGAAGTGACCTTGGGAGTATCATGTTTAGCCTTGATAAGAGCTTCAGCTATCTCAAATTCTTCCAAATTTCTGCTAATGAGGTCAGATAATACCTCTTTAACAATTTCTGTTGCTTCATTTGAATCAGCAGCATTAACTGTTTCTGCTGCTTTGCTTGCTTGCTTTGTTACTGCTGCTTTACTTGCTTGCTCTGTTACTGCTGCTTCTTCAAACACAAACCCTGTTTCTGTTTGTACATTAAACTCCCCCTCAACTCCATGTATTTCCTTCTCCAAGTTGATCTCAGCTTCTGACTCCCCCTTTTTGGGATCTTCAGTCACTGGATGCCTTCTTCTGAGCACAAACCTTTGTTTCTTCTTCTTTTGGACCACCTTCTGAACCAATTTCTTTAAGTTGCTGATCTCTGCTTGTTGGTTGATGATGACTTTCTTGAGCTCATTTACAACCTGCTTCTGAGAATCCAGTTCAGTTGCCATTTTGGACATGGCAGAAATCAATTCATGATAGTCATATCTATCCTCACCT
Source organism: Arctium minus (assembly GCA_954870635.1). Classification (NCBI taxonomy): domain Eukaryota; kingdom Viridiplantae; phylum Streptophyta; class Magnoliopsida; order Asterales; family Asteraceae; genus Arctium; species Arctium minus. Next base: position 101,833,133 of record OX941081.1, on the reverse strand, counting down.
TCTCCAGGAGTGTTATCCCCTTTTGATGGATCATTGGAACATTTAGTAGTGGAGGTCTTCTGCCTAGCAGAAGCACCATCCATCCCCGTAGTTTCTTGGCACCTGGGACCTTTGGATGATTGCTCACCCAAAGTTTCCATGGGGAAGGTCTTAGTGATGTTACCACTAACCTCCTCTGTGCTAGCAAGAGTAGTGGCAGCCTTCTCACCCATATGCTCATACATCTCCTCAGTGAGCACCTCCTTGGGGTTGGGAGATACCCCTGTGGTTTCCCTACAGATATTCTCTAATGGAGAATGCTCCATTAGAGGGCTTTGAGGTTCTGGGATTGTATGAGGTACAACAAGGGAAGGAGCCTTGTGTACCTTTCTCTTAGCATAAGTTTTGGTTAAAACAGGAGTTGGCTTATGAACAAGGGAATGAGGAAGTGATATAGTCGTTGAAGGTTGGGTTTGGCTCTCAGTGGGATGGTCTAGTGAGGGCCTTGACCCTGATGCCATACCTTCTTGGTTGTGGGACACCACCATCATTGTAGAGAACAATGGGGTGTCAACTCCTTCCGAGTCCTTGGCATATCTTTTCATATTTGAAAAGACCTTGCCCTTAGGGATTTTAGGTACATATACCTCATTAAACTGAGGTATATCCGTCAATTCAGAGGTTATAACTGCCTGGACAAATCTTGGGTACATATAGAAACTCTTTTTATTTCCCAAGTTTGACACAAGGTCATTTAAAATCATTTTTGAGAAATTATACTTTCTGGCAGTAGACAAGCAGACCAAAGCATAAGCAATGGTACTGTTGAACTGACTCCATCCAGTAGTTTTTCTAGAGATACAGTGCATAAGGGTATGAACAAAGAACCGCCATTGGGAAGAAAAGTTTGCTTTGTAAAATTTGAAAACACCCTGTTGGCCTTCATACCCCATCCTTGTTAGATTGGAAAACAAGTCCTCATTAGGGATAGAAGTAAAACCTGAGGCATCGTCTAGTCGTAGACTGATGCGAATGACCTCTTCAGTAACTATCAAGGGTTTGTCACACACCCTTGTCTTGATGATCTGCTCACCGTTTTCAGTAACAACGGTGGCATTGGCTCAAAATTGCTTCTGGTGCTCGATGAAAATTTGTGGTGACACAGTAAGAGCATATGCTATGTGACTGGTCTTGAGAAAATCGACTATTTGATGGAATCCATCAGCCTGCTTTGGCTTTTGAAGCATTGCGATCTCATTGTGTTCATCAATAAACGCCATGGATGCCATCGAGTTTGAGGATACTTGACTGAAACACACTTGTTGCTTGAGAGAAAAGAGTTAGAGAGAATATGAACAGTATTCAAAGAGTCGTTGTGAGATTTTAGGCGGGCAAAGAGGGTATTTTTATGATTCGGGAAAGAAGCAGTATTAACCCTATTTTCCGTTAAAGCAGTACTAACCACTCGTAGTATTAATTGAGAGCAGTAGTAACTAAGTAGCAGTATTAACGAACTAGCAGTATTAACCAACTAGCAGTATTAACTAACTAGCAGTATTAACTGAGAGCAGTAATAACACATACCTGAAGTAGTAACTTTGCATTGGCAGCATTAAAACTGCACTGGCAGCATTAACTATACTTACACTGTTTGAAGCTTGTGTTAGTCTGAGCAGGGCAATAAACTTCCTGAGAAAGATGATTAGTAGCACCAAACAAATAAACAAATAACAGGTATACAAGCACTTTATAAACATGATCTCATTCAGAGTTGATCATGCCCACACTTGTAACCAAGAAAGTGAATCTACCCACATCAAAAACTTTAGTGAATAGATCAGCAAACTGGTTATCAGTATGATATCTGGTCTTGAGGCTGTGAGATACATGAGAGATCCAATCATTGATCTATAAAGATGGACATCAACATCCTTCCCCTCAAGATCAGCTGTGATCTGTTTGTGTGTTTCCATTGGTGTGCTTGTTGGCTTTGAGTCTGATAGACCATACTTATCTAGGATGTCTTTCACATACTTTGATTGACTTATGAAAATCCCATCTTTCTGTTGTTTCACTTGAAGCCCAAGGAAGAAAGTAAGTTCACCCATTGAACTCATTTTGAAGCTCTTGTGCATCAACTCTTCAAAGTCTCTACACATCTGATCTTTTGTGGATCCAAAGATGATGTCATCCACATAGATCTGAACAATTAGGATGTCCTTCTTACTTCTTCTAATGAAAAGGGTTTTGTCAATTATTCCTCTTTCAAACCCATTTTCCAAGAGATAGGTAGACAGAGTATCATACCATGCTCTTGGGGCTTGATGTAGACCATAGAGAGCTTTCTTCAGTTTGTATACTCTGTCAGGATATGATGGATTCTCAAATCCAGGGGGCTGACAGACATATACTTCCTCATCAATTGTTCCATACAGAAAGGCACTCTTCACATCCATCTGGTATACCTTGAACTTCATAAATGAAGCATAGGCTAGAAACAGCCTGATTGCCTCTACCCTTGCAACTGGAGCAAAAACTTCCTCATAGTCTATGCCTTCTTCCTGAGTGTAACCTTGTGCCACAAGCCTTGCTTTGTTCCTGATTACTATTCCTCTCTCATCCTTTTTATTTCTGAAAATCCACTTGGTGCCAATTGCTCTATGACCTTTAGGAAGGACCACCAAGTCCCAAACATCTTGCAATTTGAACTGTAGCAACTCTTCTTGCATGGCTTCTATCCAACTTGAATCTTTCATTGCTTCATAAGCCTTCTTAGGCTCAATTTGGGATAGAAAGCAAGAGAGTATTGTATGCTGATGATCCTACAAATCTTGAAGTCTGCTTTGATTCCTAGTCATCATAGGAGAAGTGATGTCTCCTATTACCAGCTCAGGAGGATGATTTTTCTGAGTTCGTGTCTGAAGACTAGGTTCTTCATTCATTCCCACATCTAAATTGGAATCATTTAAGTCAGCTGAGGGAATCTCATCAGCTGCTTCTGACTCTTCATGTTCTAAATTCTCATCGTCTCTTCTTTCTTCTTCACTCTAACTTGATTCAGTAACAGTCTCCCTTTCACAGATTTCAACAGGGGTCATTGTAGGTATAGGAAAGATCAAAGACTGAGGAATAATATTTTGTACTTGTTCATCCCCTAATTCTCTACTTCCTAATCCTGCATGATCATCACTACTGCAACCCAAAGACTTAGTTAGTGAATAAATGTCAAATAGCCACTGAGGACCTGAACCAATAGAATTTGGTGTGTTCTCATTGCATTTGACATTGTCACTTTCCTCAATTATTCTAGAAGAAGAATTAAATACTTTGTAGGCCTTACTCTGAGATGAGTAACCAACAAGAAAACCATCATCTGCTTTGCTATCAAACTTTCCTAAGTGAGTTTTGGTATTGAGAATGGTACAAGGACACCCAAAAGGTTTGAAAAATCCAATAAATGGTTTTCTTTTATTTAAAAGCTCATATGGTGTCTTGTTTTTAGGTTTGACTACTAGAACTCTGTTTTGGACATAGCAAGCAGTATTAACTGCTTCAGCCCAGAAAGTAATTGGAAGTTTTGAATCAGCTAACAGAGATCTAGCAGCCTCAATCAGTGTCCTATTCCTTCTCTCAGCAACACCATTTTGTTGTGGAGTCCTAGGAGCACTGTATTGTCTATCAATTCATTTTTCCTCACAAAAGGTGTTTAGGTCAAGATTTTTAAATTCAGTACCATTATCTGACCTAATGACTTTTACTTTTTGATTTGTTTGGTTTTCAATTCTTAGAATAAAGGATTTGATCAGTCCACTTGTCTCATCCTTAGTTCATAGAAAATACACCCAAGTAAATCTAGAGTAATCATCAACAATAACTAAGCAGTATGATTTCTTACCTATACTCATAACATTTGTAGGACCAAACAGATCTATATGCAACAACTGAAGAGAAGAAGAAATTGTGTTCAACTCTTTGGACTTATGAGAAGTTTTGTGTTGTTTGCCTTTGAGACAAGCAACACAATGATCATCACATGAAAAGACTTTTGAAGGCAGACCTCTTACAAGGTTGTTTTTAACAAGTTTATTCATTGTTTTAAAGTTCATGTGACACATCCTTCTGTGCCAAAGAGATGATTCATCCAAAGAAGCTTTTGAAACAAGACAGTTTAGAGATGAATCATTTGAAACATTTTCCATATCCAAACAATAAACATTATCCTTTCTAGGAGTTCTTAGTAGTATCATTTTTTCATCAACTACCTTGAATCCAGGAGCAAGGATAATGCATTCTGAATCAGTGAATAATATACTATGCTTTTTGTCACAAACCTGTGATACACTTAACAGGTTGTATCTTAACTGTTCAACATAGAAAACATCCTCAAAGGTCATCTTACCTTTTGTTACATCTCCCTTACCACTAATCATACCTCCATCTGGAGTATTACCAAAGGCAACATGCCCTCCATCAATTTTCTTGAAATTCTTGAGGCAAGCCATGTTCCCTATCATGTGCCTAGAGCAACCACTATCAACATGCCAAATGCTCTTTCCCTTGAGCTGCTGGTTGCCCTGCACATAAGATAAATCAATTAGTATTGACTAGGAACCCAAGCCAAAGTGGTCTTGGGCCTCCCTTTCTTATCAAAGTACTTGCACTCCTTTTTGATGAGATTTTTACATTCAAAAAACTCTTTACTGGAGTACTTTGTCAAGATGATTGGTCTAGAAGCACAAACACTAGAAGCAGTACTAATTTTAGAAGTACTAACAGAGTTAGCAGCACTAACAGGTTTAGCAGTACTAACCTTGTTAGAAGCACTAACAGAGTTAGCAGTATTAACATTTGAAGAAGTACAAACAATGTTATTTTTGGAAGTACTAATACTCTCTGCAGCACTAACATTGATAGCAGTAGTATTGCTTCTGGCAGCACTATCTTTGTCAGCAGCACTATTTGTGGTAGCAGTACTAACAGTTTTAGTGCTTTTGGGAACCCACATCTTGACACTCTCTTTTACAGTCTTTTTCTTCATGTGGCTTTTAGATTTAACATGTTTCATAGCCACATGGTTCCTTTCATTCTTCCTATAACCAAAGGGTTTTTGCATAGATCTTTGAAAATTTATCCTTTGGTTACTTGGATTAAAATAACAGTGCTTGGCAAGATGGTTCAATTTGCTACATATGAAACAAGGTTTTGGTCTGATGATTCTACTCAGATCAACTCCTTGTTTCTGAGCCCATTGATTATTCCAATTTCTTTGATTTCCCCTCCTTTTATCATGTTTTAGGGGCTCATATTTATTACCTGCACACTGTTTACAAGGAACAGGATTCACAACTGTAGTCTGTTTGTAATGGACCTTTTTAGACTTTCCCCCAGTCTTCTCAACACCCTCATATTTGACCCAATCCCTTCTACCACCCTCATTGGTAAGAATGTTATTTTCTAAGGGAATCTCACCACTCACAGTGTTATCCTTACTCTTACCAGCTTCTTTCTCAGTCTTGTCCTTAACAACTACTTCATCTAAAGGATCTACCTTAGTGGATCATTCATGCAAATCATTTCTATCCTTGGTCTCCAGCAAGTCTGATTTAGGAGGGATGTAGTTGTTATTGTATGGTGGTGGTGTGGTATTGTACCCAATTCTTGGTTTAAGCTTATCATGGATTTGGACCTTTAGCATAGAATCCATGGCTTTAGAAGCATATGAAAACTTTTCCACATCCAGCTTAACCTTGGCTAGCTCTCCTCTCAACTTTTCATTCTCCTCTTTAGAATTTGTCAGTTGGATTTCTAGATCATTTTTCTCCCACTTCCAGTAATTTGTATCATATGTGTGTTGAAGTTCATTGGCTTGGAAACCTTTAATTTGTTCCTCAAACCTTTCAACAATTTTCACATAGTCTTTTCTATCCTTTTCTAATCTCTTAAGGTCATCACTCATACTCTGGTTGTGATCCCTGTACCTTTTCACAGTGTCTATGCAAGTTTGAGAACAGAGATTAGAAAGTACCTCAGTTGAGAGATCAGATACCTCTGCCATGAGAGCTTGATTTTGAATGGCATCTTCTGCTTGATCACTCTAGTCAAACCCCATTCCTTGTTGAGAAACAAGAGCTTGAGCAGAGTTTCTGTTCTGGTTGAAGCTTCCAGTCTGAGCTTGTTGGTGGGTGTTTTGAGACATTCCACTTCTGCATTCCCTGGCAAAGTGTCCCTTCATGTGACACTTGTAGCACTCCACCTTTGACTTATCAAAGCCTGCTCCATCTTCTCTTCTTTGAGAGAAGTTGTTCCTCCCAGTCTTCTTGGTGAACTTCTTCACCCTCATAGAAAGCATGGCCATCTGCCATTTAATATCCATCTCTTCAAGATCATCAGGATGAAGCTGTTCCAAGTCATCATTGATTAAAGAGGAGTTACCATGACTGGAAAGAAAGGCTTCAAAGACAGATTCATTGCCTTTTTCTTGATTTACTCCACTGGCAGCATTAACTGATTCAGGGTTAGCAGTAGAATCAGTTGATGCTGATAGGAGTGCAGCATTATGAACATATCCAGTAGGTTTCTTCTTTGCTTCCACCTCAGATTCAAACACTCTCAGATCATTATACAGATCATCCAGTTCCTTTTCTTCTAACATGTCATTCTGTCTGAATGAGACAGTGTACATGGTCCATTCATCTCCAAGAGATCTGAGAAACTTTCGGTTGACATCATCTTGTTCCATATGAACTCCAACAGTAGCCAACTCACCAATTAGCTTATTGAATCTATCAAAAGTTTGAGTCATAGACTCATTCTTTGAAGATGTAAAATTCTCATATTGCTGCTTGATAATATCCCTTTGATTCCTCTTAGTGCTCTTGGTGCCAGCAAATCTCTTCTCTAAAGCATTCCATAGAATCTGAGCATCAGTGCAGTGATGAAACTGATGTTGATATTCATTGGGGATGGCCAAAAGCAGAGTGCTTAAGGCTTTCATCTCCAATTGTCTCACTTTCTTCTCAGCATCAGTTTTTGGAGGTGATCTTCTTCCATCTTGTACAATTTTACCTTCAGCAGAGGGACCATTCTCAACAATGCCCCACATGGAAAAATCTGTAAGGAGGATGTACTGCTTGATCCTAATTTTCCACATGTCAAACTCATTGGGTTTGAGCATGGGAACCTTTGAAACAAGAGTACTGGTTGATTCAACTGTGTTGTCCATGATGAATGAAGGTTTCTGAGAATACTAGGCTCTGATACCACTTGTCAGGATCTGATTCTTAACAAGAATAATAAAACTCAGAAACAATATTAAAGAAGTTGCGGAATAACACTTTAATATTCAAAATATCAATGTAACAGTAAAGAATGAATCACAACTTGTAAACTTTATTGAATGCTTTCAAACAAAACCTCAATCTTGATGAACAGGCTCACCAAGACGAATTCTACTTCTCTAGAATTAGGATTGTAAACCTTGAGGTTAACTCTCTCTCTAAAACAAAAACTCAGAATGAATTACTCATCTATCAAACTATTCTATATTATATAAACAAAGATTGAATACAAGATAATTACAAAACATAAAATATCTTCATAATATTCTTCCATAATTATCTTCAAACTTCCACAATTATCTTCAGCCTTGATCTGCGCGTATCTTGATTATCACATAAGCAGTATTAAGTTGTAGCAGCATTAATCACTCTGAGCAGTACTAATCTTCACCAGCAGCACTAACTCTGCTTAGCAGTAGTAACTTATTCAAGCAGTATTAATCTGTCTCAGCAGTAGTAACTTATCTCAGAAGTAGTAACCATGTTGTTCTGGCAGTAGTAATCACTTAGACAAATCTTCAGTTCCCAACAGCATTCTTGAGAGAGAATTGTAGAGAGAGAGAGAAAGAGGAGTTCTAGAGAGAGAGAGAGTTTGTAATTGTTGAATTGATTTGAATCAAACAGGTAATTGAGATATATTGTTTTGTTTGATTGTTTGATTGTGATTAGGAACTAGAAACAGGACACACATACTTAACAGCTAGTAGACCGGATATAATGTTCGCCACATGTTTCTGTGCTCGTTATCAGGCTAATCCTAAAGAATCCCACCTAGCAGCCGTTAAACGGATCCTCTGATACCTCAAAGGCACTCCCGAGCTATGCCTTTGGTATCCTAAGGAGTTTGGTTTCGATCTTACTGCTTTTACTGACGCAGATCATGCGGGATGGAAACTAGACCGAAAGAGCACTTTGGGTTCTTGTCAGTTCTTAGGCGATAAACTAGTTAGGTGGACGTCTAAAAAACATAATTGTATGTCAACCTCGATAGTTGAAGCTGAATATGTTGCTCACAAGTAATGTGGATGATGACTCAACTCAAAGATTTCGGCTACACTTATAACTGTGCGCCTATTTACTGCGACTCGAAAAACGCCTTTGCTATCACCGCTAATCCGGTGCAACACTCGAAGACGAAGCACATATATGTTCGCTATCACTTTATCAAGGATCATGTAGAGAAAGGCGATGTCGAAATGCATTTTGTACAGACTGACTACCAGCTTGCTGACCTTTTCACCAAGCCTTTGGATGAAAAGTGCTTCAAATTTTTTATCAGTAAGCTAGGTATGCTTAACATGTCTTCATGAGTCTGTGATATTTTCCTACATGCATCTAGGGGAAGCTTCTTTTATTCATGCAATTTTCTAGCGGGAGTTCGGATATTTGTTTATATCTTGTTAATACTGACGAAGGCGGAATCATCACACATGATTATCAAAATCATTCTTATTTTGCAGGTTACATAGTTATTTCGGCAAAGTTGCTATTCTCACCGAATAATATGTATCGATGGCTTCTGAATACTACTGTTCAGAACCCGTTATTCAAAGATTTTTACTAAAGACTGAACGATCAATCCTAATCAGGAAGTATTTGTTGTTTGTTTTAAAGGGGGGTGGAAATTAAAAAGATAGGGAGATTGATTTTTATTTCATATATTTTTAAGGGGGGGGGGGGGGGAGAGAAAAGAGGAGAAATAATTGTTGTTTTGTGCTAATATGCTTGACTTTTTACAGGTATTGGAGAAAATATTTGAGGTTGACTTTAACAGGGAGCGTAATAGATAATTTTTTTTTCAAAGGGGAGATAAGAATCTCACATTTCATGATAAGTTTTCTTGATTCTTAATATCAACATATTTGAAAGAAGCACAACTTTCATATATGTAAAATGTTTTACTAAATGTTCAAACCACTTCGTGTTCTCAAAATATTTTATGAATTTCGATGTGAGATTTTAAATGTTTTTTTTTGTTTGGAACATTCATGCTTAACTGACCGTGTGTTTTCAAAGATTAATAATTGTGTATTATCATTTCTATATACTGTCAAGTATTCACACACATCGGTTCAGTAATTTCTATTGACTTTGTTATTACCACGTCTCATAAAGAAGCAATTTTTCGTTGGTAATACCCTCGTTTGAATTTCACTGTTGATTGAGTATCAAACATCATTTCAATATTTGAGCGTTCATTGTCAATATGTTTATATTTGTTCATATAAACAAATTTCAGCTCTTTGATACCCAAGCTATTCATTTTTCATAATAGATGGTCTGATTGAAATAGTATCAGATTCTCAAAACAATTCTCTTGATTTCATTTCATTCATTCATTATTTTTGTTTTGAGAGAACTTCAATGTTCAAATGCTCATACTAGAATGATATTTCTTAGAGCTTACATTCATTTGACATGGTTATCATATTTTGTGCTTAACTGTTAAAGTTAAATTGTTGAGAAACGCTATTCTTTTCAGGACAAAATTTCACAAGATTCTTGTGAATGCTAAACAGAACTTCCATGGATTCACGTTAACATGTGTTTCCTACCCCCGAAGTTATCCTTTCATGATTGAGGGGTGAGGGGTCATATATCAAAGAGTGGGGGTATGATGAGGTAAAATGGAAAAGAGAGATTGGTTAGAAATGAGCTTAAATGTTAAAAAGAAAGAGGGTGTGAGATCTGATTTAAAAGAATATGAAAACTTTGTACCAACATTTTCTAAGTCGGGCAGCCACATAATCTGTTGGTTCACATTCTTTGGTGACCTTCATTGAAACAGGCACTAGCCCATGCCAACTCTTGAATTAAACCCCACTAGATACTCATCTTTTTTCGTAACAAAAGGATGTTTCAAATTTTATTGGGGAAGCAACAAATAATCTATCTGATCTTCATTCGGAAGATTTGGATATTGAAAAAGAAGGAAAGTTGCCCCACCTTCGAACCTCTTTCATGCACATTGTTGTCTCATTGGTTTACATATTTTAAGCCTCATAAAGCAATCTTTATGCTTAATTCTTTCATACAAAAGCACATTCACACAGAAAATTCATTTTTCTATCAGAACGTTCATAGAATTACCTTGTGTTATTCGATGATTGAATAGAAGACCTGGGGAGTGAACATCACTAAAGCTCCTTGTACAGTACATCTGTTATACTAAGTGACTTCGTGTTACTTACATGCATATTAACTGTATCATTTGTTGATTCAGGGTTACAATTCTTGATTTGTCTGAATTTGAAAAGATTCGGATAAATACATTTTATGAATTGACGGATACATGCTCATATCAGGTCAGATGGAGATATTCTCTTAAGGGAAGAATGTTGATTATCATTTTGGAGGAGATTGTTATCTTATCCTAAAGGGGGAGATTGTATCAAAGACTGTACTGAAATTGTTAAAGTTTTGATGATTCTGATATCTCATCATTCATCAAAAAGGGGGAGAAAGTTCAATTTCAGAAGAAAGCAAAGTCAAGTGAAAGTTAAAAGGCGGAGAAATTTCAAGTGTTTCAAAGTCAGATTTCCATTTCTTTATCAAAAAGGGGGAAGAGAATTCCAAATTCAAATTCTGAAGAAAGTTCAAGTTAAAGTGAAAGTTGAAAAGTGAGAAAGTTTAAAGATTTCAAAGTTATTTCTGAAGATAATTGTGAAGGAGAATATCTTTACCAAAGGGGGAGATATATTTCAAGTTGTTAAAGTATCAAAGTTTGTTCAAAACGATAAAGAGTTGAAAGATTCAAAGTTGTGAAAGATACAATTACTGAAGATTTTTCAAGAGAAAGAAGACTTGGAGATTCGTGTCAAAAATAAATTTAATCTTGAATCCAAAGGGGGAGATTGTTGAGCCAAGAATGTTGAATTTAAGATTAAAAAGGGTCAAAGTTGTAATTGTCCAATAGTGTGGTTTGTTAGTTGTGTCAAAGTCAATGTGTTTGACTTTCCTATTATTCTTTGAGTTGTAAGGTCAACATGTTTGACCAAGTATATATAGTTTTTTGTCTCTTGTAAAAATGTAACCACGATAGAATATTCAAGAGCATGCACAATTGTAGAGAGAGAAACTTGTGGCACACTGTGAGACTTGTGATTAGTTGTGAGAGAAATCATTGTAATCTTTGATCAATCAATAGAATGATTTCTATATTTGTGTGTGTTGTCGATACATGATTGTTAGCTTGAATCTGTGATTTTCACAGCAGTTATAGCATTTCACCAGCTCATCAGTTTTCTTCTCATCATACCTATTCACATATCTTTTATCTTCTGTCTTTCTCTCTTCATACTTCTTGCCCTCAAACCTTCTATCCCCATGTCTCTTTCCTTCAACTCTTTCTTTATGTTCATAGTTATGAGATCTAGATTGTTATGTCTGATTTTATAGTAATCATTGTATTTATAGGTTTGGTCTAATTCTGTGTTTATATGTCTCTTTCTGTGTTGTATTGACTAGGGTATTTAAGTCCCTTTGGTCCTTGTGTCTTGTAAGGATTCACACTCATTCTAATACATTCATATACTTTGCGTTTCTCTTGCTCTCTCTCTCTCTACTTTCTCTCTCTAGGATTTAGAGATCTTTGGATTTACAATTGGTATCAGAGCCAATCTAGATCTTGAGAGGATTGATAGATCGTGTTTTTCGTTTCTGAATTTGTAGATTAATCGAAAATTTGATTGATTTTCTTGAATTTATTCAAGAAAATCTCGTTTTCATGATTTTTCATCAAATTTGGATGTGTTTTTGAACGAATTTCATTGTAAATTGGTTTGTTGGATTCGATTTTGATTGCTAATCTCTTTTAATTCACATCGATTTGCAAAAAAAACAAGTTTGGGTGTTCAATTTTGAAGAATTTTGGTTTCTGAAAACCGGTTTTTCACGTTCTGTTCTTTTAACGAATTTTCAAAATTGTGGTTTTTTTATCGAAAATTTTGATTAAAATGTGTTAGAAAGTTGTTTTCGAACTTGAGTGTGTAAGAAAATCTTATCATCTTCTGTTTTGAAATCGATTTCTGAAAGTTTTTTGTGTTTTGCCTTCGGTTTGCGCTAGATTTAAACTTTGCGCCAGTTCATCGTGGTTTGCGCGAGTTCATCATTTGGTTTGCGCGATCTTCCTAATTTTGTCTCAGTTTGTTTCAGGTTTTCATCTTCAGTTCTCAAGCTCACGCAAATTCAGCATTGCGCCACATCTTTATCACGCAAAGAGAACTTTGCGTCTCCTGTGCATCAAGAGAAGTCTGATTTGCATCTTATTCTGCTCACGCAAAGTAAGCTTTGCGCTTTATATAGCTCACGAGAAGTTTCATTTAACGCAAAGTGCAATTTCTCGCTAGTCTCTGCTCACGCAAAGTTCGGTTTTCTTCATCAAAGCATCACGCAAAGTTCAGTTCGCGTCTCTCGTGTATCGTGCAAAGTACAGTTTGCGCCTTGCTCTTCTCATGCAAGTTCTCGCTAGTCTTTGCTCTTCTCACGCAAAGAGAGTACGTCTGACTGTTTGACCCCGGTTTCTTGTAGAACTTTTTCTGGAAAGCTAGGGTCAAAAGAATCATGGCTTGCTTTAAGATTTCACCATCATCTAAGTCTGAATTTGCACTTCCACTATCATCCGAATCTGAAATCACAATATTCTTCTCCCTCTTCTTGTCCTTCTTCTTCTCTTTCAAATTTCTTTCTCTTAGAGTTGATTGGCGCTAAAAAATGCACGTAGGGTGCTGAGAAGTAAGCTTTCGTAGAGTATGACAGAACAACTACTATGGACTTAGGTCCAAAAGTTAGACATCTAAGTGTTCTGATTTAGAAACGTCAAGGAAGATCGTATTTTAAGAGCACCAACAGTATTAATCAGAACTTGTATTGTTTCGTATATTAGTTTGTAGTTGACAATGTCAGTCTTAGTAAACCTTTAGTTATGCATGTTTGGGTATCTGTGCAAATGGTAACGTATCGAGACATTGGTAATTTAGGCAAGGCATTGCCAAGATGCATAAATGGTGTACCGCAAGGGTACCTCTGTACATAGGTCTATTCAGTTAAGTTAAGTAACATATACATATGTATTGTGGTCAATGTACATGGATGGTTCAGATAATAGATAACCCACACACTATGCCAAGAGAGTCAAAATCTCTAAAGTGTCTAGCCTTTTATTTTGTTTAAATACAAATTGTTTAGAGTTTTTAGACACCAGATTTATTGTTTCAGATCAATTTGAATGTTTCCGTTTTTGAAGTAATATTTGACCATATAATTTATTTTTAGTTTAAAATCATGGGCTTTCAATAATGCCATATGGGTTGAGAAATGCGACAGGAGCATTATGTACCTAGTGAGTGTAATTTGTGGACCTTACTTGGAAAAGCTGTTATAATCGTTATTTGCAGTGTGCCTGGTTATTCGAGAAATAAAGCTAAACATGTATAACAAAAGAAGTTGGTCCCACAACCGTTAAAGAAGATAAGTTGTAAGAAAAATAAATTTTCTTTGCGAGTTAAAAAAGCAAGGTTTCAGTTTTCTTAGTCACGTAGTTGACAAGATGACATTTAAGTAAAAGTGTGACAAACTCAGAGGTTGTCTCATATTTAAAACAATCAAGATTTGTGGTCGAGATAGAAGTTTATTTTGATTACTAGATTATGGTTGGGAATTCATTCAGAGTTCTTTACATTGCAGACTTTAATGTCAGCAAAAAAAAAACAGTAAGTTAGATCGAGGTTAGAACAGTTATTAGAAGCAAAGGTAAAGTTATGACTAAATTTGATGGTTTCCAGAAGGACTGGAATCCATGTAGTTTTCAGTTCGAAATAGACTTAATATTAATGCAGTGAGGCAAGCTTATCGCCTATGCATTAAGCCAACTGTAAGAACATGAGAAGATTATTACACCACAAGATGGTTAACAAAGTGATAGTTGCACCTTTGGATTTTGTGAGACATTACCAAGACGGCTCAAAGCATATTATTCACACGTATCACGATAATTAGAAGTCCATGTTCGATTGGGAAAGGATAAAGTTTGAACTAGAGATGTTGATTAGCATCATTGAAGAATTTTTATGATGAAATTCACTGTTATCCAGATATGCAAAGAAGGATAAGAGTTGATTAGATGGTGAGTTGTGATCACATTGAGTATGATCAATCAAACTCAAATAGTTTAGTAGAAGAATGTTAAACAAAATAAAGAGGGAGTAACCAAAGAAAATCTAGTAGATTTTGGAACAATATATGGGTTCCAGCATGGGAGGTTTGAGAAAAATAATATTATAATGATTATGTAAACCATTTTGCCTAGGGCACCTCGATAGGAATAAGATGTGCAAGGATTCGAAAAGATACTTTAAAATGTTTAGCAGAAAAAAAAGAGACGTTTAGACGTCAAACCGGTGACAGTAAGTCGGGGTTGCTCCTAGTTTCAGTAAGAGGTAGTATACACCTAGGGGACTATGTACGAAGTCAAATTAGTAAGGTAAGCATTGATTTGAGATCCTTCAAGCGAAAGTAAGTAAGCGATACAACATGTGTTGTCTGCTATTTTGAGAATTGGTAAAATGGGTTAAGGTATGTACTATAAGTTTTGTCGCAATACCTCAATAGTGTTTAGTATGGATATTACGTATGTATCAATGTTTCCATCAGTCATCATTATGTGCATTAAATATGGATCAGAGTGTCACCAAGAACATTAGCATTATGCATCACATTCGATAAAATATTTCGAGTAGTGCTCATTCTTCGTGCATCACGTTTGATGAATATTTGCAGTAATGTTCAATTATGGCACGATACGTTTAGTCTATTTATTTTCAGCCATGAAAGGCGTGTTTGCATAACTTCTATAGTAATATGTGATGTACAAGAAGTTGTCCAACATATACATAAAAAGTGCACTAGTCAGATATGTCACGAGTATGAGTTAAGTAACGATGTGAGGAAAGTAGAAATACATATTACAAGGAGAGTTATGCTAATAAGCAACATAGTCCGCTAAAGTTTTAGACAAAGGAAGAATGATGTTCACTTTGGAAAAAAAAACATAGTCAAATATTGTTAAGTAAATAAATAAAGCCAAAAGCATATGGGACCGAAGAGTTAGTTGCAAGAGTTGATGGAATAGTCTATCAACCAAGTCAGCCATGGAGTTATAAATTAAGTTTATCGACACTCTTCACGTGTCGAATTGGAGGAAATGTTTAAATCATGGAGAGTCAGCTGTCATAAATTTGGAAGGTGTCGAGATTAACGATATGCCCAGTTATATAGAGGAGATTACGAAGTATTGGTCAGGAAGATGAAGAGATCAAGGAATAAGAATACATATTTGGTACTTGTGATGGTTTTGCTGAAATTATATTTTTTAAGGTTTAGAAATGACATGGTAGCAAATAGATAAGGACACAACAAAAATCCTCATTATCTAGCCAGTATAGGAATTCCTTGAAGGAGAGGAGATTTGTGACACCCAAAAATTGGACAAAAAATAAATATGAAAAAGAGAGGAAAAAAAGGAAAAAATATGGGTTTTTATTTTATTGGACCAAAAATGTGAAGAAAAATGAGAAAAGGAGCCAGTTATGTTATTCAAAAAAAATATGGGTTTTAATTTTATCGGACTAAAAATGAAAGAAAATGTCATATGAGATGTGAAAAGTGTAAAATTGGCGAAATTTTTAAAATCAGGGGGTCGAATGCCATTATTTGATAGTTCAGGGTAGTGTCAGACAACAACCTCCCTAATACAGAGGGACCTGATCCATAAATAGTGCAGATCTGATTTATTTCAGAAATTCGAAAATGACAACTCCTTTGAAGCTTCTTATTTACTCGTTTTGTCAACTATTAGGACAAAAAAATCATAGATAAGTAAAGGCAACCGGTTGAAGATCATTTTGGGTTCAAGAAAATCAAGTTTTGGTCAAGTTTTGAGAGAGAAATCGGAGGTTGAAGTTTGGTGTCAAAAAGCTCCGTTTATTGGCGATTGGAGGTAAAATACCCAACCAAATTTCGATTTCTCTATATGGATAGCTTCGTTTTTAAGTCCTTTATCGAGCGTGTCTCAGATTTTAGTTTTGAAGGTCCGATTTCGAGTTTTTTTTAAGATTTTCGATTGGTTTTTAAGCCCAAAAATTAAATGAGCAAATGAGACTCAATACTTGATGGTTTTCGTTGATTCTTCTTCAAATGGTTGAGGAAATCATTTTGTAGAGTTTTAGCAAAAGAAATCGGCAAAAATGGACCAAAAATGAGGCCAAACGAATTGAAAAAGTCGATGTCGAGCTACAGCCCTTGCGTCGGGTCAGCCGGCCCGGATCTGGTTGGGTCCAGATCTGATGGATCTTGGGCTGATGCTTTTGGGTTTGTTATTTTGTTTTTGTTGGGCCCCATAAATATATCAAATTTATTATTTGGGCTTCTCTTGGATTATTGTTTGGGCCAATGTTAAATGAGGCTTAATAACATTTATTTTATAGTCCATTAAATTAGATTATTAGATTTGGTTATTTAATTTATGTGGTAGTTATTTAGATTATTGTAATTAGTTAATTTATTTTCTAAATTAATTAATATATTAAATTAAATTATTATTTATTGATATATTAATTTATTTTAGGATATTGATATTAACTAATTAATTATTTTTCTAAAGAGGGGTGTTCATGATAAATCATTAAATTATATTTATGATTTGTGATTTAAAGCGTCATAGTTTGCGTTAAGGATTTATTGGACGCTTTAATCTGGAGAGACAAATTTTTAAGGTAACAAATTATTTTTTGACGTTTTAAGGCGTCGACGAGTTTTAGACTCGGGGGTTTGACTGAAGTTAGACGAGGTTGACCGCGTTGACCAATGGTTGACTTTTACCTCGTTTGACCCACAAGTATTTTGACGATAAGATCAAATGGAGATATTTTAGTTATTAAGAGACCCGATTTTGGAGTTTGACTATAGATCGGGTCGTGTTGACTATGATATAAATTAAGCCATTAATTGGATATTATGATATAAAATGTGTAGGTTTTCGGATGAAAGCTATGAGTAGCCAACCTATACGCAATCAGGTAAGTCTTTATGAGACCTACACTGGGATGCATACCTACGTATATATTTATTTTGAGCATTATATGATTTATATGGTGAATGTTATGCATGATAATGATTTAAATAATGTCATTGGTATATGTTTTAATGTATGTGAAGTTTTGTGGAGTATGCATGCTAATTGTTTTCCAGTTTTTAAACGTATTTAGCATGCTTGGAGTTTTCAGTTGGTTTATATTGTACAAACGGTACATGGTATGGTGTATGGGTTGTCGGTTTGGTTTTTCACACTTAAGGGGAGGCACGACCCCGAAATGGGTGACTGGCTCTGTATGAGTCGTACACACCAGGGAATGCCTGTGACATAGTAGCACGACCCCATAATGGGTTACTGGCTATAGGTGAGTCGTACACACCTAGGGAATGCTTGTAACTTATCAGTACTTACTCGATGAGATAATTATGAGGTCTCGTTTCTTTCAGTGTTGTATGTTTTTCAGAAAATGCATGTTATTTTATATGAAGATTGCATGTTTGATATATGTGACAATATATGATTTTATTCACGCAAACCATGAGCTCACTAAGCTTAAAAGCTGACTATAGTATGCATCTCAGGGACGGAAGCTTTCAGGTTGGACAAACAAAAAGGGGCACACATAGAGACTTGCTTAGTCAGCCTAAGTTCATTATTTATGTTCAGACATCTATAATAGATAAATTTGTAACGCAATCCGGTATGGGACGGTTTAGCATTAAGTTACATGTTTATTGTTTTAAAGTATTCCGTTGTAAAAGGTTTAAAGATTTAATTAAACCGTAATTTTGGAGTATTTTGGAGGGATAGTTTTAGTTAAAGTAACACTTTTCATGGTGAAAATATGGGTGTTACAAGGTTGTCTTTCAACCCTAGCTTCAAAACGAGAAACATTCTCTTTTAGCTCAGAATAAGTTGGAGAAGACATTATTACATGTAAGACTTGAAGTCCAAGGACTAAACTTGTCAATATATGAAAAATTCAAAGTACAAGGACCAAAAGTGACAACAAGTGAAACTTGAAAGCTTAGGGGTCAAAATTAACAAAAGATTGAAACTTTAAAGTTCAGAGGTCAAAAATGATAAACTTTGAAATTTTAAAGTACAAGGACCAAAAGTGACACAAACTGAAACTTAAAACTACAGGGACTAAAAGTGACAGAAAATGAAACTAAAAGTAGAAGAACCAAAAATAACATAAATGGAAACTACAAACTAGAGGGACTAAAAGTATAAAACTTGAAACTTCTAACGCACTTAACTGGAAACTAACGAAAAAAGGACTAAAATTGAAATAAAACAAACCAATCTAACAAACTAACAGACACTAACAGGACCAACGGAAAAAAGACCAAAATGTAAGAAATTTAACCGTCACTTAACGGAAACAATATTCATCGTCTTCTTCGTTGAGACGAACCTGCAAAACTTCGAATCGGTTAGAATTATTCAATGCAAACCGATTGTTAAAGTTCCCTGATCACTCCTTAACAGATTAAAACTCAAACGGTCAACCCACGATCACAAACGAACCAACTGAAAACTTTTTGGAAAACAGCCAAAAATTCAAAAACACGATGTGAATTAAAAACTTCCAACCAAAATCGATCGTTTAAGCTTCGTGAGCACGTCTCAACAGTTTATAGCTCAAATGATCAACCCACGATAAAAAATGACTCGACCGAATTTTTTTTGAAAACCGATCGAAAACTCAAAAAACTCGAAATGGGTTGGAATTTTTCGATCAAAAACGATCGTTTGACCTTCGTAAACAACCCTTAACAGTTTAAACTCGAAGAAATTCGTCCACGATCACTACCGAATCAACCGAAAAACTTTTCGAAAAACTAATCGAAACCTCGAAAACTTACTGTGATCACTCCACTTAGGTATATCAGTGCGATTGTATTCTATGGGACTATTCCTCTATGTAATGAAGAAAGGAAAAACAAGAGTCTCAAAATTAAACGTCAAAAAAGGCAGAGAGAGAGAGATGCAAAGAGAAAGCATGTATGTATGTATTTACTGTGTGTTTGCATCAGCTATAAGTACACACGGAGGCTCTATCCAACAGATCTAACAGTGAACGAGAATAGAAAACGAAAACCATATAACACCCTCTGAACCTATCTCCGATGATGTAATATGGTGAATGGCTGGTGATGGTGATTGCACCGGTGGTAGATAGAAACACGTTAGAGAAGCCCTACAACCGCCCTTTCGTTTACTTCTTACAGAAGTTCAAAGGACTCTTCAACACCTTGCTCGAATGATGAATCACTGGAAATTTCCACCAAATCATCACTATCTGCCCAGTATTGGTTTTTGACAGTAACATCAATATGTTAAATCAATCTGCACTCAGCCCAATCATAGAAACAAATAAAATGACTTCGGCAAAATTGGAGTTGTAATGAATGTATGTCACACACGGATCAAAGTCCGGTAATGAGTTTCCCAATAAAGAAAATCGGTAATAATGATTCCTGGATGACAATGTTGTAACTCTTGGATCAAGTGTTGCACTCACAGAAATCAAACCCGGGACACTTCAAGTGCCGGTTCTACATACACTCCCGAATCAAACGAACTCCCGGTTTAAAGTTAATTCCCGGTACCAAGTCCCAATCTGGATCAATGTTCTTTCCCAGCACGCAACTATCAGATATCGATCCAAGAAATTCAAAAAACTTCAGATTCAACCAAATCGATCGAATTAACAAAAAAATGATGAAAGTTTTATGTATCTAACCACAAATCAACAAAACTTTTGCAATCTAATCGGATCAAAACACTCTAATTTGCACACAAAAATCAAGAAATCTAGGAACATAGAGTCGATCGAAAATTCTGAGATCTAAACCAAAATCCTCCTAAATTGATGAAATCAAAAGGTGTAATCGATTATAATAATTTTAGCAAGTAATAATGAATCGATATATGCAATAATCTCACACATTCAGCTCTAAAAACCATGAAACCAAATCAAAATCAACACAGTTTACCAAAAAAACTTGGGTCGATGAACATGAATTGTTGACAATTGATCGAATAAAAAAAATTCTTCGATCCTGCTCTGATACCAATTGTAGATCCCAGAACAGTGCATTCACAATATTAATAATCAATAAACTATAAGGATTGAATCACAAAACCTGGTCATATGATTAGATTGATCGATAAAGGGTTTAAGGTTTATAGAGAAAATTTCAATATGAACGTGTAAACCTATTATGACTATTCTTACCTAATTTAGGTTAAACAACCTATTTATATCTAGGATTAGACCTAAAGGCCCAAGGCCCATTACAAACCTAACAAACAAGCCCAAATTAACAAGTAAGGCTTTTTACAACACATTAAATAATAAAACACTTAAACTCTATAAATGCGTTATACAACTTTCAATGCACTAGGACTTTCAGTTCTAACAGTTGGACACTTGCTCAAACAGTTTTCCCAAATTCGATGCCCATTGTTTCTAATATATAATTTTATCATACATTCATACTCATTAATTGACATGTATTAAATAAAAAACATAATCTTTCAAAAACCAATATCTACCAAATGACATAATATTCCTCATGTGACGAATTATATCAAGTAAAGAACATAATATAATAAAAAACATTATATAACAGTAAAATATGTAATTTAATAATAGTATAATATGTCTTTGGTATTATTTATACAGTAAGAAAATATATAAAATATATGTATTAAATATATAAAATATATGTAATTTAACTCAACTTCTCACACAATCTCCAACGGTTTATAACCACTTCTCACGCTTTCACCGTTATCTCAACTTCTCACTGGAACTCAACTCTCTCTCTCTCTCTCTCTCTCTCTCTATATATATATATATATATATAATTCAAAAACAGGATATAAACATAAGTTGTAACATTGTCGTTCCAATATGTTTGGAGGCCTTGTTACACCCATAATTAAAACTATAGATCGTCTTAAACAAATAATTAATAAATTAAGTAAAATATAAAGTGCAAGTCGTATTAAAAAAATTCAAATTAAAACAAAAAAATGTTTAAAATGACAAAGTGAAAAAAGATCGAAAGGTCATTTTTGTTTTTGATGGGCAAATTATAAAATTAAATAGCTACTCCTGATTTGAATGAAATTAGATAAGTATTTATTGGCTTGAGTTCACAAGTTGGGTTGTATATATCAGGGCCCCAAGCACAAGTAAAATTGGGCCCCAAGTTTTTTGAGTTCGTTGATCAAAAACCCATATTTAACATGTTAATAGACGGTCTGAGCTGTAATTTATTTTGAAAACGAAACTAAGGGACTGTGTCACAATTGCTGAATGGTTTGGTGAATAATTAAGAGACTTTTTTTTGGGGAAGGGTGTCCTAAGATATGCCTAGACTAATCCCTTGGCAAATTATGACCGAAAGACATCAGCCCTGATTAAACCTCAATGGCTACAATTGGTGTTTACGTTTGGATTCGAACCTTGGACAGATGGGATATCCTACCATATCCCCAAGCCCTTAACCAGTACGCTACAACCCTTGTGGTTTAAGATACTCTTATGATATAGTGCTAAATAAAATATGGTTGTTTGACAATTTTTTAGAATGAAATTAGGGCGCTTAATGGTTAAAGAAGACCCAAAATACAAAATCATTTAGAGCGTTTTAGAACCATTAAGAGATAAACTATTTTTTGTCAAACATGACTCGCCTCTTAATGAAACATTTAAGAAGTAAACAAACAACTTAAACCGAATAGATGGTCAAGATTTAGCATACTTTTAGCTATTTATTTAATTTTTTGATTAAAAGTTGTTTAAAATAAGATGGTTGAATGTCAACAACACAACACATATATTGTAATTTGTTTGATTCCGCCATTTCTAACCATTGCTTAAAAATTACAAAACAAACATTGCTTTGTGGTTGAACCAATAAAATTATTTAGCTCGTTAACAAAAAAAGTAAACAAACGTTTGGTCAAAATTCATTTTTTATTATTATTATGGTTATATTGAATTATGAACGATTTAAACAACTAGGGTCCGTTGGTTTGTAGGAATGAAATGAAATGGATTGAATTTCATATAGGGATTTGGATTTGGGGGGATCTGGATTTGAGAGGATTAGAAATCCAAATCCCTCCAATTCCAATCCATTCCGACAAAGCAAACACGACCTAAAGGTATTTACATTTAATTTTCGAATATGCATTAACAAATCAAACATGAAATTATAAAATAATTGATTATTAATTACTTCAAAAAGCTTTCATTTTGAAAATGGTATTATGTTTTTGATGTAAATAAAATAACGTAATATATATTTGATGCAAACATATTATTATTTTACAAAAAAAAAATAGGTTTTAAAAAGAGAAATTGCATTCAGAAAAATATTAAAGTTTTTTGTTTAAAATCTCTCATTATACATTATACTCCAAAATGATGTTTCAAAACTAGGTTTTAAAAAGAGAAATTGCATTCAGATTTTTCTCCTGGGCAGGTTTTTCATTCTCATTATGAACTGGAGGCTTGCCTACTACACGACATGTGATATATTAATTAGGAATATGAATGTGTCACTCATTATGAATGTTGTAACATATCCGTTAGAGCAAATAATGTTGTATTCAATATCATCTATATTGAAAGTCAGAGCTTCATGTCAAAACGTCAATGCAAAAGTCAAAATCAACTCATTTAAGAAGAAGTCAAAGTCAAGCTTAGAGTTAGTTTTGTTAGTTGTATTTGCTTTGTATTAGTGCTAGGTATAAGTAGTTTTATTTGCTTTGTAATTCTTGTAACATGTAACACACATTAGAGAGCTTACCATTGAGTATTTTGAGAGAGAATTGTAGAGAGAGAAAGTAGAGAGAGAAAGTGATTGTAATCTGTGGAAATTGGAGATCAATACATATGACTAATTGAAGTGATTTGATTGTTCATCTTGATTAATCTTGCATATTGTGGGACACACAGTTGGTATCGAAGCAAGCAAAGATCAGGAATTGTATCAAGATTTGAAGATTTTATCGAATTTTCAAGAACTCGCAAAACGAACTGTTAAGAATCGAATTTCTTTGTTTGTAGTGTTCTTGGTGTAATTTTGTTGCATATCATTTGAATATTGTTTTAGAACAAGTTCTGTTTTGTCAAATTCACAACAATTTTGTGTGAATTTTAATTTTGGTTGAATATCTGTTCGTGTTTGTACACACAATGTATTTGAATCAATTTTCGATTTGCAGTTGATTTGGTAGAAATCTTGTATTAGAAAGTTGTTCAGCGTGTAATAGAGATCAAATTGACAAAATTTGGAGAGTTAATTCAGTGATTTGGGTCAATTTGAGGTTGGAAAAGTGGTTCTGAAGTCGACAAACACAAGAACTCGTAAGATTCAAAGAATCCGAAGATTCATCCTAAAGAACTCGCAGGGTGCATAAAAATGTTTTGCTTGGTTGTTTTTGAAAATATCTAAGTGCAGAATTCGCAGAGGCTAACGTGCGAAAAGTTCAAAATTCGCAGAAGCCTTCATACAAAAAGTAAGTATCCGCAGAAAGCTACCTGCGGAAAGTTACTGTTCACTTCTTTTGTCTGCGGAAAGCTCAGGAATCCGAAGATAGAAGCTTACGACAACTTTGTTATTTTGTGTTCCTGGAAATTTTCTAAGGCAAGAATGATCCGCAAGCCTTACCATGTGAAAAGTTCACATTTCCTTGATTTTTGTTCAAAGGCAAGAATCCTTAAGCTTCAGTCTGCGGAAAGCTAGAATCCGTAAACTTCAATCTGCGAGAAGTCAACAATTCGTAGCCTTCAGTTTGCGAAAAGTGGGAAGTCCTACCCTTCATTTTACGGAAAGTGAAGAATCCGCGAGCTTCAGCCTGCGACAAGTAAGAATCCGTAAGCCTCATTCTGCGAATTTCTCACTTCTCGGGTGTTGTTCTCTGCGGAAAGTGTGTTTCTCAGTGGTTTGTGACGAGTAATATTCTTTGATCAACGAATTCCATACTTAGTCAATTTTTGACTAATTTTTAGATTTTGGAAAATTTGTGATTTTTGTTAACGATCAGTGCAAGTATTATCAGTGACAATTGATGATTTGTATTTTGTTGAGGAATGTACTTCTGAGCCACGTCGTGAGAAAGAACGAAAACATAAGATTTCAGAATTTGAACATCAAGAGCAAGCACATCTGCGTATCATCAGAAGTTTGAAAGAAGAAAATGATCAGACCAACAAAAACTTAATTCGGATAGTAAATAAAAAGAAAGAGAATGAGGAGAGATTCAAGAGTGAAATAAGTACTTTGAAGAAAACTAATCAAGATCTCGAACAACAGATTTTTGATTTACTACAAGATGATCAGATCAAGATGATTGAAGATAAAGCAAAAGTCTTGGAGACTGAAAATGTTGATCTAAAGAAGAAGATCTCTAAGTTACAGAAGGATGCTATCAAAAAGAATGAAGAGAGATCAAAGATATTAGACAGTGAAAATACTGAGTTGAAAAGGAAGATTTCTACATTGGAAGCTCAGATTGTCAGAAATAATAAAATGCTATCCAGATTTGGATCAGCAGTTTGCCTAGATAGAGCTGAGTTTGAAAAAGAAAAGACAAGATTTGCAAATGAAAAGCAAACGTTTTGACAGAAGTTTTCTGATTTTTCAAGGAAAACTTTTGAAGAGAAGAAAGCAGTTGAACTGAAATGTGCAAAACTTTCTAAACAAGTTTCAGACTTTTAGAAAGTTATGTTGGACGTATATTGTATTCAAGATTAAATAGAGGGTCAAATATGTAAAGTTTAGAAAGTGTGAGTGTGTAACATGTAATTGTTTAGAGAGAGTTGACTTTGCTAAGGTCATGTTGACTAAGTATAAAAGCAAGTCTGTGTTAGATTTAGTAGACACGCACATAGAATCATATTCAGAGAGTTGGTAAGATTCGTACACACAGAGAACACATACTACGTGAGACTTGTGATTATAAGTGAGATATGTGACTTGTTGTAATTCATATGATTTGATCAATAAATCTGTTTTTGTTAATCTGTGTGTAAACTATATGCTAGTAATCTAGGTCACAATTGGTATCAGAGCGAGAGATTTAACAATTTGAAAATTTTCGAGTTCGTTTTCTGAGTTTGAGTTTCTTGAGTGGAATTGTGTGAAAATATGAGTTTTTGGTAAATTTGTTTGTTGATTTGTGGTCGAAAAAGGTTATAGAACATTTCTGTGCAATTGAATTTCACAGAAAAACATTTATTGATAGTCGATTTGTGATTTCTGAAAAAGTTTTGTTCGAAACAGTTGTCAAGCACTGTTTGATCAAAATGTGTATGATTCAGTATAAATTTGATTGTGAAACTGCATTGGATTGATCATTGTACTAACGTGTTTGATTCTGTGAAGTTACAGCTTCTGATTTGAAGATTTGGATCGATTTCTAGACTGAAATTGAATTTTTTAGACTTAGAACTCAAGAACTCGCAAGATTTGAGTATTTCGTACGAAGAACTCGTAGAATTCTGTTTATGCAGAAAGAATTCGCATAATAGTTAATTTGAACTCATTAAGTGTAGAATTCGCATAGATTTTTTTTAAAATTTCTAAGTGTTGGAATTCGTATACCTCATTATCCGAAATGCAAGGATTCGTAGAAATGTGTTTTGCGAAAAGTTGAGTTTTAAAATATTAAGACAAGAATTCGCAGAGAATCTTATACGAATTACACAGAATTCGCTTACCTGAGTAATGCGAATTGTGTAGATTTCGCAAGGTAGAGTTGTGCGAATTGCTATTTTTCGTATAAGTGTTCATACGAATTCTATTTATGAAATACTTGATAATCCAAGATCTCTAAATCCTAGAGAGAGAAAGTAGAGAGAGAGAACAAGTAAGCGCAAGATGTAATCTGTATTGAATGTATGCGTGAAGTTCTTACAAGACACAAGGACCAAAGGGACTTAAATACCGTTGGCTTATACAACAGATAAAACCTATCTAAGCACAGTATAAGACCAAGTCTATAAATACAATGATTACTATAAAATCAGACTTAACAATCTCCCCCTTAGTAATCATTGGTGCTGTGGTCTTGAAAAACCATCTTCTAAATCAGCACGGACCATCTAAGCGACTTTGCAAAGCTTTCTGACTTTTTAAGAAATATTTCTTCTCAGCAACTTTCAGTTTGAGATTCCTTTGTTGTTTTGACAAGACTGGACCAGTTTGTAATAATCTTGAAAGAACAATTGGTTCATCAGCTTGTGCTCTAGACGATTCACCTCTTTCAAATAATCCTGAATGAACTGTGATGATCGGAGCTGGAACAACAAAAGATTAGAATGGCTGAGAAAAAATAGAATCTTGAGCGAATCTTGATCAGCAGATAATCGTTTGAACTCTTTGTATCTTTAACATCTCCTTAACTTCTCCCCCCCATGACCTTGATGATCTGGATCAACTTGGTCATGTAAATGTTGGAGACGAGACAACTTAAGATCTGCAAAATCAAAGAAAAGGAAAAACAGGGAAGGTTTGCGCTACACATTGGTGGCGCAAAGGGAGGTTTGCGCTAGCCGAAGGTGGCGCAAAGTGAGGTTTGCGCGACCAACTGTTGGCGCAAAGTTGACTTGAACTCGGAAAATTTTACCTTTTTAAGCTCTTTGACTCCCCCTACACAAATGCACTAAATTTAACAATTCAAGTTAGCATTCATATAGAGAATCAGAAACTCCCCCTTGAAAACAAATATTATCTTTTCAGAACATTTTCCTTATTCACTCTCCCTTGAATAATGAACAAACCCATTTATACTAGAAAATATGAGAACACAAGAAATGAAACATCAATGTAAAAAGAAAAATAAACTGAATATATATTTTGAAACAACTAAATATATAAAAATTTAAATATAAACAAATAAAATTCTACTTAGTAAAATATCACAATAAAATCCATCAGATGAAATCAAATGTATGTATTTGGATACAGAAACAAGTTTTATTGCATATCAAGTTAAGACATGTTCAGTTTCAAAAACTTTCATCAATCTATTTAGTGTGCTCGCATGTGAACTCCGATTAGCTTCAAGAAAATGCAATTCTAAAAATATAATAGAGAACTTTGCATGTAATCATACTAATCCATCAAGAATTCAGACTTTCACAAATTTACAGGTTTATTGCAACTCAAACATATCACCAAGTATCATGAGATGTGTGCTCATTGACATCTTTTAGCATTGTGCTCTATGGCATCTTCACAATAGTGTGCTCTTTGGCATCTTTTAAGCTTGTGCACTTTTGGCATCTTTTAATCAACAAGTTTATTAAGTAAAGAACATGTCGTAAACGTAACCTTCTATCTGACCCTATTGCAGGATTTCGGTCAGCCACTCCCAGACCAGTTGGCCTTAGGGGACTAGGTGTCAAGCACCCCTTGTAACTTACTTTCGCAGATCAGAAAGGCTACATCGACACATCCTAAACCCATTCATACCAGTAGAACATGACTTTCGATCTGATTCTATTGAAGGATTTGGGTTCGATCACTCCCAGATCAATTGACCTTAGGGGACCAGATGACAAGCATCCCACATAACTTACTTTCCCAAACCAGAAAGGTCACAGGTACAAGCTTTTAAACTTAGAGATTTCTGATTTATAAGAATTTAATAATCATCTCAAACACAAGGTTTTACATCTAAGTGCTTATCCCATATTTTCATTATGATCCAAAATTTTGACTTTTTAGGTTTTCTAAGCATTGTAAAATATCAATATTCCGAATCACACAACTTTAAAGCAATATCAAAAGCTACAAACATGTTGCTGACTTTTCAACTTTTGTTAGAGTTGAAAAATGAACATATAAAAACTTTAATATAAACAAAGCAACTTGAAAATTTATCCTTGACACACATTTTATTCAAAAGAAAGAAAACTTGTAAAACTTTTACTTTATAGAATAAAATTTGTGAAGGTTTAAAGTTTTAAATTCAACAAGCCGAGATTTGAAAATTGAAACATTTGATCGGCAAATTTATATTCAGTTGAAACAAAATATAACCCAATAATATTATCTTTCACATAATGTATAAAGAAATTTGTGTCTCATTTGTAAAAATTGGGTTGAACAAACTCAGCGTTTGAATATAATTGCTCAGATTCTTTAAAAACATTTGAGAAAACTGGAACAACATCATTATCAGAGATAAATACAGCGGAATTAAAAGTAGATGCACTCACAGTTTCTCATTAGTCAGAAGCTTAATTCGATGAAGAACGAGTTCTAAACTGATATGTTTAGAAATCGATGTCTTTGAAGCACGAGTTCTGAGCTGAATTACTCAGAAGCCAAAATGTTAACAATGAAGTCCGGGTCTAGAGCTGATCTACTCAAGAGCCATATTTCTCTTACTCCCCCTTGACATGAGATGCCTGCAACTTTGAGTCAGATTGAGATTTTGGAACCCACTTGAATTTGGGCCCATGTTTGTTAGTTGCAGTTCTTATGGGGAAATATTTGTTAGATTTGACACAAGAAGCACGAGAAAGATCATCAGAAAAATAAGCACAGTCATCAGATGAATACAAAGCATAATCATCTGAACTAGAATCCGAGGAAGAAGATGAGACATGTTTGGAAATTCCACTAGTACAAAAATGGCTTTTTGTGACGGTTTTAAAAAATAGGTTTGCAACGGTTTGCTAAAAAACCGTTACAAAAAGTCAAAAAAAATTAGATAGTTATTTTAGAAACGGTATTTATAGAAAACCGTTACTATTAACAAAAACATAGAATCGTGAAGCAACGATTTAGATAAAAACGTTACTAAAAGGTCCCCAATGGTAACGATTTTGAAAACCGTAGCGTTATGTTGTGACGGTTTTTAGTAACCGTTGTCATAGGGACCTTCTAGTAACGTTTTTTTTTCAAAACCATTGCTTTGTGTTGTAATGGTTTTGAAAACCGTTGCCAAAACTAAAATATATATAGCAACGTTTATTTAAAAACCGTTTCCAAAAGTTATTGTTTTTATTGCAACATGATAGAAAATTTTGCGTCACCAAAAGGTAATTTATGACAACGGTTTTGAAAATTTTGCGTCACCATATGTTCGGCTATAGTAACGGTTTTAAATAATAAACGTCACTGTATGTCATGCTACAGTAACAATTTTAAAAGTTTTACGTCACCATATGTCAAGCTAAGATGACGTCTTGATTATGTCACCATATGTCATGCTACAATAACGGTTTTGAAAAATAAATGTCATCGTGTGTTATGTAACCATGACGGTTTTATAAAATAAATGTCACCATACATCAAGTTACGGTTGCGGTTCTAACAAACAAATGTCATCGTATGTAATGCTACTGTGACGGTTTTGAAAAATAACGCCATTGTGTGTAATGCTACGGTGACGGCTTTGACAAATAAACGTCACCTTATGTTATACTCCGGTGACGGTTTTGAAAAAATAAAAGTCACCGCATGTCATGTTATAGTGACATTTTGAAATTAAACATCAGTGTATGTCATGTTACGGTGACAATTTTGGAAAAAAAAGGTCACCGAATGTTTTGATATGGTGACGGTTAATGTCACCATTTTTTTTTTGTTACAATGACGGTTCTAAAAAAAACATGTAACTTAATGTCATTTACGGTGACAATTTTCAAAAAACAAATGTCACTGTATGTCATGTTACGGTAACGGTTTTGAAAAATAAGTATCACCGTATGTCATGTTACGATAACAATTTTGAAAAATAGGCGTGACCATATGTCATTTTATGTTGGCGTTTTTAAAAATTAAATGTAACTATATATCATGCTACGTTACCGGATTTAAAAAAATTAACGTCACCATGTGTCATGATACGATGATGGTTTTAAAAAAAGAAACGTTGTTGTATTTCATGATACGGCGATGGCTCTAAAAGATAAATGTCACTGTATGTCATGATATGATCACAGTTTAAAAAAATGTTACCGTATATCATGATATGGTGACGATTTGAAAAAAAAACATCAACATATGTCATGATACGGTGACGACTTTAAAAAATGAAGGTCACTATATACCATGACATGGTGACATCGTTAATTAAAATACACATCGTTGTATGTCATGATATAGTGACAGTTTTAAAAAATAAACGGCACCGTACCGTATGTCATGATACAGTGACGTTTTTTAGAAAGTATGTCAATGTATGTCATTATACAATGACGGTTTTAAAAAATAATTGTCCACTGTATGTTACCATGACGGTTTTGAGAAATTTACATCACCATATGTCGTTTGGTGACATTTTTGAGAAATTTACATCACCGCATGTTGTTATACGATGATGGTTCTGAGAAATTTATGTCATCGTATGTCGTTATATGGTGATGGTTTTGAAAATTTTACGTCACCGTATGTCATATGTGGTAGAGTTGGACATGGACATGTCTAAAAAATCCCGCTACGTTTGAAGTCTGGTCCAAGCATTTTGTTGATATGTCATTTTAGATATCTTTTTCTAAAGAAGCCAATCTTTCAATTTTCTGTCTTTGTCACATAGTTTTAAAGTTTATAATATATTTTTTGTCGACAAAAAAAAAACATACCGAGCCAGTCCAATGGACACGGTCCTTTAAAGAGAACAAATTTGGTACTTAGGTTAAGAGATACACCCTAAATCTGTAAATGGATAAGAGTTCAGTAAGGAAATGGGCTAATGGAAAATAAAGAGGGGAATAAGTGGCGGGAATCCAATTTTCTTTCCCTCCCTTTTGCAGTATGACTTTCGTTTTGTTGGATTTTGTAGTAGACTTTCAAAAAACAAAGGTATAAAAGACTTTCGAGTAAATTACATTTTTTTTTCTTACGGTTGTCATTACATTCAGGAAATCCATTTAATTCATATGAATTTTGGTTTTTTTATTTAAAATTAAAAAATATATATATATATATATATTATTATAATACATAGTAAAAAAAAATACGTGTGTATTTTTTTTTTTTTTTTATCATTTGTATGCTTGTATAGGTAGGTATAATGGTACAACACGTTTTTGGAATGTTCGATGGTCTTAAGCATCTAGATGTAGTTGGTAAACTGTCAATATAAATAAATTTGTAACTTCAACTTTTACGATTTTGGTACAAAACCGTACCAAGATGTATCAATCGAAACAGGTTGGTACCAGTTTGTACAAAGTATAGTTGGTTCGTAAATGGTAAAAAAAAATCATACGAATTATAATTGGTTGGTACTTAATATATGAAAAAATTACATGATACCGTACCATCTTCATCACTAATTGATATGTATGGTCATGATTGTGGTGCAAGTTGTGGTCAGGAAGGGTTTTGATTTTCTGATAGCTAGGGGAGCAGAGAGGATTAGGATTTGAGGAAGGCTAATGGTATCCCTACCTTTTACTATTGACACCCCTAATTCTATTTTCATCATTACTTTTTTTTTTGTCTTTTGTCTTTTGTCTTTTTAAATATTTAAATATATTTATACTAGATTTTTATTAATATAAATTATTAATTAACTCCTTTTTTGTTTTTTTTTTCTTTTATTTATTTATGTTATATTATAAATTATAAGAATTACTACTAAATATATATTTTTTATATTATATTTTCTTTTACATTATTTATATTATATTTTAATATTTATTTTATAACATTTTACCAGTTACGTTGATGACTTTTTTTGGCCTTTTTGTTTTCTCTTTTATTTAAAAAAAATAAATCATTATTAATATAAATATTACTATTTTTCTATTTATAATATAATTATAAAATTAAAATATAAACACTGAGTTTTTTTAATCTATCCAAAAACTGGAACAATATTGGACAAAAAGGTAGAATTATTATTTTATCTCTATAACATAACAAAATCTAAAATTATTATATATATTAGTATATTACTATAAGAGTCGGTCTAATAAGAAGACAGTATCGAAGAAGTTAATAATGGAGAGTTAATAAAAGGTTTATACGTAAATCAATGTAATACATATTTACAAATGAATACATGAACCGACGTTATAAATTATATACATATTTAAATTATTTATATATAATAATATAAATAAAATGGTACATAATATATGTATATATATAGATATACAACGGATAAATATATATATATAATAAATTATTAATGTAAATTATATATAATAATATAAATTAAAAACAAAATATATGCATTTATATACACACATATAAATATATAAGATATATTTATATATAATATAAAACAATAATAATAAAAAATATATATCTATACTATATTACAAAGCATTTATAAAAAACTCTTTAAACAATATTTAAAACTTAATGTACCACTATTTAATGTTAATTACTTAAAATCTTTTAGAAACAACCATTAAAGCTTTATGTATTATATTTAATGTTATTTATTAACTTTCAATCCTTATATCTATCCACTTTAACTCCCCTAAAATCACTCTCCACTTCAACTCCCCAAAAATCACTTACCGCATAACTAAATGCAGAATAAAAATCAATTTTAAATATAAAAAATCTAAAATATAATTAAGAAAATCTAACAGAATATTTAATATTTATTTTATAAAAAAATATATTATTAAACCTAAAACAAATTACATTACTATTAAACTATCGAAAAAAACTCTAAAAAACAAGCTTTTATGAATTAAATATTGTTTATTGATACACATTACTTAAAATTCAAGATTACAAGTCATGATGCATGAGTACAAATTTCTAAAGTTATATGTTTGAATTCATAACTAACTCATAAGCATAATCAAAACATGATAAACATCTCAATTTAAATATAAAGAATTTAAAATGTATAAAATAATCATTAAATTTTAACAAAATACTTACTTTTTTTTTCTATAAAAAACATTATATTATTAAGCCTAAATTAAACAAATTTATAAAAAAACTATTATCACTCTCTCAAAACCATCTAAAATCATTCTGTAAATCGATAAAAAAAACAAGAAATAAAAGGAAACATTAAATCGTGATGTATCTCGCTGCATTGCGCGATTACGCTTCTGGTTATTAATGATTTTGACATTTGATCAATTTAATTGATTTCTCTATTTCTAATGCATTCAACACCCCCTATTAGGGGGTGTCAATAGTAATACCCTTAGGTGGCGTTTGGTTCGCAGAATGTTTTTGAATGTAATGAAATCTGTCAAAGGACTTTGACTTTGAGGGATTTGGAATGGAATATTGTCAGGTTTGACCACCTATTTTGTTGACAACATTGGAATTGAATCTGTTAAAGAAATTGGAATTTGTCTGTTTGGTTCATAGAATGTAGCTTTGGAATTGGAATGAAATGTTGATAAATGACCAAAATACCCTTTTTGATAATTTTAATTTTTTAAACAAAAAAATGCTTTAATAAAGCATCCATTAAAAATACTTTATTTGTAAAGGTGGTTCAGGTTGGTAGTGGTCAGTGGTGTTTTAGAACAGTGGTTCAGATTGGATGTGGTCGATGGCGGTTTAGATAGGATGTTATTGGCGGTGGTAAAGATCCGCGATGGTTCAGATCGGTGGTGGTCGGCGATGGTGGTTCAGATCGGCGGTGGTTCAGATCGACGGTGGTTCAGATCGGCGGTGGTTGGTAGTGGTTCAGATCAGTGGTGGTTGAGATCGACGGTGGTTGGCAGTGGTTGAGATCGTCGGTGGTTGGCGGTGGTTGAGATCGTCAATGGTCGACGGTGGTTCAGATCGGCGGGGACCGGCGATGGTTGACGATGATTCAGATCGGTTCAGATCGGCAGTGGTTGAGACCGGCGGTGGTCGACGGTGGTTGAGACCGGCGGTGGTCGACGGTGGTTGAGACCGGCGGTGGTCGGCGGTGATTCAGATCGGCAGTGACCGACGGTGATTCAGATCGGTTCAGATCGGCGGTGGTCGGTGGTGATTCAGATTGGCGGTGGTTCAAATCGGTTGAGATCAGCGGTGATTCAGATTGACGGTGGTTGAGATCGGTGGTGGTCGGTGGAGATTCAGATTGACGGTGGTTTAGATCGGTTCAGATCGGCGATGGTTGAGATCGACGATGGTCGGCGGTGATTAAGATCGGCGGTGGTTCATATCTGATGTGGTCGGCGGTGGTTCAGATCGGTGGTGGTCAGTGGTGTTTCTAAAACCGTGTAAAAATGTATAATTATTTTACACGATTATTTGAGAAAAAAAAACGTTTGAAAAGATATCGAAACATTTTTACACGGTTTTTATAATAACCGTGTAATAAACATATATATTTTTACACGGTCTAGTCTTTTTACACATTTTTTTTCAAAAACGGTGTAAAAAACTTATTTCATGGTTATTCTTTTTACACAGTTTTGAACCTTTGAACATGGTATTAAACCTTTTTTTTATACGGTTGTTAACTTTTACTTATTTATATATTAGATATATGTTATGTTAATTAGTGATGTGAAAATGTTTAAAAGATATTTCAATAAATTAGATATTAGGTTGATATATCTTTTTTTAAAGAGTATATATAAATACTAGAAGCGTACTCGCACAATGCAACGAGATACATCACGATTTTAATGTTTCATTTTTTTTGTCGATACTGTACGATTTTGGATGGTTTTGAGAAAGTGATAATGTTTTTTTTTATAAATTTGTTTAATTTAGTCTTAATAATATAATGTTTTTTATATAAAAAAATTAAGTATTCTGTTAGAATTCAATGATTATCTTATATATTTTAATGAAATCCAGAAAAAATAACCAATTACATATTAATAATATAATTAAAACAAATTTATAATAATATAATATATTATCCGTGCTTTATAATATAGTATATAGATGATTATATTTTAAAGTATAAATATGGCTAAAAAATAAATATATTAATATAGTTGATACGAATCATATGATGTAAAAAGAAAATATCCCTTTTTTAAATATATTAATATATATGGTATGAAATATATTGATATATTTAAATAATAATAATAATAACACAGATCGACGCTGTAAAACCCTAGCTAATGCACCGTCTATCTTTACCGAGCCGTCTTTCACCTCTCCATCGATTGAGCAACAACAACCCACCCTACCGTTCTCGCCATCACCACCATAATCCATCGGCGAGCATCACCATAAGCCGTCAGCAAAGTAGCAGTTTTGAAACGTGTCGCCGTTCGTGGCCCGTTCTGTGTCTCTAGCCCCTGATTTTAAATAGATTACAATTGAATACATCACATACCTCGCCCTCGTCGACTTCACTTTTCCTCGCCCTAGTCGGCCAGCGGCGACCCAGCATCGGCCACAAGCCCATCGGCCACCATTTGACTTCTAGGGTACAACCTCCATTCGGATTTCGGACCTGCAGGTAGCTACTCTCTAAATGTGTTAAAATTAAAATTCAATGCTTGCATTTTATCCCTATTCAGTTAATCAGTACTTATTATCCATATTCAATACAGGTCTTAGACTTACATTGTTATTATCTCTATTCACATGTTGTCATTTATATTTCCATGAATGAGAACATGTTGTTGAATCATATGTGTATGTGGGATATCTATTATTAGGCAAGCTTGCCTACAATCACTTGTAATTAATATTAGGAATGATAAATTCTGTTGGCATCTAGTCCATAACTTGAATGCATATCTATCATAAAATTAATTGTTGTTGGTAAACAGTGTTGGCATAAATTTAAGAAATCTAAGTTATCATTAATGCCTTTGCTTTTATGATCAACTTATGAAAAATAATCTTAGTATTTGTATACTACTATTATTGAAGTTTTGATTGAAGATAGACTTTGTTAGAGTATTAATCATTAACCACTATTGTATGGTTTGGATATCATTATTACGGTAACAAAAGGTTGGTTCACTTGATTGATTTATGTTAATATTTATTAGTTTTCATATAAGTTGAACCGGTTCGGCGAAAGGGTGTAAAGGATGGGGAACGGGTATAAACCGGGGTTGACTGGGGATTGACCATTTAACAAACCTGTGCTGAGATGTGAATCCCGTACCTACAATCGATCCAAAATCCCAAAATCGAGATGTTTCTTCTTTCGATGTTCCCTTCGTAAGCACTTACCGGGTAAGCGATTGGGTAAATGACCCTTATGTTTTATCAATAAGAGATTTTAGCTCCTATATATCCTTTATGGTCTAGATGCCAACATTATTTGACAATGGCATCAACAAGTGATCCATTGCCATCACTATGCAAAATAATATTACAACTTGACCAGAAAATCATAATTTAAAATTCTTAAATTGCAAGTGCAAGAAAAACTTATTGTAATAAGCTTGGCTTTTTTGTTTTATCCGTTCATATTCTAAAGGTGTTTCAAGAAACTAGGCTTCTGATTTTATTTGGTAATTGTGAAATTGCTAGACATGATATACAGATAGACTCATAGACTATCTTAACTTCAATAACATGCCAAATTACCAAATTTGTTGAAAGGTCCGCATCTTAACAAGCTAATAGTTATTGTGGCATAGCAACTACATAAAAGCAGGCACAAATCATGCCATTTAGAATAATTATCCCCAATAATCAAAAGGTAACTTTCTTGTGAGAGTTGACTCCTTTAGGCTGCGTGAGTGGTTGAGGAAATTCATTGTTTGGAGAAAGAGATGCGGGTCAATTTTACAATTAATTATGAAATAATGTAATTCATCATCTGTTGTTGATGAAACTTTAATTGAAATTTAGATAATTGCATCATGCATAGGATAGGTGAAAAGGGGAATAAAGGGAAATTGACTTAAAAACACAACTGACTTTTAATGAACGGAAGAAATGAGGCATTTCAAAATTGGGAATTTCATAGTAAATAGTAACAACTTTGTTATGGCAGGTCATTTAAGGAAAAAGCTACAATTTTAATTTTTTTAATGATATTGATATGATATTGTTAGTGATGTGCCACCAACAACTTTTAAGAATGTACTTGTGAATTTTGATAAAGTTATAAGCTGTATCCGGTTGCCAAAATTTCTTCACAATCATTAGAACAAATTTTGACTGTAACAATAATAAGAAGACCTTTTTTGCACTAATTTGTTGTGCTACATCTTATGCCCAAACTAGAAAAGAGCCACCTTCAACGGTTATGTGGACATTATCATATTTATCTCAGGTTTGTTTTGTTGCATAAGTTATTTGGACTTTGATTTGCATATTCTCAATCATAAACAGTTGTATCACAGATTGTCCCAGCTCTTGCGAAAATCAATGAAGTTATGCAACATACGCTGACTATTATTGAAATATACTCTGTCATAGTCTGCATGTGGCATCTTTATTTCTCTTGTTTTCACGAAGTTCAGTTTTTAGATTCTGTTTCAGGTTTGGGATACATATATAATAGAATCTGCCAACGCTCTCTGATCAGGATATTTACGTCATAACATTTGCAATCGATAAGAATATTAAGGTATGATTTCATCATTGTTTCTTCTCTACACACCCTTGCCCTTGTCCATTATAAAAAGGCCACAAACATGCCATTAACATAAAGTTAGAAAATGATATGAAGTGGGTAGCAAAGACCAATTTTAGTAGCTTCAGTTTTCGGTTCCTTGGTTTTTAATTAAACTAGGAGCTTCAAACAATCACGATATACATGATAGAGTAGTAAAACGTAATGTAACAAGTTTTGAAGCCTTGATATTTTGCTATCATGTTCGACTTGTCAAATACCGGACAAGATTGATATTTAGCCCTCCAAGAAGGAGTAGTAAAATGTAATGTAACAAGTTTTGAAGCCTTGATATTTTTCTATCATGTTTAACTTGTCAAATACCGGACAAGATTGATATTTAGCCCTCCAAGAAGAAAGAGATAGGAAAAAGTGAAACACACGAATGATATTTTAGCAATTATGTATTAGTGATTAAAAATTATAGTTTATAACCAACACTTATCTCTTAGATACAAGTTCATATTGATGGATTTAAATTGTAGCTTATAACTAACACTTATTGGATTAAAATTGCACACTGATGGATCATGTGAAAAGGAAGGCCCACTCGCTATATAAAAATTAGTTGCTGTAGGCAACATTTTAAAAGCATGTCTAAGGCTTTTCCTAAATCAATCTTAAAATCATGGCATTATTGACTTGTAAGATAGCGAAGCCAAGCCGTATAAAGGCGAGCAGTCTCATTAGAAAAATAAATTTTGTGTTAACAAGATAGAGTACAATTACACTAGTAAACCTTGCTAACCATCGATCTGGCTTTCTTGATGTGTATGCAGGGGAAATATCAAGTCCAAGGTTACCAAGAGATCTATCTTTGTTGGGGAATGTTAATACGGTAACCGTTCTTTTTCCATGATACAGTGTACATACATACAACTTGTGTTCATCTATATATGTAATTACAAACTCTACGCACTTGTAAAAACTCTCCATCGATTGTAGTTTTTCAATCTAACATGATTTATCTTTTTGCAGGTATCACGAGCTTGTAAAAATAATTGCGTGAAGTAAAGACATATAAAGCGAAAAAACATAGGAGATGATGAAGAGATCTAGGCAAACGAGGATTATAGGTTACATAAGAACAAATTTATTTAAGATATTTAGTACTTTTTGTTGCTGGTGTTTCAATACATTAATTATATAATGTATATTATTTCAGTATTCTTATATGTCTTGTTAATCGTTTGATTCAAATTTTGAGTTTTTAAATTAAATTTATATTCATTATACCCTAAAATGATTAAAACCGTCACTAAAAGATAGCTTATGGCAACGGTTTTGATAATTTAACGTCAACATGTTTTGTTAGAATGAGGGTTTTGAAAATAAACGTCACTATATGTCTATTGTGGTGACGGTTTGAAAAATAGACGTTATTGTATGTCATTCTATAGTGATGTTTTGAAAAATAAACGTGACTGTATGTTAAGTTACGGTGACGGTTTTGAAAAATAAATATGAATGTATGTCATGCTACGGTGACTGTTTTAAAAAATAAACGTCACCTTATAACATGCTAGAGTGACGATTTTGATAAATAAACGTTACTGTGTGACATGCTATCTTGACGATTTTGAAAAACAAACGTCATCGTATGTCATTATATTATGACGATTTTGAAAAATACACATCACCATATGTCATGCTACGGTGACAGTTTTGAATAATTAACGTCCCTGTATTCATACTATAATGATGGTTTTGAAAAATAAACGTTGACATATGTCATGTTATAGTGACGATTATGAAAAATAAACGTCACCATATATTATGCTACAGTGACGATTTTAACAAATAAAAATCACCATATGTCATTCTACAATGACGATTTTGAAAAATAAATGTCACCGTATGTCTTGATATGGTGATAGTTTTAACAAATAAACGTCACCATATGAACTTCTACAGTGACGGTTTTGGAAAATAAACGTTACCATGTCCTGAAAAGTTGACGATTTTAAAAATAAAAACGTCACCGTATGTCATGCTACAATGACAGTTTTGATAAATAAATGTCACTGTATATGATGCTTAAGTGACGGCTTTAACTAATAAACGTCGCTGTATATTATTCTACGGTGAGATTTTGAAAAATAAATGTCACCGTATGTTATGTTACAGTGATGGTTTGGAATAATAAACGTCATCGTAAGTCATATTATATTGACGATTTTGAATAATAAAGGTCACCATTTGTCATGCTATGGTGATAGTTTGAAAATTAAACGTCACTGTTTGTCATGCTATCGTGACAATTTTAAGAAATAAAGGTCACTGTAGGTCATCCTACAGTGACGATTTTGACTTATAAGTGTCACTTTATGTCATGCTATGGTGACAGTTTTGACAAAGAAATGTGACTATATATCATGCTATTATGACGGTTTTGAAAATATACCGTCACTATATGACATGCTACGGTGACGGTTTGAGGAAAAACATTAATTTTTTATAGACCAAAAGTGACGGTTTTAAGTTATTGTAACGCTTTTTTATGTGATTTCGTAACGTTTTTTAAACGTAACCAAAAGTGTATCAAAAGTGACGGCAAGTAAGGTGACGATTTTTATGTCCACGAAAACCGTTACCGTATACCTATGGTGACGGTTTTTAACCGTCACTAAAGACCTTTTTTGTACTAGTGTTCGAATCATTTGCTTTCTAGAGTATTTTGAAATTTTATTACAATTAGAAAATGAATCACTTTTATAAAGTTTGTCTATACATCTATCCCCATCAATCTGAAATTCATCCGATATCCGCTTAGCTCTCCAAATCTCCTTCGATGACTTGCTCAAAGTCCTATCTGAAAGATTAGAATCAGAAGAATTAGAGCTGTCAGAAAGAACTTTATCTTGTTTTTTTTACTTCTTTGACCGTCTTCTTTTACGCTTTGGTTTATAATACATATCATTTAGCGTAAAAGATTCATCAAGAATTTCCGAATTAATATTTAAATCAGAAGAAATAATTTTATCTAAGCAACCAATCTGATCAGACAATAAATCTGAACTTACCTCAGAGTCAAAATTATTTTGAGAAAAGATATCAGATTTATAAACTTCCTTTTTATTTACTTGACAATCAGAAGAAAGACTAGAAATAGATTCTTGTTTTTGAGAAAATAAATTTTCTTCAAGACTTGAAGTCATGAAAGAAAGAATAATATCAGATTCAATTTCTTTTAAAATATTTTGATCTTCCATCTTATCTTCAAGATCAATGATTTTGCTTTCTAAAATTAAAGGAGGTGTATATCTCTTAGAATCATAAATGATTGGAGATATATTTTCCTTATCAGATTTATTAGCAAAAATATCAACAAAATCATCAGATACTGAAGATTTGACTGGAGATATAACATTTAAACCTTTTCTACCTCTTCTCGATTTGTCAGGAAAATATTTTGCATTTTCGCTCGTGTAAACAAAAGGAATTTCCTTTTTCTTGTTATTTGTCCTTTTCTCATTTTCGATTTCTAACCCTTGCTTCTCATTCATCCAAACAATTTTAAATTGAGGAGCATATTGAGCAAGAGTTAGATAATCGTATTTATATAAAGTAGGGGATTTTTCAATCGCATTGTTTAAACAATGTGGATTTTTAAAATCAAATCCCCATTTTTCTTTTAAAGCTTTCTCACTCCTTGGTTTATTCAAAAAACTGTTTGCTCAGATTGGTTCCTTCAATATAACTTTTCTTCTAACTTATTTATTTTATCCGAAAAACTGTCTTTTAAAGAAGTCATTTCAGTCAAAGATTCAAGATAAGACTTATTTGATTTTTCCAAATCATCTAATTTTGTTTGAAAGATGTCTTTTGTATTTTCCAAAATAGATTTTTCATCTTTCAAAGAAATTTTCAATTTGTCAATTAAATCTGACTTTCTGCATTTAAGTTCTTTTCAGATAATAACTTTAAACGAAGATCATGTAAAGCAGTAATTATAACATTCATCTGTGAAGAAATAAAAGTGTAATCAAAATCAGAAATTACCTCGTCTTCATCAGTATCAGAATCATCATCTGACTGATCATCTCCAACAAAGCACATCTGAGCGATCTCGACATTTGCAGCTTCATCGTCAGAGTGATCCAACCAAAATTCTTCTTCAACTAGCAATGTTGTTCCACTCTCTCTCTTCTCAGCAAGTTCCAGTTTCTTCCGATAGTAAGCCGAATCCTTAACCTTCTTTGCTCGACACTTCTTAGCTATATGACCTAGCTTTCCACAATTGTAGCAGGCAGTAGCTGTCTTTGGCTCAGGCACTTTGACTTTTGAACCAGAAGTGAAGCGAGAAGTGTTGGAACTCGAACGTGGTTGGAACTTTTTCTGATAATGTTGTGAGAGAAAGATCATTGCTTTCTGTAGTGCCTCACCATCATCATCAGTTGACCCGTCATAAGCATTATCAGACAATGCTTGATTAGCCAGATGGCTCGTTATAAGTGCAACCGGGTCCACTGACTTCTTGTTCTTCTTCTCCAGTTTGGCTTTCTTTTCAGATACAATGCATTCATCAGTCAACAAGATCTCAAACATCTCTTGGATTTGCATGGAAGAAATTCTGACATCATTCCTCAATCTGTGGCATGATTTGTTCCATTCTGGTTGTAATGCATTGAGGAATTTCAGATTTGTCTCAAGCTCAGTCTTTTCCACTTTGATCTTTCTCAAATCATTGATCACAGCACATAATCTATCATACACAGTTTTCAATGGCTCCCCATCCTTGGCTTTGAATTCTTCAAAATTATTCATGTAACGAGTATGTCGAAGTTGAGTCGCAACTGAAGAGCCAAGCATAATCTTCTCAAGCTGTTGCCACATAAGATTAGGATGAGTTTTGAAACAATCAATCCTGTTGTAGATAGAGTTTGGCAAGGCTAGCATCAGATTTGCCTTTATATCACGATCGGCTTGATATTGCGATAACTCATTAGGTGAATATTCTTTAGTAGGCTTATATAATCCAGAAGCCAACTTGGGTTTCTCAAAAGGTCCTTCTGATAGAATATTCATCATGTCATTTCCGTTCTTTTGACGCTCAATAAAATTCAGAAACCTATCTTGCCACTGGGTAAACTCATTTTCATCAATCAACACCGGTGGACGATTTTCTGTACCCAAAGACATCATAATGTCACTTTTGTATAACTGAGCTTGATAAGAAAATTTGTCAGAATCCATGTTTCAGAATTTCAGAAAAAATGCTAAGTCTGGAATGATCTGACGCAAACTTGAGGTTTGCGTTAGAGGCAGAAGACGCAAACTGAGATTCTCTCGAGCAGAAGGAAACACAAACTTAGATTTGCGTGAGCAGTAAGTGACGCAAATGAGACTTTGCATTAGAAGATCAAGACGCAAACTGTACTTTGCGCGATACACAAGAGACGCAAACTGAACTTTGCGTTATGCTTTGATGATGAAAACTGAAATTCTCGTGAGCCAAGTAAGACGTAAATTGTTCTTTGCTTGAACAAAGACTGGCGCAAAGCAGACTTTGCTTGAGATGCTGAAGGCGCAAACCTCGCTTTGCGTGATGTAAGGAAAACATAAATTTCACTTTGCGTGAGCAACAGATAACGCAAACTTGTGTTTGCGTGATACAGATTTGGCGAGAACTTGGCTTTTCGTGAGATACTGGAGACGTAAACTTAAATTTTGCGTGAGAGGTTGATTTCTGAACTTGATGAAAACCTGAAACACACTAAAACAAGACAAGTAATATCACGAAAACCAGATGATGAACTCGCGCAAACCACAATGAACTGG
Source organism: Arctium minus (assembly GCA_954870635.1). Classification (NCBI taxonomy): domain Eukaryota; kingdom Viridiplantae; phylum Streptophyta; class Magnoliopsida; order Asterales; family Asteraceae; genus Arctium; species Arctium minus. The sequence continues at coordinate 101,789,423 of OX941081.1, read as the reverse complement.
CGCAAAGTTTAAATCTGGCACAAAACGATTAAGAAACACATAAATCTTCCAAAACTGATTACAAAACTGATTTTAAGGAAAATCTCTCACACAGAATTGATCGAAAACAACATTCTAACATTTTTCAATCACACTTTTTCGATTAAAATTCACAAAATCACCAATTCGAAATAAGAACAGTTCGTTAAACCCGTTTTCCAGAAACTTCAAAAATCTAGAAATTGAAGATCAAATTGTGAACATCTAGCAAATCGATGTGAAACAAAAAGATTTTACAACGAAAAACGATTTCAACAAACCAATATGCAAAGAAAATCGATCACAAATCAATCCGAATTTGATGAAAAATCAAGAAAACGAGACTTTCTTGAAGAATTCAAGAAAATCGATCAAAATTTTCGATTAATCTACAAATTCAGAAACAAAAAACACAATTTTTCAATTCTCTCAAGATCTAGATTGGCTCTGATACCAATTGATAATCCAAGATCTCTAAATCCTAGAGAGAGAAAGTAGAGAGAGAGAACAAGTAAGCGCAAGATGTAATCTGTATTGAATGTAGCCGTGAAGTTCTTACAAGACACAAGGACCAAAGGGACTTAAATACCCTTGGCTTATACAACAGATAAAACCTATCTAAGCACAGTATAAGATCAAGCCTATAAATACAATGATTACTATAAAATCAAACTTAACAATACTTGTATGCGAAAAGGTTTTCAAGAAAATGTTTCCAAGGATAAAATTCGCATCATAGATACGTGCGAATTGTAAAGGATTCGCAGAAGGCTTTATACGAATTATGAAGAATTCGCATATAAGTTCATGCGAATTGCTTAAATTTTGTTTCTCTTGTCTGCGAATTTTATACTTGTGTGAATTGTGAAACTTGCTTTACGAATTTCAAGTGTTGTGCGAATTCTAATACATATTGCATGCGAATTGCTACTTGTTTTTAAGTATATGTGAATTCTAGACTTAAGGTTTTTAGAAATTTCAGTTTCTGAAAATTTTTCAAGTCTTTCTCAAATTGTTGAATTAAAAGATCATTACTAGCTTATTTCTTTGTGTGCAGATATAATTCATCATGTCTAAAGAATTGCTTTCCATGGGTTCCCAATCAAAACCTCCGGTCTTGTCAATCGGAGAGTACTCACAGTGGAAAAGGAGGATGATTCAGTTCTTGAATCATAATAATCGTGACTACATGAATTCCATTATTGACGGACCAGTTCAACCAGTTGTCACTGTACCGGGCCAAGAGACTACAGACACTTCTCCTGAAATTCCTGTTCGATATGTGCCAAAACGATATCAGTACTATAGCGAGAGGGAGAAGGAACTTCACAAGATAGATGAAGAGGCTCTTATCTATCTCACTATGGCCATTCCAAACGATATCTACAACAAAGTAGATAGTCGTGAATGAACTAAAGCCATGTGGGATGAGTTGGAACGACAGTTTCAAGGTACAGAGAAATCTATCCAGGCAAAGTTGAACCAGAGTATTAATGCATATAAAGGATTTCATGCCAAGGATGGAGAATCTATTTTGGACACCTATACGAGGTTCAATGTGATTTTGAATGACTTGAGGCGAAAGGGGATGAACAAATCTGTGTCTGAAATCAACTACAAGTTCATCAAGAACTTGAATCCTGAATGGAAGAGCTATGCTATCAACATAAAGATGACTAAAGACATGGCACAAGAGGACGTTAATGACATCTTCACTACCCTTGCTCAACATGAGGATGAGGTGAAGCTTTTAAATGATGAAAAGAAGATTGTTAAGGACTCTTTAGCTCTACTAGCTGAAAGATCAAAGGGTTCAAGCTCAAAGACCGTTTCCTCATCAAAGTACAAGTCCAAGAGATCCAAAGCTTTCCTACAGAGCTTAGTCAATCGAGTTCTGAAGAGTCCTCTGATGACACTGATGTACATTCTGATGATGATATACAAAAGTTAGCTGAAAATCTGGCCCTCATCACCAAGCAATTTCAGAAAAGCTTTGGAAAGAAGAGGTTTTCAAAGTCAAAGTATGAAGGTTTCAGAAAAGACAAATTAGACAAGTACAAGCCGAGGTATGGGAAGAAGGAAGGAAAGAAAGAAGAGAAAAGAGAAGAGAAATCTGAGCCTAAGTACGGAAGGTGTTACAATTGTGGTAAACCAGGCCATTTCTCAAAAGACTGCAAGTTCAAAAGGGTAAAGAACTCAGAGTACTATGCCAAGAAATCTTTACTTGCAAAGAAGGCAGAAGAGGGGAAATAACTGATGGCTGAGGGAGAGAATTGGTTCTTCCAAAGCTCAGTCTTAAGTTTTCATGATGAAAATGCTTTATTAAAAGTTGTTGTGGAAGAAAAAGAAAAAGAAAAGGATGGTTTAAAAGCTGAAAAAGATTCTTTAAAAAGAAAAATATCTGGTTTAGAAAAGGATCTTGTGAATCTTAATGCTGAAAAGGGTGAGTTTAAAATCAAATTTGAAGTTTGTTATCAAGAAAGAAATGAAGCTTTCACCAAAATCAAGCAATTGGAGGATATTAATATGAAACGAGGTCAGACTGAGCAGACATTAAATCTGTCGACCAATAAACTCCAAGACGAAAGGTTTTATAAACTTAAACCAGATTTGGGTGTGCCAACTAATGAAATTTTGAAAAAGGCACCGGAGCACTTATATAATTTTGATAAATTTGGCTCCACAATCAGACACATTCCTAACATTCGTGCAACCTTTGTTGAAGCAAGTACTTCTAAACCTTTTACAGAGACCAAAGGTCAAGAAGAAATAGGGAAGGACAAGTCTTGTGAAACTGATTCTCAAAATACTTTTAAAACGGATGGTTTTAAATACAGTGATTTGAACAAAAGCTATGAAACTCGAAAGATCGAATTAACTGAGTTTGAATCACTATTTACCACACCTTCCAAAGAATCAGTCAGCACAAATACAGTTCCACCTAAAACTGCATGCAAATATGATGAGTATGAATCAGATGTTGATCCATCTACTATACCATCAGTCTCAAATCCCATTGCTTCTAAACCTTTACTTGTTGAAGAGGTTGAAGAAGAAATTGTCATCACGAATGAATCTTGTGTTAAAAATGATAAAACGGAGTTTATTAAGTCCATGAGTGAATAGATATTTTCTGAAATGATGAATGCTTCAGACTCTGATCCTGTTTCTGATTTAAAGGAGTCAAATTATGTGAATGATCATACATCTGAATTGATGAAGCAAATTGATATGTTGCAACAGTCTCTTGATGAGGTTGAAGATGAAAACTTTGATCTTAAGTTTAAACTTGAAAATTCTTTGAAAGAAAATCAAGAGCTTTGCACAGAGATCAATGATTTGAAAATTACTTTGTTTAAAAATGCTTCAAATGATACACAGATGTTCAATGATCTAAGTTGGAAAGTAAGAACTAATCCAGAATTTGATGCTCCTGCAAAACCTTCAGTTGTTTACTCTGATTGTCCTGAATATCCACCAAGTATTTTTGAGAAGGGTGAGACTTCAAATAGCACTAGAAAAGAACCACCCTCTAAGATAGAGACTAACAAGGTTCCTGTTTCTGTTTCAGATATAAAAGGAAATGGAGTTGGGAGGAGTATGAAGAATAAAGATAATAGTTTGAATAAGAATGATAGGTTATCTAGTGAAACGTTTGCTTCAAATAGTTATACTTCAGACAGTGTTATTTTGAAAAGAAATTCTTTTGATGAACATGAATGTAAGATTTGTTCCGGTAAATCTAAGTTTATGAATTTTGCTCGAAAGAATCTATATTGCAAACACTGCTGGGATAATTCATTCAAATACCACTCACCTCCAAAGTCCAAACAGAGTAAGAGAAAAGCTAAACTGAACCTTAAGTCTAATTCTAATTCTGATTCTTCCACACAACCCAAAGTGTTTCGAGCTAAGGTTGCCGATCCTAAATCTAAGAAGCATTTTCAGGAATTAAATGTTAAGATGGTTTGGAAATGGGTTCCAAAACCCCGTTATGAATGGCGTGTGAAAGTTAAACCAACTGATATTCCTGAATTGCGTGAAGCTAACCGCGAAGGACCCATCTTGATATGGGTACCTAAGCAAAACTAATTGTCTCTTTTGAAGGCTTGTCGGCTGTGGGGGATAGATTCCGGATGCTCACGCCACATGACAGGATTCAAGCACCTCTTGTATAACTATGTGGAGGAGCCTGCCGGAGCAGTTAGATTTGCCAATTCTGAAGTAGAAGGACACGTCAGAGGATATGGAATGCTCGATAATGGTGTTGTGAAGATTTAAAGAGTGTTATATGTTGAAGGACTTGATCACAATCTGTTTAGTACCAGTCACTTCTGTGACATGAAATATCAAGTTCGCTTCACAACAACTCATTGCTATCTTGAGGATCCCGATGGTTACGAAGTCTTCAAAGTTGAGCGCCATGGAAATCTATACTATGTAGATTTTCCAACACTGTCTGCCACACGTCCAGTATGCCTATTAGCCAAAGCAACTAAAGCACAATCGTAGACGTGGCATCGCCGCTTGTCTCATCAGAATTTCCGATCTATAGCGAAGCTACAGAGACAAGGTCTGGTCAAAGGTCTACCAGAAATGAGGTTTGAGAAAGACTCACTGTGTTCTGCATGTGAGTTGGGCAAAATGAAGTGAAGCTCTTTCAAGTCCAAAGTTGAATCATCTACCTCATCTGCACTTGAACTCCTTCATATGGACCTTTGTGGCCCAATGCGAACAACATCTATCAACGGCAAGATATATGTTTTAGTAATGATAGATGACTATTCAAGGTATACATGGCTCGAGTTTCTTCGCAACAAGTCAGATGCGCCAGAGTTGATTATCGCTTTTATCAAGCGCATCCAAGTACGTCTTCAATTTCCGGTCCGAACCATTCACAACGATAACGACACGAAGTTCAAGAATGACACCTTGCAGAGCTATCTTATCTCTATAGGAATTTCACATAACTTCTCCGTAGCCTATACTCCACAGCAAAACGGCATTGTTGAACGGAAGAACCGCACTCTTGTTGAAGCAGCTCGTACGATGCTAGCATATTCTGAACTACCCATGTACCTTTGGGCCGAGACATTCGCGACAGCATGTTTTACACAGAATCGTACCATTATGGTCAAGCACTTTAATAAAACAACATATGAGTTAATCAACAATCGTAAGCCTAACATCAAATTCCTTCGTGTTTTTGGTTGCATGTGTTACATTCTTCGAGAGCGTCAAGGATTATCAAAATTTGATAAGAAAGCGGATGAAGGATATCTTGTTGGATACTCTCTGACATCCAAAGTTTATCGAATTTACATTATTCGAACTAAGACGGTTGTTGAGAGCATGAATGTCTCCTTTGATGAGAATTCTACCAGGACTTCTAGACACAACAGTTCAGAACTCGGAATTAAGGACAAAGTTTCTATTCAATCCAGAATAGAACCAACTTCTAAAGGATCCACTTCTTCTAACTCTAACTCTACTTCATCTGAGTTAGATTTATTGTTTATTGATGCCTTCGATGGTATTTGTGCAGATTTTGATAAAGGAATATCTACATCAATAACAAGCTTGGAGGTCCCTACTATTTCTGAAGACATGTCTGGACCGTCCGAAGAAGTCACTGAAACTTCATCTCCATCAGGTACCACTAAACCGTTAGTTTCTGACTCTACTAATGCTGAATCTGTCTCTGCAGATAGTTCTTCTGGAAATGAAGTCACGAGTACTTCAACTACTAGTCTAGAAGCATCAGTATCAGAAACACCAGTACAAGATGTCCCGAGTACATCTATGGATCTACTTGTCATGCATGATGAAAACGATGCGTCCAATACGCAACAAACAGTTGAATCCTTACCAAGCACACATCGTTGGACTAAGGATCATCCCCTGCATAACGTGATAGGTGACGTACAATCTGGTGTCACAACAAGATCTACATCAGCCAACTTCTGCATGTTTTCAAGCTACCTTAGTTCCTTAGAGCCGAAGAAAGCGTCTGAAGCTCTACGTGATCCCTTCTGGATTTCTTCTATGCAAGACGAGCTTCTACAATTCGAAAGGAACAAGGTATGGCACTTGATCCCACTACCTAAAGGTAAATCTGTTATTAGAACTAAGTGGGTTTTCAGAAACAAGAAAGACGAAGCTGGAATAGTTGTGAGAAACAAAGCTCGATTGGTCGCAAAAGGGTACTGTCAAAAGGAGGGTATTGACTATGACGAAACATTCACCCCTGTTGCAAAGATCGAAGCCATTAGAATCTTCTTAGCATATGCAGCGCACAAAAACTTTACAGTCTATCAAATGGACGTAAAGTCAGCTTTCCTGAACGGCGTTCTTCAAGAGGAGGTCTACGTGGCTCAACCTGAAGGTTTTGTTGATCCTCATCACCCTGATCATGTCTATGTTTTAGACAAAGCGCTTTATGGTCTTAAACAAGCACCACGAGCCTGGTGTGAAACTCTCAATAAATTTCTCTTAGCTTCTGGTTTCAAGAAAGGTACAGTTGATACTACCTTATTTCTTAAAAGGCAAGGTGAGGACTTGATTCTCATCCAGATTTATGTTGACGACATAATATTTGGGTCGACAAATCAGAAATTTTTCAAGAACTTTTCAAAGATAATGGAAACAAAGTTTGAAATGTCGATGATGGGTGAATTGAATTTCTTTCTTGGTTTACAAGTAAAGCAATTACCCGAAGGCATATTTATTAATCAAGCTAAATACATAAAAGATATTTTGAAATAGTTCAATATGTCAGATAGGTCTGTCATGAAAACACCAATGGCTACTAGTACACTCTTAGACGCAGATCCCTCCGGGAAACCTGTTGATCAAAAGGTGTATCGTAGCATGATTGGTTCTTTACTTTATCTTACTGCCAGTTGCCCAGATATAATGTTTGCCACATGTTTTTGTGCGAGATATTAGTCTAATCCTAAAGAGTCGCACTTAACTGCTGTTAAGCGAATCCTTAGATATCTCAAAGGCTCTCCTAATCTAGGCCTTTGGTATCCAAAAGATTCTCGTTTTGATCTAACCGCCTTTACCGATGCTGATCATACAGGATGTAAGCTAGACCGGAAAAGCGCCTCTGGATCATGTCAATTTATAGGTGACAAACTTGTGAGTTGGACCTCAAAGAAACAAAACTGTGTTTCAAAATCCACTGCCGAGGCTGAATATGTAGTTGCTGCTAGCTGCTGTTCTCAAGTCCTCTGGATGAAGACACAGTTAAGGGACTTTGGATACAACTACAAGCCTGTTCCTATTTATTGTGATTCCAAGAGTGCAATCGCCATAACTGCTAACCTGGTACAGTATTCGAAGACAAAGCATATAGATGTACGCTATCACTTCATCAAGGATCATGTAGAAAAAGGTAATATTGAAATGCACTTTGTTCAAACCGACTTCCAATTAGCTGATCTTTTCACCAAGCCTTTGGATGAAAAGCAGTTCCAATTTCTAATCAGCAAACTTGGTATGTTGAACATGTCTTAGACCTTACTCATGATTCTAGGGGGAGTATTCCAAGTTTCAATCTTGTGTTTTCTACATTTTCCAACTGCTGCTAACAATAGAGGAATCATTTTCACAAATGATTACCATATTTTCTTTTATATGCAGGCATGTTCAAGTGACTATGGCTTCTAATCACTTCTGATTAGAACCCGCACTTCAGTGCTTTATTTTTCTGCTTTCTGTTTACTTTATGTTAAAAAAAAATCTTCAGTTGAGGGGGAGCTTAATAGAAAAAGAGCTTATTTGTCAAACTCTTTTAGTTTGAGGGGGAGAATCGTATTGTCAAACACCTAATGTTTTGACTTCTCCAAATTTTATTCTTCATGTAACTGTATTCCTTTGTGCTTTCTTGTACAAAAGCTTGTTGAACAATATGTTCTTTCAGGAAAATACATGGGATTCAGTGTGTGAGCTTAACAGAACTTCCATGGATTCACGATAATCATTGTTTCCTACCCAGGAAGTATTCCCTAAGTGATTGAGGGGAGAGGGGTCAAAAGAATTGAGTGATGGTGTGTGAAGAGGTAAAATGGAAAAGAGAGATTGGTTAGAAGTGAGCATTAAAAGAAAGAGGGTGAGAGAACAGAGTAAAATAATATCAAACTCTGCACCAAACTACTTTCTGAGCCGGGCAACCACATAATCTGATTGGTTCACATTCTTTGATGACCATCATTGAAAAAGGCACCTAGCCCATGTCATCTCTTGCATACAACCCCACCATCTACTCATTCTTCTCTCAAAAAAGAATGTTTCACATTTTCTGGGGAAGCAGCACATATGCTATTGGTTCTTCATTTGGAAGATACTAATATTAAAAAAGAAGGAAAGTTGCCCCACCTTCGAACCCTTTCTCATGCACATTGAGTCTTTGTATAATTTTTTGTTGTCTCAACAAGTTTACATACTTTGAACCTAAAATGAAAAGCAATCATCTATGCTTAATTCTTTCATACACATGCACTAGCACACATAAATTTGTTTTCTGTCAGAACATTCATAGATAATCATGTGTTATTCGATGATTGAATGGAAGACCTGGGGAGCCAACATCAAAACCAACTCCTTATATAGTAACTTTGTGTTACTCAGTGACTTTGTGTCATTGACAGACATTTTAACTGAGTCATTTGTTGATTCAGGGTTACCATATTTTTTATTATTTGAATCTGAAAAGATTGAAATAATCACTCTTTCCATTTGGAGAGACTGCTCTTATTTCACACAGGGCTCGTTACCTGAAGACAGTGCTAAATTGATGACCATATTAAAAGGGGGAGATTGTTTTGCAAAGTTTTGATGATGATGATTCTCACCACTCATCAAAATGGGGGAGAGTATACAAAAAGGGAGAATAATCAAAGAAGGAGAATAAAAAGAAGATTTCAAGAATTTTGAAATAAAGGTTGCTGAAGACTTCAAAGTTTCAAAGATAAAGATGAAGACTGTTTATGAAGTTTTCAAGAAAAGTGAAGACCAGTGAAGTCCCGAAGACTATTGCCAAAAAAAATTTAATCTTGAATCCAAAGGGAGAGATTGTTGGATCATAAATTGTATTCAAGATTAAAGTTAAAGTTAAGGGTTTAAATTGCAATTATATTAAAGTTAAATTAGAGGGTCTAAAATGTATTTATTTGATAGTTAATATGGGTTAGTTTGTAAATGGGACTCAAGCCCATTAGGAAGCCCATTAAGCTTAAAGCCTATATGGCCTAGGTATTTAATGTTTTGTTCAATTAGGTTTTAGGTTAGTCTCTCAATTATACAATAATCATATTAGAGAGAGGTAGCCGTTTTTCTCTGTAATCCTACATTCAAGGTATCAAGAACACACAAGGTTTTCATTGATTATTCAAGGGATTGGTATGTTATTCTAATCTTTATATCTCTTGATCTATATTACTGTGTGTGATTGTTTATCAACTAGATTAAACTGGGATAACAGTAAACACATCTAGAACTGATTACAAACAATTAATTTCAAAAATAAACCTTCTAAGTGAGATTCGATCGATAGACCAGTGCACTGGACTCGTGAACACCAAAACACGAAAATCATCAAAATGAAGATCGATTACAGTGCAATACTGAAATAAATCAATACAAACACGATCTAGTACTAATTTCGACCATAGCCCAATTGATTTCAAAACGAAAAACACACAAAAACTCAAAAGTCGATTATGGAAGATGATGAACAATACCGAACGAAACTTTTTATGGAAAATTTTGATTTTAAACTGGATACAGCTCTGATACCAATTGTTTGTCCCTTTGATTTCAGTTTCTTATCACAATAAACAACATATAATCACAATCAAGAGATTTAACAAACCTGTTTTTGATATTCAATCCAAATGGTTACAAGGTTTTCTCTTGAGAGCATTTTCTCTCTCTATGCTCTCTCTTTCTCTAGAATCGCTCCACTCTCTAACTTGGCGGTTGGTTTCTATTCTTGGCACATCTCTCTCACAACAACCCTAGAGCCTATAAGGCCTTGGTCCTATTTTAGGAAAAAGACATAAAAGCCCAAAATACAAGGAAAATTACTTTAATAATTTATTACAAAGGACCTAGACAATTTATTGAGAGTGACTTTTCAGCATTGACTTCTTGAAGCTTTCTTCTTCAATCTTGATGATCTTGAATCCAATAAATTTGTGCTCTAACAAACTTCAAGTTCATACCATACTCATTTTTCTTCTAAAATGTTAGTCAATTCCAAAGATCAAATTCGTACTACTAACCTCTTCTATGATAAAAATGTTGATGGTTTTGGTACATTTAGAAAGAGAAATGGTAAAGAAAAGATGATTTGGAGATTCAAAGGTTCTTCTGATGAGAAGAATGTGCATAAATCATTTGTGCACACATCTAATGCCAAAAAGAACAATGCTTATAAAGGTAAATCTTTTGGTTAACCTGATTTTGTTTACACTGTAAATTCAATTAATCAAGTTAGCGCAAAAGTAAATTTGTTGTTCTTATTATGGTGCAAATGATTTTGTTCATAAAGATTATGCACATAATTGGTATGGATCATATAATATTACTTCCAAAAGAATTGTAGAGAGCTTACCATTGAGTATTTTGAGAGAGAACTATAGAGAGAGAAAGTAGAAAGACAAAGTTATTGTAATCGTTTGATTTGATTAATACAGGCGAGATTTGTGAATTGTTCGTTGTTCATCTTGATAATCTTCCATTTACTGGGAATAACAATTGGTATCAGAGCAGACAAAATTCAGAAATATGATCAAGATTTGAAGATTTTTTTTACATTTTTGAAAAACTCGCAAAACGTTCTGTCCATATTCCAATTTCTTTGTTTTTGGTGTTTTTGATTGGAAATTGATTCTACTGTATTCGAATTTTGTTCTAGAACTGTTCTTGCATTGTTTGTTTAGCCTAATTCACAATCATAAGTGTGAATTTTGGATTTTAGATAAGTTTTTGTTCAAAAACTTTTTCATAATGTGTTTCGATCGAAGGCTGTAATTCTGTTGTTTTTAGTTCAAGTAAGGTAATGAAATTTTTTTCAAATTGTAATCGTGGTGAAATCTGCAAAATTTTGTGATCTAATTCTCAAAATTGAAAGGGTAATGACCCAATTTGTGTTTTTCAAGTCAACAGAGTGAAGTACTCGCAATATCCAAGGAACTCGCAAGCATCATATGAAGAACTCGCTACCTCAAGAACACGCAAGGTGTAAAGGGTTGGTATTTTGATGAAAGTGTCTAAGTGAAGAACTCGCAGATAGTTTTATACGTCAAGTGAAGAACTCGTAGACTGTGTTCTATGAGAAGTCCAGAACTCGCAAAGCTCATATTTCGTCAACTTCAGAACTCACAAGTCCTTGTTTTCGACAAGCTACTTGTCACAAGTTTCGATCTGCGACAAGTTACTGTTTATGTTCTTTGTTTTGCGACAAGTTTACACAGGATCCTTTGCGACAAGTTGTTCTGTTTTCTTGGAATTTTTCTAAGTCTAGAACTCGCACGTATTTCTTTGCGAAAAGTTTCTCAGATTCTTTGAAAATTAACCAAGTCCAGAACTCGTGTGATTCTATTTGTGAGAAGTCAAGAACTCACACCTTTTGGTCTACGAGTTGCTACTTCTCATACCCTGTGCTTTGCGACAAGCTTGATAGTAATTCACCTGAAAGTTTCTACGTCAAGAATTCGTGTACATTGTTTTGAGAGTAACATAGAACTCGCAATCTTCAATCTGCGACAACCTCACAACTCACAACCAGTTCTTTGCGACAAGCTAGAATTCGTAGCCAGTGCTTTGAGTCAACCCAGAACTCGCATACCAAGCCTTGCGACTTCCTAGTTCTCGGTTGTCTTTATCTGCTACAAGGGTGCTTTTCAGTTCTTTGCGTCAACTGGAAACTCAGTGCCTTGCGACTTCTATGCATAGTCATTTTTTTTTGACAAATTTTCAGTTTTTGGAAAATTTCTGATTTTTGTTAACGATCATCTGCAAGTGATATGAAGATGACTTCTAAGGATGCTCTGGCTATTGGAACAAATGTAAAGCCACCTGTACTATTTAAAGGTGAGTATGAGTAGTGGAAAGATAGATTCCTGGATTTTATTGACCGACACGACAACGGTGAATACATCAAACAGTCAATTGATGATGATGTAATGAAGCCAGTTACTGCAGTAGTTCCTGATGATGATGATTCTTTTGATAGTGGTGATGGTACTGAACCAAGAGAGCCTAAGAGTAAGAAGATAATTGTTGATATTTCCAACTACACAACTGAGGAGAAAAAATAGGTACAAGGATGATAAGCAAGCAAGATCCCTACTTCTACAGAGTATTCCGAATGAGATATACATCAAGATAGACAACTACAAAGCTACAACTAAAAAGATGTGGGATCAATTGGAAGAAATGATGATGGGCTCCAAGATAGGGAACCAGATGAAAGTAACAAATTGTATTAACCGCTACGAGGAATTCAAAGCCAAAGATGTAGAAAGTCTTGACGATACATATGATCGGTTTGTTTCTTTACTCAATGAGCTTGCGAAGAATAAAGTCAAGAAGAAGCAAATTGAGAACAATGTCAAGTTTTTGAATATCTTGCAACCAGAATGGAAGAAACATACTTGTCAGATGAAGCAGTTAAAGGATTTGAATGATATTCCTTTGCATGAAGTATATGAAACCCTTCGACATAATGAAGATGAGGTTAAGGAGTTGAGAGAAGAGAAGAAAAGGTCTCTGAGAAACCGGTTGCTGATCTGGTAGCTTTGGTGGTTGAGAAGAAAGAGAAGAAGAAGGACAAGAAGAAGGAGAAGAAACTATAACTTCACTTAAACTTATTACATTCTCGCACAATGCCATACGGTTACTTACGTTGAATCATGTAGTGTCTAACATGTGTTATGCTTATATTGATCAAGGTACGATACTAATATTGATTCGCACCTAAAGTTGAATTATCATTCTTACAAATAATAGTTCAAGCTTAGGCTATAGATCATAACATATTTCTCTTGAACTACAGCTATGATACTAACTTGTAACACCCATATTTTCACCATGAAAAGTGTTACTATAACTAAAACAATCCCTCCAAAAATACTCCAAAATTAGGGTTAAATTAAAACTTTATACCGTTTACAACGGAAGCTTTAAAACAATAAACATGTAACTTAATGCTAAACCGTCCCATACCGTATTGCGTTACAAATTTATCTATCATAGATGTTTGAACATAAATATTGAATAGACAAACTAACCAAGTCTCTATGTGTGCTCCTTTTTGTTTGTCCAACCTGAAACCTTCAGTCCCTGAAATGCATACTAAAGTCAGCTTTTAAGCTCAATAAGTTCATGGTTTGCGTGAATAAAATCATATCTTGTCACACATATCAAACATGCAATCTTCATATAAAATAACATGCATTTTCTGAAAACATAAAACACTAAAAGAAACAAGACCTCATAATTGTCTCATCGAGTAAGTACTGATAAGTTGCAAGCATTCCCTGGGTGTGTACGGCTCATCTATAGCCAGTAACCCATTACGGGGTCGTGATGCTATGTCACAGGCTTTCCCTAGTGTGTACGACTCATACAGAGCCAGCCACCCATTTCAGGGTCGTGCCTCCCCGTAAGTGTGACAAACCAAACCGAAAACCCATACTCCAAACCATGTACCATTTGTACAATATAAACCAACTGAAAACTCCAAGCATGCTAAATACGTTTAAAAACTGGAAAACAATTAGCACACGTACTCCACAAAACTCCACATACATTTAAACATATATCAATGACATTATTTAAATCATTATCATGCATAACATTCATCATATAAATCATATAATACTCAAAATAAATTTGTACGTAGGTATGCATTCCAGTGTAAGTCTCATGAATACTCGCCTGATTGCATGTAGGTCAACTACTCATAGCTCTCATCCGAAAACCTACACATTTTATATCATAATATCCAATTAATGGCTTAATTTCTCCAAAAGTCAACAAAAGTCAACTATGGTCAACACGACTCGATCTAAAGTCAAACTCCAAAATCGAGTCTTTTAATAACTCAAATATCTCCATTTGATCTCATCGTAAAAATACTTGTGGGTCAAACGAGATAAAAGTCAACCATTGGTCAACACGGTCAACCTCGTCTAACTTTAGTCAAACCCCGAAGTCTAAAACTCGCCGACGCCTTAAAACGTCAAATAAATAAATTTGTAACCTTATAAATTCATCTCTCCAAATTAAAGCGTCCAGTAAATCCTTAACTCGAACTATGACACTTTAAATCATAAATCATCAAAATTATTTAATTAATGATTTATCATAAACACCTCTCCATAGAAAGATAATTAATTAGTTAATATCAATACCCTAAAATAAATTAATATCTCAATTAAATAATGATTTAATTTAATTTAATATATTAATTAATTTAGAAAATAAATAAATTAATTAACATAATCTAAATAATTACCACATAAATTAAATACCTAAATCTAATAATCTAATTTAATGGACTCTAAAATAAATGTTATTAAGCCTCATTTAACATTGGCCCAAACAATAATCCAAGAGAAGCCCAAATAATAAATCTGATATGTTTATGAGGCCCAACAAAAACAAAATAACAAAACCCAAAAGCATCAGTCTTAAGATCCATCAGATCTGGACCTAAGCCAGATCCGACCCAAATTCAGGCCGACTGACCCTACGCAAGGGTTGTTGCCCAACAACGACTTTTTCAGCTCGTTTGGCCTCATTTTTGGTCCGTTTGTGCTGATTTATTTTGCTAAAACTCTAGAAAATGATTTTCCTCAACCATAGCAAGAAGAATCAATGAAAACCATCAAGTATTGAGTCATATTTGCTCATTTAAATTTTGGCTTAAAACCCACTCGAAAATCTTAAAAAAAAACTCAAAATCGGACCTCCAAAACTAAAATCTAAACATAAGGCTACTAACTTTCGATAAAGGACTTAAAAACGAAGCTATCCATATAAAGAAATCGAAATTTGTTTGGGTATTTTACCTCCAATCGCCAATAAACGGAGCTTTTTGACACCAAACTTCAACCTCCGATTTCTCTCTCAAAACTTTATTTCTTGAAACCAAAATGATCTTCAACCGTTTGCCTTTACTTATCTATGATTTTTTGTTTGTCCTAATAGTTGACAAAACGAGCCAATAAGAAGCTTCAAAGGAGTTGTCATTTTCGAATTTTTGAAACAATTCAAATCCGCACTATTTACGGAACAGGTCCCTCTGGAATGGGGAGGTTGCTATCTGACACTACCCTGAACTATCAAATAATGGCATTCGGCCCCCTGACTTTATAATTTCGCCAACTTTACACTTTTCACCCCTCATCTGACATTTTCTTTTATTTTTAGTGCGATTGCATAATAACTCCTTTATTCATTTCTCACATTCATTAAATAGCATAATTGGCTCCTTTTCAATTTTTTCTTCACGTTTTTGGTCCAATAAAATAAAAACGCATTTTTTTCCTTTTTTTTCCTCTATGTTTCATATTTATTTATTTACCCAATTTTGGGGTGTCACAAGCTTGACACAATTGATAAGCAACGCATAGAAGATACTGGACACTTGTGCATAGTTTCAAATCTAAAGGAAGAGAGTGATAACTTTTCAAAAGAATCTGAGGAGTTAAAAACCAAAGTAGATGAACTGACTGACAAGCTTCACATGTTAGAAAATGAGAGGACTGAGATTGTCAATAAAAGCATTTCTTTCAAAAAGGAAAACAAAAAGTTGACTGACAAGTAAAAGGATCTTGAACTCATGCTTTACAAACGTGGTCAAACTGAACAAACGATCCACATGAACACACTCAAAGAGTTCAAGTACTTTAATCCTGAATGTGGAATCGGATGTGATAATCCTCATTATCTGAAAAGAACCTTGTCCAAGGTACCTACTTTATATGCTTTTGAATTTTTGGGATTGGACAAGACCTACCCATAGTACAAAATCAGATGGACCAAACCACTTGATAATGAGGATCCGGAACTAGAAACTTTGAGAAGGAAAAATATTGTCACTATGCAACTTCTTCTGTGTATGACTCACTAAATGTGTCATACAACAATGCTAACCCACTTTTCTGTCATATGACTACTTTCGAAGCTATTCTCAGGCTGAACTGGATTCAAAACCCGTTAAACTTGAGGAGGAATCAATGGATCACAAAATCTATGTTTCACCTCTAATTTTAGAAAACAAAAATTTTCAGCTAGAAGAGTCGTTTGAATAGGAAAGAATTAGTTTTCAAAAGGAAAAACATGATTTATTATCCAAAGTTGAGTGTGTCAATTCCAATCAAAAGGAATCTGGATCTAAGGAGGAAAAGGAATATTTTCTAACAGAGGTCAACAGGCTCACTTCTCAACTGTCTGCCTTGGCAGCAGATTTGATGAAAGAGCAACATTGCAAAGTTGAGCTCCAAGTGAAGCTTGACACACTCCATGGGGAGAAAATTAATCTATCAGAATCTTCCTCTACACCCTCAAATACCTCTTCCTGTAAAGATTTTCTGGGTGATTCTTCACCAAAATTCTTCTGATAAAGGAAAAGAGCCTTAGTTGAAGTGTTTCAAAAAGGATTGTCATTCTGATTTTCAAAATGCTTCCGCCAATAATCCTTTGAAAAGCAAAAATCCATCCAGCTTCCCAAATCCCACAAGTTATAATGCCACATCTGACGAGGAAATGGAATTCTCAACGTTCTTGAATTAAGAGGTATGTTCAGACAGTAAGTTAGACGAGTTTGATTTCGATCCAAAACTTCCAAGTCATGTTGATTTTTTGGATTCAACTGATAAGCCACCAGTCAAATTTTATAGAGGCGAATGTCCTACATCTGCCTCTCAAAAGGTTTATGTGAACAAATCTTCAAAGCAAAAATCTAAAAGACATTCACAGAAACAAAGAAAGACCGGTACCTCTAACAAAAGACATACTTAGTACTCCAGATCTTCTGATTGCGAGCTTAATGATTCTTCAGATAATCATTTTTTTAGAAAAGTAAAGATGGTTTGGAGAAAAAAATCAACTATAGAAGACAGTGAAGGAAACAAGTCTCATGATTCTCCTGTAGTTGATACAAAGTTATCTATTTCCATGACTGATTCACCTACTTATGTTTATTCTACAACGAAGTTGATCAGTCTAAACCGAACAAATATATGTTGCACTCACTATGGAAATAGTGACTTTATGGATTTAAGGTATGCTAATAGCTGGTATGGTACTTACAATATCCCCAATCCTCATTTTCATAGCATTAAAGCTAAGGCAACTAACCATCAAGGATCCATCAAAGCATGGATACCAAAACCAAAATCTTCCTAATCTCTTTTGCAGGAGTGTCATGTGTGATTTAATTCAGATTATTCATGTCACGTGACTACAATCAAAGGTTATGCCATCTTTTGAGGGGGAGTACCATGTTTTTTATTTTTCATATCGACTTCTGAACACTTCAGTTCAGGACTCGCTCCTAAATGTTTGACTTCTCAATGTTTACATCAACGATTCACTTTGGTGAGTTAATGGAGTGTTAGGGCTTATATTGTTTCTATGGTCAATCCAGAATCGGAATGACCTACACAAGAAATACATCAAATCATAGATATCAGTGAGGGGTCTAGATTGATAGATGAGTTTGGAGTGAAAATAATTTAGTGAGGATGTGACAGGACTTAAAAGAATTATTGTTCCTTACCAAACCGAGTCAGTTATTCGGGTTAACACAAAATATATTCATTCTCGTTCGTTGGAGATGGATATTGAAACATATATGGACCCAATGTCGATAACTCGTGTCACCCCACCTAACCACTCAGATATCTGACAAAAGATACTTGTTTCGTATATGCACGGAGATTTAGCACATAATCTATCTATTCCTCACTCAGAGATCTTAGATATTGAAAAAGGAAGACATCAGCTCTGGTCTCCGAACTTCATATTCTACTCACAGTGTCTTTTGATTTCTAACCTGCGTCCTAGGTTGAATCAATCTTTGAGCCAAAAAGATACATATTTATATTTCTTTCACACACACACACGAATCTTTGTGATTCCAATCGCATATCTTTGTGATATTGTTAGAACAGTTTGAGAAGTAATTTTTAAAATTATACATCAGTGATAACTGGAAGTCCTATCAGAGATACATCGATGCCAACTCTGAAAATAAGCCACACAATTATTTTAATTGTTGTGATAACAATTACTATTGTGTTTCTGTGTTAGTCGTTACCCTTAGTTACTGGATCGTTTTATCTGGTATTTTGCTACTCATCTGGTTAGTCTTTGAAAATATATGATGCTCAGGATACTCCTAATCATCATAAGGGGGAGAAACGACAAAGACACATAAAATTCAAAGACACATATTATCATGTTGAGGGGAGTTAGCAAAATCTGAGAGGAAGAAACAGAACTTTATTATCCTCTTAAATCTGAGGTTGAAAAGCCATTAGTTTCAAAGATTGCAGTTTTTCTATCCCTTGTCATATGGTGTTCACTTCAAGTTATTTCCTCCTATGAGCATATTGGTTTTACAAGTTCTTAAGCTGAGAGCCAATTCCGCTTGCGATTCAAAGACAAATTATTTGTTGTTAAACTGAAGATGCACCATGGAATGTCATGTAACTCAGACATTATCTTTCTTGTGTGCTAATTCGCTGTGTTGAGTTTCTACTGTTGAAAGTTGCTCAATTGTGCATTCAGTCGAGACTATTGTACATTGAATCAGGTTACAAAGTTGAAACAATGAAGACTAAGAGCATTATTCAAGTGGGGAGCTTGGAAAGACATGAAGACATGCAATACCAAAGTTTTTTCAAAGATTCAAGAGGGAGAGAAGATCAAGATCTGAAGATTTCAAGATGATAAATGTTTATTCAACTTTAAGGGGAAATTGTTGGGACTGAAAGTCCTAGTGCATTGAAAGTTGTATAATGCATTTATAAAATTTAAATATTTTATTATTTAATGCGTTGTAAAAAGTCTTAATTGTTAGTTTGGGATTGTTCGTTTGGTTTTTAATGGGCCTTGGGCCTTCGGCCTTTAGGTCTAAGTCTAGATATAAATAGGCTGTTTAACCTAAACCCTTTATCGATCAATCTAATCATATGACCATGTTTTGTGATTCAATCCTTATGGTTTATTGGTTATTATTATTGTGATTGCACTATTCTGAGATCTACACCAACAATGAATTCTTATTCGGTTTAACCAATTACCAAACCAAATAACCTAGACTAATTTGAAAGCAATTAAACCGAACCTTATTTGGTTTGGTTATCGGTTTGTTTTAAAAAAGGTTAAAAACCGATTAACCGAAACCGGATAAACCGAAAATCGATTTAACATCCCGAATAACACCCCTAAAGGTGAGAAGTTAAGAAAAAATCTGGACTCCTAATTACTTTTAATCTCAAACCCGTCCATGAATCGCGCTTAATATGGGATTGGTCATGTGCATCTCGGTGCATCTATTCCTAATTTGAAACTAATGATGGAGTTCCCTTCCTACCATTCTCACTATAACTTTCATTATCACTGAAACCTAACCTTGTATTCGTCATATTTATCTTAGTTTATACGAAAAAATTAGAAGTAAAAGAAAAGGAAAATAATCATTGAAGGTGTAAGAATAGATGGAAATAAAGGAGATTCACGTGAGAAGTGAGATTATAAAACAAACAACTAAATTCCAAAAGTAGATCTAAACGAAGATCCTTTTAGTTTTGGAATAACACCAAATCTTAATTTTAATATTAATATAAATATATTTCAAAAAAATATTAATATAAATATTATTTTTATTCAATAAATGATTAATTATGTTTAATAAGAAGAAAAAACGCAAATCCTACCAATGAACTTTGTCTCATAACCAACTCTTAAAATTTCATTTTGATTCGAAATTTCGCATTGTATTGTAGGAACCAAATTTAATGTTGCAAAATTAATTTTTAAAACTTTTTGTATTTTGACTAACCAACATAGAATCAATTTTATTTCCATTATTTTAATTATTAATCAGTTTTCAAAACTTTTAATTTTGAAAACTAGAATAAAACCAATATTATTTTCATTTTTATTTTGATTAACATGAAATTTGATCAACGGTTTTTTTAAAAGTAACATCTTTAAAGCAAACAAAGTTAGATTCTTATTTTGGAACAATTCACCTTAACAAATAAGTGACAAATATTTTTGTCAGGATCGAAACTCAAACAAGAATTTAACACAAACTCAGAAACAATGTTAAAGAAGTTGCGAAAAAACACTTTAATAGAAAATCAATGAAACAGTATATAGGACTCAAATCACAAGTTATATTAATTCAACTTGATGATTACACACAAAACCTCAATCTGTTTAACAGGCTAAACAGACGTTCTATACTTCTTTATAGAAAGGATCTAAACTATTCTTGAGGTTAATTTTTTCTAAACAAAACGTATGAATAATTGTTAATTCTAACAAAGACTTCTATACTATATATACAGAGTTGATTACAAGATAATTATCAAAATAAAATTGATCTTCAGTATCAATACCATAATTATCTTCATCCTTATCTCCAGCTCATCTTTATCTTCAAGTCTTCTTTATCTTTAGAAGCAGCACTAACCTTCTTTTAGCAGTATTAATCATTGAGCAGCATAAACATCCTCAGCAGTATAATCCTTGAGCAGTACTAACCATGCTTGCAGTAGTAATTTTCAACAGTACTAACTCTCCAAGCAGTACTAACTATTCAAGTAGCAGCACTAACTTTTCAAGCAATATTAATTCTACTAGCAGTATTAAAATTACAAGCAGTAGTAATACCTCTCAACTAGCAGTAACATCCATCCTTAGCATATTCAGACCCAACAATCTCCCCCTAACTTAACTTTTCAGAATGAGAAGTTAAGTTCTTCATTATAAGGTCTTCAGGATGCTTTCAACACTTCTTCTCAGTTGCTCAGATTTGGATCCAGTCCCAGACTTTGATTGATAATTCTTCTGACTACTATCCTGGCCATTTCTGAATCCTTTGAACATATAAGCTTTGCATTCAACATACCTTGCAACTTGGCTTTGCTGTGATCATAGATTTTATCCACCAGGTAGTACTCATGATAAGCTTTGTCTACAGTGATGACATAGACTCCACACCTTTCAAACAACATCCAATTTTCTATTCATTGGAATTTATTCTCCAGATGCAGATCTCTGACCACATGTTGAACTCTGCTAGGATCAAACATCATGCACAAGTACTCCATGGCTAGTCTTATTAAGCTCATTCCTGCTTTTGTCAATTCCTCTTCATACAAGCTCATTCCAACCTTAAACATTTCTTCTAGATCTGTTCTGATGATTTTGCCCCAAGTAGAGTACACCTCATACTTGTCTCCCATCCTTTTAATCCTGAAGTATTTCTTCCTTTGATCTTCCAAGATATCCCAATGGATAATTTTAGGAGCTTGGACTGATATTGGGTCAGCTTGTACTGGATCTTCATCTGTCACTATTATGTACAAGTTAAACTGCTCATTTGATTGTTGATTGGACTGCTTTGGATTCTGCTCTGGCTCTGCTAAAGGTTCATCAATAGGTTCTGCTTCTGCTTCTGCTCTTTCTTCTTCAATTCTTGCCCTTTTTGCCTTTGGCTTGGTGGCAATAGTTTTCTTTCTTTTGATTACTCCAATTTGATGAGCCAATATCTCTTCTTTCTTTTCTTCTTTATTTTCCTTGACAGGAGTTCCTTCTTCACTTTCTGGGAAGGGTTGTTGTATATTGAGATCATGCCTCTCTTTCATCTTCCTTTCAGCTTCTTCCCTTTGAGTGGAGTCCCCTTTTAGTTTGGCCATCTCCTTCTGGTAAAGTTCTTCAAGCTTTCCAAAATACATACTTGTAAACATTCCCTCAGGAACTCCAATAGCTCCTTTCAGGAAGTTTATCATATTCCTTCTTAGAAGGTTGTCTTTGTCTAGTCTTCAGTGGTAGCCTTTGCCTTGAAGCCTTATTTGTGACTTTCTTAGCAGCAGCTGCAGACTTCAGACTCTTTTGATATTCTTCATTCAACTTTTTAGCCATATCCAATGCAAGCTCTCTGTCTTTGGCAGATTGAATTTCTTCCCCCTTTTCCATCTCTTCTTGAAGCTTTTTGGCCACTTCTTCATCCAACTCAATTTGTTTCTGTTTCTTCAATGGTTGCTCAGATTCAACCATCTTCTCCTTTCCCTTATTCTTTGCATCGTCCACACTTATCTTTTTCTTTTTCTGATCTGATCCAACTTCTTTGATTACCACTCCCTTAGCCTTTGGAGTAGCTTTGGGAGTGTCAAGTTTTGCCTTTACCAATGTTTCAGCAATTTCTATCTCTTCCCTGGATAATTCTGTTTCTACTGTTGGAGAAGTTTCTACTTCTGTTGTAGTTACTGCTGCTGGTGTGGTTTCTACTTCTTTTGCTTTTTCTGCTGCTTTGCTACTTTCTGATTTTGTACCCAACTCCCCCTCAAATACAGAACTTTGTTTCTCCCCTTCAGCTTGTCTCTCCCCCTTGTTGAAAGCATCTTCCCTTTTCTTCAATACATATTGCTTTCTTTTCTTTTTCTGCACCAACCTCAGAACCATTTTCTTTAGTTTGGTAATCTGCACTTGTTGAGACAGTATCACCAGTTTTATCTCCTCTATATCAGCACCCTATTTGATGACATCAAGATTGATATTTCCCATAGTTTCCATCAATTCATCATAGTTATATCTGTCCTCACCTCCTTTGGGTGTGTTGACCACCCTTGAAGGATCCTTGGATATTTTAGTAGAGGTCTTCTGCCTAGCAGAAGCAATGTGGGCTTTTCAATAGGAATCTGAGGAGGATTACTAGAAATGAGTGGTGTGGGTAGGTCATCAGTTTGGTTGTCAGATGAGGGCTTTGACACTGATGCCTCAGCATGGGAATGTGACACACCCATCATTGTAGAGAACAATGGGGTGTCTTGGCCAGAAAAGTCCTTAGAGGGCCTTTTCATGTTTGAGAATACCTTCCCTTTTGGAGGTTTTGGTACATACACCTCTTGAAAAGAGGGTAGATCTGTCAATTCCTGTAGTATAATCTCTTGTACGAACCTGGGATACATATAAAAGCTTTTGGATTTGGTATCCAGGTTTGACATAAAATCATTGAAAATCATTTGTGAGAAATTAAACTTTCTAGAGGTATCTAAGCAGACCAAAGCATAAGCTAAGGTACTGCTAAACTCACTCCATCCAGTTGTTTTTCGTGAAATGCAATGTTGTAGTGTATGAACAAAAAATCTCCACTGTGGTGAAAATATGTTCTTGAAAAACTTGAATACATCAGTGGGACCTTCATACCCCATATTACTAAGAGTTTGGAAAAGATCTTCCTTAGGTAAAGAGGTTATACCTGAGGCATCATCTAAGCGTAGATGGATGCGAATACACTCCTCTGTGATGGTCAGGGTTTTATCACATATCCTTGTTTTGATGACCTGATTGCCCTCTTCAGATTGAATAGCAGCATTGGCCCAGAACTGCCTTTGATGTTCCACATAGATTGTGGGATTGACAGTTAGAGCGTGGGCGATGTGTGAGGATTTGAGGAAATCCACTATGGCATGGAAACCTTCAGCTTGCTTTGGTTTCTGCAACATGGCGAGCTCGTTGTGTTCATCAAAGAATGATCTTCCATAGTCCATCATTTGCTTCTGAATCCAGAGTACTTGAGAACAGCAGCTTGCAACAGCTATGTACTCTGCTTCTATTGTAGATGTGTAAACTGTGGTTTGTTTTTTGCACTGCCATGATACTAGTGTTGCACCCAAAAACTGACATCCCCCTGAAGTTGACTTTCTATCCAAATTTGCACCACCTAAGTCACTGTCTGAATAAGCAAGTAGGTCAAATGGTGAGTCATGAGGATACCAAAGACCTAATCTAGGTTGGCTTTTGAGATATCTAAATATCCTCTTGACTGCTTGAAAGTGTGACAGCTTAGGCCTTACTTGAAATATTGCACACACACAAACAGGAAACATGATATCCGGTCTTGAAGAAGTGAGATACATGAGGGAGCCAATCATGGATCTGTAGTGATGAACATCCACATCCTCCCCCTCAAGATCTGCAGTGATCTGTTTGTGTGTCTCTATGGGTGTGCTTGCAGGCTTTGAGTCTGAGAAACCAAACTTATTAAGAATGTCCTGCACATATTTGGATTGACTTATAAATATCCCATCTTTCTTCTGCTTAACTTGTAGCCCTAGGAAGAAGGTAAGTTCACCCATAAAACTCATCTTGAATCTCTTGTGCATCAAATCTTCAAAATCTCTGCACATTTGATCTTTTGTGGATCCAAAGATAATATCATCCACATAGATTTGCACTATTAGGATGTCCTTCTTCTTCCTCTGAATGAACAGAGTCTTGTCTATGATTCCTCTTTGAAAACCATTTTCCAAGAAATAGGTGGACAGAGTGTCATACCATGCCGTTGGTGCTTGATGTAGCCCATAGAGTGCCTTCTTCAATTTGTATACTCTGTCAGGATAATTTGGATTCTCAAATCCTGGAGGCTGACAGACATACACTTCTTCTTCAATTCTTCCATACAGAAAATCACTCTTTACATCCATCTGGTAGACTTTGAACTTCATGAAAGAAGCATAGGCTAAAAATAGCCTGATTGCCTCTATCCTGGCCACTGGTGCAAATACTTCTTGATAATCAATACCCTCTTCTTGAGTATACCCTTGTGCCACTAGTCTGGATTTTTTCTTTATTACTATTCCTCTCTCATCTTTCTTGTTCCTGAAGATCCATCTTGTGCCAATTGCTCTGTGTCCTTTTGGAAGATCCACCAGATCCCATACATCTTGCAGTACAAACTGCAGTAGCTCCTCTTGCATTGCTTCTATCTAGCTTGGATCCTTCACTGCATCAAATGCCTTTTTGGGTTCAACCTGTGATAGAAAGCAAGATAATAAACCTGATTGTAGATCTTTCAATCCCCCTATCTTGCTTTGTTGCCTGGTGATCATTGGAGAATTGATGTTACCAATCACTAATTGAGGATGATGATTCTTCTGAGTTCTTGTAGCATTTATAGCCTCCTCATTAAGATTTACTTCAAGATTGGTGTCATTCTTTTCTGGAGTGCTTCCACCATACACTGAAGAATCATCATCTGTGTCTTCCTCTTCCAAAACTGGCATCTCAGGACCTTTGATTCCTGAATCTGAGGGGTGATCTTCCTTTTTACCTCTGTCCTCTTCATTCTGAGCTGGTTCAGTGTCTTTGAATCTGAATTATCTTTCTTATCTTGGTCACAGAATTCAACAGGATCAATTTTAACATCACTTGGCAATTTGATCTTGATCAAGCCTACCCGTATCTTGTTCGGTTACATTTTTGTGACATTGTGAGCAAATCGCTAAACGAATTGTATTTCAATGTGTACGTTGGCGGAAAAATCGCCATTTCGGCCCTCGATTTGTCGACGGTGACAAGTGGCTTAGCCGTAGCTTACTACAAAGATGTGTTTGTGAACGCGAATATGGTTTCAAAGCCATTTTTGGTTCAAGTTGGCCCATTGAACGAACCCATGGGAACCAAAAACGCGATCCTAAATGGTCTCGAGATCTTGAGAATAAATAACTCGGTGAATAGCTTAGATGGGGAGTTTGGAATTGACGGGAAGTCGCCATTTGGTCCGAGCAGGGGCACGGTGGTAGCCGTTGGGTTCGCGATGATGTTTGCGGCTTTTGCCGAATTGGGTGCAATGGCTGTGAAATGGCAAAAGAGGCCTCAAGATTGGTAGAAGAAGAATAGTTTCTCTTCATGGTTGCTACCGCTTCATGCCGGCGATGCGAGTTATATGCAATCGAGCAAGACCTCCTTGGGTTCGAAAAAAAGTGCTTTCCATTCATCGACCATGGGGTTGGGACGGTACCTTTCATTTTCCGAGTTACAAGATGCTACAAAGAATTGGGATTCTAATTCCGTGGTTGGTGTCGGAGGTTTCGGCAATGTGTACCTTGGAGTACTCGATGACGGTACAAAAGTCGCCGTCAAACGCGGGAATCCACAATCCGAACAAGGCATAAACGAGTTCCAAACCGAGCTGCAAATGTTTTCAAAGCTACGCCATCGTCATTTGGTGTCATTGATAGGGTATTGTGATGAGAATGCTGAGATGATCCTGGTGTACGAGTACATGGAACACGGGCCACTTAGAGACCACTTGTACGGAAAAGACTTGCCTACGCTCTCGTGGAAGAAAAGATTAGAGATTTGCATCGGGGCTGCCCGTGGGCTACACTACCTTCACACCGGGGTGGCTACTGCCATCATCCATCGTGACGTGAAGACCACCAACATTTTGTTGGACGAGAACTTCATTGCAAAGATGGCGGATTTTGGGCTTTCGAAATACGTAGGGATGGGAGAAGCCCATGTGAGCACCGCTGTTAAAGGAAGCTTCGGATACTTAGACCCTGAATACTTCCGTAAACAACAATTAACGGATAAGTCTGATGTGTACTCTTTTGGGGTGGTGTTGCTTGAAGTGTTATGCGCTAGGGCGGCCATCAACCCGGCCCTACCCAGAGAACAAGTGAATTTGGCCGAATGGGTCCTTCAATGGAAGAGAAAGGGTCTACTGGATAAAATCATAGACCCTGCCTTGGTGGATCAAATCAACCCAGAGTCATTGAACAAGTTCGTCGAAGCGGCCGAGAAATGCTGGTCAGAATTCGGGGTTGACAGACCTACCATGGGAGATGTTTTATGGAATTTGGAGTATGCATTGCAACTACAAGACCAGGGGAAAACAGACGATGGGGGTAGTGGGTCTGCATTAGCTCCACTTGCTTCCACTATTGATAATAGACCCGTTACAACGCAAGCTCAGGGCAGCCAGAATAATCCTGCTGAACTTCAGGTCATTGAGGAACATTCTGGAACTGCCATGTTTGCACAATTTGCAAGTCTCAACGGTCGATAAAACGTTTAAATACCCTGATCAGGTAGAAGAATATACCAAGGCACTTAAAGAAGACAATTTTTTACGAATATGGTAGATAGTAGCATGATAGTTATGCATTTTTTTTCGATGTCTAGCTTAGTTGGTATAATTGTACATATAGCTATTTCTAATAGGAAAATGATAAATGAACTCCAATACTAAATCCTCCAATATTGTCAGTTATATACCCACACGCCCTTACTTTCTCCCCCACGCTCCTTAGGGGGCTTTTGGTTTGCAAGATTCCGACGGAATCTGAAGGAATTGGAATGATCAATCCGGTTGACCAAATTCCTTTCAGGCGTTTGGTTTCCCATGGAATGGAATTGAATTCCACACATTCCACTGACCACCGTTCTGAACCACCACCGACCACCACCGATCTAAAACACCGCCGACCACCACCGATCGGAACCACTGTTGACCACCACCGATCGGAACCACCGCCGACCACCGTTCTAAACCACCGCCCACCACCACCAATCGGAACCATCGCCGACCACCGTTCTGAACCACCACCGATCGGAACCACCACCGACCACCGTTCTAAACCACCGTCAACCACCGTTATGGACCACCACCGATCTGAACCACCGCCGACCACCGTTCTGAACCACTAGCGATCGAAACCACCGCCGACCACCGTTCTGAACCACCGTCGGCCACCAACGATTGGAACCACCACTAACCACCCTTCTGAACCACCTCGACCACCATCGATCGGAACCACCACCGACCACCGTTATGAACCACCGTCGGCCACCAACGATCGGAACCACCACTGACCACCCTTCTGAACCACCTCGACCACTACCGATCAGAACCACTATCGACCACCACCAAATGGGACCACCGCCGACCATCGTTCTGAACAACCACCGACCACCACCGATTTGAACCACTAGTTTAAACCACCACCGATCTGAACCATTGACCTGAACCACAATAGTTGGATTTTGGTTTCAAAATTTTCAAAAAGGGTATTTTAGTCATTTATTAATATTTCTTTCCAATTCTGTGAACCAAGGATACATATTCCAGTTCCTTTAACAAATTCCATTTCAATGTCTGTCAACCAAACAGGTGGTCAAACCTGATGACATTACATTCCAATTCCTTCAAAGTCAAATTCTTTAGACAAATTCCATTATATCCAAAAACATTCTGCGAACCAAACGCCCCCTTAATTTCTGCCCACGTCCCCTCACTAATAATACGACTTCGGCTCCGAGGTCTAACCCATCACCACCATCCATGCTCTTTTGATGTTCCTCCAGGTTCACCTCGATCCCTCCTTATCTCGCCTCATTTCTTCACCACATGCATCACATCAAAAGGATTTACCTGTGACCACACCAAGAAGTTCAATTAATCAAAGAACCAAGTATACGAAGAATGTCGATAGGTTGAAGAAGAGATTGAAAGGAAGCGACTCGAACAAGCTGGTGATGCAATTTTCACCGAGTCTCCTGATTGGACAAAAACGAAGAAAAGGAAGAACATAATTGAAAATGCGGGTGATAGAGTAAAGGTTAAGGTTTTGCTGCTAACCACTAATTCTCTTTCCGATTTATCCTTCTTCAATTTTCAAAATTTAGTGTTTGAATAACTTTGTTTCCAACTCTAGATTGTGGTTTAATAAGATGTTCTCCATCTTTTATTTGCTTCTGATGTGTTCAAATTGTTCCATTGAACAAATTTCCATGTGTAACCATGTTGTCTTTGTGTAATCATGGATACCGGAGCTCTAAAAGGTAGTTGTTTATCAACTTTCAACCTCTTTTCTGGTAACATCGATTTCATACTTATATTTCTTTTTAATGTATTATATTCATCATGTTCTTTTTCGAAGTTCTGATTATTGTTGTTAGAGAATGATTTAGATTTTATAGTTTCGATTTTATTTCCAAGTTCTTAGTTTTGAAGTTCATTTTTTTGTTATTTTCTTTGCTTACCATGTGTTTGTGAAAGTCCTCAATGAATAACTCAAATGTGTTGCTAAGAATGATGTTTTTCCTTTGTTTTAAAGAATGTTCTTCGAAGATCATATCCTCTGCTAAATTCTACTTCAACCGAATGATTTGTATATGGATTCTAACACTGTTAAAATAACATGTTTTGCATTTACTAACTTGCAGTGATTTTGTATCCTATTGTTGGCCCTGATAGCTTATGTGCTCTCTATTTCCAATGGTTTAAGAGTTTATTGCTTTGAATTCCAGTTTACAATAGAACTTCAACCCTAACTCCTTTTTTCCTCTTGAAATAGTTACGAGATTTCCGATCAAACTTACTTCAATCAACTCCCTATCTCCAATTGAGATAAATTGTTGTTTATACTTGCCTGATTTGATGAAATTAAAAGTACATATGACATAAACATGTCTAATTATACTTGTGATTGAATTGATTGAAGCAAAAGTTCCAAAACTTTTATTCAAACAACATTTTTACTTGCAGATGAGATTTCAAGATGAATATCATTTGTGGAACAGATAGAATGTCTCATCCAGTTCAGTAAGAAAGAAGTTGGTAAACAATTAGACGAATTCAAGATTAAGGCCTGCTACGTTGCTCGTACTACATTCAATTTGAAAAATAAAATTTATTAAAGAAAAGGAATCTCATGAAAGATTATCGGAAAAATAAAATCCATTGAACAAGCAGTCATTTTTGCATCCTCCAATAATCACGTTCTTATTATCAGAATCGGATGAATTTTCAATTTTTCATTCGATTCGCTCTATCATAAACGTCATGATCAACGACCGAAAAATAGTACAACTTTTTCACCCAAACACACTTTCTTTAAATTCGAGTTCGATTCCACAATCAATACCATAAAAAATCGAATGATCACGGTGGGATTTCTTAAATCAAACTTAATTAATTTGATTAATTACAATCGACCCATTTCAGAATTCGACATGTCGTAGAAAATCAATTTAAATCGAAAAAAGAAAAAGAAAAGAACTTACAAGTTATGGCCATGAGTGAAATGAAGAACCAAATTGTTGTTCTCCATTTCTTTCTGATTTTGCTATCTTCTGCAGGCTTCAAAAATGGAGTTTATATGCTCTGTTCTCCCATGTTTCTCTTTAACAGGTTCGATTTTCAGTTTCATTTTCATTCTTCTGGTTCGATTTCATCCTTCGTTTTCTCTCTTCTGGTTCGTTTTCATCCTTGATTTCAGGTAAGATTTCTCCTCAGTTCTCGATTTCTCATAAGTGATTATATAAATTTGATTTCGTTTTCATCCTCGATTTCGGTTAGATTACATAAACGTTGTTATTTTGCCGCCTTTTTACGAAAAAATTGTTCGTAGGAGAGAACAAATCTTTTTTTCTCACACTCCTTATAATTGAAACTACAAACTTGACTTATTTGATACCATACGATCATGGTTTTTAACTACGTGGCAGTCGTTCTTTTGTTCAAAGTTAATTATATAAGAATTTTAGCATTTAGTAACATATTAATGTAATCTACTTTACTTCTTTGCTTTTGTTGACCAATGTTTATACGCATACACACTTATTTCCA
Organism: Arctium minus; assembly: GCA_954870635.1. NCBI lineage: Eukaryota > Viridiplantae > Streptophyta > Magnoliopsida > Asterales > Asteraceae > Arctium > Arctium minus. The sequence goes on along the minus strand of OX941081.1, from coordinate 101,758,726 downwards.
TGCAGTAGCTGCCAGGGGTGAAGCAATTCTCAGTGACACCATCGGCATTAATGAGGTTCTGGTGGGCAACGGTGTTGATCTCTAACGTATATCTCATATGTGGGTCCAGAAACTTATATATCGGGTGCATAGTGCTTAATTGCCTGTGTGCAGACAATAAAAAAGGTTCCATGGCTGCATGTGACAACGGTGTTGATCTCTAACATATATCTCATATGTGGGTCCAGTAACTTATATATCGGGTGCATAGTGCTTAATTGCATGTGTGTAGACAATATAAACGGTTCCATGGCTGCATGTGACTATAACCAGTGGTTCGAAAGTTGGTGCACACTAGCGTCGTTAGAGCAGACATGGGCTTTAGCCAGTTGCCAACTCAGTTGCTGGTGGCATCTACTGGCAGTGTGACCACATGCTTCTATTGTGAACTAGGTAGAGCCTGTCGTAAGCTAAGATCGATTGCAATTGGCTTAAGTGTGCCAGATGGATTCAAGTAAAATATGGTACGAGTTGGGTATGATTTAAGCCCATCAAGTGCATTTATTCGATCAAGAAATGGTATGTATATATCATGGTAGTCTATTATGAATTGCTTATTTTCCTCCATAGCCTGTTAACATGTACCAAATAGTAGTTACATATGTGTACACGAAATACTCGCTAATGTAATGTGTTGATATTTGCCATTGTGTGATATGTTTATTTTAGATGATTTTTGCACTTCAAGTCTGTGTCCAGGTTTGTTCTACTTGTATGTTAATTGCTAATATTTTTTGGCTGATGTCTTCAGTAGTATGGTTTTCTTTTGAGTGAAGATTAAGAAGGTTCATAGGCAGCTAAAAGGTGATGAAGGTGAGGTTTTGGGTCATCATGACCAGACTTCTTCCATTTGGGGTTTGTTGTGTTCTATGGTTTGTTCCAGATTGGTGTTAACCATTGGTCTCAACGTAGAAATTGGTATTCATATTTGGATGGCTTTTTTTTGCCGTGATCACATTCTTGGAAGCAGGAGCTTCATTATTTTGACAGTTTGGTTTCTGCCTTCTACCTGCATGCAATTTTGTTATACAATTTAGAAATTAGAAATCTAGATTAAAGTCATATCGTGTACCCGACCAATAGACGGGTATAACACTAGTTATTGATGGTTTAAGGTTATTGAATTTATAGGGACACTTTCTTAAAATTTGGCTTTTTCTCATGAAAATTTTAAATTGTTATAATTTTATCACAATATATATTTTGTTAAAAAGTTTTTTGAACGGGATCTATTAATTATGGACCGGTTAGAACCAATTTTTACCCATCAGCATTAAATTGAATCTACTTTTATTATATTTGTTTTAGAAAATACATTGTTTTTCTTTTTTTTCCCTAAGAATTGGATTCATATTTATCAATTAGTAATTATTAGAAGTCTACTTATAAAATGCAACGTAATACATCTTTATTTCGTCTGTCTTGATTTTATTTTATGAATTTGTGTAGTTTTGAAAGATAGAGAGTTTTCCGTTAGTTATCAATTTCATGGAATAGTGTGCAGTATTAGAAGGGTTCAATTCTTATGTTTTGAACATGTTTATCATTTGATTATGAGTTAATTCTATAAATTTTTTACGTATTATTAAATTTTAAATGTTGTTTATGTCGTATAAATATTGTATGAGTACATTCGCATATAAATATACTTGATATTGAAATTTTGAAGATTGTTTTGTCGTACTTTGAATTTTATGAATCAGAGTGATACGTAAATTAGTAGAACAACGGGTTTACGCATGATTGGTAGAACTATGCGGGTTTATACGTAACTTGGTAGACATGCATATGTGTATATGTGTAGGAAGATAGAAAGAAATCAATGCATAAAGTATTATTAAAAAATAAAACCTTCATCGGTAGCCAAATCCGTCGTTATTCTAAAGAAAGTCACCGACCGGTGAAATATTGGTCGAAGAAGCTGTAATAACCCAAATTATTACATTTGGCAAAAGTGAAAGTTTAGAGAGGACCATTTTGTAAATTAGGAATTATAAAAGAGGATTTATCTTCGATTTCTTTCCTACTAACTTCAATTCTTCTCCTTTCACTCTCTCTCTTTTTTTTGTTTCTTTTTCACCTTTTAAGTGTGTATCATAGACAAAGCTTCTTGGGAAAGTTATTTGTTTGGAGAATTGTTGGTAAAGAAAGGAGTAGCAAACCTCTTTTAAGTTGGTAGCTTGGTTTTGTCTTGATATGAATATTTCTCCTTACTTATTTAATTTAAGGTTTTTTGTGATAATTTTTAGGGTTCTTGTAGATATTATGTTTTGGGTAAGTGTATTTTAAAAGTCTTGGATGAAAGATTTTTTATGGTCAGTTTTGGAGGTATCTTGATTAAATTTATGGTAAAGGTTTATTGGTGGAATTTTGAGATTTTAATGTTTGTAACACCCGGAAAATTCTAGGCAAGTAAATTCCAAGTTATATGTGTGTTTTTATCATTATTATAGTCTTATTAAGTATTTAATGGAATAGATGTGATTGGTTATGAAAATGGTCAAGAAAAATGATCAATATAGCATTTTTTTGTCCTTCTCAACCACTACCCAGTCTACAAGGAATGGCTCTAGTCGAGCAAGACAGCCATATGTCGATCTATGGAAAGAACGACTCAGTCAGGACAGAATGAACCCAGTCGGGTATGGGCCTGATACACATAAAACTCAATTTTCTGCTTATAAATTCATTTGGTTTCTTCAGCAACCCTTCTCTCCTCTCTTACAAATCGGTCCAAACCCTTCTATTTCACCAAATCGAAATCTTCAAGTGCATTTAGAAGATTGGGAGCTAGATATTCATGCCTTGTGGGTGGAAGTTATTAATCCCTAGATTCAAGTTCTAATTGCAATTCAATAATGATCACAAACAGAATAACCAAATTAACAATCAACCTGTTTCAATTCAACTAAAGAATTCGTATACAATGTCTCTGTGATATTTCTCTCTCTAGAATACATAATGCTTACAACGACCATCCTACCTAACTAGAGTCATATAACTATTTAAACACACACACACAAAAACACTTACAAACACTATTACTTTTGACTTTGACTTTATTATAAGAAACTTTGACATTGCTTTGAGAGTTAACTTTGGCTTTGACTTGCTTGACTTTCAGTCTTCAGTCTTCATGATCTTGTATCCAACAAATATATGCACTAACATTCTTCCCCTTTGGATCAAGATCATCTTCAAAAAGATTTTGCAATTCAATCTCTCCCTTTGACATTTCTTCCAGCAAATCAGCATTGAAACACAATATCCCCTTATCTTCAAAAACAATTTAGTATTTTTTTCAAATGTCTTCGAACAACAACTTTTGCAATCGACTTTAACATTCTCCCCAAAAGTAATAAGAACCTCTTTCAGGCTTCAAAAAGAAATTATCTTCAGATTCATCTCGGTTTGCTTCAGTAAATTGTCTTCAAAGAAAATTTCAGTAAAATCTGCTCGCATTCTGAAATCTTTGAATTTACTCTTTCAAACTTGAATTTAGATTTAGCAATACTTGCAATCCTTTCTTTAACAGCTTTCTTTCACAACGATTTCTTGACAATTTCTCCCATATATAACATTTCTTGATCATCTTTATTCTTCACTTCAAACATTTCTTGATTTTCTCTCCCCCTTTTTGATGATATAGGCATGAGATCATCAAAACTTTCACAAGAAATGTCCGTAATCTTTTCTCTGACCATTGATCTTTCACAAGAGCCTCTGACCATCTATCGATCCAAAAAGATATTCATCCGAATCTTTTCAAATTCAGACAAAATAGATTGTAATACCTGAATCAACAAATGAATCAGTTAGAAATGTCTGTCAGTAACACGAAGTCACTGTGTGTAATGAATACACATTGGAAAGGAGGTATTTGATGTTCACTCCCCCAGGTCTTCCATTCAATCATCGAATAACACAAGTTTATTCTATGAACGTTTAGACAAAAAAACGAATTTCCTGTGTGTACGTGCTTGTCTATGAAAGAATTAAGTTTGATGATTTTTTTTTCATTGGCTCAAAATTGTGTAAACCATTGAGACAACAACAATTATACACAGACTCAATTGTGCATGATCGAAGTGCGAAGGCGGGGCAGACTTCCTTCTGTTTCAATATCCAGATTTTCCAAATGAAAACCAGATAGATTATATGTTGCATCCCCTTTTAAAATTGAAACATCTTCTTGTTGAAAAGAAGATGAGTAGTTGGTGGGGTTTTAAATCAAGAGTTGGCATGGGCTAGTTGCCTGTTTCAATGATGTTCACGAAGAATTGTAAAACACCAGCAATGTGGCTGCCCGACTCAGAAAAAGTTAGTCAGAGTTTGATATTCTTTTACTCTGTTCTCTCACCCTCTTTCTTTTTATCATTAAGCTTGCTTCTAACCAAACTCTCCTTTTCATATAATGACTCCTCACACTGTCAATCACTCAAGGATTAACTTCTTGGGTAGGAAACACTGGTTAACTTGAATCCATAGAAGTTCTGTTAAGTTCTCACACAATGATCCTATGTTGTCGTGAAAGCATAAAGTTGCTCAAACGGTTTAACTTTTCAGTTAAAACACAATGTGAAATACAAGTCAGATATATGTATGCACTTGAATGTAATCATGAAGATTTGAGCATATTTAAACATTGAAGATATTTCGAAACAAGTATATTGAATGAATGAAATGAATACAAAAACTTGTTTGAAAATTTGACACTGTATGAAAGATTAAATTTGAATGATTGATCATGAAAAGCTTAGGTCAAGAAAAATAGGAATTTGTTTATATGAATCAAAATATAGACAAGTCTTGAAAGAAACATTTCGAAAGAAATCACGCTCAAACTTTGAATATCAAGCGGGGTGTATCACCATCGAAAATTTTGTTCAATTTGAGACATGGTGATAACATATTCAACAAAAAGTTAAACCGGTGTGTGTGAATAGTTGACAGTATACGGAAAAGATAATACTGTTAGCCCCAATTCTGAATTCTAAAAGTATTGAAAATAGCTCAAGTCTTCCTCTGAAGACATTCAGAGACATCAACAGAGAAAGCCAAGTCCAGCTCTGAAGTTAGTTCAGAGACAGACTCTTCAGACGGGAAGACATCAGAGATATCTTCATCAGAGCTCTAGTTGAGAGCTCTGAAGGTGTTTTCTCTGAAGATCAAGACAGAAGATTTATACAAGTGTTAACCGAAGAACATATGACACGTCACTTAGTGATAAGATTTGCTTTATAGAGTAGGTCACTATTCAAGCATGTCTTGAGCTTACCTTTTAGGTAAGACACTGTTCATGCATGCTTCAACTGTCAATATTGTACACTGTACACTTTATGGTCCTATAAATAGGACCATCATTCCATTGACAAAAGTGTGCCTTTTGATATATCTTGTATCTGATAAATCTTTTAAATATTTTGAAAGTATTTCAAAGAAGATCTTGTACTTTCTAAATATTTGTTTATGAACTGTGATATTTGAATCTGCTTTGATATTAAACTGTATTGCTTTCGCTGTTCTTATTCTTATTGTTTATATCATTATCGTAAGATTAAATCTGGGATCCAACAATTGGTATCAGAGCCTCCTTTGTTTTCTAAACAAAGAAAGATCATATCTACATACTCGGATAGATTTATATCTTACTGATTCAAGCTTTCAATATCTGTGCATGTACATATAAACCTGGGTTTATTAAAAAGAACTGCATATGCTCTAGACTTGAAAGTAAATCACAGTTTCTTTCTTTGGTAAAAGATCTTCATAGAAAAGCACCAGTTCTTCAAATCTTCATATTTTCTTCGCAAATGGCAAACTCAAGTATAAGTGCCATTTATACAACTGGATCATTAACCAAACCTCCTACACTCTTAAGGGATGAATATCCCCAATGGAAGATAAGTGTTAGAGCATAAATTTGTTGGATACAAGATCAAGAAGACTGAAGGTCAAAGGTCAAGAAAGTCAAAGCTAAGAAAGTCAACTCTCATCAAAGTCAAAGTCTTTTGTAATAAAAGTCAAAGTGTTTTTTATTTGTATTTTGTTTTTGTTCCCTTGTAACTTGTAGGTATAAATACCTTGTATTTTCTGTTTTGTAGAGGTGGTCTAGTTGAGAATCAGAGAATACGTTTTAAGAGAGAGAAATCTGTAGAGAGAGAAAGAGAGTTCTAGAGAGAGAAAGATTGTAATCGTTTGGATTGAATTTGAAAGATTAATCAAACAGGTAATTGATTCATAAATCTTGTTTTGATTAATTGTTTGTGATTTAGAACTAGAATCTGGGAATAACAATTGGTACCAGAGCAGATCCAAAGTTGAAATCAATTCAAGAAAGTGAGTCGACACTGTGTTCTTCAAGTTTGAATCTAGTTCTGAGATTCAAGGTGTAATTAGAGTTGAATTTGATTAGGATTTGTTAGAAAAGTTTTATCGATCGAGTTTGTATAGGATAATTAGTCAATTGCACTGTCATTGATCATCAATGTGATGATTTTATGTATTTTTGAGTTCACGAGTTAATATGCACTGTAAATCGAGTCAAAGTGTATAATTTTGTGTTTGTTATTGAAATTCTTGCATTGTAATATGTTCTTGTGTTAAATTTGAGGAGTTCTGCAAAGTTTTGAAGCAATTGAAGAAGTTTTGAGTCGAAATTCGATGAAAAAGTGAAGTTTTGGTCGACTTTCTGAAGAACACGCAAGGAAATATGAAGAACGCGCTAGATCTATGAAACGCGCAAGTTCTTCGATAGAACGCGCAAGCTGAAGAATTTCATTTTTGGCCAAAACGCGCAAGGCATTATTAGCGAGTTCTAGAAACTTGCTGGTTGAAGTCTGTGAGTTTTGAAAGTTGGGAAAATTTTCTATGTACCAAAACACGCACGTAGTGATTAGCGAGTTCTACAAACGCACTAGTCTAAGTGTGCGAGTTTCATCAGGAATAGGGTTCTGCGAGTTCATACATCGTGCGAGTTTGAAAAACTCAGAAAAATTGTCTAAGTGTTGGAACGTGCAAGTAGTGTTTAGTGAGTTTTGGGAATGCGCACGTCTCTATTAGCGTGTTTCAACGTGAATAGTTTCTTGCGTGTTTAGGCATCTATGAGTTTCAGAAAACATGCACACTACCATTAGCGAGTTTAAGAGTTAAATTAATCTACGAGTTTGTTCAAACGAGCAACTAGGGTTCTGCGAGTTTCATAAACACACACGCTTAAGCCTGCGAGTTTCACTTTGAATAGTGGTTTGCGAGTTTCAGCGCCTGCGAGTTTTAAGCTTTAATAGGGATTTGCGAGTTTCTGTACTTAGTCAAAATTTTCAAAATTGTAATATGGCCTTTAATAGTAATTTTTTTTTCTCTAGGGGCGCTTCCCCTCGACCCCGCAAGGGCGTTTCCCCTTGACCCCACCCGCTAACCGGGTAGGGGGACCCCCGTGCTAAGTCTGCTGAGGGGGACATAATTCTGATTGTGATCAAAATTTCTGAATTTTATTTTCAGTGTCATTTCTATATTCTTGTGATTTCATAATTGGACTAAAGATCAATTTCTAGTTTCTTATTGCATATATTTTCAAACAGGTACATTCAAGATGACTTCCAAAGACGCTCTTTCTATTGGCACGGATGTCAAGCCTCCAGTTCTTTTTAAAGGAGAGTACGAACAGTGGAAGGATCGATTCCTTGATTTCGTGGATCGGCACACAAATGGAGAAAATATTCTTCTGTCCATCATGGAGGGTCCTATGGTACCAATCACAGTTCAAATACCTGATGATGACTCATCTGATAGTGAAGATGGTACTGAGGAAAGAGATCAGAAAATGAAAACAGTTCCAGTTGAATATGCTCAGTATTTTGAAGAGCAAAAGAGTCGTTTCAAAGCAGACAAGCAAGCATGATCCCTTCTTCTTCAAAGTATCCCAAATGACATCTACGTCAAAATAGACAGCTACAAGGCAAATGCTAAAAAGATGTGGGATCAGTTGCAAAAGAAGATGATGGGTTCCAAGGTCGGGAATCAAATGAAAGTGGCTAACTGCATTAATAGTTATGAAGAATTTAAAGCCAAAGAGAATGAAAGCTTGGAAGATACTTATGAACGTTTTGTCTTGCTTCTAAAAGAGTTGTCAAAGAACAAAGTGAAGAAGAAGCAGATTGAAAACAATGTCAAGTTTCTTAGTGTCTTACAACCTGAATGGAAAAAGCATACCCGCCGGATGAAGCAAATGAAAGATTTGAGCGATATCCCACTCCATGAGGTGTATGAGACACTAAGGCAGAACGAAGAATAAGTGGAAGATAAAAGAGTTGAGAAAAAGAAGGTTGTGAAAGTTCCAGACCCTATTGCTCTAGTGGCTGGAGAGAAGGAGAAAGAAAAGAAAGAGAAGAAGAAGAAGAAGAAAGTTGTTATTACTTCATAATCAGAGTCAGAATTAGATGGACATGATGGAGAAAGCCTCAAACAGGCTATGCTGCTATTGACCCGTGCATTTCAAAAGAAGTTTTACAAAAAGCCGGGATCCAATTCTCAGAGGTACTCTTCATCTAGCTCTAAGAATCATGAGCACGGGGAACGGGTAGAAGGAAACAGATTTGTTGAGAAGAAACCCGAAGAAAGAAATAAGTTTGTGAATGATTATACCGAACTGAAAAGCCAGCAAATGATCCAATCAAATGCTACAACTGTGGCAAGATTTGACATTTTGCTAAAGAATGTCGAAAGCCAAAGGTTCGCAATTCCCAGTACTATCAGAACAAACTGCTATTGGCTAAACAATAAGAAGCAGGCATAGCATTAATGGATGAAGATGAATTTTGGTTGGATCATTCAGATGGTGAAGAAGAAGAGAAAGAAGAAGCTGCTCATATATACTTTATGGGCAAAGCGGTGAAATATGATGAGTCAGATGATGAAGTGGCTGATGAGGTAATGAACTTAACTGAAAAAGATTTCATAACCAAAATGGAAGTCATGATGGTTGAGCTTAAAGATCTTCAAGTAAAACTGAAGAAAGAAAAAGACAGAGTTGCTAATAGAAACAACAAGATCTTTGAGCTTAATAAGTCTGTTATTGGGAACAAAGATCTAATTGATTCTTTACGCAAGTCTGCTTCTGATTTTAAACTTCAAGTAGATTGTTTTGAAAAGAAGATTTCTGATTTTGAAGTTAAAATTTCTAAGTATGAGTTTGAGAAGAAAGAATCTGCACTAACTGTTCATAAACTGCAGGTTGAGAACAAGCTTTTGAATAAGAAGGTAAATGGTCTGGAAGCCAAACTCTATGCAAGAGGCCAAACAGATCAAACCATTTTTCTGAATGCACCTAACGAAGAGGCTGATGTTAAGGAAAAATGGGGACTTGGTTTTGAAAACCCCCATTACTTAAAGAAAGCTATCAGAAAACAACCAGCATTATATAATTTTGATTTTCTTGCTTGTGCTGGTAAACATACTCATTTAAAACCCAAATTTGTTACCAAATTACCAGAAGAAGAAGAGGCCAAAGAAACTGAAAATAGAAAGAATATAAATAAAATGCAACTACCATTTAACTATGCAAAGTTAAATGATAGTTATCTTTCTGAGACACCAAAAGTTCTTTCAAATGACTATTTTGCTAGTTATTATGTTTCTGAGATGAAGGCAAAACCTGCAACTGCAAAGGTTTATGTTCCTCCACTCATTCTTGAAAGCAAAATATTTGGGCTTGAAAATGTTGTTTCTGATGAAAGACTTTTGGTAGATATTGAACAAAGTGTGTTTTCTACAGTTTTAAAGAACACTTTTTTTCAATCTAAATCTACAAAGTGTTCTACAGTTTCAAAGGCACCTCAAACTTCGTCTGATAATTTTGATGACTTATTTGAGTCTGCAAATGATTTTCTTAATTTTGATGATGGGTGCATAGAAGAAATTGATATGTTTGACTTGAATGCTTCTCTTCCTGATCATTCTACTTGTCTTATAACTGAAAAAGTGTCACCAAGTGGTTTTAATATTGGTGAATCATCAGCTAAGGTTGGTGAATCAGTTTCTGTAACTTCTGATTACTATGGTCAAGGTAAGAAACATAAGAAACAGCGATTACAGGAACAGAAATACACTGGTACACAAAAGAAAAATCAATCTTAGAAATCTGATTTTCCTAATAATTCTAAATCTTATGTATCAGATTTAAGGAAGAAAAGGTCGAAAGCAAGATCTGTATGGCGACCAAAAAGGAAGAATGATGAGACAGCTGAATCAATTTTTGATAACTCTTGTAATAGATCTGATAGTAGTGATACTGATGTAGTTGGTCAACTTGCTTCTCATAAACAAAACCTTGTAACTTCTTACAAGTTTTATTCAATAAAGCAATTGATTCAATTATCTACTACTACTACTAAATCTTATCATTATCGGAAAAATGATTTTGCCTATCATCATAATTCTACTGATTGGTTTGGATCTTATCATGTTTATTCTTCAAGATCAAATGTTTTTAAAAGTTTTGAACGAAAAGGAGGGTCCATATTTAAATGGATACCAAAATCATGTGCTAATCTGTTAGGACCCGTTTTTAAATGGGTACCTAAATCTATTGTTTCTTGATTTCTCTTGCAAACCCGACATATGTGGTTCTTGGATAGTGGCCGTTCCAAGCATATGACCAGGCAGAAAGCTTTATTGTCTAATTATATAGAGAAATTCAGCGGCAATGTCAGATTTGGGAACGACCAAGTTTCACCAATCTTAGGATATGGTGATATCATTCAAGACAACATAACGATTAGGAAGGTGAGTTATGTCGAAGGTTTAGGGCACAACTTGTTTAGCATCGGTAAATTCTGCGACAAAGGGTTAGAGGTCAACTTCAAAGCTAAGAAATGTTTGGTTCGTTCTGAAGACGGCACAGAACTCTTAGTTGGCAAGAGAAAGACAAATCTCCACACCATCAATCTTTCAAAGGTTCAGAATGACAGTCATGTTTGCTTATTATCAAAAGCTTCGATGCAACAAAGTTGGCTTTGGCACCGACGACTATCACATCTGAATTTTCGTTATATCAACAAGTTAGTAACAAATAAGTTGGTAAAAGGACTTCCTGAACTGAGATATGAGAAAGAACACTTGTGTGCAGCATGTGAAAAGGGTAAGATGAAGAGAGTCGCACATAAACTGAAGCCTGAACCAAGCACCAGTTCTCCATTAGAGTTGTTTCATATGGATTTATGCGGTCCAATGAGAACACAAAGCTTAGGAGGAAAGAAATACGTGTTGGTTATTATGGACGATTATTCAAGATACACGTGGGTCAAATTTCTTCGATCAAAAGATGAGACGCCCGAAGTTCTCATTACCTTCTTAAAGACGAACCAGGTGAATATGCAGAGACAAGTCAAGCTTCTTCGAACTGATAACGACACAGAGTTCAAAAACAAAACAGTTGAAGAATATCTCGAATCGGTTGGGATATCACATCAATACTCTGCTGCACGTACACCTGATCAAAATGGAGTAGTCGAAAGGCGAAATCGGACGCTAGTCGAGGCCGCTCTTACTATGCTTAGCCAATCGAACTTACCTCTATTTCTGTGGGCAGAAGCTGTGTCAACTGCATGTCATACTCAAAATCGATCCATGATACACCGCCGTTTCCAAAAGACTCCATATGAGATGATCAACAACAGAACACCGACAATCAAGTATTTTCATATATTTGGGTGTAAGTGTTTCGTGTTTAACGACAGAGAGAATGTGAATAAATTCAGTGCTAAAGCGGATGAAGGCATCTTCATTGGCTACTCTTCCACATCTGCAGCATACCGTGTTTATCTGAAGGAGTCAAAAACATTCGTCGAGAGCGTCAATGTAACATTTGATGAAGAGATGGCTTCTAAACAACTCAGTTCAGAACCCGTTATTACTGGAGTATTAGCTTCTGGACAGATCAGTCCAGAACCTGTTTCTACAGAGAAAAATTCGGATAACGCTTCTACTTCAGTTTCACATTTATCTGATTTAGATTTGTTATTTGAATTCTTTTATGATGAGTTTCTAGGATCTAATTTGCCTAAATCTGCTGTGACTGACAGGTCTGAACACACAAGTTGCAATCATCCAGTCACTTCAGAAGTTTTAACTGAACTTGTATCCCCCGTTCAGTCAGAAACTCACATTCCAACATCTACTCCTACAGTTGAAGATATACAAGTAATTGCTGAGCCAGAAGTATCTATATCAGTTGGGTGTGATACAATGTCTACTCAACAGCCCGATTCTGTTGTTCCAACTGATGCTTCTGCACCTGAAACTTCAACTGCAAACCCCCCTCCTATTATTCAAACTTAAGAGCCTGATAGTGGATTTTTAGATGATGATCATGTTCAAACTTCATCTATTCCACTCCCTCATGAGCATCGCTGGACCAAAGAGCATCCATTACATCAAGTAATTGGAGATCTTAACAAGCATGTACAAACTAGGTCAACAACTATTAATCAATATATGCATGACTCATTCCTCAGCAAGATAGGGCCCACGCGAGTATCAGAGGCTTTAGATGATTCGGATTGGGTATCTGCCATGCAAGAAGAATTAAATCAGTTTGAAGCAGTGAAGGTCTGGAGATTAGTTTCACAACCGGAAGGAAAATCCGTAATTGGCACTAAATGGGTATTCAAGAATAAAAAGGATGAAGATGGTATCGTCATTAGGAACAAAGGTAGACTTGTTGCCAAAGGTTACCGGAAAGAGGAAGGCATAGACTACGATGAGACATATGCTCCAGTAGCGCGTATAGAGGCAATACACAGGTTTCTAGCCTACGCAGCTCATAAGAATTTCACAGTCTATCAGATGGATGTGAAAACAACTTTTCTGAATGGCATTCTTAAGAAGGAAGTATACGTGTCTCAACCAGAAGGGTTCGTCAATCCAGATAAGCCAGATCATGTCTACATCTTGGACAAAGCCCTGTATGGTTTAAAACAAGCCCCTCGAGGATGGTATGATGTTCTATCAAAATTCTTGGTCAAGTCCGGTTTTTCCAAAGGTAAAGTTGATACCACTTTGTTCATCAAAAAGGAAAGAGCCGATATCATCCTTATTCAAATATATGTTGATTATATAATATTTTGCTCTACAAATCCTAAATTCTGCAAAAACTTTTCTAACCTCATGGTGTCACGTTTTCAAATGAGTATGATGGGAGAGATGAATTTCTTTCTCGGATTACAAGTTAAACAGTTTTCAACGGGGATTTTCATTAACCAATCTAAGTACATTTTGGATATTCTTCGGAAGTACAAAATGAAAAATTGTAAACCAATTGGAACCCCGATGGCACCAGGTACTAAAATTAGCACTGATTCTTCGGGTAAAAGTGTTGATGTTAGAACTTATAGAGGTATGATAGGATTGTTAATGTATCTTACATCTAGTAGAACAGATATTATGTTTTCAACATGCTTATGTTCTAGATATCAGGCTACTCCTAAAGAATCCCATTTGGCTGCTGTCAAAAGGATTTTTAGGTATCTTAAGGGGACTGCAGATCTTGGTCTGTGGTATCCTAAGGATACTGGTTTTCAACTGACTGCCTATTCAGATGCAGATCATGCAGGTTGCATGTTGGACAGAAAGAGTACTTCAGGTCACATTCAATTTCTTGGAGACAAGCTCATTTGTTGGGCATCAAAGAAACAATTATGCGTTTCCACATCGACTGCTGAAGTAGAGTATGTAGCTGCTGCCAGTTGCTTCTCTCAAGTCCTGTGGATGCGAACACAGCTGCGAGACTATGGATTCAAATTTGAGAAAATACAGATCTACTGTGACTCGAAGAGTGCAATCGCGATATCTGCTAATCCTGTTCAGCATATGAAAACCAAACATATTGACGTCAGGTATCATTTTATTAAAGACAATGTAGAAAAAGGAACAATTGAACTTTATTTTGTAAAAACAGATTATCAGCTTGCAGATTTATTCACCAAACCCTTAGATGAAAAGAGATTTAATTTTCTTGTCTCTAAGCTTGGTATGCTAAATCTTAAGACATAATCGGTTGTTACCTAATAAAGTTAGGTATTGTAATTTTTCATCATTTTCTTTATCATTATTTCTGAAAGATATCTGCACTTTAATAGTTTGCTCATGATCTCAGGGGGAGAGTGAGATGCATTTTACGATGATCTACATTCTTTTGAGGGGGAGCATAACTAATTTCTGCATTTTGCTTAACTGACAAATTTTTGTGATGCATGATTTTAGGGGAAGCTTATAAGTCATTTTAAAAGGAGTAAGACTATGATTTCTGATTACTTCAGATCAGAACTCGTACTTTAATTGTTTTACTGCTTTATGTCTTTTAATTTTGAATAAAATTTGTGAATAAAGTTGCTTTGACTAGACTTTGAGACTAGTGCAGAATGAGACAAGATATCAAGATAATATCTTTATGACTTACAGTGTGACTTCATGAGATTTAAGACTGCATAGGAAGGTTAAATTTCTTATCTTAATCTCAAATGTATCTGAAAGAAGGACAATTTTCATATATGGAAAACATGTTCTTAAATGTTCAAACCACTTCCCGATTCTTAAGCAGATTTCATGAATTGGAAGTGTGATTTTAAATGTTTTCAATTTTATTTTTGAGCTTCAATGTTTAACAAACCGTGTGTTTCCAAAGATATATACTTGCGTATTATCTTTTCATATACTTTCAAGTATTCTCACACACCGGTTTGATTTATTGTTCAAATTGTTCTTACCATGTCTCATATTGTAACATAATTTCGATGGTAAGCCACTCCGCTTGTATTCAAAGAAATTTGAGCGTAATTTCATTTCGAAACGTTCATTTCAAGAATGTCTATATTTTGGTTCATATAGACAATATCCGTTATTCTTGACCATAAGCCTAAATTGATATATCATTTCATTTCTGATTATTTTTCGTACAATGTCAGATTTTCAAACAAGTCTTTTGCATTCATTTTCATTCATTCAATATACTTGTTTGAAAATACTTTAACGTTTTCAAATGCTCAAATCTTCATGATTATATTTTATGAGCATACATTTGTCTGACATTTGTATATGCGCTTTAACTGATAAAGTTAAAACATTTGAGCAACTTATGCTTTCTAGGACAATATGGGTTATTTGTGCTAGGAATTAACTGAACTTCTATGAAATCACGTTAACCAGTGATTTCTACCCAAGAAGTTAATCCTTTAGTGATTGAGTGTGAGGAGTCAAAAAGAAATGAGTGTGGGTGTGATGAGGTAAAATGGAAAAGAGAGTTTGGTTAGATGTGAGCTTAATGATTAAAAAGAAAGAGGGTGTGAGATAAGAGTAAAAGAATATTAAACTCTGCACCAACTACTTTCTGAGCCGGGCAACCACATTACAAGCGTTTCACAATTCTTTGGTGAACGTTATTGAAATAGGCAACTAGCCCATGCCAACTCTTGCTAAAACCCCACCAGCCACTCATTTTCTTCTCAAAAAGAAAATGTTTCACATTTTCAAGGGGACGCAACACATATGCTATCTGGTTTTCATTTGGAAAATCTGGATATTGAATAAGAAGGAAGTTTGCCCCACCTTCGCACTTCAATCATGCACTTAGAGTATGTGTTTATCTACTGTTGTCTCAGTGGTTTACACAATGTTGAGCCTTAAAAAGTAATCATTTGTGTTTAATTATTTCTACACTTGCACGAACACACAAGGAATTTGTTTTCTTGTCATAACATTCATAGAAATTGCCTTTGTGGTGTTTCGATGATTGGATGGAAGCCCTGGGGGTGTGAACATCAAAAAGCTCCTTTATATTGTGTATTCGTTACACACAATGACTTCGTGTTACTGACAAACATTTTAACTGATTCATTTGTTGATTCAGGAGTTACATGTTCTTATTTTGTCTGGATTTGCAAAGATCTAGATGAATACTTGGTTATGGATCACAGAATCAGAGGCTTTTTGACAGATCAGAATGGTCAAAGACATTTCTTGGAGAAAAGTTTTGATGAAATCAATGCTCAAATCATCAAAAAGGGGGAGATGGTATCAAGAAATGATAAAGTTTTGAGAGATGATTTTAAAGAAATGTCCAAGTCAGAATTTTTGAAGATATGCTGATTTTTGAGGAAATTTTCTTTGAAGATTATTTGCTAAAGCAATCCGAGCTAATTCTGAAGATAATTTCTTTCCAAAGTCTGAAAGTATCTTGTGAAAGTTTTGGGGAGATTGTAAATCGTTTGAAGACAGTTTTGGAAAGAATACCATCAAAAGAAAATGAGAGATTGTACTGACAGAACTTAAAAGAGAAGACTGAATTGCTAGATTTTTCAATAGTGATCTTGAATCCAAAGGGGGAGATTGTTAGAGCATAAATTTGTTGGATACAAGATCAAGAAGACTGAAGGTCAAAGGTCAAGAAAGTCAAAGCTGAGAAAGTCAACTCTCATCAAAGTCAAAGTCTTTGTAATAAAAGTCAAAGTGTTTTGTATTTGTATTTTGTTTTTGTTCCCTTGTAACTTGTAGGTATAAATACCTTGTATTTTCTGTTTTGTAGAGGTGGTCTAGTTGAGAATCAGAGAATACGTTTTAAGAGAGAGAAATCTGTAGAGAGAGAAAGAGAGTTCTAGAGAGAGAAAGATTGTAATCGTTTGGATTGAATTTGAAATATTAATCAAACAGGTAATTGATTCATAAATCTTGTTTTGATTAATTGTTTGTGATTTGGAACTAGAATCTGGGAATAACAATAAGGATGGTAAACTTCTTGGAAGGTATGGACAAGGATTATTTAAGATCAGTGAACGATGGACGTCACCAACCAATGGTGTTGGTACCAAGAGTTCCAGCAACAACAAATATTGCTGAAATACCTGCATACTATGAAAAGAAAACTTCAAACTTCACTGAAGAAGAAACTAGAATGATGGAAAATGATTCAAAAGTTGTTAGATTACTTATAATGGCCATTCCCAATGATATCTTTCAAGAACTTGATTCTTGTGTAACTGCAAAAGAGATATGGGATCAGTTGTTAAACCAACTTAAAGGTGGCCTACAAACTCAGAAAAACAGAAGAAATCTTTGTATTAATGAGTATCATGACTTTCATGCACTACCTGAAGAAACCTTACACCAAACATACTCAAGATTCAACATTCTCATCAATAAATGCAGAAAATTTGGAGTTATGAGGACAAAAGAAGAAAACAATGTTCTTTTTCTGAAAAGTTTAAATGAAGAATGGTCACAACTGTCCATGTCAATACAGGCCAATCAAAATCTTGAATCATGGTCCTTGACTGACATTTATGGCACTCTTATTGCATAGGAAAAAGAAGTTGTTAAAGAAAAGACAAAAACCTCTTTAGGTGGACCACTTGCCCTCATTTCAAAACAAAAAGGTGTATCAAAAGAAGGTAGTAGTGCAGAAACAAAGAAATGTTTGAAAAAGGAATCAAAAAGAAAATTTAAAAAGGTTTTAATGGCTGAAGAAGATGAACATTCAGACTCAGATTTAGATGATGACATCAATGCCTTTGCCAAATCTCTTGAATTAATTACCCATCGATTTAACAAGAAATTTGGCAAGAAAGTCTTTGAAGGAAGGAGAGATAATGAAGAAAGAAGAAATCCAGAAAGAAGATTTCAACAAGAACCCAAATTCACTCCACATAGTGATCAAATGGGTACAAATTTCAATAATCATGATGCTGCACAACAATCAAGAACTCATCAACCATTCCAACCCAAGTATCCTCAACCTTAGAGATACTTTCAGCCGCAACCTCAAGATCAGAAAATAGAAATTGTTGTTGCTCTTCCACCAAACCAAAATGATGGAAGATGTTTCAGATGTGGAAAGCCAGGCCATTTCTCTGCAAATTGCAGAGGTAGGCTTGTCAAAGATCAAGACTACTACAAGAACAAATACATGTACAATGTCAAAGAAAGAGTACTTGTTGCAGAGATGGAATATTGGATGTCAGACTCTACAAGTGATGGAGAGGAAGGACATACCAATCTCTGTGGTATGGCCTTTGCAGATTATCAGACTTATGAATCATCAGAGGACTGCTCTGAAAAGGTAAATTCTCCTTCCACCTCTGAAAATGAACTTGAAATGGATGTTCTTAAGCTAACAAATGAGTTTCAGAGTTTAAAGCAAAAACTTTTTGAGGAAAAAGAAAAAAGAAAGCAACTGACAAAAGATCTAAGTTTTTACAAAAGGGAAAAAGATCTTCTTGAGTCAGAAAAGAGAGACATTTTTGTTGAAAAATCTGAACTTGAAAAATCTCAGAAGCAAAAGGAAAAATATTTTTCAGAAAAATTCAAAGAACTTGAGAAAGTTTTAAAAGTTAAAGAAGAAGAAGTAAGAAGATCTGAGTATGAAAGGCTCAATTCTGTTGCCTTATCTAACTTTTTTCAAAAGGAAAGAGAAATTCTACATCAATCTCTTGAAAGGAAAGAACTTCAAATCAAAAGCTATCTAGATGCTCAAGATGTACATATAAAGATAAATTCTCAAATGGACACTCAAGGGATGGGATTCAATGAGTAGGATCCATTCACTGGATTGAAGAAAACTTCACTATCTTCCACTTTCTGCATAGGAAAGGTCCAAAGCTCTGACTGCCCATCTCTGAATATTTTCAAAAGAACAAAAACCTCAGAAAGAACAACAACAAGAGCTCTGAATTTTAAAAATATCTCATACTTTGAATTCAAAACCTTTCCAAAGCCTATCTTAAAGATAGAAAAAGAGACTTCAGAGG
Organism: Arctium minus; assembly: GCA_954870635.1. NCBI lineage: Eukaryota > Viridiplantae > Streptophyta > Magnoliopsida > Asterales > Asteraceae > Arctium > Arctium minus. Next base: position 101,739,893 of record OX941081.1, on the reverse strand, counting down.
TACTCTTCACAAAACCTCAGAGCACTGATCCAGAGAAATTTTCAAGGTTGATGCTTTTATCACAAAAGAATTAGAGACATCTTAAACAAGTACTTTTGAAGATGAACCTCAGAGTTCACTTAATCCAGATGCACCTCTGTATTCACCAATTTCAGATGAATGCATCAGAACTACATTTGAGGATGACATTAAAAGAATTAATGAAGAAAATGTTATAGCTGATTTGAAAAAGAAAGAAAGCATGAAAAGAATCATTAAAGTCTCAAGACCTAAGGAAATTAAGAAAACTACAGAGGTAGTTATTTCTGACATGGCTAAAAGAGACTTTCTTTACTCTGATTCTGAATCTGATCTAGAGGTAGATGAGCAGATATTCTATAGACCAGAGGAAATAATTCATAAAAGCACAAAGACTGTTGGTTCTGGAATTTTGAACGTTCCTGTTCCTATTTTGAAAAATAAATCCAGAATACCAATATGTCCTGATTTTGCAGACATGTGTCTACAGGCAAAAACTTCTCTGGATCTTGAGAAAGAGTTAAAAGAAAAGGCCAAGAATAAAACTAACACTTCTCAAGTCTACACTTATAAACCAATCAAGTTCACTCCTGAACAAAAAGGAAAATGGCAAGAAATTAGCCATTCTGATCCTGTTTCTGCAGTGAGCAATAAAGAGAAGAAGATGTTTTTGAACAAGAAAAGACAACTTGAAAAGAAGGCCGTCTTTCAAGCCAAAAGGAAGGAAGTAGTTATGAATACTTGTAATATTCCTAGTACTGACTTGAAAAAGAATCAAAATGTATCAAATGCATTTAATGAAATGAAAAACTTTGCTCCTACTTCTTCTTGTTCTGTAAATTGCAATTGCATCCAACTCTTGATGAAATTGAAAAATCATTTCAAAGGTTCTCATTGTTTTCTGAATCAGTCTCTGAATAAAAATTCAGAGACAAAGCCTCAAAAGAGAAAGAACAACTCTGCCAAAACATCAAAAGATGAAAAGGCAAATATTCAAAGAAATCCTCAGAAATCTAACAAGACAGGACCCATAATGAGATGGGTACCTAAGAAACTCTAATCTGTCTTGCAGAAACAATCTATGCCAATATGGTACTTAGATTCTGTATGTTCAAGGCATATGACTGGAAATAAGAAGTTGCTATCCTCTTACAAAGCTAAATCAGGAGGAACAGTAACTTTTGGAGACAATATGCAAGGTCGGATTAAGGGTTATTGTGAGCTAACGAGAGGTAATTTTTCTGTATCAAAGGTTGCTTATGTTGATGGGTTAAAACACAACTTAATAAGCATAATTCAACTTTGTGACTATGGTTTTGATGTGAAGTTTCAATAAAAACATTGTTCTATTCTTCACTCAAAAACAGGTCAAGAAATGCTAAGAGCAGACAGAAAGGATAATTTATATATATTGAATTTTACCAAACACATAAAAACTGACTTAGAGAAACTTTGTCTAGTATATCTGAATAGTGAAGATGTCTGGCTCTGGCAAAAAAAGTTATCTCATCTGAATTTTTCTTCACTTGATAAATTAGTCAAACTAAATCTGGTTAAGGGATTGCCATCTCTAAAGTTCCACAAAGATCATCTTTGTTCTACTTGAAATGGGAAAAATGAAAAGATCTTCCCACAAGACCAAAAGTGATAATAACTGTCCAAAACCTCTGCATATGCTTCATGTGGACCTCTGTGGTCCTATCTCTGTGCAAAGTCTATCAGGTAAAAAGTATATTCTAGTTTTGATTGATGAATAATCTAGATAGAATTGGATAGAATTCATCAGAGCCAAGTCTGATGTACCTGATATTTTAATAAGGTTAAAAAGATTGCAGGTTCTGTTCAACAGCAAAGTTCAGAAGCTGAGACGTGATAATGAAACATAGTTCAGAAATGCCAAAATCAACTCATATCTTTTAGAAGAAGGCATAACTCCCAACTTCTCTGCAGCAAGAACCCCTCAACAAAATGGTGTTGTTGAGAGGAAAAATAGAACACTTGTTGAATCTGCAAGAACAATGCTTCAAGGATCTGATCTTCCAACAAACTTTTGGGCAGAAGCAGTAGCTACAACCTGTTTTACTCAAAACAGAGCTACCATTGTCAAAAGATTCAAGAAAACATCTTATGAACTCATTAACAATAGGAAACCAAATGTTAAATATTTTCATGTTTTTGGATGCAGATGTTACATTTTGAATGATAGAGAGTCTCTTGGAAAGTTTGACAAGAAAGCAGATGAAGGCAAATTCATTGGTTATTCACTAGCCTCAAAAGCCTTCAAAGTGTTCAATCTAAGAACAAGAACAATCCAAGAGAGTATCAATGTGTCTTTTGATGATGACAAAAGCCTTGCTGACAAAGATATCAACTCAACTGCCAAAAGTATCTCTGAATCATCAAGTTGAGAGAATATGAACTGAACAAAATATTCGAAGATTTCTTTGATGATGAGAACTCAGAGTTCTTTTTCAGAGATATTCACAGAGCAACTTCAGAGGAACCTCAAAATATAGGTACAACTCTCTCTAGTCCCTCTGAAGTCACAACTTCTGCTTCCTTGAATACAGGTCCAAGAAATGAATCAAGACAAACTGAAGGACAAACCTCTTCAGAAGAAGAAGATGAACAAGAAACATCTGAAAAATTTCTAGAGACATCTCTTGAAGAGACTTTAGAGCCTGCTTCACCGTCTCTGGAACTAACTTCAGAGCCTCTGAACAACACAACAGAGATGTCACCAACAACCATCTGAAGCTCAAACTCTACCTCATATTCATGCTCCAATCACAAGATGGACAAAGGATCATCCCCATGATCTGATCATTGGAGCACCTTCAGATGGAGTCAAAACTAGATCTACCACAATCAATGAATGCTATTTTGTTAACTTTTTGAGCATCATTGAACCAAAGAAGGTAAATGAAGCTCTTGAAGATCCTCATTGGATCTCTGCCATGCAGGATGAGCTTCAAGAGTTTGAAAGAAACAAAGTCTGGACCCTAGTTCCCTTTCCTAAAGGAAAATTTGCAATTGGAACTAAATGTGTTTTCAGAAACAAAAAGGATGAGGATGGCATTATAATCAGAAACAAAGCTAGGTTGGTTGCTAAGGGATATTGCCAAGAAGAGGGTATTGATTATGATGAAACCTTTGCACCTGTGGCTAGGATAGAAGAAATTAGAATCTTCTTAGCCTATGCTCCACACAAAGGGTTCAAAGCATATCAGATGGATGTGAAATTTGCCTTTCTAAATGGTTAATTAAATGAAGAAATTTATGTCCAGCAACCACCTGGATTTGAAAGTACATAGTTTCTTAACCATGTTTATTATCTTGATAAAGCTCTGTATGGACTTAAACAAGCCCTAAGAGTCTGGTATGCTACTCTGTCCACATTTATGATTAGTAATGGCTTTGAAAAAGGTACAATTGATACTACTTTGTTCATCAAGAGTTACAAAAATGAGATCATTTTAGTACAGATATATGTTGATGACATTATCTTTGGCTCTACAAATCAAAAGTATTGTGACAGGTTTTCAGAGTTGATGAAGAGTGAATTTGAGATGAGTCTCATGGGAGAATTAACATTCTTTCTGGGCTTAGAAGTAAAACAAAATTCAGAGGGTACTTTTATAAGTCAATCTAAGTATGTCTCTGACATTTTGAAAAAGTACAAGCTCAATGATTCAACCTCTATGAAAACACCTATTGCCACAGGAGTCAAACTTCACTCTGATCCTTCAGAAAAATCTATAGATGTCAAGACTTATAGAGGCATGATAGGATCACTTCTATACTTAACTGCCAATAGGCCTGATATAATGTTTACAACATGTCTCTATGCTAGATATCAAACAAATCCAAAAGAATCTCATTTATCTGCAGTAAAGAGAATTTTTAGATACCTCAGAGGGACACCTTCTTTGGGTCTATGATATCCAAAACTCTCTAGTTTTTATTTAACAACATACATTGATGTAGATCATGCAGGGTGAAAACTAGATAGAAAGAGTACCTCTGGAAGCTGTCAATTATTGGGTAACATGCTAGTGAGTTGGTCATCCAAGAAGCAGAACTGTGTTTCAACTTCTACTACAAAGGCATAATATGTTGTTGCGGCTAGTTGTTGCTCTCAAGTCATTTGGATGAAAACTCAGCTCAGAGACTATGGTTTACAATATGACATAATTCCTATTCTGTGTGATTCCAAAAGTGCCATAACCATCTCTGCAAATCCAGTACCACATTCTAAGACAAAGCACATTGATGTCAGGTATTATTTTCTGAAAGATCATGTTGAAAAGGGAACAATTGAGATGTATTTTGTACCAACTAATCTCCAACTTACTGATATTTTCACAAAATCTTTAGATGAACGAAGGTTCAATTTCTTAATTAGCATTTCTTAATTAGCAAGTTGGGAATGTTGAACATGTATACATAGCACAAAGGAGCACATTAGAGTCTCTGATCAACTTATCAGAGCTTTTGACAAAAGTAGCATGTTTAAAACCAAAGCCTCTGAGACTAATTTCAGAGACTCTGGACTTTTAATCAAGGGTCAAAATCATCCTTTTGTGTCTCTAAGCATCTGTCAAGGGGGAGAAGATAAAAAGAAGACATTCTTTGGTCTAGGGGGAGCAAAAGAAAAATGCTTTTCATTTGTTCAGAGGGAGCTTCAGAACTATGGAAACATCAGAGTCTCTGATCTTTTCTCTGATAACTCATATCAGAGTCTCTGATCTTTTCTCTGATATTTACCATTGCTTTCTCAAATAATCAATGCCTTATTCAAGGGGGAGTAGATAAAGTTCAGACTAGACATTCTTCAGTCAAGGGGGAGGATTCTGAATCTTTTTACTTATTCAACAATCTTTAATATCATTTGAAATTGAAAATTCAGATTCTCTGAATCCTTTTTCACACTTATGATATCTTAGATTACTTCACAATCAAATTATTCTTTCAGATAACAAGGTGAAAGGTTTGTCTAGTCAGCAAAAATAACTATGCCATTTAAATATTGATAACTGGCACCCCTTCCTATTTTCTTGGCAACTACACACATAAGTGCAACAGTTACCAAAAACACGTGTCACCACTGGGATGAGTGAAAGGTCAAACGGCCTCAACCAAAGGGTCTAATCACCGCCGTTTCACCTTATGCACTCGAGTGTAACGTTTCTAAATTTGGATATAAAAACAAGTTTAAATACGGATATCCATTTTTACAAATTACTCTCGAGCACTCTTTCTCTCTCAAATAGAACTTGAACTTCATCTTCTTTGCTCCAACTCTCAAATGGAGCCTTCAATGGAATGGTGCAAGCTTTTTCCCAAAACTGGTGAAGCTTCGAGAGTGTATCGTTTTCTGATCAAAGACAACAATCACATGATACAGCTTGATTCTCCCAAAATCGAAGAACAATACAGAATCATATGCGAGTTCTTCTCAAACTGTGAACTAACTCAATCCCTAATCGCATCCACCACTGATTGCCCTCTCACTTTTGTTCAAGAATGGTACTCCTCTAGTCACTACAGCGAAGACCACTACGAAATCATTTAAGAGTTTGACATCTCTTAAACTATGAAATGTAGAGTTGTCATCAACCCTGTTGTTCTACGTGAAGTCATTCCATTACTCGCCACTGAAGAACTTTAAATCACTCGATTTGAAAAACGCCCATCATCTGAAACCCCACTCTAGTTCATTCGACTGCTTGGTTACAATACTGAAATCACCAGGCTGAGCAATTTCAGACGACAAAACCTACCCCATTATGGAACTTTATGTTCTCTGTACTAAACCGAACCCTAACCTACAAACTAGGAAGCATGGACCAAGCCACACCCGAGATTTTGTCTATCATGTATGCGTTATTCTTTAATCGCAACATTGATATGGCCGGAATCATCTATGAACTCATTCTGACTTCAATTGACAAGAAGAACAAGTGTTTGATCAAGGACCTCGATCAAACCACACCTTCCTCCAAAGTTCCTTCAATCACCTTTCCACGATTTCTTGCTTTGATCATCCATGCTGCAATCAATAAACTTCACATTCTGACCCACTCTGATCAAAGCAAGAATCCCTTCTACGTTATGAACAACTTCAAACCAACCATTATTTCTGAAGGATACCCAAGTGATAGAAGGATACCCCACCACATGATTGATCAGGTAAACTCTCAATATGTAGCCCTAGCTTCATATCTCTGTGTTGCCCAAGGACTATAACCAGTCCTGGGAACCCCAACACACTTTGGTCCTATGCCCGAAATGGAGAGTCAGAGCAACTCTACTTCAGAGGGATCAGACGACCCTGAAGTTCAAAGTTCTCTAAGGAGTGAACTATAGGGTACTCCTATCAGAGACACCGAAGTACAGAGAGATGACAACGCACTCGAAGGGGCTGTCAACGAGGAAGCAAGGGAAGACCCCTCAGATGCTAGTGAAGAGAGTAGCTCTACTAGATCTCAACAGGATTTAGCCAATGTGATAATTACTCAGTTGCCTCAGAGTACGACAGATATACCTACACACGATGATGCCTCTATGGCTCATCTATTACCCTTAAATTCTCCCGTAGAAGGTGTCCAACTTAGGGACATTGGCTTAACCTTCAAGCACAAGGATTGACTTGCCTGGATCGCAAGCTCAACTCCCACATTCACTTCCAGTCCTCTGAATCTGAGGAGGAGGACTTAGATGAGAACAGAACGCTCAGAGATGATTCTTCGGATCATCAAGGACTGAGTGGAAGTCCTTCCAGAGACAACGTCCAAACATCTCTAAAAGAAGGATCCTCTTGACTCGAGGAGAAATTGGCAACATGTGTTATTGACAATGTACCCATCTCTGACCTTCTCACAAAATCAGAGTTCCAAAGATTTTGTGAGGAAGCCAGAGGCTCTGTAAATGAGCATAACCTTCAACGAATTGACGGTTCAGAGGCCTCTGCTCTACGCTCTGAAAATGACAATCTCATAGCCGAGGTCTCTACTCTGAAGACCCAACTTATGGATTTCACTAACAGGATTCAGGGGTTGGAACGAGAACTTTTTGAGCAAAATGCAGTTTCTTCTCTAGAGATTGCAGCTCTTAAAGCTCAGATTGCCAACATTCAGAATCAATCTTCCACAGTAGCAGAAGTACAGGAGTTAAAAGAACTGAGGGAAGAGGTAGTGGTTACCAGATCAACTTCACTCTCATCCGAATAATTGGCCTCTATCTCTGACCTCATCAAGTCAACCATTCAATATTCTCTTCCTACAACAGCCGCACCTTCAGAGATCCCCATTCCACCTGTCAGAACTACTGAAGACCTTATCACCAAGAGTGATCTGGCCTCCTTTAAAGATGGAATAATGAGCAGAATGTTGACATGATCCTCAAAAATCTATTATATTTCCCAAAAATAGGTTAAAGCTACTCTGGAGGTTCACAGATTCAATACAGAGGATCAGGTAGCTGAACTCCTTAGCTCAGCATCAGAGGCAATCGCATCAATTCGGCAAGCTGCACTCGACCCTAAGGGAAAAGGATTGGATGAACAAGAATCTCCAAAATATGAACGAAAATTCGAAGGTGACACTTGCAGCGGTGCAACTAAAAGATTCAGGTTTAATGATTCAGAGGGATCTGATAGGGATGGAGCCTCTGAATCTCAAAAGGGGGAGATCAGAGAAACAACAGGACATCCCTCTGAAGTTGCACCCTCTGAACCTACAAATACAAGTGGCTCTGCTCCACCAACATCAACCAATAGGGGAGTTCAAAATAAGGAACCAGAGAGGCACACCACCTCTGCTGAAGACAACCAGACAATCCAAACATCTCCTGTACCTATAATACTCTTAGCATCATCAACTTCAGAGGCTCCAACCATTCCAATTGTAAATGCTATACCAGAGACGATTGGGGCTCTGGATGAAGATGAAGATGAGCAATTAGTGGACTTCTCAACATCCGAAGATGCATTCTCATCACCCGACAGACCACAAATTGTGATGAGAGATGCTTTTAGATCAGAATCTGAACAAGAAGAAAAATAAGAATCTGAAAAAGAAGAAAAATCATATTCTGAAAAAGAAGAAGAAGTTGCTGAAGAACAAATTGAGGTTATTGATGTGGAAGAACATGTTTAAAAGAATGCCCAACCACATCATACTTCAACAGAAACCGAGTTAAGAGAATCTCCAGAGATTGATGACTACATCTATGAAGACACTCAAGAAATCCCTCAATATTCACAGGCGAAGGAACTAGAGACAAAATAATTGTCTGCTGAAGAAACAACCATGGTTGTCGATGAATAGGCTCCTCTAAAGGATCTTGTTCAGAAGGCAAGCATTGGTTTACCAGCTAAAGTCTTAACTCAACCTCCCACTTTTCTTGCCTCAAAGTCAGAGGCTTCCATAGAAGATCACTTTCGATACATTTACTGCGAGTTCAATCTGGAAGATCCTCAAGTCATTCCTCTGAATCCAATAATCAGAGAGAATATGCAAGACTACGAGTAGAGATTCATCAGAGATAAAACAACTCCAAGAGTAAAGGTTCTCTCAGATCATCCGATAACAAAAGTCAACAGAGTCTCTGTAAGGACATTTACCTACAATAAGATCATCTACAGGCAGTATGAGGTAATTGAAATATGATCAGAAGGTTTATGAGTTCAATGATAATGATCTCGTAAATCTAAACCCATATGATCTACCTCATCTGTATGCTTACTTCTTTGCAAAATACGATCAAGGAAGGCAATTCAGAATGGGCCTTTATGAAGTCAGACGTGCAATGGAAGCTTATTTCAAACTCAGAGCAAGACTTGACTTTCAGATTGCTCTAAACCTGGGCGAAGAAAAATTGGGAGTGACTGAACCATTGGAGACGATCGAGAATCTTGACAAGCAGAAGACCGGATCCATATTTGCAGAGCATATGGGTCTTGTCTACAGAGTTAACCAAATCAAGAAAATATTTCTAGCTTCAGAAGTATCGAAGTACTCTGATGAAACCTTAAGAGGTTTGCAGAAGATGATTCATGTGAACGAAGAACGACACAGAGCAGATCTTTTGGCGAAACTGGACTTAGAGTTTGGCTCAATGATTAACTTCAGAGAGCTTGTTATGAAGTTCCATGGAATTTGTTCTAGTGATAGGTGTTAGTTCGTTTCTTATTTTTGGTTGTTACTTTCTCTATTTTGAAATTCCAAATGTTTTGAGAAGTAATATTTAAAGAGGATGACTTTCTCCTCTTCACTTTCTAGATTAAAATTCTCTGTTATTCTTGTAAATTTTTTATTTTCAATACTTAGGAGGAGATTGTTAGCCCCAATTCTGAATTGTAAAAATATTGAAAATAACTCAAGTCTTCCTCTAAAGACATTCAGAGATATCAACAGAGAAAGCCAAGTGCAGCTCTGAAGTTAGTTCAGAGACAGGCTCTTCAGACGGGAAGACGTCAAAGATATCTTCATTAGAGCTCTAGTTTAGAGCTCTGAAGGTGTTCTATATGAAGATCAAGACAGAAGATTTATACAAGTGTTAACAGAAGAACAGATGACACGTCACTTAGTAATAAGATTTTCTTTATAGAGTAGGTCACTATTCAAGCATGTCTTGAGCTTACCTTTTAGGTAAGACACTGTTCAAGCATGCTTCAACTGTCAAGATAGTACACTGTACACTTTATGGTCATATAAATAGGACCATCACTCCATTGACAAAATTGTGCTTTTTGATATATCTTGTATCTGATAAATCTTTTAAATATATTGAAAGTATTTCAAAGAAGATCTTGTACTTTCTACATATTTGTTTATGAACTGTAATATTTGAATCTGCTTTGATATTAAACTATATTGCTTCCACTGTTCTTATTCTTATTGTTTATATCATTTTCGTAAGATTAAATCTGGGATCCAACAAATTCACAAGTATTTATCTTTGGAAACACACGGTTTATTAACATTTAAGCACATGAAAAATGAAAAACATTTAAAATCACACTTCTAAATTCATGAAATCGTTTTGAGAATAAGAAGTGGTTTGAACATTTAAGAACATGTTTTCATATATGAAAGTTGTCCTTCTTTCAGACATGTATGAGATTAAGTTTAGAATGAACCTTATGCTCAACTTAAATCTCATGAAGTTAGCTCATAGTCATATTTGATATGATCGTGTATGCTCTCTCTCAAATCTGCAAACAGTCACAAAGTCTGTCAAAGTACAAAGCTTTATTCACAAAACTTTATTGAGAAGTAAATACATAAAGCAATAAAACAAGTTAAGAACGAGTTCTGATAAAATATAATCAGAAATCATCTACTCCGCCTGAAAATATTGCATTCACAATATTTAGGTGTTGGGAACAGCACAAACTCTTGTCTTTGTACTTGTGCCTTTTCTGTCCCTGTTCCTGCATTATGCTCATCACTGAAACCCAAAGAATTAGTCAGTGAATCAATGTCAAATAGCCAATCAGGACCTGAACCAAGTTGATTTGGTGTGTTCTCATTGCATTTGACATTGTCACTTTCCTCAATAATCCTAGAAGAGGTGTTAAAGACTTTGTAGGCCTTACTTTGAGATGAGTAACCAACAAGAAACCCATCCTCATCTTTGCTATCAAACTTGCCTAGGTGAGTTTTGGTATTGAGAATTGTGCAAGGACACCCAAATGGTTTGAAAAATCCAATAAAAAGTTTCTTCTTTTTAAAAAGCTCATAGGGTGTCTTGTCTTGAGATTTTACTACTAGAACTCCGTTTTGAACATAGCAGGCAGTATTAACTGCTTATGCCCAAAAAGTAATTGGAAGTTTTGAATCTGGCAACAGAGATCTAGCAGCTTCTATCAGAGTCCTATTTCTTCTTTCAGCAACACCATTATGTTGAGGAGTTCTAGGAGCACTGTATTGTCTCTCAATGCCTTTTTCCTCACAGAAGCTGTTTAGGTCATTATTTTTGAATTCAGTTCCATTATCAGACCTAATGACTTTAACTCTTAGATTTGTTTGGTTTTCAACTCCAAGAACAAAGGATTTGATCAGTCCACTTGTCTCATCCTTTGTCCTCATAAAATAGACCCAATTGAATCTAGAGAAATCATCTACAATAACTAAGAAGTAGGATTTTTACCAATACTCATCACATTTGTAGGGCCAAACAGATCCATATGCAGTAAATCAAGAGGTGAAGAAATTGTATTTATCTCTTTGGACTTATGAGAAGTTTTTGCTGTTTGCCTTTAAGGCATGCAACACAATGATCATCACATGAAAATACCTTTTGTGGAAAACCTCTTACAAAGTTGTTTTTCACAAGTTTGTTCATTGTTTTAAAGTTCATGTGACACATCCTTCTGTGCCAAAGAGATGATTCATCTACTGAAGCTTTTGAAAATAAACAATTTAGAGATGAATCAGAAACTACACTCTCCAAGTCTAAGCAATAAACATTGTCCTTTCTAGGAGTTCTAAGTAGTATCATACTTTCATCAACTACCTTAAACCCTGGAGCAAGGATAATACATTCAGTATCATTGAATAATATGCTATGTTTCTTGTCACAGACCTGTGATACACTTAACAGGTTGTATCTCAATTGCTCAACATAGTATACATCCTCAAAGATCATCTTACCTTTTGACACATTACCTTTTTCACTTATCTTACCACCTGCTAGATTATCACCAAAAGCAACATGTCCTCCATCAATTTTTTTGAAGTTTTGAAGGCAGGACATGTTACCTATCATGTGCCTTCCCGTGAGCTGTTGGTTACCCTACACATTTAATAAAGCAGTTAGTTTTTAATAGGAACCTAAGCCAAAGTGGTCTTGGGTTTTCCATTCTCATCAACATATTCATATTTAGATTGGATGAGATTATCACACTGAGAAATCTCATTGCTTGAATACTTTGTCACAATAATGGGTCTGTTACTGGAAGCAGTACTAACTTGATTGGCAGTAGTAACTTTGTTAGCAGTACTAACATCATTAGCAGTACTAATTGAGTTAGCGGTACTTATTTTGTTAGCAGTACTAACTGAGTTAGCAGTAGTATTGCTTGTAGCAGCATTATTTCTGTCAGCAGTACTATTAGAAGTAGCAGTACTAACAGATTTCTTTACTTTTGGATCCCAAACCTGGACAAAGTTGTTTGCTGTATTTTTCTTTAAGTTACTCCTTGGCTTATTTGGAGTATTTTTCTTTGAATTAGCAAACTTATTCTGAACATGAGATTTTATAGGTGCCCTTCTCACATTCTTAGCCATATGATTCCTTATTTGCTTTCTATAGCCAACAGGATTTTGTATATTTCTTTGAAAACTGATCCTTTGGTTAATAGGATTGAAATAACAGTGTTTGGCTAGATGATTTAGCTTGCCACAGTTAAAACAAGGTTTTGGTCTGTTAATTTTTCTCAGATTAATTCCTTGTTTTAATGCCCACTGATTATTTCTATTTCTTTGATTTCCCCTTGTTTTATCATGTTTTTGGGGCTGATTCTGTTTACATGTACAGAGATTAACAACAGTAGTTTGCATGTAATGAACTCCCTGTGCCTTTCCCTTCCCTCTCTCAGAGGTCTCAGCTTTTACATTCTTAACAGTCTCTTCCCCAGACTTTACTTTCTCACTCTTGACAAAAGGTTTACCCCCTCTTTCATTTGTCAGTATGTGGTTTTCTAAGGGAATAACTTTGTGGTCTTTCTCCTTCTTACTCTCAGAGTCCTTTTCTTCAGAATCTGCCTCAATTACTACTTTGTCTAAAGGATCTACTTCAGTGGCTCCTTCAGGTAATTCCTTCTTGTCCTGTCTTTCTAAGAGATCAGAGGTGGGAGGAATATAGTTATTGTTGTATGGTGGAGGTGTGGTGTTGTAGCCTATTCCTCTTCTAAGTTTGTCATGGACTTGAGTTTTTAAAAGTGAGTCCATTGCTTTAGAAGCATTGGAATATTTCTCAATGTCCAACTTTGCTTTCTCAAAATCACTCCTTATCTTCTCACATTCCTCTTCAGACTTTCTAAGCTTAACCTTTAACAGATTTTTCTCCCACTTCCAGTAGTTTGTATCATAGGAATGTTGAAGTTCATTAGCCTGGTAAGACTTAATTTGTTCTTCAAACCTCTCAACAATCAGAACATACTCTCTTCTATCTTTCTCTAACCTTTTAAGGTCATCACACATACTCTGATTGTGATCCATGTACTTTTTAACAGTTTCAATACAGGTTTTAGAGCAAAGATTAGAAGTTACCTCTGTGGGAATATCAGTGCTTGCTGACTCTGAAACTTTAGCCATTAAAGCTTGATTCTGAACTGCTTCTTCTGCTTGGTCACTCCAATGAAATCCCATTCCTTCTTGGGAAACAAGAGCTTGAGAAGAGTTCCTACTATTGAAGCTAGTGGACTGTGATGGTTGATGGTTGCTAGTATGCTGTTGAGGCATTCCACTTCTGCATTCTCTTGCAAAGTGCCCCAGCTTGTGACACTTGTAACATTCAACCTTGGATTTATCAAATCCAACCCCATCTTCTCTGTTCTGAGCAAAGTTGTTCCTTCTAGTCCTTTTAATGAATCTTTTTACCCTCATAGTCAGCATAGCCATCTGCCACTTGATGTCCATCTCTTCCAGATCATCAACATTTATATATTCTAAGTCATCATTAATTAGAGAGGAATTAGCATGACTGGCTATAAAAGCTTCTAAAACTGAGTCATTGGATCCATCTTGCTTTGATCCATGGGCAGCACTAACTGATTCTGTATTAGCAGCAGAATCAGTAGAGGATGATAAAAGAGCTGCATTGTATGAGTGTCCAGAGGGCCTCTTCTTTGCTTTTACCTCTGCTTCAAACACCCTAAGGTCATTATAGAGGTCATCTAATTCCTTGTCCTCCAATTGGTCATTCTGTCTGAAGGAGACAGTGTACATAGTCCATTCATCACCAAGAGATCTTAGAAATTTTCTGTTAACATCATCTTGATCTATCTGGACACCAATAGTAGCCAATTTATCAATTAGCTTATTAAATCTATCAAAAGTTTGAGTCATGGACTCATTCTTTGTAGACATGAAGTTTTCATACTGCTACTTTAGGATGGCCTTCTGATTTCTCTTGGTACTTTTGGTACCAGAAAAACTTTTCTCCAGAGAATTCCAAAGAATTTGTGCATCAGAACAGTTGCAGAATTGATGTTGGTACTCATTAGGTATAGCCAAAAGCAGAGTGGTCAAAGCTTTCATCTCTGTCTGCCTCAACTTTCTCTCTCCATCTGTTTTTGGTGGAGGTCTCTTTCCTTCTGCATCCATCTTTCCTCCATCAGAAGGACCATTCTCAATGATGTCCCACATTGAGAAGTCTGTGAGAAGAATGTACTGCTTGATTCTAATCTTCCACATGTCAAACTCATTGGGTTTGAGCACGGGAACCTTTGATACCAAAACACTGTCGCTTGAATTGTCCATGATTAAAGGCTTATGAATTTTCTAGCTCTGATACCACTTGTCAGGATCGAAACTCAAACAAGAATTTAACACAAACTCAGAAACAATGTTAAAGAAGTTGCGGAAAAACACTTTAACAAAAAATCAATGAAACAATATATAGGACTCAAATCACAAGTTATATTAATTCAACTTGATGATTACACACAAAACCTCAATCTGTTTAACAGGCTAAACAGACGTTCTATACTTCTCTATAGAAAGGATCTAAACTATTCTTGAGGTTAATTCTTTCTAAACAAAACGTATGAATAATTGTTAATTCTAACAAAGACTTCTATACTATATATATACAGAGTTGATTACAAGATAATTATCAAAATAAAATTGATCTTCAGTATCAATACCATATTTATCTTCATCCTTATCTCCAGCTCATCTTTATCTTCAAGTCTTCTTTATCTTTAGAAGCAGCACTAATCTTCTTTTAGCAGTATTAATCATTGAGCAGCATAAACATCCTCAGCAGTATTAATCCTTGAGCAGTACTAACCATGCTTGCAGTAGTAATTTTCAACAGTACTAACTACTAGCAGTACTAACTCTCCAAGCAGTACTAACTATTCAAGTAGCAGCACTAACTTTTCAAGCAGTATTAATTCTACTAGCAGTAATAAAATTACAAGCAGTAGTAATACCACTCAACTAGCAGTAGCATCCATCCTTAGCATATTCAGACCCAACAATTTTCCAAATATTGTGTGTTATTCTTTTCTAAAAGAAAAAGATTTTTATTTTAAAAGCGTGTAATATAATATATTTATAATAGAGTAAATTACGTTTTTCTTTTTTATGGTTTGTTAAAAATTTCTATTTTTGTCCTTTTCCTTGTAATTTTAAAATTATGATTGTTGTCCCATGGTTTATACTTCAATTTTATTTTGTCCTTATGGTTTAAAATAGAGTTAAATGCAAACTTGGTCCGTATGGTTTACATAAATTAACATGTAATGTCCTTGAAAATAATTATTAACGAGAGACGTCTGTATATTTTCATTTTTGTAACAGATATGATCCCTCCTACTAACTCCTTCAGTTAAGGATTGTGTTAGTGTACAAAGATGTTGGATGCAAGATCATCAAGGTCAAGTCAAAAGCTCAAGTCAACTCTCAAGCTAAAGTCAAAGTCTTTGTAATAAGTCATTGTTAAAAGTCAAAGTGTTTAGTTTCCTTGTAATGTGTTAGAGTATAAATACTTTTATTTTAGTTAGTAGACTCATATGACTAAGAGAGGTTAGATGCGTGTATGAGTTTAGTGAGAGAATTATTGAGAACATTCTTTATACGAATTGGAATTGAGTTTGAAATAGAGATTGATTGTTAAATTAAATTTGTCTTCTTGATTTGCACATTATTGTGGGACACACAATTGGTATCAGAGCATACAAAAATTCAGAATCCATTCAAGAATCTGATCTGTTGGTCGACACTTTCAAGAACGCACAAAGCAACTGTAGGGGATCATTTTTTTTATTTAGTTTGGTTTTTAGAGTTGTAATCGTTGCTTTGTAATCGATTTTATGTTTAGAACAAGTTTGATTTGAGTAGCTTTGTCCAATTCACAACTGAATTGTGTGAATTTTGGATTTTTAAAGATTTTTGTTCGAGTTTGGAATACGTACTGATTTTAGATCAAAGATGTAATTTTGGTATTTTTTGATTGAAATCAATCTGTTGTAACCTATTCGAGATATGTTCTAGAGAATATCTGCAAAGTTTTAGTGTGAATTTCTCAGGTTTGAATCAAATTCAAATGGAAAAAGTTGGTTTTTGGTCGAAATGGTGAAGAACAAGCTAGATCTGAAGAACGCGCAAAGTTCATAGGGAAGAACACGCAGAGGGTTAAAACTCGCTAAGGGTGAAGAACACGCAAGTCTCAGCTTGCGAGAAGTAGATACGCGCACATCATTGTGTGCGAGTTTGTGTTGATTGGTTCCTTTGTCTTGCGCGAACTTAGTAGTCTGTGAGAAGTAAACTTTGTGCGCGAACTAAAAGTTGGAAAAATATACTAAGTATCAGAACACGCAACGTGATTGCGCGAAGTGATTTTCAAGAAGCACGCAAGTCTTGGCCTGCGAGAAGCTAGAACTCGCATAACTCTTTCTGCACGAAGCTAGAACACACATGGTTCGGTTTGCGCGAAGCTAAAACGCGCAACCTTCCTTTTGCGCGAACTTAGAACCCGCAAAATACTTCCTGCGCGAACCTTGAACGCACATAGAACGTTTTGCGCGAAGTTTGTGCTTTCTTTGATCTGCGAGTTTCAACACTGAGAATTTTTTTGTGATTTTCCGCGTTGACCAAGTTTGACTTTTATAGGTCAAGTTTATTTCTGAATTTTTGACGATCATTTCAAATCAGTGCAAAGTTAAAGATGACTTCCTGATAGGCTCTTGCTATCGGTACAGATGTCAAGCCACCAGTGTTATTCAAAGGCGAGTATGAGTAGTGGAAGGATAGATTCTTGGACTTCATAGACAAAAATGATCTGGTTGACTACATCAGATTATCTCTGAAAGAAGGAGTGATGAAACCTCCAACAAAGATTCATACTACTGAAACTGATGAAGAGGAAGTTATAAACAAAGAGTATCTATTGCCAATAGAAGATTATACAGAGGAACAGAAGAAAAGGCAAAAAGCTGATAGATTGGCTAGATCTTTTACTCTGCAAGGAATTCCCAATGAGATATATGTGAAGATATATAGCTACAATGCTACAGGGAAGGAAATGTGGGATCAACTTGAGAAGATGATGTTAGGGTCTAAAATTGGTAATCAGCTAAAAGTATCAAATTGTCTAAACAATTATGAAGAGTTCAAAGCTAAGGAAGGTGAAAGTCTTGAATCTACCAATGATAAATTTGTTACTCTTCTGAACGAGTTGAGCAAAAACAGAGTTAAGAAGTCTTAGATTGAGCTAAATTTGAAATTCTTGAGTATCTTACAACCTGAGTGGAAGAGGTTTACTCACCAAATGAAGCAGATGAAAGATCTCAATGAAATACCGTTACATGAAGTGTATGAAACTTTACGACAGAACGAGGAGGAGGTAGAGGAGATTAGAGATGAAAAGAAGAAAGATGAGAAACTGATAGTAGATCCTGTTGCATTGGTAGTTAAGAAGAAATAGAAAAGATCTGTAAGTCTGAATGTTGGTCCCAAATAGCAGTAAGTAAATAACTAAAGTATTGTAGAAGGGGGGGGGGGGTTGAATACAATACACAAAAATTTTCACTTAATTTAATTCTTATTGACTTGAAATCAAGAATTACACATAGAAACTTTTGATTGTTGCGGAAGAGAACAAATAAATTTGCTCAAACAATCTAACACTAAGAGAAATGAAGAACAATTGTAAAGCACTTAGAAAACAATAAGAACTTCATAGAGAGAAAAAGCCAGGCACTTAGAGAACTTGAAGGTTGTAGAACTGGTGGTCTTGAATGTTAAACCATCCCCCATATTTATAGTGCCTCAAACATCAAATGCATGGGACACCTTTTGAGCAAGGGATGGACACAGGTCTTCAGCATGGTACAGGATGTACCTTTTGTCTTGAGGTGACTTTGTCTTAAAGTGTTGACCTGCATGATGGTGTAGACCTTTCCTTAAAATGGTGTAGGAGACAAAGCTTACTTTATCTGATCTTCAGATGAGGTCCACGTCAATACAAGATATAACAAATATACTTTGTCAGAAAAGTACAATTTGTTGGTGAGAAATCTTCGGGCTTTAAAGATTGAGAAATCTTCGGCTCCAGAGGATTGAGAAATCTTCGACTCCTGAAGATTGAGAAATCTTCGACTCCTGAAGATTGAGATATCTTCGGCTCCTATAGATTAAGAGATCTTAGGCTCCTGAAGATTGAGAGATCTTCAGGCTCTGAAGATATGAGAAATCTTCGGCTGATTGAGAAATCTTCCGCTCCTGAAGATTTGAGATCGGCACCATCCTGGCCAATGGTGTTGATCAAGTAGGCATGCTTGGCTTTAGGATGAGAAGTATATCTTCAATTCGCTTTGAGAGATATACTTCTTCGTTGTTTTCTTCGGCTAATTTTCGACTTCACTGAACATTTGTATTGAAACCAAGCTGCTAAAAGAACCTCAAAATATTCTAAGTATGATGATACAAAATGGAAGATCGGGAGGTCATCTTCAAATCTTCAGATGACCCAACAATCTCCCCCTATTTGAGGATGACATCCATACTTAAGTATAAAAGGAAGAGTATACTGAATAATCCATTTTGACCCATTTTTACTCTTTTTGGGTTCTTTTCACATAGATTTTTTCTGAATAAGGATTTATAAGTATATCCGACATTTACAAAAGAATGAAAGAATGAAGTATATCTGTACAAACTAAGTAAGAAGGAAATGCAATTGTATTAAATAAGATAAATAACAAAATTACAAGTACATAAGTAAGATTTAGAGCAGAACATGTAACACCCCGAATTTTAGACCTCATGGTTGGTTATTAGTTATAAATTGTGTTTAAGGACTCTAAATCTATTTTGGGTAATTGTTGCATTGTTTGGATCAAGTTTATCGCATCGTTTCGAATTCGGGCAACGGGTGGGGGTGTTCAGCGATTGTGCCCCGCGATTGTGCCACTGGCACTCTCGCGAGGGCAAGGTAGTGCGGGGTGTACCACTTACGGTACATCTGCCGCGATTGTGCCCTGCGATTGTGCCAATAGCACTCTCGCGTAGGCAAGGTCGCGCGAGGGGGAGTCCAAACGGGAAATTTCCATTAAATGTAATTTTTAGGAGTTTTGAATACCACTTTGGGATTTACAGTCTAGAGGCCGTTTACACACACTCAAGGTGCGATTTTCACACATTTCCTCCCCCATCTCTCTTAATTTAATACTTGGTTGTTGAATCATTAAATTGTGGTGATATCTAGGGTTCTAAGTCTAAGTAAGTATTTACCCACAAAGGTTTCAAAGATTCAAGTCTCCATCCATCCGTTCCTCGAATCTTTAGAGTTTCCATATTCTAGGGTTTTACACTACAATCCTATTGGTGAGTCTCCTAAGCCCTAACTAATCATACTTTCGTTATTATGTGTTAAATGTTTATTGCAAGATGTTCAAGTAAGCCAAAACTAGGGTTTCATGTATTTGTCATGTTTGGGAAAATTGTGATTGGAAGGATCCTTAAATAAGGAATGTAATGTTATATACATGATATGATATGTCAATAATTACTATAGAGTTAGTGTACATTGGGCATGGAAAGTGTGTAGAATTATTCTTATCAGCAGTTGGACTAATGTCTACTAAATGGGGTCTTTACAACATCAACAGTTTGAGCTAAAACTGAAGATAATTTCTTTCTAGTGTCTGAAAGAGATTTATATCAACCTTAGGGTAGAATGATAATATTTTTGCAAAATAGACTTTGGAAAGATTGCTGAAAGTTTTGAAGATAGTTCTTATCAAAAAAAGAGGATATTGTACAAATTGAGCTTAAAGAGGGAAGATTGAATTGCAAAATCTTTTAAAGGTGATCTTGATCCAAAGGTAGAGAATGTTAGAGAATAAATATGTTGGATGCAAGATCATAGAATATTGAAGGTCAAAGTTCAAGAAAGTCAAATCTGAAAGTCAACTCTCAGGTAAAAGTCAAAGTCTTGTAATAAGTCAAAGTCAAAGTTGTTGTTTACTTTTTGTACGTGCGTGTAGTTTAGTTTTCCTTTAATTAGACTTGTAGATAATTGTGTAGTTAGAAGTTCGTGTAACAGAGTATTCACAGAGTTTTAGTGAGAGAAAGTTAGAGAGAGAAAGTCTTGTGCGAATTGAATTGAAATCAGAATTGAAACAGGTTGAGTAATCAATCTAATTGTCATCTTGTTTGTTTGTGTTGATTAGATAAGAACTTGAAATAAGAACATTATCAGAGGTTCAAGGTCAGATTTCCCAAAGCCTAGTCCAGACTTGTCGTCACAAGGTATTTGATCCTGAAAATCCTTTCTATGTTTTTGGAGGAACTTGTCCACCTTTTCACAATTTCTTGATCCTTTTTGAATCTTTTGAGAAGTTTGCTCTTCTCTTTAGCAAGAGTAAAGTTTATAGTTTTCAAATCTTCAAGCTCAGCCTGGATTTAGTCAAAATGTTTTAGCTGAGAAAGACAAATTTTCAGTTGAGAAGAAAGAGATTTTATCTGAGCATTTGCCTTTTTTTTGCGTCTTTGGCTTCATAGAAGTCAATGGTCAAAGAGTCAAAAGCTTCAATTTTCTCAGCATCAGATAGATAAAAGAATAGATGTACCTGAGTAGAAGAGGTGGAGCTCTCAGCAGTAACAAGAGCCATAGAGGTGGAACAAGTTTCACAGTCATCAACATCATCTAGTTTAGCCATAAAACAAAGGTTGGCCATTTCTTTATCACTTTCGGAAGTTGGCTCATCTGTCCAATCATGATATTCAGCGAGAATACCTTTTCCTTTGTTGGCAAGAAAAGCATTTCTTTCCTTCTCTCAATTGTATTTAGCCTTGTAATTTTCAGCACGGTCAGAGATTGAAGAGACAGACGTGTTTGATTTTTGAAAAGAAGGTTGGAAGGAGTCAGACTTGGTTCTTACAGACCTAGAGGAGGTACGGTTAGGAAGGTAGTCTGGATTTATCAGAAGACCTGCTTCTGCACTCAGAAACAAAGTGTCCCTTCCTCCCACACCGGTAACGTTCCTCATTAGATTTGTCAGAGGGAGTAGTTTTAGAAAGAGTAGATGATGATTTTCTAGAAAACCTGGATTTTCCAGATGAGAAACGAGGTTTGCCTTTTGAAAAACCTGCCAGCATGGCAACACCATCTGACTGCTGAGCTACAGAGGTTTCCTATCCTTCATCATCAGCCTCACTAAGATAGGCTTCTGAAGGGTCATTGGGGTCTTCTTGACTCTTATTGTCGGAATCAAAGGGATAGGTGATTCTAGGAATACACACAACATTTTTGGAAGAATCACTGACAAGAGCTAGAGAAGAGCTTTTAATTTCTTTTGTGATAGACTTCCTAAGCAGTTTAGTCTGCTCATAGTTAAAGAGAGTGCCATAAAAGGCAGTGAGAGGCATGGAATAAAGATCCTTGGTAGACTTGATACAAGTACAGATATTTTCCCAAAATTCAGGAAGACAGTCCATGAACTTGCACAAGACTTCCTTATTATGATAGATGCAACCCACAAGTTTAAGATCGTTGAGAAGGCTGTTAAAACGAATGTAGTAGTCTGAGAGAGATTCACCCTTTTCATGACAAAAGAGTTCATACCTTCTTACAAAAGCAATCTTTCTCCTCTTTTTCACTTCAGATGTACCTTCATAGAGAACACACAAAGTGGACCACATTTCTTTAGCAGCCGAAAAGTTAACAAGGGAGTGATAGACCTCATCAGGCAGAGAAAGGGCAATGATGACTCTAACTTTAGTATCAAGAGCTATAAGACGTCTGTCTTCATCATTATATTTATTGGGATCCTTTACAATGTACCTTTCATTTGTTGGAGTTCTTTCTTCCTCATAAGGGTCCTCATCAACATTTCCCTTATCTGCCTTTTTCGCATTGTATCGGTCCCAAACCCTAGGAAGAAAAGGACCTTCATGTAAGATAGTAGGATATCTTCTGTCAACTCCTTCTAAGAAGAGTATCATACGACTTTTCCACAGGAAGAAGTTATTAGGGTTAAACTTTGGTGGTTTGGCTATAGAGCCATTGTCGTATGATACAGTAGTGGTGTTTTGAGAAAAAGCATTGTTCAAAGAAGAAGAACAAGAGGCTGCCATTGCGGATCTAGTTTATTGAGTTAAACTAAACCGCTCTGATACCACTTG
The DNA here is from genome assembly GCA_954870635.1 of Arctium minus. NCBI lineage: Eukaryota > Viridiplantae > Streptophyta > Magnoliopsida > Asterales > Asteraceae > Arctium > Arctium minus. The sequence goes on along the minus strand of OX941081.1, from coordinate 101,717,508 downwards.
TTGGTCCCAAATAGCAGTGAGTAAATAAGAAAAATATTGTAGAAGGGGGGTTGAATACAATACACACAATTTTTCACTTAATTTAATTCTTATTGATATGAAATCAAAAATTACACATAGAAACTTTTGATTGTTGCTGAAAAGAACAGATAAATCTGCTCAAAAAATCTAACACTAAGAGAAATGAAGAACAATTGTAAAACACTTAGAAAACAATAAGAACTTCGTAGAGAGAAAAAGCCAGTCATTTAGAAAACTTGAAGGTTGTAGAACTATTGATCTTTCATGTTGAACTATCCCCCATATTTATAGTGCCTCAAGCATTAAATGCATGGGACACCTGTTGAGCAAGGGATGGACACAGGTCTTCAGCATGGTACAGGATGTACCTTTTGTCTTGAGGTGACTTTGTCTTGAAGTGTTGACCTTTCCCTAAAATGGTGTAAGAGACAAAGCTTACTTTATCTGATCTTCATATGAGGTCTACGTCAATGCAAGATATCACAAAAATACTTTGTCAGAAAAGTACAATGTGTTTGTGAGAAATCTTCGGGCTTTGAAGATTGAGAAATCTTCAGCTCCTGAGGATTGAGTAATCTTCGGCTCCTGAAGATTGAGAAATCTTCGGCTCCAGAAGATTGAGATATCTTTGGCTCCTGAAGATTGAGAGATCTTCGGCTCCTGAAGATTGAGAGATCTTCGGGCTCTGAGGTTATGAGAAATCTTCGGCTGTTGAAGATTGAGAAATCTTCGGCTCTTGAATATTTGAGATTGACACCATCCTGGCCAATGGTGTTGATCAAGTCGGCATGCTTCAATACGCTTCTATACGCTTTTATAGAAGTCTATCTTCAATACACTTTTAGAGATATACTTATTCGTTGTTTTCTTTGGCTAATCTTCGACTTCACCGAACATTTGTATAGAAACCAAACTGATAAAAGAACCTCAAAATATTGTAAGTATGATGATACAAAATGGAAGATCAGGAGGTCATCTTCAAATCTTTAGATGACCCAACACTTAAGAAGAAGAAGAAAGTAATAGTATCTGAAACTGAGGAAGAAGAAAGTGAAGATTCAGATTCTGATGATGGTGAGAACCTGAAACAAGCTATGCTACTGTTGACCAAAGCTTTCCAGAAGAAATTCTACAAGAAACCAGGGTCAAATAGTCAAAGGTACTCATCAGGATCCAGAAACTATGAGCACAATGAGAAAGTGGAAGGTAAAAGATTTGAGGAGAAAAGGCCAGATGAGAAGAAGTATGGGAACAAATATGAGGAGAAGAAAGAATCTAAGCCAGACAAGTGCTATAATTGTGGCAAGTTAGGTCACTTGCTAAAGACAAGTGCTATAATTGTTGATCCAAACTCTCTTAGTGATTTGATAACGACCCTTTTCTATACTTAGTGAAAATTACGTTTAATATGTATTAGTGTTTCACCATCAGCGATCAGACTGAGTCTGTTCAGTTATCGCAGATAGTCTTCTTATAAACATTTAGTATGTATTAGTGTTTCACTATCAGTGATCAGACTGAGTCTGTTCAGTTATCGCTGATAGGTCTGATGTAAACAGTAACGTAATCCCTGAAGACAAGTCTCGCGTCAACAGATGTTCATAGCTGAATCGAAGACGAAGCTTTTGAACAAAGAGAAGTCTACTAGTGACCTGATGCGGATATCAGTGAAGCAAAGACAACTCCACTTATACGCGAAGGAACATGAGTAAAGCTTCAGCGATCGCTAAACTCTTGATATCTCTGCAGAATGAGATATTCAGCGATTGAATGATCACAAAGCTTATACCTCAAGTTTCTATTTGTCTTACCTTGCACCACTCAGTACGATGTGTCAGACAGGACATGCCTCTGCCATAATTCGTACAACAACTCTGTCAACTACACTGTTCATGATCTGGCCGAAAGCATGTCTCCCAAAGTCAGACTTACAAAGCCAATCAGTGAATGCCACGTGTAAAGTGCTCTGCCATGCATTTAATGCATAGGGTATAAATAGGAAGTTCACCCCTCCATCTGAGGGTGTGCTCAATCCTTGAACTCCAAATAGAAACCTTTATTTTCTATATTCTAAATCCCCCATTCTCTGAAATTCTTGTGCAACCATCTTAGTGGTTTCTTAAGTTTGTTTAGATTGAGTCTTACTTAATCTTATTCCGCAACAGACTTGTAAATTGTCTTTGATTTATCAATAAACAATTTATTAAACTTTAAATTATGTGTTTGTATTCAACCCCCCCCCCCCCTTCTACAAACTTGTAAAGCACCTTAGGGACCAACAAGTGGTATCAGAGCAGTTTGTTTAATCTAATAAACAAGGTCTTGCTTCATTCTCTTCTTTGCTATTCTAAATGGCACTTAACACAAACACAAACTACTATGATAATGGTTCACTTTCTAAACCTCCTCGATTTAGCAGGGATAACTTTTCTCTATGGAAAAATCGAAAGATGCTATTTCTTGAAGGTGCTAATCCTACTATACCTGAATATACAGAAAATGGACCCTATGAACCTGTTAGAATTATAGCTGCAGTTCCCGCTACTTCCACCACTGAAGTTGTCCCTGAACGCTATGTCGTTAAGGAAATAAGACAGTGGAGTGATGAAAACAAAAAGAAGGTAGGTATAGATGCAAGAGCAAAGACCATTATCTCAATGGTTCTGCCTGATGAAGTTTTCCATTCTATCATGCATCTGAAAACTTCTAAAGAAATGTGGGAAACCATATGTGTTCAATATGAGGGCACCACTGAAATCCAAGAGACTCAAAAGATTAACTTGGTAAGACATTTTGAAAGTTTCATCGCTGGTAAGAATGAATCTCTTTCTGACGTTCATCAGAGGTTTAACTGCTTAATCATTGATCTAAGAACTGTTGGTAGGACCTATTCTAATTCTGAGGTCTTGACTAAATTCTTATAATGTCTTCCTGAAAGCTGGGACAGCTATTCAATATGTCTTTAGCTGACAAAAGACTTAAATTCTCTCTCTCTAAGCACTTTGTATGGAATATTGCTCAACTATGAGCAATCGAATCTCCTGAAAAAGAATCTTGTAAAAGATTCTAAAGACTCCAAAAGCACTCATGTTGCTTTAGTCTCTTCAGAGATAATTCCATCTCAGTGATCTACTCTCACCATCACTAAGTTAGATTCTGAATCTGAGGATCTATCAGACCCTGATCTTTCAGAGTTCGATGAGTCCTTAGCACTCTTGACAAACTCTTTTAAGAGATTTGCAAGAAAGAGCAATTTCCGAAGAAATAAGCCTCTCTCTCTTACTGAAAAGCCAAAATCAACTCCTGTTGATAAGGCTACTGCCACTTGCTATAACTGTGAAAAGATTGGACACTTTGCTAGTGAGTGCAGGTCTAAAAAGGTCTTCAAGCCTTCTACCTCAAGAAGATCCAGTTATGACAAATACCTAAAGCTGATGAACAAATATCAAAAGCTGAAAAGCTACAAGCGAAAAGGTAAAGGTCTCATCGCTGAAGAACACGACTGGGCTGAATCAGAAGAATCAAGTTCTGATGAAGAAGAAGTCGCTAATCTTTGCCTCATTGTCGAGATTAAAGAAGAAGTGGAAGAACCATCTGAACCTTCTATGAGCTACATATCATCTCAGGTATCTATCTCTACAAATCCCTCTCTGCCTGAAGCTGAGAGAAGTCGCGTTGTTGATGTGCTGACGATTGACCTTTATAATGCTCTAAACGACAAAACTCAAGCTGAGAATAAAAATGTTCATTGAACTCAAGAGATAGAGAAATGTCATGAAAAGATCAGAGAACTAAATCTTTTAGAAGAAAAGTTGAAAGATCAAGTCATTATAAATTAAATCATCAGCATTGAACGCGAACAAGCCATCGCTGCTCTAAAAGCAGAAAAAACTCATGTTGAAAAATGGTGCAAATCATCAACAAAGATCTCTGAGATAATAAATGCTCAAACTCTTGAAAGTGATAAAACTGGTCTTGGCTTTTAGACACCACAGGATGAGCCTAAAGAAGAAAATTCCATGCTTAAGTTTGGAACGTTTGTCACTCCTATCTCTGACACTTCTTATGATCAATTTTATCCTTCTTCTTCTAATTCTATCCCTGAGGAATAATCCAAAGACTCTAAGTCTGCGGATAAAGGAAAATCCATTCTTCGTCCTCAGAAGGCTACCAAGAAAGCAAACCTGAAAGTTCCTTCTAAACCTTCAGTGAATCAATCCTCTAGCTCTGTGATAGAAATATTCGATCTCTGTCCTCCAAAGCTAAAGATTAACCTTAAATCCACGAGATCTGAAGAAATGAAAATTCCTCCCAGATCTCATGAGAAAAGCATTCTTGGACCTGGCCCTGCTCATCTTAAACTTGCAAAACCTTCTACTTCTGGTCCTAAAACCATTTTCAAATATAGAAAATGTTATCACTGTGGTTTTACTGACCATATTGCAAGCAAATGTCCAACTGCCACTAAAGCTGATAAAACAGCTAAAGTGAAGATGAATGCCTCCAAGGCTAAAAAGGTCACTAAAGCTGAAAAATCAACCAAGGTGAAGAATACCACTAAGGTTAAGAAATTAACCAAAGTGAAGATCACCACTGAAGCTGAATATTCATCTGCTGTGAAGACTCCTGAATCTTCCACATCCACTAACTCTAAAGGACCCATTGAAAAGTGGGTACCAAACAACGCTTAATCTTCCTTATGTGTGCAGGGATCAAAGGGCATCTGGTATCTCGATAGTGGATGTTCTCGTCATATGACTGGACAAAAAGACCTGCTTACTGAATACAAGGAAGAGAAGGGTCCCTCTGTGACCTTCGATGGAAATGGAAAAGGATTTACCCGAGGGTTTGGTGTTCTCAGCAATGGGACAACTGCCTTTCGAAGAGTCTCTTATGTAGATGGACTGAAGCACAACCTTCTAAGCATCAGTCAGCTATGTGACAAAGACTACGAAGTTCGCTTTTCTAAGAAAGCATGTTCAGTGGTGGATAAGAAAGGAAAACTTGCTCTCAGTGGTTATCGCAGAGAAAATGTCTATGTAATAGATATGAACTCTACTGAAAACTTATGTTTTCTCTCTAAGGCCTCTTCTGATGTCAACTGGCTATGGCACAAAAGGCTCTCTCATCTAAACTTCAAAACCCTGAATTCTCTCTCTTCTAAGGAACTGGTTTCTGGTCTTCCTCAGCACTCATATGCTAAAGAATCTCTCTGCTCAGCATGTGAAAAAGGAAAACAAACAAAAGCTAGTTTCAAGTCTAAACAAGTCTCTTCAGTGACAAGTCCTCTTCAGCTCTTACATATGGATCTATTTGGCCCTGACAATATCCAATCAATAGCTGGAAAGAAATATACGCTTGTCATATACCTGGGTTATCTTTCTTCGCTGTAAGAGTGATACTCCAGAAAAACTAATATCCTTTGTTAAAAAGATGGAAGTGCTGAATAATCTTACTGTTCGTTCAATAAGAAGTGATCATGGAACTGAATTCAAAAACAGTTCCCTGAATAATTTCTTTGAGAATAAAGGAATTTCTCATAACTTTTCCTCAGTAAGAACACCTCAGCAAAACGGAGTTGCTGAAAGAAGAAACAAAACGATCATTGAAGCTGCTAGATTAATGCTCAGCAATTATCATCTCCCTACTCAATTTTGGGCAGAAGCTGTAAACACTGCATGTTTTACTCAAAACAGATCGCTGATAGTAAAGCGATTTGGAAAAACAGCTTATTAACTTTTTCATAGAAGGAAGCCTTCTATCAGATTTCTTCATATCTTTGGTTGTCAGTGCTTTATCTTAAACAACAAAGATCAGCTTGGAAAGTTCGACCCAAAAGCTGATGATGGAATATTTCTAGGATAATCCTCCATCTCAAAAGCCTACAGAGTTTTCAACAAACGAAGACAATCTGTGGAAGAAACAATTCATGTCTCTTTTGATGAAACTCGCTCAGCGAACTCCAAACCAATCGCTGACAATGAAGAGTTAAATGCTTGGATGTTTTCTCACTACAGAGAAACTGAACCTTTCTTCTCAAACCATCAGTACACAGATTCACCCCTACTGTTGATGATGATCCAAACATCATACATCCTAACGCTGAATCCAACTCATGGGATTCAGCTGAACCTCTAAACACCTTACTACCATCAGATCTACCTCTGTCTGAAAACCTCTCTAATAACAACAGTCTGTCCACTACTCAACAGTTAATTGTTGATGAACCTCAAACGTCCTCATCAATAAACATCCCAATTATTGATCTAACCCCTGAGTTGAGCGATCATGCTACTGCTCAGCGATGGACCAGAGATCATCCAATAGATCAAATTCTTGGTGATCCAGATGCAGGTATTCAGACACGACGAAGATTAAGTAATATTTGTCTCTTTGTCAACTTTCTCTCTTTAATAGAACCAAAGAAGACTGATGATGCCCTCAGAGATCCAAACTGGGTCAACGCTATGCAAGAAGAGCTGACTGAGTTCTCTCGCAACAAAGTTTGGAATCTCGTTCCTAGACCATCTAATAAAACTATTTAGGCACCAAATGGGTGTTTAGAAACAAGTTAGATGAACATGGAACCGTAACCCGCAACAAGGCTCGACTTGTTGCTCAGGGATACAGACAAGAGGAAGGCATAGACTATGATGAAACCTTTGCCCCTGTGGCTAGGCTCGAAGCAATTCGACTATTCTTAGCTTATGCAGTTTACAAAGACTTAATTGTGTATCAAATGGATGTAAAATCAACGTTCCTCAATGGAAAGCTGAATGAAGAAGTCTATGTAGAACAACCTCCAGGGTTCTATGACCCTAAGTATCAAAATTATGTTTATAAATTGGATAAGGCTCTCTATGGTCTAAAACAAGCCCCTCGTGCTTGGTATGACACTCTCTCATCTTTTCTTATCTCTGAAAATTTTGAACGTGGCAAGATTGATAATACGTTATTTTTCAGAAAAATAAAAGGTCATATAATTCTTGTACAAATATATGTCGATGACATAATATTTGGTTCTACTAACCCATCTCTATGTACTCGCTTCGCTGAACGAATGAGGAAAGAATACAAAATGAGTATGATGGGTGAGATGACATATTTTCTTGGTCTTCAGATTAAACAATCTGACAAAGGTACTTTTATCAGCCAAGGTAAGTATGTTAAGGACATGCTGAAGAAGTTTGATCTTACACAAACTTCAGCGATGAAAACTCCTATGGCACCTCCTCTGACACTTAACAAAGATCCTTCTGGAAAACCTGTTAATGTCACTGCCTATAGAGGAATGATAGGCTCCCTGTTGTATCTTACGGCGAGCCGACCTGACATCATATACTCCACTTGTTTATGTGCACGCTACCAATCTGAACCCAAGGAATCCCATCTGATTGCTGTTAAGCGCATATTCAGATATCTGAAAGGAACTCCTAACCTCGGTCTTTGGTATCCCAAAGACTCAGGGTTCGATCTAACTGGTTATTCTGATAGTGATTTTGCAGGTTGTAAACTTGACAGAAAGAGTACCACTTGTGGATGTCAACTCCTAGGAGGAAAGCTGGTAAGTTGGACAAGCAAAAAGCAAAATTCAGTGTCCACTTCCACAGCTTAAGCTGAATACGTAGCCGCTGGAAGCTGTTGTTCTCAGATCTTATGGATGATAAATCAACTATTAGACTATGACCTTCAGCTATCAAAGATTCCAATCTATTGTGACATCACTAGTGCTATCGCTATAGCAAATAATCCAGTGCTACATTCAAAGACAAAACACATAGAGATCAGATATCACTTTATCAGAGATCATGTGATGAACGGTGATATTGAACTTCATTTTATCCCTACTGACTTTCAGCTTGCTGATTTATTCACCAAACCTCTCGATGAGACAAGGTTCAACTTTCTCATCAGTGAGCTTGGAATGCTGAATCTCGAAGAATAATTCTTCAGCGTTCATGCATTGTGTCAGTAATCATAAGTTCTCCTTTTATCATTTTTTTCTGATAAACATTCTGACTCTCAGGTATGTTCTCTCCATCCCTACAACTGAATCTTCATTCAGTTAAGATGTTTTTCAAAATATAAACCTTAATCACTGAACTTTCTTCAAATGATTAAAAGATTTTTGAAAAATAAATTTATCACTGATATTTCTAGTCAGCGATCCTTCTTAAAAAGAAAATCTATCGCTGACTTTTCTTCAGCGATAATTTCAAAACGAACAAATGAACAGTCTCTCTCTTCTATGACGTCATTTGAACCAATAATCCACGACATGCTTTTTTCTGACACGTTCGTCCGTTGCCCTTCCATCCAATCAACTTCGTGGGACGTGTCTATGTCATGATGAACATTTGTTTTCCCGCCTCTCTCTCTCTCACGTATAAAAGGAATGTTTTTCCATTCTTCTCATTTTAAGCTTTTTGGAAATACTTTCTAAACAAGAATTCTCTCTCAATCATTCTAGCATTCTCAAGCATTTGCATCATCCTCTTCAAAGATCAACAGGTTATTCTTGATCTTTTTCTTATTCTTATCTTAAATCTTTTTACATAAAACTCCATTTATGGACTGCCATTATGGGTTTATAAGATTCTTATCACATAAAATCATTTTCATTTTTTATTTTATTCTTTAAAAACCATTTTATTTTGATTTTTCTTCATTCAAAAGCTTTGGTTTTTATTCTTGTTCTTATATCTTATATTAAGAACACCTCTTTAATCTTCAAATATGTTGATTTTTCTATGTTTCTTTCCCAAAATAGAAACTGGACAAATCTTCTTTATTTTTTAGACTAAAACCTTTCTTCTATTCTTCTATCTGTTTACTCTCAGAATGTCTCAATCTGCACTTGTCGCCTCTAAGAACGTCAAGTTCGCCATCTCTGACTCAGAGCTTCCCAAAAACAATCATCTTGCTCGCCTTGACTTTGATGGTGTCAAATACCCACATCTGAAAGAAGCCTCAAAATTTCTAAAGCAATCCTGCATTGCTTACGCTATCACTGTGGATCCCACTCCTTCCAAAGCTTTACTCCAACAATTCTGGTTTACCGCTGAAGAAACCTCTATCACCAACAAAAAGGGTGAATAGGTTCCTGTTGTCTCCTTCAGCACTGAACTTGGATCAGGGATGATGACTGCCTTAGGTCTGAGGAAAGCTCTGCGTTTTCCTGACAAACCCAGGAATGGATTCGATGCCTTGCCAACTGATACTGAACTCATCCAATTCCTGAATGCAATGGAATACTCTTGGGAACCCAAGCCAAGAACGACGATTCCAAACAAGAAGCTGACTCTTGTGAAGAAGGCACTGATGCCTTCTCAGCTTAACTACATCTTCTCACACTTCATTCAGTGTATGAGTGGGAAGAGTGGGTCACTGGACCAAGCCAGCAAGATTCAGGTCCAGATGGCTTACTCAGTGATCGCTGGAAGAAACTTCGACTACGCAACATCTATCTTTGATGATCTAAAGTCAAAGATAGAGAATACCGAGAGGGATCCCAAGGTCCCCTACGTATGCTTCATCTGCGCGTACCTGGATTTCCTCTACCCTGCTACTTACCCCACTAACTCGGATGCATCTTTTCCAAAAGTGGGTCAGCGCTCCCTGGAGGTCAAGACGCTCCCCAACGAGGTAAGTATCTCTGAACTTCGCTCCTGACTCTCTCTCCTCACTTATTCGTCTTCAGCGGCCACGCAAGAGGTTCCTTCTTCTGCTATCCCTGCCGCTACCCCTTCCAAACGACCATCAACTGGCTCCCTTGGTCCTTCGAAGAAGGCCAAGGTGACCAAGGAGAAAGCTACCTCTAGCTCTATAACTAAGGATGTTTATCAACAAACTTCCTTGGATGCATTCGTGGGTCTCTCCTCCACATCCTCAACGATACCCACTTCAACCGTGCCAGCGATCTCGGTCGCTGTCACAACAACAGTGACACAACCTACGATATCAGTTCAGCAACAAACTGAGGTAACTACCCCTATCCCTACATCTTCTATCACCATCTCTAGTCCTTCTATTTCTTTGATCTCTAACCCTCCATCTATTTCTACTCAACCACAGTTTGGACCCATAGGACCTGAACATCAATCTTTTGAGGAATCGTTACAATTCTACAAAATGTTTGATAATTCAGGTATCCCTATAACCTTAAACACTTCTCCCAACTCACCATATAAGGCTGTTTCTCAGAAACTAACTTATATTTCAGGTCTTAGTTTGGCGACTGTTGACACCAATGTCAACAGTTTGAGTGCAAAGGTGGAATCTCTGACTGCCTCTCTCAACAACACCACTAATGTTGTTCAATCAGCTGGTGAAGCACTGAAGATGCTGACAGCCAACTGCGCCTCCAAAGCGTTTCTCAAATCGCTACTCTCCAAGAAGCGATTGTCAAAGTCAAGGAAGAATCACAGCAACAGTTTGCAGCCCTGGCTACAAAGGTTGATTCCTGTGAAGTTCTTCTTCAGCAAATCCTGACTCACCTGAAGGCACCAGCTCCAACTCCTACTCCCTCATTCACAGAGAACGATCGTACTTCGCTGAACATTGCCGTGTAGTTCATTCATCAGGCTACGTCAGATCTTCCTGCGTTTGAAGGTCGTCTGGACTGTTTGGAGGCTGAAGTTCAGGTGTTGGCCGCTGCAAAAGCTTCATCTCCTTCTAAAGATCTCTCCCTCAATGATAATGACAAAGAGGGGGAGAAGGCAGCTGAAGAAAATACGGAGTTTGAAGTCGCTACTAAGGTCCAACAGAAGGAAACTCCCTCTCAGGTTGAGGGGGAGATAGCTGCTGAAAAATCCCCTCCTTCTCTCGAAGATTTAATCGATGAAGAAGAAGAGGACGATGAAGATGAATCCCTTGATCTTGAAGATCAAGAGGAAGAACCTCATCAAGATGATGATGATGACGATGAAGAAGATCCATCGCTATGGTGTTTTTCAACTGTCACTTCATCAGCGATAGCTTCGAAAGAAGTTATCAAAGCAGGGGGGAGCCATGGAACTTCTTCAGGAACCCCTTCCCAAAGCAAAGGTGCTACTGCTGAGGGAAACCTGAAGAAGACTTCACTATCTGAGGAGAATCCTTCTCAGGTATGCCTTTCCCTCGTTCCCTTATCCTTCTATAAAAATCCCACCCCTGTTTCTTTCTAGCCTTTATCTCTCTTCTTCCATAAAAATAAACAAACCTTTTTCATTTTCTGACCAGACAGTTCTCTCCCCTGCTTAAAGGAAAAGAGCTCCAAATAATCCCAGCTGCTGAAGCTGATGACCAACCAATCCCAATCTCTGTAAGAGAGATTGATGAAAAGGAAGAAGAAGAAGAGGAAGAAGAGTCCCTGCAACATCATGGAAGGCCCTCTAGACCATCTCACTGGTCAGAGGAAGAGATCAAGAAAAGAACAGAGATGATCTCTCATCTGGAGAGTCAACGGCTGAAGATCCCCTCTCAATCAACAGATCTAGAGTTCCTGACTGAAGCTGAAATTGAAGAATCCGTCAGGGCTGAGAAGCTGATTGCTGACTGTCAAAGAGATGCCTCTCTGGCTCTCAAAATTCAGTCCTCTCAAGTCAAAGACAAGAAGCTGAAAAGCAAACCAGTGGAAGTCCAGGCAGCTCTTTTGAAAGAGATTGAAGAGGAACGCTCCAAAGAAAAAGCGGTCAGCGATATTACAGTCGATTGGTGCAACCACAAAATTGACTATCGCTCTGACCCAATGAAGATCGTAGTTGTCGCTATCTCTGGAAGAAAGAAGAAGGACAAAGTTTCTGTCACTATGGAGATTACCAGAGAGGATGGAAGCTGCAAGGCAACGTTTGTTTCAAAGTTGGAAAGTCTCGGCTATATGTTGAAGGGATAAATGATGCTCTCATCAATAGAGTCGTTGCAATTTTAAAGGTGTTGTCTGCTCTTCCTTCTAAGTCAAAGCAGATCAGAAGAAATCCTGTCTCCTCCTCCTCTGAAAATGTCGCGGTGATCAGGAATGAAACCTCCATCAAATTTTCAAGAGAAGCTCTGTTCGGTCCTCCTCCTGATATTTCAGTTCTGGATCTATCTCTGCCTCCTGGTGGACCATATGCTGCGGGACAAGTTCTTGAAGAACCTTTTGGAATCTTCTTCAGAGATGACGAGGAACAGCTCAAATTTCAAAGAGTCTCTGAAATCCCAATCTGTCCCCTCGCTCTTCTCAAGGATCTCATGTGCCTATGGTGTACTCTCTCTCCTGCTGCTGAGCCACTCATAGCTATCATCTGCAAAGAATCTTTAGAGCGAAGGCAAAAAGGAGAAGAAATACTTGAGTATTTGATCAATCCTCCTAAACCCTCTTTAGATAGCTGATAGATTATTTTCTTTCTTGTAATCTATTAGTTTAAACTTACAGTAGTTAGTACATCACTTGTACTTGTAATTTTCATACCTTGTAATTCTTTTCTTGGATTAATGAAAATTTCAGTGAAGTACATAACTCTATCAGTACTGTAAAAGATCCCTCAAAATAGTAATTGGGACATGTATGTTATGAGTCCTGATTATTCCATCATTTTGAATTATAAAGTAATTTTCTTCAGTTACTTTGTCATTATCAAATAGTGGGAGATTGTTGATCCAAACTCTCTCAGTGATTTGATAACGACCCTTTTCTATACTTAGTGAAAATTCCGTTTAATATGTATTAGTGTTTCACCATCAGCGATCAGACTGAGTCTGTTCAGTTATCGCTGATAGTCTTCTTATAAACATTTAGTATGTATTAGTGTTTCACTATCAGTGATCAGACTGAGTATGTTCGGTTATCGCTGATAGGTCTGATGTAAACCGTAACGTAATCCCTGAAGACAAGTCTCGCGTCAACAGATGTTCATAGCTGAATCGAAGACGAAGCTGCTGAACAAAGAGAAGTCTACTAGTGACCTGATGTGGATATCAGTGAAGCAAAGACAACTCTAATTATACACGAAGGAACATGAGTAAAGCTTCAGCGATCACTGAACTCTTGATATCTCTGCAGAATGAGATATTCAGCGATTGAATGATCATAAAGCTTATACCTCAAGTTTCTATTTGTCTTACCTTGCACAACTCAGTACGATGTGTCAGACAGGACATGCCTCTGCCATAATTCGTACAACAACTCTGTCAACTACATTGTTCATGATCTGGCCGAAAGCATGTCTCCCAAAGTCAGACTTACAAAGCCAATCAGTGAATGCCACGTGTAAAGTGCCCTGCCATGCATTTAATGCATAGGGTATAAATAGGAAGTTCACCCCTCCATCTGAGGGTGTGCTCAATCCTTGAACTCCAAATAGAAACCTTTGTTTTCTATATTCTAAATCCCCCATTCTCTGAAATTCTTGTGCAACCATCTTAGTGTTTTCTTAAGTTTGTTTAGATTGAGTCTTACTTAATCTTATTCCGCAACAGACTTGTAAATTGTGTTTGATTTATCAATAAACAATTTATTAAACTTTAAATTATGTGTTTGTATTCAACCCCCCCCCCTTCTACAAACTTGTTAAGCACCTTAGGGACCAACAAGGATACTAAAGAGGTATGTGATATGACTGAATCTGATTTTTTAAATCAAATGCAATCCATGATGATTGAACTTCAGGATTTGCAGTCTCAACTTAAACACGAAAAAGGTAGCATTAAAAATAAAAACCAATCAATACTGAAACTCAACAATGATATTGCTGAGAAGAATGTATTGATTGAGGCTTTACACAAAAATATTGATATCAGTATTATAGAAAAGACTGTAATCCATAATCAACTATATGAAACATCATCAAAATTTAAACTGTGTGAACTTGAGATTAAAGAGGTTGCAAAAAAGTGTTTATCTTTGAAGAAAGAAAAAAATCTTTGGTTGAGAAAGTAAGTGTCTTGGAAGAGAATCTTTATACTCTAGGTCACACTGAGAAAACCATTCATCTCAACAATTCAAAAGAGAGTAGTGAGTGTTGGGGTATCGGCTATGATAACCCACACAACTTGAAAAAGGGTATTTCCAAAGTGCCTGCTTTATACGATTTTGGTTTTCTAAAATTGGCACCTCAATTCCCTGAACTCAAAGTTAAATGGACAAAGTTATCAGATGAGAATGATGTGTGTCCCACAATCAGTATATATCAAGATATTATCAACGAATTATCAATTGAAACACTGCTTTATTGATTTCAAATTCAATGTACAGTAACTCTCCCTCTAGTTCAAGTACACGCACAAAAACTAATTCTCCGAACTCTGTTACCTCTCTCACAACAAGGAAATAAACCTATTTATACAACAAAAAGAAAACGCACAAAACATTATTCACTGAACAATACAAACGCGCAAACAACTAAAAACAGAAAAAATACAATGTGTTGACTTTGACTTTTATTACACAAGACTTTGACTCTGAATGAGAGTTGACTTTAGCTTTGACCTTCAGTCTTCAGTCTTCTATTATCTTGTATCCAACAGATTTATGCTCTAACAGATGAAGATAAGTGATGAGTGGATAAATTATCACATTTTCCATCACTTTTTAGTAGGATTTTCTAGAATTTTAATTTCTCAAATCACAATATTTGAGTCTTTTATTCTTAATTTTACCATTTGTTGAGTTGGGAGCTAAGTGGTGGAAATTGACCATACTTGTGTGCTTTTATGTTAACTTTCTGATGAATGATGTTGCAGCAGGAGTCACAATAGGAGGACTACAGTCATAGAAGAAGCTTCATAATTCTTTTGGTTGATGCAACTAGCTCTTTGAGGATTACTTGAAGATATTCGGTGAAGGAAGGACAATGGCAGAGCATATATGCTCTCTTAACATATTCTTGTTACCTTAAAAGATGTTAGTTGTACTTTAGTTTGACATCTGATTCCTTGTTAGTGGTGGGGACCATGTCCTTTGTACTTTTTATTCTCTTATTATGCTTTCTTAGTTGTTATGCTTTAGGAGCTCCTCTATGTATAAATAGAGGGCTCATCTACAGTTGTTTAGTGTCTCTCATTG
Organism: Arctium minus; assembly: GCA_954870635.1. Lineage (NCBI taxonomy): Eukaryota > Viridiplantae > Streptophyta > Magnoliopsida > Asterales > Asteraceae > Arctium > Arctium minus. Next base: position 101,702,465 of record OX941081.1, on the reverse strand, counting down.
TATTGGGTACCAGCGGCAAGATAGCTCACATAGCTATCTTAGCCTTTTTAATATTAAGTCTTTAATTCCAGTACGCTACTGTTCAGTGTCACAACATCGTTCACAGCACCTTTACATTTCCTTGTCATTTACAATTCGGATTTACATTTCGGCTTTACATTTCTGTTCTTTACAATTACGCTGTCCAATTCCAGTCATTTACTTTCATGCATTTGCTCTTTATCTTTCCAATAATGTCGCACAACATGTGTCAAGCGATGATGGGGTAAGTCCCTAGCTTGGGTGTAAGTGATGGTTGGGAGATAAAAGCCAATGTAGTATGGATTAATGTTTTGCTACTAGCTATCAATTTCACTATTCACTCCTTGTTTCTGAGTTTCGACCAAGTGCTTCTTGATGAGGTGACGTACATTATTTCACTTGGGTAAGCGGCTTGTTTGCAAGCTAGCATATTCTTCAGAACACTGAAGTGTTATAGGGGTTGTAACAAACCCTCTCAATCTTTATTGATTGTAAACTATACGGGGGTCATAATAATATCTGTGTGGAACCGGTTAGTTCGCCTAATTAGTCGCTGCCGGTAAACCTATTCTAATATGAACCTTGCAAAAATGGTTTTGTGAAACGATAGTGAAGTTGAGAACCTAGTGTTGCAGCATCAGTCCTATTATTTAGTTGCTTACAACTCCAGCCGGATCTTGCACCCTTGCATTCTTTTAATCTGTTTTAAGCACTTTAATTTACTGTCAACAACACTCAAAGATCATTCCTTCCAAATCTCTTTCTGAAATCACCTTTTAATACTGACTTAAGAATCACGGCTTGTTTTATTGTCTCTGTGGGATCGATACTTGGTACTTAGTACCACTTTATTACAAGTCAAACGATAGTGGTTTTACATGTATACTTGCATGGGACTCCATTTGTGATTTTCGGGTTACATAATCTGCCGACCACTAAGGAAATTGAGAAAAGGATAAATAAAGCTAAAATGCAACTTCTATTTCGAAATGAGAGGATGAATTCCAGTTACAGTTCCGAACAGTCAAAATGTCTTTCTAACGATTACTTTCAAAGCTATTCTACAGAGGAAATAGAGGCAAAACCGATTGAAGGCAAAAATTATGTTTCTCCTCTCATTTTCGAAAGTAAAATTTCTGAACTTGAGAACACTCTTGTAGAAGAGAGGATTTTGACTGGGCTTAAACAAATGATATTTTCAACTGTTGTTTTATTAACACTGATTTTTCAAAGTATTCCAAAGCTTCTAAATAAAATGATGTTAATAGTCTATTTGATGAAGAGTTTTATTCCCTAAACTCTGATGGTTGTTTTAATGAATGTGTTGATCAATTTTATTTTAGTGCAAAACTTCCAGATCATACACAATTCATTATTAATCCTAATGGTTTACCAGTGTGTATGAGAAAGGTGAATCATCAATGAAAGTTGATAAATTATTTTCTGTGAGTACTACTCATGTAAGAAGAAAAAGAATAGGCACTCACAGAAACGGATTAACACTAGTAAATCAAAGAATAAACAATCTTTTAAATCTCACGGTTCTAACTTACAAAGTTCATATGTTTCAGATGTGAAAAGGAAAAAGCCTGAAGTGAAATCAGAGTGGAGACCAAAGGTAGAAAATTAATGAGACTGCAAAATCATGTTATGATATTCAGTGTAATAGAATGACTCTTAGTAATACTGATGTAGTTGGTAATGTTGCTTTTTACAAACCAAAACTTGTAACTTCTTACAAACCAAAACTTGTAACTTCTTTCAAGCATTACTCAATAAAGCAATTACTCCAATTATCTCTGTCTAATAATAAGTCTTATACATATGGTCGAAATGGTTTTGTGTCTTGCCAATATTCTGATGATTGGTTTGGTGCATATCATGTTTAAAATTCATACGTTTCAAAAGGTTTTCAAAATCAAAGAGGACCCAGATTCAAATGGGTGCCAAAATCTTGTGCTAACATGAAGGGACCCAGATATAAATGGGTACCTAAACCTGTTGTTCCTTGATTTCTCATGTCCTGACCTGTCATATGTGGTACTTGTATTCTTGTTGCTGCAAGCATATGACTGGGCAGAAAGATCTTTTATCTAATTATACTGAGAAATTCTGCGGGAACGTCAGATTTGGAAATGACCAGTTTTCACCAATCTGGGGATATGGAGATGTTATCCAAGACAATGTAACGATTAAGAAGGTGAGCTACGTTGAAGGATTAGGGCACAACCTATTCAGCATTGGTCAGTTCTGTAACAAAGAACTATTGGTCGCGACGCGGAAGTCAAACCTCTACACGATAAATTTGTTTAGAGTCACGACTAATAATGAGGTGTGTCTACTTTCAAAAGCCTCTATGCAACAAAGCTGGTTATGGCATAGAAGGCTATCTCATCTCAACTTCAGATACATCAACAAGTTGGTAACTGATAATTTGGTGAAAGGACTTCCAGAGATGAAATCTGTTAAAGAACATCTGTGTCTTACGTGTGAGAAGGGTAATATGAAAAGGGCTTCACGTAAGCCTAAGCCTGAACCGAGTACAAGTACTTCGTTAGAACTGCTGCATATGGATCTCTGTGGTCCAATGCGAACTAAAAGCATTAACGACAAGAAGTATGTTCTAGTGATTGTGGACGATTATTCCAGATACACTTGGGTCAAATTTCTAAGATCGAAAGATGATACGCCCGATGTCATCATCTCATTTTTAAAGACCACTCAAGTAAATTTGCAGAAAGCAGTAAACCTTCTCAGAATAGACAATGTCACAGAATTCAAGAACAAGACTGTAGATGATTATCTCGAATCGGTCGGGATAACACACCAATTTTCTGCTGCCAGAACACCATAACATAATAGAGTAGTAGAAAGGCGAAACAGAACTCTAGTAGAGGCTGCTCGCACTATGTTGAGTCAATCTGATCTGCCTCTATTTTTGTGGGCTGAAGTTGTGTCAACTGCATGCTATACGCATAATAGTTCCATTATCCATAGACGGATTGGTAAAACACCATATGATTTGATTAACAATAGAATATCTAGCATTAAACATTTTCACATCTTTGGATGCAGGTGTTTCATGCTAAACGATAAGGAGAACTTGAACACAGAGTTTATTTGAAGAAGTCGGATGAAGGCATTTTCATCGGATATTCTCAAACGTTTGCAGCATACAGAGTTTATTTGAAGAAGTCGAAGATTGTGGTAGAAAGCGTAAACGTAACATTCGATGAAGAAATGGCTTCTGTTCAAAGCGGTTCAGAATCCGTTATGACTAAGGTCTTAGCTTCTGAGCAAATCAGTCCAGAACCTGCGGTTAATGTTACTAAGTCTGATAAAGTGTCAACATCTACATCTCATTTAACAGATTTAGATTTACTGTTTGAATTTTTCTATGATGAGTTTCTTGGTACTTGAGTGACTAAACCTGTTGTGATTGATAGATCTGTAGATTCAAGCAATCATCATCCAATCACTTCAGATGTCTCAATTGAATCCGATCTCCCGATTTAGGAAGAAACTCAAATTCAAACACCTACTCACTCAGTTGAAGTTGCTAATGAAACTGTCGAGCAAGAAGTTACACAATCTGTTGGATGTTCGGCAACGCCTACTTAACAGTCATCAAGTGTCCAACCAACTGAAACTTCTTCACCGATTGCTTCACCTGAACCCCTTACTGAACAACAAGATGAAAGTGGATATCTAGATGCTCAACATGATTAATCTGCATCTAATCCACTTCCTCATGTTTACAAGTGGACCAAAGAGCATCTGGTTCATCAAATCATTGGAGATCCATCTAAGTCGGTGCAAACTAGGTCTGGAACTGCAAACGAATGCCTATTTGACTCTTTTCTGAGCAAAACAGAACCAGCAAAAGTTTCAGAAGCTCTTAGTGATACAGATTGGGTTACAACTATGCAAGAAGAGCTCAACCAATTCGATGCGCTAAAAGTCTGGCGATTGGTGCCCCGACCTGAAGGGAAGACTATTATTGGCACCAAATGGGTATTCAAAAACAAGAAAGATGAAGATGGTGTTGTAATTCGAAACAAAGCACGACTTGTTGCTAAAGGATACAGACAAGAGGATGGCATTGATTATGACGAGGCATATGCACCAGTTGTGCATATTGAGGCAATTAGAATGTTTCTAGCCTACGCTGCACACAAAAACATAACGGTCTATCATATGGATGTCAAGACATCCTTTTTGAATGGATTACTAAAAGAAGAGGTGTACGTTTCTCAACCAGAAGGATTCGTAAGTGCAGACAAACCTGATCATGTTTATATTCTAGACAAAGCACTCTACGGACTCAAACAAGCCCCTCGAGCTTGGTATGATGTTTTATCCAAATTTCTGGTCAAGTCTGGCTTCTCAAAAGGTAAAATCGACACCACTTTATTCATTAAAAGGGAGAAAGTTGATATCATTTTAATTCAAATCTATGTGGACGATATCATATTTGTTTCAACTAATTCAAAGTATTGTAAGAATTTTTCTAACCTCATGGTGTCACGTTTTCAGATGAGTATAATGGGAGATATGATTTTTCTTTCTCGGATTACAAGTTAAACAATTTTCTACGAGGATTTTTATAAATCAAGCGAAGTATATTGCTGACATTTTAAAGAAATTTAATATGTCAAATTATACTTCAATTTCTACCCCGATGGCACCAGGAACTAAAATAGGCATTGATCTTTCGGGAAAAGTTGTTGATGTTAGAACCTATCGAGGGATGATTGGTTCTTTAATGTACTTGACATCTAGTCGTCCAGATATAATGTTCTCTACATGTTTATGTGCTATATATCAAGCTTCACCCAAAAAATCCCATATGTTTGTTGTAAAGCGCATATTTAGATATCTGAAGGGAACTGCAGACCTTGGTTTGTGGTATCCTAAAGATACAGACTTTGAACTAACAACGTATTTAGATGCAGATCATACAGGTTGTATGTTAGACAGGAAGAGCACTTCGGGTCACATACAATTTCTTGGAGACAAGCTCGTAAGTTGGGCATCAAAGAAACAACTTTGTGTTTCCACATCGACTACTGAAGCAGAGTACGTAGATGCTTCCAGTTGCTATTCTCAAGTGTTGTGGATGAGAACACAACTTCGAGACTATTGTTTCCAGTTCAACAAATTCCGATATATTGTGATTCGAAGAGCGCCATTGCAATATCAGCTAATCCTATCCAGCACACTAAGACTAAACATATAGTTGTGAGATATCATTTTATCAAAGATAATGTCGAAAAAGGTACAATCGAACTTTACTTTGTAAATACAGATTTGATACTTGCAGATTTGTTTACCAAGCCACATGACGAAAAGATATTTAATTTTCTCATTTCGAAACTTGGCATGTTAAACCTCAAGACTTAATCTGTTGTTACCTAGTAAAGTTTAGTTTTGTTATTTTTCTTCATTTCTTTATTTTTAATCTGAAAGATATCTGCACTGAAAGGTTTTGTTCTTGTTTTCAGGGGGAGTTAGATAAAGCTTACTTGATCTACATTCTAGGGAGAGTTGTAGATATTTGCATATATTTTTCACTGACATATCTAGTGATGCATATTTTTAGGGGGAGTTAGGAAAATGACATCTGATTACATCTGATCAGAACTCGTTATTAACAAGTTTTACTACTTTTATGTCTTTTATTTTTCAATAATGTTTGTGAACAAGACTTTGTACTTTGACGATTTTTTGACTAATTGCAGTATTTGAGGGGGAGCTTACATGATTATATCTACTATTACTTTCGAGCCGACTTTATGAGATTTAAGTTGGGCGTAAGGTTTAATTTTATTCTTAATCTCATACATGTTTGAAAGAAGGGAGACTTTCATACATGAAAACATGTTATTAAACGTTCAAACCACTTCTCGATTCTTAAACAGATTTCATGAATACAGAAGTGTGATTTTAATTGTTTTCATATATTATGAACTTCAATGTTAAACGAACTGTGTGTTTCCAAAGATAAATACTTGTGTTTTATCTTTTCCATATACTGTCAAGTATTCACACACACCGGTTTAGTATTTTTTTGTTGACTTTATTATTACCATGTCTCATATAGAAATAATTTTTCGATGGTAATAAACCCCGTTTGAACTTCATTGAAATTCGAGCGTGATTTCATTCAAAGCATTTCTTTTAAGACTTGTCTATATTTGATTCGTATAGACAATATCGAATTTTTCATGACCTAAGCTTTTATTGCTATATCATTCATATTTGATCTTTTCATACATTGTCAGATTCTCAAACAAGTAATTTGTATTCATTTCATTCATTCAATTTCCTTGTTTTGAGAGAATCTTTCAAGTTTTAAAAATACTCAAATCTTCATGATTATTTTATTGAGCATACATATATCTGACATGTATTTCATATTGTGCTTTAACTGTTCAAGTTAAACCAATTGAGCGACATTTTTCTTATAGGTCAACTACATGGGTTTATTGTGTGAGGACTTAACTTAACTTCTATGAATTCACATTAACCAGTGTTTCCAACCCATGAAGTTAATCTTGAGTGATCGAGAGGCGAGGAGTCAATATCCGAGTGTGGGAGTGTGCTGAGATAAATTTAAAAGAGAGTTTGGTTAGAAGTAAGCTCAATGTTAAAAATATAGAGGGTGAGAGATCAGAGTAAAAGAATATCAAACTCTGCACCAACTTTTTCTGAGTCGGGCAACCAAATTACTGTTGTTTTACAAATTTTTTCGTGAACATCATTGAAACAGGCAACTAGTCCATGCCAACTCTGGATTTAAACCGCACCAGTTACTTATCTTTTTCATAACAAAGAGATGTTTCAATTTTTCTTGGGGACGGAAAACATAATCTATCTTGTCTTCATTCGGAAGATGTAGATATTGAAAAAGAAGGAAGTCTGCACCACCTTCGCACTTCAATCATGGACAATTGAGTCTGTGTATTACTATTGTTGTCTCAATGGTTTACACATTTTGAGCCTAATTGAAATAGCAATCAACATGCTTAATTCTTTCATGCACAAGCACGTACACACAGAAAGTTCATTTTTCTGACTAAACGTTCATAGTTTAACCTTGTGTTATTCGATGATTGAATTGAAGGCCTGGGGGAGTGAACATCAAAAAGTTCCTTTCCAATGTGTATTTGGTACACATAGTGGCTTCGTGCTACTGACAGGCATTATTAACTGATTTATTTGTAGATTCAGGTGTTACATTCTTATTTGTCTGAATTTGAAAAGATTCAGATGAATATATTATGAATTGACCGATGTTCAGTGGCTCAATGGCAAAGATCAATGGTCAGAAAAGGTTCATGACATTTCTTGAGGAGGTTTTGATGATTTCTATGCTTTATCATCAAAAAGGGGGAGAAAAATATATTTCAAGAAATGTTGTTTGAAGAAATGTTTGTAACAGTTTTGGAGTTGATCAAAAATTGGAAAGGAAATTAAGGGAGAAAGAATTTCAACAAATATGATTTGGAGAAAGTTTGTTGCAAGAATTTGTCAAGGAATGCAAGTTATGGTGAGATTGTACAGAATTGAAAGAGAAAGCTCAAAGAATTCATAATATTCATTGGAGTTTACTGAAAATTTCTTTGAAGATAATTTGCTGAAGCAAAAAGAGCTAAATCTGAAGATAATTTCTTTTCTGAAGTCTGAAAAAGGTTTTATTACCTTGGGGAAGATTGTCTTAGTTCTTGATGAGCATACTCACAGATTTTGGGGAGATTACAGAAACTTTGAAGAATGCTTAAACATAAGGAGAGATTATTCTATGATGCTGAAATTTTTTATGATTCCAAAGAGAAGAGACAAATGCTTATCTTTCTGATGATGATCATTGTTGAAAGAAATTTACAAGGGGGAGATTGTATTCCATATCTTTTTATAGATGATCTTGAATCCAAAGGGGGAGATTGTTAGTTCACAAAGATATTGGATGCAAGATCATGAAGGTCAAGTCAAAAGCTCAAGTCAACTCTCAAGCTAAAGTCAAAGTCTCTGTAATAAGTCATTGTTAAAAGTCAAAGTGTTTAGTTTTCTTGTAATGTGTTAGAGTGTAAATACTTTTATTTTTGTTAGTAGACTCATATGACTAACAGAGGTTAGATGCATGTATCAGTTTAGTGAGAGAATTATTGAGAGCAATCTTTGTAGGAATTGGAATTGAGTTTGAAATAGAGATTGATTGTTAAATTGAATTTGTCATCTTGATTTGCACATTATTGTAGGACACACAGATTGGTTAGTGAGGAACAATTTTGCCTATTCATGCTCCTCTCCTTCAACTTTCAATTTTAATAACAGATTTAGTCTCTCAAACTACTTTTCATTATTATAACATACTGGTTATACCCGCGCGCGATGCTGCACGAAGGATCTCAAATTTAAAGCCGAGAACTCGAAATAGCAATTTTGTTTCACGTTTTCTTCTATTTTCTATCTATGGTAGTGCTTCATATACAAATGCAAGGTCAACATATTCTATTGGTGGGAGAGGATTGCTAGATATCACGGTTTCAATGCCATAACATTTATTATTCTTTAATTTTAAAGACCATCATTTAATCTTAGCTAGTCGGCAGGCCATGGTAACTCTCAGTTATTAGGTGGAGAGGGTTGTTTTTTCCTCACTTGAATAAAGAGGGTGCTTGTGATACTTCTTTTTACCAAATTTATAGTGGTGAGTGGTGACCATCATGAAACACCATCATGTACAAGATTGGTTTTGGTTGGAATTGATGAGGTGTAAATGTAGTTTTCAATGGATACCATTAAGGTTGTAAACGAACCGAACGTTCGACAAACTGTTTAGCGGAAAGTTCGTTTATGTTCGTTTATTTAATAAATGAACGAACATGAACAAGTTTTTTTGTTCGTTCAAACGAATATGAACAAAGGCCTTGTTCGTTCATTTATGTTCGTGAACGTTCGTTAATGCTCGTTTACATTCGTTTGCTCATGCTCGTTTATGTTGTACATTTATGTTTTAAAAGAGGTATTATTGAAATTTGAAAAAAACTGTAATAGCCTTTTCATAATATAGTATAAATAGATATAGATAGTATATATATAATTCTATATATTTATGCTATTTTAAAAATATTATAAAACACATAAAAATATTCAATAATTAGTTTATATTAAAATTATTGACGAAAAAATTATAATGATATAATTTATAAAAAGAATGAAACGTATTTTTAATATATTTTACGATTATGTATTTTTAATGTGCTAACGGTGAAAAGAATAAAACGTATGGATATAAAACAAATTAATTTGTAGATATTCATTATATTTAATATTACGGTTAAATTAAAAAATATTCAATATTGGGCTCGTTTTGAAGGTATTGACGAGACAATTATAATGGTACCATTTGTAAAAAAAGAAACGTATTTTTTCATTGCATTTTTGTTCATATACGACTATTTGTGTTAATATGATAATGGTGTAAAATGAAAAAAAAAAACAAGGGATATAAACTGAATTAAATAAGTAATTGTAAGGGTGATAAATGTAACATTGTAAATGGAACCTGGGGAGGAAAAAATGACTTTCAAAACATTGTAAATAATTGTTTTAGAATATTTATATAGTAGTATAGATATATATTTGGTCAGTCAAATTACTTATCATTTTAATAACATATTTGGTCCCTCCCTCAACTTTTATTTTTAGTATTTGGTCCTTCCCTTTAATCAATAAAAAATTTGTGGCATAAACATATATCTTCTAGTTATAATGAGCAAAATAATTACATAGAATTTGAAGTTTAGATTTCGCAATGAAATGTTTTATTTTTTCAAAAACATTATTTCCATAAAATCCTTTAGCTCAAATAAAACGTAATTTTGATAAATGTTTTTTTTTTGTTTTTTATTTTTGAAAGGGTGTCCTAGGCTATGCCTAGACTAATCCATTGGCAAATTATGACTGTAAGACATTAGCCCTTATTAAATCTCAGTGGTCACAATTGTTGTCTACGCCTGGATTCGAACCCTGAACAGATGGGATATTCCACCACATCTCGGGCCTCAACCAGTACGCCACAACCCTTGTGGTGATGTTTTATTTTAATTAGGTGAAAATTTAAAAACAGATTCAAAACTAAACACTTGACAATATAGTAAATTATGAGATATAAAAGTATAAGTTAGATAATTTACTAAACTAATTAATATACGAAAAAATATTATAGTTACATAAGATATAAAAATATAAATTTAACTAATTTATTTATAGGTCTGAGATCATGTGAGAAGTGCCTTTTTTGGTGTGAAGTATGAGCTGTGGTTTCTCACCCTTGGATCAAAATTAATGAATGATCAATGGTTGTAATTTAATATTACCATAAAAAATAGCTTGAGGGTAGTTTTGTAATTTTATCTCTATGGGACTTGTACTCCAATTGTTTTAGGATAAAAAAACACACACTTTATACGTGTAATCGACGTTTCGTTCTCTCTCTAAGAAATTTTCCGGCGAGTAAACTATTTTCCGACAAAGGCGAAATCGGATGTTTTTGAACAGTAATTGTTGGACCCGAAGGTGCTTAACAAGTTTGTAGAAATTGGGGGGGGGGTTTGAATACAAACACAAATTTTAAAGGTTTAATAAATTGTTTATTGATAAATCAAAATACAATTTACTAGCTTGTTGCGGAATAAGATTATGTAAAACCTAATCTAAACAAACTTAAGAATCACACAGATTGTTTGCACAAGAAATAGAGAATAAAGATTGAGAGAATATAGAAAGGATGGGTTTTTATATATTTTTAAAAGATAGAAGGCAACTCTCAGATAGAGTCTTGATCTTTCTATTTACACCCTATGCATTAAATGCACGGCAGGGTACTTTACACGTGTCCTTTTATGGTTTGTTACATGCGTCTGACTTTTGGAGACATGCTTTTGGTCGTATGGTGAACAGTGTAGATATCAAAGTTGTTGTACGATCAGTCGCAGAGGTATGTCTCTTCTGACAGTTGTACTATGTGTGCAAAGGTAAGACAAAAAATTTGGTGCATAAGCTATGTGATCTTCAATCACTGAATATCTCTTCCTTCATAGGGATAGAGGAAAGTTCAACTATCGCAGAAGATTTTCCTCAGGTTTCTTCGCGTGTAAGTAGACTCGTCTTGGGTTTCACTGATATCCGCATCAAATCATGAGTAGACTTGTCTTTTGTTCAACATCTTTGTCTTCGATTCAGCAGTGAACATCTTTTGTCGCGAAACTTGTCTTCAGGGATTACGTCTAACTGTTTACAAGAGATATCATCAGCGATACTGAACATACTCATTATTTGATCGCTGATAGTGAAACACTTATACATACAGATGTTAAACGTAATTTTCACTCAGTATAAGAATGAGTCATTATCAAATCACTGAGAGACTTGGATCAACAATCTCCCCCTATTTGATGATGACAAAATAACTATGAAGAAAATTACTTTATGTCAAAATAAAAGGATAGTCAGGACTCGTAACATACACGTCCCAATTACTATTTTTAGGGATCTTTTACAGTACTGATGAGTTTAAGTACTTCACTGAAATTTTCATTAAATTGTAAAAAGAAGTTGCAAAGTAGAATCATGAAAATTATAAGTACAAGAGAAGTCCTATACTACTGTAAGACTAACTAATAGATTACAAGTAGAAGAGAATCTATTAGCTATGTTTTTAGGAGGTATCTGGATAGATCAAATAATCTAGTACTTTTTCTCCTTTCCTTCTTCGATCAGCGACTTCTTGTTGAATGAGAGCTTTGATAGGATCTGCTGATGGAGAGTATCCACACCACAAGCATAGAAGATCTTGCAGATGGCTTAGTGGGCATATAGGAATTTCAGAGACTCTATGAAATCTAAGGTGTTCCTCATCATCTCTGAAGAAGATTCCATAAGGCTTCTTTATCATTTGCCCTTGTAAGTAAGGTCCACCAAGAGGCAGTGATAGATCTAATGGAGAGAGATCAGGAGGAGGCCCGAACAGTTCATCCATGGAGAACTTGATGGAGGTTTCATTTCTGATAACTGCATCATTTTCAAAGGAAGAGGCATGCTTTCTTTTAACCGTTCTTGGCTGAGATGGAGAAGCTGATGGCACATTTGTGTTGTCAGCGACCCTGTTGATAAGAGCTTCAAGAATATTTTCAACAGGGCCTCTGTATGTTGATCTTGATTTCTTCAGTGCTTCTATGAACTGTAACCACTCTGAATAGCCGAAGTGCACCAGTCTTGATAAGAACATAGCCTTTGAACTTCCATCTTTTCTGAATATCTCCATGGTGACTGAGGCTCGATCCTTCTTTTTCCTTCTAGAGATAGTTATAGCTGTAATCTTCATTGGATCAGATCGATGTTCGAGCTTTTTCATGCACCACGCTAGATTTGCATTGTTGATCTCATTTCTTTTAGCGTTTCCCTCATCTATTTCTTTCAACAAAGCAGCTTGATCCTTTACTGGATTCTTTTTCATGTTGTTGTCTTTGAAAAGAGATGAATGAACCTCAAGAGCTAGATCAACGTATTTTTGGCATTCAACTAGCAATTTTTCAGCTCTGACAGATTCTTCAATTTCGGTTTTGGACAGGAAGTCAAACTCTTCAGTTAAGGATTGAGGAAGGATCTTCAGCCGTAAACTCTCCAGGTTGGAGATCATCTCTATTCGACTTTGTTCAACATCCTCTGACCTTTCAAGAGGCCGAGAGGGCCTTTTTGGATGACTCAACGATTCATCCTCTTCCTCTTCTTCATCAATCTCATTGTTAGAGATTTGGATTGTTTGTTCTTCAGAAATTTGAGCTGAGATTATTTGAAGAGAAGTTCCCTTAAGCAGGGGAGAGAACTGTTTGATCAAATAGAAAAAAGGAGTTAGTGTTTATTTTAAGGAAGAGAGAGATAAAGGCTAGAAAGACAGGGGTGGATGGTGAGAAAAGAAGGATAAAGGAAGTATGGAGAGACATACCTGAGAAGGTAGCACCACCTCAAAAGGTCATAGGAGTTTGAGGTTTCCCTCGGCTACTATTCCCTTCTGCTTGCCTTGGGATGGAATACCTGAATCTTTTTCCTTTTGTCTCCCCCCTGTTTCAGTGATAACAACGCCTTTCATCGCTGGCATTGATGAGAAGTTTATTGCAGAGAACCACTGAGATGGGTCTTCGTCTTCATCATCGTCAGCGATGACGTCGTCATCACCTTCTTGATCTTGAAGATCAAGTTCTTCCTCGTCTTCTTCTTCTTCTTCTTCTTTTCTACTTCCTGCACTTGAGAAGAAGAAGGAGGGGCCAGATCTTCAGCAACCTTCTCCCCCTCAGCATGAGGGAGAGGTTCATCCGCTATTTCCTCCTGTGCTACTGCTGGATTTTCTTCATTAAGATTCTTCTCCCCCTCTTTGTCATCATCATGGGGGAGGTTAACAGCAGTGTCAGCAACTAGGACTTGGCGGGCATTCGCCTCCAACTTATCCAGACGTCCTTCTATCTCTGGAATAACAGAAGTGGCCTCATGAATGAATTCCAAGTGCGAGTTTTGGATCCAAGAAGTGAAATTCTTGGGCCACGTAGTGTCTGAAGACGGGGTGAAGGTAGACCCGGCAAAGATAGAGGCGATGATGAGTTGGGAACCGCCAACGAGTATGACAGAAATCCAAAGTTTCTTGGGGTTGGCGGGTTACTACAGTCGTTTCATTCAAGACTTCTCCAAGATAACTTCGCCACTCACCTCGCTCACAATAAAAATGTCTAATTTCTTTGGACCAATGCGCAAGATCAATCCTTTCAAACACTCAAGAAGAGATTATGTGAAGCTCCTATTCTATCCCTGCCCGAGGGATCGTATGATTTAGTAGTGTATAGTGATGCTTCCAAGATGGGGCTCGGGTGCGTGCTAATGCAACGGGGAAAAGTGATAACTTATGCGTCGCAACAGCTAAAGAACCATAAGAAGAACTACTCGACTCATGACATGGAATTGGCAGCAGTGGTCTTTGCATTGAAATTATGGCGGAACTATTTGTATGGGACGAAATGTATTCTTTTTACCGATCACAAGAGTCTTAAGTACATCTTCAATAAAAAGAAACTCAACATGCGACAAAGAAGGTGGCTTGAGTTACTAAAGGACTATGATTGTGATCTACTCTACCATCCCAGTAAGGCCAACGTGGTGGCAGATGCATTGAGTCGGAGGAGTCATGAAGGCGGTGTTAAGTTATCCCTCACGATAATCGAGGTGGTATCAAGTCTCTTGGAAAACATCAAGACGAGTCAGATAGAATCCCTCAAGGAAGAAAATCTCAAATCCGAAGTCATGGTAAAACAAAGTGGACTTTTAACGAAAGATGGTCGGGGACTTAAACTTTTTCAAGGGCGAGTTTGGGTGCCAAAATTTCATGGAAATCAAGATTTGCTTCTAGAAGAAGCGCATAAATCGATATATTCTATACATCCCAGTAGCACCAAGATGTATAGAGACTTAAAGTTGAACTATTGGTGGTCGGTGATGAAGCTAGACATGGCCAACTACGTGGAAAGGTGTGTCACGTGTCTTCAAGTCAAGGCAGAACATCAAAGACCGTACGGAAGTTTACAAACGTTGTCCATTCCCGAGTGGAAATGGGACAACATCACCATCGATTTTGTGACAAATCTACCGAAGACCTTGCGAGGTCATGACACCATTTGGGTAATTGTTGACTAGCTAACCAAGAGTGCGCATTTCCTTGCAATGCGAGAGACCTTGCCAATGGAGAAATTGGCCAACCTTTATATCGATGAGGTGGTGTCGAGGCATGGAGTCCCGTAATCTATCGTGTCGAATCGGGAAAGTCGGTTCACATCGTTTCGTCCCCAAACGGATGGTCAAAGCGAGATTAAACCTGAGCACAGAGATTAAACCTGAAAGAATTGGGCATGAGATTAAACCTGAGCATAGTGTACCAACCCCAAACGGATGTTCAAAGCGAGAGAACGATTTAGACGCTCGAGGACATGTTGCGTTCGAGTGTTATAAACATCGGAGGAAGTTGGGACTCACACATACCTTTGGTGGAGTTTTCTTATAATAACAGTTACCATTCTAGTATCGTAATGGCACCATTCGAGGCGTTATATGGGCGTAAGTGTAGAACTCCGGTTTTTGGATTAGAAGCTGGCGAGAAGTAATTCGCCGGACCAGAAATAGTCCAAGAGACGGCGGATAAAGTAAAGGAAATTCGAGAGAGATTAATGGCGGCGCAAGACTGATAGAAAAGTTACGCAGAAAAGAAGAGGAAACCGGTCGAATTTCAAGTGGGCGACCACGTCATGTTGAAAGTATCTCCATGGAAGAGGATTATTCGGTTTGGAAAGTGAGGGAAGCTTAGTCCTCGTTTTCTCGGACCCTTCGTCATCTTAGAGAAAATTGGACTTCAAGCGTACCGGTTGGATTTACCACCAGAGATGGATGGAATACATCTTACCTTTCACATGTGTTACCTTCAGAAGTGCCTAGCCGAGGAGGAAAGCGTGATACCCTTGATGGAAATCCGAGTAGATAATGGAAACTGTTGCGTGGAAGAACCGTATGCGATCTTCGAGTCGAAGGCGAAAAAGTTGTGGCATAAGGACATGGTTACGGTCAAAGTCCAATGGAAGCACCATCGTGGTGCTAACATCACTTGGGAGTCTGAAGATGACATGAGAAAGCGTTATCCTCAATTTTTCGCTTAGAGTGAGATTTCGGGGACGAAATCCAAACTACGTGCGGAAGATTGTAACACCTGGATTTTTTAGGTAAATATCAAGAATTAGTTAAACCTTTCATTTTACGTGTTAATTGACGTTAATCGCATCTTTCTAAGTTGCTTTTCTATCTGAGGCTTTTATGTGTATATGTTACCCTATGTTATTCTCGTAATCCTACCTTGAATAAAAATTATGGTCGCGCGTGCGTCGGCTACCTTTTGGGAAGAAAATCAGGCCCCTGCAGGTGATGGGCGACATTGCCCCAGCGAAAATGCCCTTGGGCAAAGTCATCGGGCATAGTCGCCCAGGGTGTACCGAAGGTGTTGGTGACCCGGCGACATTGCCCCAGCAACAATGCCCATGGGCAAAGTCGCGGGGCATAGTCACAGTTGGCGTACCGCGGGAGGTGGTGAGGTCGCGACAGTGATCGGCGACAATGTCATTGGCAAAGTCGCCGGGGCATAGTCGCCTGCGTGGACCAGACTCCTCTTTTAAACCCAATCTGATGTCTCATTCCACATCTTATCACTTTGAAATCGGGACAGCTCCTCCTTGGGCGATTTTTGGGTCTTTCAACACATTCCACACTTATTACTAGGGTTTTGGTTGGTAGGATCATTTATTGATCATCAAAGCACAATCCAAGTTCATTTATTGAAATATTTTCAAGGATTCTCACTCTTCTCCATCAAGTCTTCTCTTGGCTTTTTCTAGGGTTCCTATTTTCTAGGTTTTAACCAAAACCTAGATTGTGAGTTTAATAAACCTTTGTTAAAACTAGATACACATCATAATCTACTACTTGTTATTATCTTGCATCTAAACTTGAAATGTCTATTTTTCATGTCTAAGTATTTGGGGTTTTCCTTATGTATACATGTTTATGCTTATCTTGCCATGACTAAAAAGAATACATATCTTGATGTTATGATGATTCTTACTTTAGACACCATTTGGTGTTATCACCACTACATGATTAAAAATGTGACCATGCTAGTCTTATATCGGACTTTGTATTGATTTGGGATGGTAATATTGTACCCATGGTTGGTATTGAGATATTCTTGGTTATTATGTGCCTTGAGACCTCCTATAAATTATATTGGACGAACCAAGTCAGTAGACACTAGGAGGATATAGTCTTGGGTGCCACTTTAATGGTATGTGTCTAGACCTCCGCCATTCGGGGTAATGCCATGGTTGTAGTCTTCGGATGTGCCAGGTGTTTCGGATGTCACTCTTGATAGTTGGCATCAAGGTATATCGACTATTTGGGTGGAACTTGATTGGTGCTATGGGTCTCCCCTATTGACTCCACATTTAATGAAATCTGCTTAACTGCTGATAAGAATTTTATTTGATTTTATATGCTATTTCTTGTACAAACTCACTAGGATTTTTGGCCTAGCACTTGTGTGGTGTCGATGTGTATCTCAGGTTCTAGTTATGCCGTTCCAAAGCAGGTATAGATGCGCTTGGGTGAGAGCTTGGGGAAGGTGCTTTTGAGAGAACTTGTTGTGAAGGCGTTTTGGGATCTATAGATGACACCCATTTTGTAATTTTCTTTCTAGCATAGAAACTAGATTAGTTGGTTGTTGTCTATTCTCCATTATATTAAAACTGTAATTAAACAGGTTTAAATATTTCCCCATTTTTGGGAGGCTCTTGCTATGGCAATTTTAGTATGCCACATGTCCGTTTTTCGGATTTTTGTTATCCCTATTTTTAGGGTGTCACACGGAAGAGCAAGGTTTGAAGACTTACCTCTTTGTCAGCGGGTTTGACTTCCAAGGCTCGAAGTCCAACCTTGGAGAAGCTGCAGTCACCTTCCTCAGGGTATTTGTCATCTAGGAAGAAGTGGAGAATGGCAGAGATGAAACGGACATAGTAAATTTTGATGTCCCTTTCAGCCTTCTCGATATTTGACAAGAGATCTTCAAAGATCGCTTCAACGTAGTCGAAATGTCACCCAACGAGCACTGAATTGAATGATATGAGTTAAAATGATGTTCATCTCTGAAGGCATGTTTGCCTTTTAGAACTTACTCATGCATTGAATGATATGAGTTAAAATGAAGTTCAGCTCTGAAGGTATGTTCGCCTTTTGGAACTTACTCAACTTCTTGTTTGGCATTGTAATGCGAGGCTTGAAATCCCATTGGTAACCCATGAAGTCCAAGAAGTGAATAAGTTCAACATCAGTAGGTGGAGCATCAGAGCCTTTGGTGGTTTTGGAAGGAAGACGAAGTGCGGTGCGTATGGCAAGAGCTATGATGTTCCCTGGACCATGTTGAGTATGGAAAGTTATGGCAGGGATTGGATTGCCTTGTTTGCTAAGGACCTCACCCTTATCAGCGGTGAACCATAATTGCTGAAGAAGAGATTTGGAAGGCTTGGGATCAACCTTCAATGCATATCATAGACATGACTCCTTAAGAAAGTTTGCAGCGTTCACGAGATGAGGATATTTTTCAGTGTCGAAGTCCAAGCGTGCTAAGTGGTTGCTCTTAGCAACTTTAGAGTCAGCAAGAGTGAACTTGAAATTCTTGGAGGGAATGAGATTAGCTTGAGCCATTTCTGGAATAGAAAGAAAATAGAGGAGAATAGAATAGAAGGTTTAGAGTCTAAAAACCTTGCAAAATATTTTACCAGTTTCTAGATAAGGAAAGAAACTTGAAAAATAAGATTGTTTTTTGAGGAAAAACAGTTCCTTAAAAAAAGGAATTGAGTAGGCTATTCTTAAAAACCATGAGGTTTTTGCAAACAGTAAAATCACAACGAAAATGATTTTAGCTGTGAAAACACTCCTAATCCAAAATAGAAAGGAACTTTTAAACTAGTGTTTTTAGAAGATAAAGGATAAGAACATAAACCTGGAACTGTTTGAAGATTTGAAGATTTCAAGATGTAGAGTTCTTAGTTTCTTTGCTTGAATGCCGAAAGGAAGTTACTTGCCTTTTAAGTTTTTAGAGAGCGTAAAAGCCAGAACTGTAAATGGCATTCATTTTATATGAGGAGAGAGAAAGAATTTGGAGCGGAAAAAAGTGGTCATCATGACACGGACACGTCCCATGAAGTTGATTGGACATGAACTGCAACGGACGAACGTGTCAGAAAAAGTTGTGCCATGGATTATTGGTTCGAATGACGTCATAGGAGAGAGAGAAAAAATGTTTTGTTTTAAGAAAGTATCACTGATAGAAATTTATAGATAAGTTTTTATTTTAAAAGGATCACTGACGAGAAATATCAGTGATAAGATTTGTTTATAAAAAAAAAGCTTTTAATCACTTGAAGAAATTCAGTGATTAAAGTTTTTTTTTTAAAACGTCTTACTGAATAGGATTCAGCGAGAGAAAATGAGAGAACATACCTGTGTCAGAGATATATAATCAGGGATTATGAGGATAGGTAGAACCTTTTATAACTAACATGATGCATGAATGTTGAAGAATTAATCTTCAAGATTCAACATTCCAAGCTCACTTATGAGAAAGTTGAATCTTGTCTCATCAAGAGGTTTGGTAAAAAAATCAGCGAGCTGATAGTCAGTAAGGATAAAGTGGAGCTCTATATCACCATTCATCACATGATCTCTGATAAAATGATATCTGATCTCTATGTGCTTTGTCTTTGAGTGTAGCACTGGATTGTTTGCTATAGCGATGGCACTTGTACTGTCACAATAGATTGGAATCTTTGATAGCTGAAGGTCATATTCTAATAATTGATTTCCCATCCATAAGACTTAAGCACAACAACTTCCAGCTGCTACATACTCAGCTTCAGCTGTGGAAGTGGATACTGAATTTTGCTTTTTACTTGTCCAACTTACCAGATTTCCACCAAGGAGTTGACATCCGCTAGTGCTGCTTTTTCTATCAAGTTTGCAAACTACAAAATCACTATTTGAATATCCAGTTAGGTCGAACCCTGAATCTTTGCGATACCAACGACAGATGTTAGGAGTTCCCTTAAGAAATCTAAAAATTCGCTTGACAGCGATCAGATGGAATTCCTTGGGTTCTGATTGATAGCGAGCACAAAGATAGGTAGAATACATGATATCATGTCGGCTCGTTGTTAGATACAGCAGGGAGCCTATCATTCCTCTATAGGTAGTGACATTAACAGGTTTTCCAACTGGATCCTTGTTTAATGTCAGGGGAGGTGCCATAGGAGTTTTCATCGCTAATGTTTGAGTAAGATCAAACTTTTTCAGCATATCTTTAACATACATACCTTGATTAATAAATGTACCTTTGTCAGATTGTTTGATCTGAAGTTCAAGGAAATAAGTTAGTTCACCCATCATACTCATTTTATATTCTTTCTTCATTCTTTCAGCGAAACGAGTAACAGAGATGGGTTAGTAGAACCAAATATAATGTCATCAACATATATTTGTACAAGAATAATATGACCTTTTACCATTCTGAAAAATAAGATGTTATCAATTTTACCACGCTCAAATTATTCAGAGATAAGAAAGGAAGAGAGGGTGTCATACCAAGCACAAGGAGCATATTTTAACCCATAGAGAGCCTTATCCAATTTATATACATAATTTGGATGTTTAGGGTCATGGAACCCTGGGGGATTTTCAACATAGACTTTTTCATTCAACTTTCCATTTAGGAATGCTGATTTGACATCCATTTGATATACTCTGAAGTCATTTTAAACTGCATAGGCTAAGAATAATCGAACTGCTTCGAGCCTAGCCACAAGGGCAAAAGTTTCATCATAGTCTATGCCTTCCTCTTGTCTGTATCCCTAAGCAACTAGTCTAGCTTTGTTGCGGGTTACAGTCCCATGTTCATCTAATTTGTTTCTAAACACCCATTTAGTGCCTATAACATATTTATCAGATGGTCGGGGAACGTGATTCCAAACTTGCTTTCTAGCAAAGTCAGTCATCTCTTCTTGTATGGCGCTGACCCAGTTTGGATCTCTTAGGGCATCATCAGTCTTCTTTGGTTCTGTTAAAGAAAGAAAATTAATAAAGAGACATATGTTACCTTAACTTCGTCGTGTTTGAATACCTGCATCAGGATCAACAAGAATTTGATCTATGGGGTGATCTCTGGTCCACCGCTGAGCTGGGGCATGATCGCTTACCTTAGGAGTTGGATTATCAATAGGAATGTTCACTGATGAGGAAACTTGAGGCTCTTCAGCTATCAGATGATGAGTGTCAGATAGACCATTATTTACTAAGAGGTTTTCAGAAGAGGAAAGATCTGATGGAGGAAGTGTGTTAAATGGAACAGCTGAAACCCAAGAGTTGGATTCAGCGTTAGGATGTATGATGTTTTGATCTTCATCAGCATTAGGAAAATTTGTATGCTGATGATTGTTGAAGAGAGGTTATGTAGGACCCTAGATCTAGACATCTCAAGTGTTTGTAATTGATTAAGTAGGATGAGATAGGATTAGGATTTATTGAACATTTATTAGAAATGGAAAACTACACTAATGAGAGAGAATTCTTAAAAGGCTACATTTTGTAAATTGCAATTTTGAAATGATTACAAGGCCTTAACTATCTATTTATAGAGACACTAATCCTACCTACCACCTTTTCTACAACATATAAGCACAAGCCCTTACACTTTAAGCTCTATACAATTACACTTTATATTACATTTACTTTCCAAACTTTCAATGCACTAGCATTCTCCCCCTAAAGTTTGTGAAAGTAAATCATCCTTCTTGAAGCTTTAAATTCTCTCCCCCTTGATTTACTTGACGAACTTTGGCGCAACTTTGACAATCAAAGGCTCGGCTCCCCCTTTGTTGTTGCTCTCACTCTTGCGGTTTCGATTTTAAAACCGAATTCGAGGTAGTCCATAAGCTCGACTAAGTGCACTACGAAGCATCTTAAAATGTTGAAATCCAACTTGTTACGTTAAGCCCACAAGAATGACAACAAGAGGATTTTACGTGACGAACTGGTGCATACTTAGTTTTTAACCACGAATTCGTCGTTAAAACGCGAATCGAATAGGAATTTCCGTTTGAGAGTCGAAAACTTGTCGCTCGAAGAGGGAACGATGGATCGTGCACCAAGGGATGAGGAACAAAACTTGGTCAAATTTAACAAATTTGGACCAATTTTGTTAAAAAATCTAACGGCACTAACAGAACCATTAAATGTACTATTCATCATCTTCTTTAAAATAAAACCCACTTACTATTCACTTTTTCTTTTCCAACAACTCAAAATCATCTATTTTATGCTCAAATGACTTGCAACCTGATCAATATGATGAATTAAACATATCTGGATCGAGATGCAACAAACTCCGGCGAAACACAAGATTTTCCGGCCAAAAACGATTTTCCGGCAAGGCTTTTCCGGCAAACTCATCCAACAGCTCTAAACATCGATTTTCTTGCTAAAACCGTTGTCATTCACATGCCAAATAATCAACATAATAACACAAGCAGATCTGGACCGAAATTACAGCAACTTTCCGGCGAAATAGTAAGCTTTCCGGCGAAGCTCGAATTTCCGATCAAAAAACTCGATTTTGTTGATCACAATTGCATCAAACAATCGATATAAACATTTAGGACAGATCTGGAAGAGATGTGACAATATCAACGCACATACCTCGTTTTTCCGGTCGAATTCCGGCGAGATCTACTTTTTCTCCGGCGAAAAGACATAAAATGCTCATAACTTGCTCAATTTTCGACGAAATTCAGATCCGAAACTTGTAGATCGCTTGAAATTCAATAAAGAATAGATCTTGACAATTCAAATCGATTCGTGCAACGATTTTTCGGATCGATAGATTTGATGCGAAAAACGATACCGAAAATATCGAAAAATCTCAAAAATTATCGAAATGCGATTCTACGAATTGAGATAGATCTGGAATACGATTAAGAACAATACTTCAAGAGGATTTAGAATTTGATGAACTTACGATTAGATCGGGCTCAAAACGCTTGTAGGACCCTAGATCTGGACATTCAAGCATTTGTAATTGATTAGGTAGGATGAGATAGGATTAGGATTTATTGAACATTTATTAGAAATGGAAAACTACACTAATGAGAGAAAGAATTCTTAAAAGGCTACATTTTGTAAATTGCAATTTTCAAATGATTACAAGGCCTTAACCATCTATTTATAGAGACACTAATCCTACCTACCACCTTTTCTACAACATATAAGCACAAGCCCTTACACTGTAAGCTCTATACAATTACACTTTATAATACATTTACTTTCCAAACTTTCAATGCACTAACATTCTCCCCCTAAAGTTTGTGAAAGTAAATCATCCTTCTTGAAGCTTTAAATTCTCTCCCCTTTGATTTACTTGATTAATCTCTATTCTGATTAACCTGATCCTTCTGAATTGATTTGGTTTGCTCTGATACGAATTGATATTGTAATCCCAATCCAAATCAAGCATTCTCTATTCAATATATGACAATATCAAAGTATATTTCTAGAGAGAGAGAGTGTAGAGAGATAAAGTGTTCATGTCATTTATCTCACAATGATATTACAGTCTATCTTGCTATTGTTGTTGTTACAAGATTACAAAGCACCTAAGGTATTTATACCAAGGATGCTATCACATGCTTAACAACTAAGTAACCTCATATTGACTAAACATACTTTGAATTTGTTGACTTATCTTGACTTGACTTTTCCTATTAAATCTTGGATACAATAATGCACTAACACGAAGGAACCAATGTCGGTCCACAAATACTATCAAGTTTTATCGACAATAAACACATAAACGATTACCGACCTGTTTGGTTAATAACAATCGATGATTACAAGGTTTTTGGTTTGAAGCTCTCGTGTTTTCTCTCTGTGTATTACATCGTAAGTGTGTGTGTTCTATGTGTGTTATTAGATCTGATCTGATCTTGAACGTTAGCTTCTCAAACACACAAAACACCTAATATCTAACTAACTAACTAATATCTAGATATTATCTAATAACTAATATCTAAATAACATAGATATTAAATAACAAACTAATATCTAACATAATTAGATATTTAAACTAATTTAAACTAAATACTAAAATTACAATAAACAATAATTTACTTCGACATTTATTACAAACGACATTAGACTTTGTATTGAGAGTCGACTTTCCGGCATTAGCTTCAGATTGGATCTTCAGATTGGATGATCTTGAATCCAATAGATATGTGATCTAACAATCTCCCCCTTTGGATCAAGATCATTACTAAAATGATTTAGCAATTTGTTTTTCTCTTTCAGCTCAGAAGATGCAATCTCTTTTTCTAGCTCAGAATGCTTTAGCAAAGTATCTTCAAAGAAAATTTATCTGAAATCAGCATGTCTGCAGAATACTTTGATCTCGCTTTTCTTGATTAGCTTTTTTCTTCTCCAATGTCTTGTGAATGTAATGGAATGGACATTTCTTCAAGCTTTAGATTCTCCCCCTTTTTGATGAAAAGTGCAACGACTTCATCAAAACTTTTAGTAAGAAATGTCAACCACTTGGAGCCTCTGATCCGTCAATTCAAAAGATATTCATCCAGATCTTTTCAAATCCAGACAAAATAGTCGTGTAACACCTGAATCAACTAATGAATCAGTTAACATGCCTGTCAACAACACTAAGTCACTGTGTGTAACGAATACACAATGGAAAGGAGCTGTTTGATGTTGACTCCCCCAGGGCTTCCATTTAATCATCGAAACACCACAAAGGTTATTTCTATAAACATTATGACAAAGAAACTAATTCCTTGTGTGTTCGTGCTTGTGTTGAAAGAATTAAGCACTTGATGATTGCTTATAGGCTCAAAATTGTGTAAACCACTGAGACAACAGTAAGTTAAACACAGACTCAATGTGCATGAGTGAAGTGCGAAGGTGGGGCAGACTTCCTTCTTTTCAATATCCAGATTTTCCAAATGAAAATCAGATAGCAAATGTGTTGCTTCCCCTTTGAAAATGTGAAACACTTTCTTGTTAAGAAGAAAATGAGTAGTTGGTGAGGTTTGATCAAGAGTTGGCATGGGCTAGTTTCCTGTTTCAATAATATTCACCAAAGAATTGTGAAACACTAGTAATGTGGCTGCCCGGATCAGAAAAAGTTGGTGCAGAGTTGTGATATTCTTTTAAATCTGTTCTCACACACTCTTTCTTTTAAACATTTTGCTCACTCTAATCATACTCATTTCTTTTCGACTTCTCACACTCAATCACTATGGATTAACTTCTTGGGTAGAAATCACTGGTTAACGTGATTCCATAGAAGTCTCTTGTAAGTCCTAGCACACTGATCCTGTATATCCTATAAAGAATATGTTGCTCAAACTGGTTTAGCTTATCATGTAAGCTCATATAAAACATTTAAAGTACACTCCCAAAATATAAAATCTGATGAAAAATCGGGAAGTGATTTGAACATTTAAGAACATGATTTCAAATGATTGAAAGTTATCCTTCTTTCAACCATTTATGAGATTAAGATAAAGGATTATACCTTAACGTGCGATCTTATATCTCATGAAGCTAAGCTTAAAGTCATAAACATATGATCTTGTAAGCATCTCTCAAAATTTCTGCAAAAGTCTTATGTCAAGTCAAAGTAAAATTTATTCACTTAAATTGAAAAGACAAAAAGCAGTAAAACTTTTAAAATACGAGTTCCGATCAGAAATAATCAGAAGTCATCTCCGTACTCCTTTGACTTGAAGAGCTCCCCCTAAAATCTTGCATTACAAAAATTTGGCATAAAAGGTAAATGCAGAAATCTTATGAGCTCCCCCTCAAAATAATATTGACCACTTGTCAATTTCTTCTTGTACTCCCCCTTGGATCATGAACAGAATATAGAAGTGCAGATATCAATCAGATTTAAGAATGAAGAAAGATGAAAAAGTATACAATTAGAAAACTTTGATAGGTAACTACTGATTAGATCTTAAGATTTAGCATACCAAGCTTAGAGACAAGAAAGGAAAACCTCTTTTCGTCTAAAGGTTTGGTAAACAAATCGGCAAGCTGATAATCAGTTTTTACAAAGAAGTTCAATTGTTCCTTTTTCGACATGATCTTTAATAAAAAGATACCTGACGTCTATGTGTTTAGTCTTTGTGTGTTGAACAGGATTCGATGTTATTGCGATGGCGCTCTTGGAGTCACAATATATCGGGATTTTGTTGAAGTGGAAACCGTAGTCGCACAATTGTGTTCTCATCCATAAGACCTGAGAACAGCAGCTAGCAGCAGCTACATATTCTGCTTTGGCCGTGGAAGTTGAAACACAAAGTTGCTTCTTTGACGCCCAACTTACGAGTTTATCACCGAGGAACTGTACATGTCCTGACGTGCTCTTCCTGTCTAACATACAACCAGCATGATCTGCATCTGTGTAAGTTGTTAGTTCAAAACTAGTATCTTTAGGATACCACAGACCAAGATCTGCAGTGCCCTTCAGATACCTAAATATGCGCTTAACTGCAGACATATGGATTTCTTTTTGATTGGCCTGATATCGTGCACATAAGCATGTTGAGAACATTATATCTGGCCTACTAGAAGTAAGATTCATCAAAGAACTTATCATCCCTCTGTAAGTCCTAACATCAACAGCCTTTCCCGTAGGATCGGTGCCAATCTTAGTACCTGGTGCCATTGGGGTACCAATCGGTTTTGAATTTTCCATTTTGAACTTCCGAAGAATATCCATAATGTATTTTGATCGATTAATAAAAATCCCCGTTGAAAACTGTTTGACTTGTAATCCGAGAAAGAAATTCATCTCTCCCATCATATTCATCTGAAATATGGACACCATAAGGTTTGAAAAATTCTTACAGTACTCAGGATTTGTAGAGCCAAAAATAATATCATCTACATAGATTTGTAATAGAATGATATCGGCTTTTTCCTTTTTGATAAACAAAGTGGTATCCACCGTACCTTTTGAAAAACCAGACTTGACTAGAAATTGGGAAAGGACATCATACCAGGCTCGAGGAGCTTGTTTCAGACCGTAGAGTGCTTTGTCGAGAATGTAGACGTGATTCGGCTTCTCTTGATTGACAAAACCTTCTGGCTGAGAGACGTAGACTTCCTCCTTCAGAATGTCATTCAAAAAGGTAGTCTTCACGTCCATTTGGAAGACCGTGAAGTTCTTGTGTGCTGCGTAGGCTAGAAACATTTTAATTGCCTCTAAACGCGCCACAGGAGCATAAGTCTCGTCATAGTCGATTCCTTCCTATTGTCTGTATCCTTTGGCTACTAGTCTTTCTTTGTTTCGGATAACGGTACCACATTCGTCCTTTTTGATCTTGAAAACCCATTTTGTACCTATAATGGTTTTACCTTGAGGTTTTGGTACGAGTCTCCAGACTTGAAGTGCGTCGAACTGATTCAGCTCTTCTTGCATTGAGATCACCCATTCTGGATCAGCAAGTGCCTCTGATACGCGAGTTGGCTCGAACTTGCTCAGAAATGAGTCATGCATGCACATATTTATTGATGTTGACCAAGTTTACACCGGTTTCATTGGACCTCCAATGATCTGGTTTGTCGGGTGCTCTTTGGTCCATTTGTGTTCATGCGGCAGTGGATTATATGAATGTATGTCAATTGTATCATCTAAAAATCCACTTATACCTTCTTCAGTTTGTTTAGGAGGAATGATGATTGTAGTTGAAGTGGGAGGTGCAGAAGTCTTAGCAGGTACAGCTTGGTCCGGCTGTAGATGGATCTGTATAGAACATCCTACTGTTTCAGCTACTTCTGTCTCTTCATCATTTGTCACTTCTTCAACTGTTGGAGTTGACATTTCAATTGGAATTTCTTGTTGAATCGGGGGGTTGAATTCAATAGGAATATCTTAACTGGTTGGATGAGTAGTCGTTAAGTCTTCTATCCTGTCAACCACAACAGATTTCTTTACATTAGATCCAAGAAATTCATCATAAAACAATTCAAATAATAAGTCTAAATCAGATATATGATTAGTTGACGTTGATGCTTCATCTGATTTATTCTGTTGAGATGCAGGTTCAGGACTGATCTGCCTAGAAGCTAGTACTCCGGTTATAACTGGTTCTGAACTGTGTTGTTCGGAAGCAATCTCTTCATCAAACGTGACGTTGATGCTTTCAATAACCGTCTTTGACTTCTTAAGATATACACGGTATGCAGTTGATGTAGAGGAATAACCAATGAAGATGCCTTCGTCCGCCTTGGCACTGAACTTGTTGAGACTCTCTCTATCGTTTAGAACGAAACACTTACACCCAAATATATGGAAATATTTGATTGTCGGTGTTCGGTTGTTGATTAACGCATAAGGAGTCTTCTTGAATCATCGGTGTATCATGGATCGATTTTGTGTGTAGCACGCAGTCGATACAGCTTCAGCCCGCAAGAATAGAGGTAAGTCTGAATGACTTAGCATAGTACGAGCAGCCTCGACTAGCGTACGATTTCTTCTTTCGACCACTCCATTTTGTTGAGGCGTACGAGCAACAGAGTATTGATGTGAAATCCCGACAGATTCGAGATATTCTTCAACCTTTTTGTTCTTGAACTCTGTGCCGTTGTCTGTTCGTAGAAGATTGACCGGTTTCTGCAGATTCACCTGGGTCGTCTTCAGGAATGTGATGAGAACATCTGGTGTATCATCCTTTGAACGTAGAAATTTGACCCATGTGTATCACGAGTAATCATCCACGATAACTAGTATGTACTTCTTTCCGCCTAGACTTTGTGTTCGCATCGGACCGCATAAGTCCATATGCAACAATTCTAACAGAGCGCTTGTACTCGGTCCAGGCTCTGGTTTATGTGGAGCCCTCTTCATCTTTCCCTTTTCACATGCTGCACATAAGTGTTCCCTTTCATACTTCAGCTCTGGAAGTCCTTTGACTAGTTTTCCACTGAGCAGATTGTTAATGTACCGAAAGTTTAGGTGAGAAAGCCGTCGATGCCATAACCAACTTTGTTGCATCGAAGCTTTCGATAGTAGACAAACCTGCTTGTCAGTCTGGACTTTTGACAAATTGATTGTGTAGAGGTCTGATTCTCGAGTACCGGCCAAAAGTTCCTCGCCTTCTTCAGTACGAACTGAACACCTCTTGGCTTTAAAGTTGACCTCTAAGTCTTTGTCACAAAACTGGCCTATACTGAACAAGTTATGTCTTAAGCCTTCAACATAGCTCACCTTCTTGATCGTGACATTGTTGTGTACCATATCACCATAACCCATTATTGGTGAATGCTGGTCGTTGCCGAATTTAACTGTTCCGCAATACTTCTCTTTAAAGTTAGACAACATCTCTTTTTGTCCAGTCATATGCTTGGAACATCCGCTATCCAAGTACCATAAATGACAGATCTGTGTAAGAGAAATAAAGAAACAAAAGATTTAGATATTCATTTGATAACATTTGGAGTTAAAACTTTGAGTATTGAAGAGCGGGTCTTGAACTGATGTGTTCAAAAGCCTAATTGACATTGATGTCCGGGTTCTGAACAGAAATATTTAGAAGCCTAAATCTCTTAAGCACGAGTTCTGAACAGACGTGTTCAGAAACCATTTCAGATTTCTCCTTCTTAAACGTTGGGTGCCTGCAACACAGATTTAGCTTTTGGTACCCACTTGAAATTGGTCCAACTGTGTTAGCACTAGATTTTGGTACCCATTTGAAATTGGGTCCTCTTTTCTTTTGAAAATCAATTGAATCAGATGAAAGATATGAATGCACATGATAATTTTCAAACCAAACCTCAGAATCTTGACAAGAATTAGAAATATGTTTATCATAAAAGGAAGACTTTCTAGCAGATTTAGATAACTGGAATAGTTGCGTAAAAGAGTATTTCAAAATAGTAGCAACATTCGCTTTCAAAACATCTTTACTAGGTAAAGTCTTATTACAATTAACACTACAAAACGATTTATCAGCCTTGTCAAGCTTCTGTTTCGGTTGCCATAGAGATTTAACTTCTGGCCTTTGCTTGCTCAGATCTGAAACATGTGAAACTCATGAGTTAGACTTCTGAGCAACAAACGAATGCTTCTTCTTCGGATTACCAATAGTATTCGGTTTCTGTGAATGCTTAGATTTAATCTTACCTTTAGCATTTTTAGCTTTCACAGAGACTGAGTTATCAACTTTCGTTGATTTTGCACTGTTAACAGGCATACTGGTTTTTCCCAAAGATTGCACAAGAAAAGATGAATGGTTAGGAAGTTTTGCATTAAAATCAAATTGTTCAAAACAACCATCCAAACCACCGTCAGAGTTAAGAAAATCTCCGTTTGATAAACCAAACATGTCATCAGATTTAGAAGCCTGTGAAATAATAGCTTTTTTCAGCACGGTAGAAAAAAAAATTGTTCAATCTCAATCAAAAGTTTTGCATCTATTAAAGAGTCCTTGAGTTCGGAAATCTTACTTTCTAAAATAAGAGGAGGGACGAAAATTTTACCTTTAACAGGCTTCGCCTCCATCTCTTTTACAGAATAACTTTGAAAGAAGTCATTTGAAAGAGATTTCTTTTCATCTTTTTTATCATAACTATTATTCATCTTCGCATAATAAAATGGAAGGTGAACTTTAGATTATTTCCTCCATTGTTCCGTTTCTATGGCTTCATCCTCTTTTGATAATCCAGTCCAGAAAACTTTAAGTTCAGGGCATCGATGAGAGAGTCTTAAGAACGTAAAATCATAAAGTGCAGGCGCTTCAGATATACCATTTTTAAGATAACGAGGATTCTCATAACCGATTCCCCAATTTTCTTTATTCTTTTTCGGTTTATTTAGATGAATGGTTTGCTCACTTTGACCTAATGAGTATAACTTATTTTCCAAAGCATCTAATTTAGCCATTAAAGTTTTGTTTTCTTCAGTACATGAAGAATGCATTTTAGTAAGCTCAATTAAATCAAGCTCACTCTTTCTCAGTTTAGACTTGATTTCAGAATTCTCTTTAAGAATTATTGTCTTTTCTTTGGCATTGGTGTCATTGTTTCTATGTAAAACCTCAATCAATACTTCTCTCTCAGCAATTTCATTGCTAAGTTTCTGTATCGATTGGTTTTTGTCAGTTATAACACCATTTTCACGCTTCAACTTCGACTCTAACTCTTGTTGTTTTAAATTCATGGCATGCATTTTATTTATGAAATCTGAATAAGATAAATCACATACCTCATCTTTCTCATCCTCTTCTGAATCTGCTTCAGCGTCTGATTCCTGCTTTCCCATCAAGCACATGTTGACTTCTTCATCCTTCTCTTCTTCCTCTTCTTCCTCGTCTGAATGATCAAGCCAGTACTCATCCTCTTCCATCAGTGCCTTACCAGCCTCCTGTTGCTTCGCAAGAAGCATTTTGTTCTTGTAATAATCGGAGTTTCTGACTTTTGGCCTTCGGCAGTCTCTAGCAAAGTGACCTGTTTTGCCACAGTTGTAGCATGTTGGTGGTTCTGACTGACTCGATCCTTCAGCTTGAAATCTTATCTCTTCCAGTTTCGTCCCCTCTATTCTCTTTCCTTCAGCATGATACCTTCTCTCTTCCGGCTTCTTCTTCTTGACAACAAGAGCAACTGTGTCTTCAACTGTCTTCACTTTCTGCCTCTTCTCATCTAGAACTTCATCCACCTCTTCTTCATTTTGTTTGAGGGTTTCATACACCTCATGAAGTGGAATCTCATTCAGATCCTTGATCTGCTTCATCTGTCTGGCAAATCTCTTCCATTCCGGCTGGAAAATGCTGAGGAATTTGACGTTCAGCTCTATTTCAGATTTGATAACCTTGTTCTTGCTTAGATCATTCAGCAAGGTCACGAATCTATCATAAGTTCCTTCTAGAGACTCTCCACTTCTGCCTTTAAATTCTTCATAATTGTTTAGGCAGTTGGAAAGTTTGAGCTGATTCCCAACCTTTGAACCCAGAATCTTCTCTAGCTGATCCCACATCTCTTTGGCCGAGGCTTTATAGCTGTCAATCTTTACATAGATTTCGTTTGGAATCTCTTGTAGAATGTATGACTTCGATAATCTATCACCTTTTGCTCTTTTTAGGTTATCATCATCGAGCTCATGATACTTAAGTTCAAACGGTGTCGGCACAGTTCCAACCATACGAGTCATCTTAACTGGTTTCATAATCCCTTCTTCTATCGATTTTCTGATGAATTCACCCAACTCATGTCTGCCAATAAAGTTCAGGAACCGATCTTTCCACTGTTCGTATTCTCCTTTAAAGAGAAATGGTGGCTTGGTGTCAGTTCCGATTGCAAGGGCTTCTCTGGATGTCATTCTCAATAAAAAGATCTAAGTCTGGAAAACATTGCGTTTTTAGAAGGTGGCGCAAATGAGGTTTGCGCTTGTGGTGGTTGGCGCAAGATGAGACGTGCTTTTCGTGAAGAGTTGATCGCGCGAACTGAGGTTTGCGTGATCCGTTGGTCGCGAGAGTTGAGGTTTGTTGGGAATTAAAGAATTGTTCAAGTATGGTTAATACTGCTAGCACAACTGATTACTACTGCTAGTAGATTTCATACTGCTTGACAAGTTAGTATTGCTACTTCAATAGTTAGTACTGCTTGGAGAGTTAGTACTGCTAGTAGTTAGTACTGCTGAAGTTAGTACTGCCAGATCAAAATTAATACTGCTGAGCACAGTTACTACTGCTGGTGAAAATTAGTACTTCTCAGAGTGTTAATGCTGCTACAATTTAATAATGCTTAAGAGATAATCAAGATACGTGCAGATCAAGACTGAAGATAATCATGGAAGGTTTGAAGATAATGATAGAAGAATATACTGAAGATCTTTTATTTTTTGTAATTATCTTTTATTTTCAGTATATGTATAGACATGTTGAGAATAGTTTAGAAGATATCAAGTTAGCAGATTATTTTGAGTTTTTGTTTTAGAGAGAATTAACCTCAAGGTTTAGAACCCTAGTTCTAAAGAAGTAGAATTCGTATTGGTGAGCCTGTTCATCAATATTGAGGTTTTGTTTGAAATCTTGTAGCTTTAATCATTCAATAAAGTTTACAAGATTGTGATTTCTGATTCACTGTTACATTGAGTATTAAATATTAAAGTGTTATTCCGAAACTTCTTTAATATTGTTTCTGAGTCCATTATTCTTGTTAAGAATTAGATCCTGACAAGTGGTATCAGAGCTTGACTTCTCTTCCTAAAAGTCAAGTTAGGGGAAGATTGTTGGGAATTAAAGAATTGTTCAAGTATGGTTAATACTGCTAGCACAACTGATTACTACTGCTAGTAGATTTAATATTGCTTGACAAGTTAGTACTGTTGCTTCAATAGTTAGTACTGCTTGGAGAGTTAGTACTGCTAGTAGTTAGTACTGCTGAAGTTAGTACTGCCAGATCAAAATTAATACTGTTGAGCACAGTTACTACTGCTGGTGAAAATTAGTACTGCTCAGAGTGTTAATGCTGCTACAATTTAATACTGCTTAAGAGATAATCAAGATACGTGCAGATCAAGACTGAAGATAATCATGGAAGGTTTGAAGATAATGATAGAAGAATATACTGAAGATCTTTTATTTTTTGTAATTATCTTTTATTTTCAGTATATGTATAGACATGTTGAGAATAGTTTAGAAGATATCAAGTTAGCATATTATTCTGAGTTTTTGTTTTAGAGAGAATTAACCTCAAGGTTTAGAACCCTAGTTCTAGAGAAGTAGAATTCGTATTGGTGAGCCTGTTCATCAATATTGAGGTTTTGTTTGAAATCTTGTAGCTTTAATCATTCAATAAAGTTTACAAGATTGTGATTTCTGATTCACTGTTACATTGAGTATTAAATATTAAAGTGTTATTCCGCAACTTCTTTAATATTGTTTTTGAGTTAATTATTCTTGTTAATAAATTAGATCCTCACAAGGTTTGCGATACACGAGGGTCGCGCGAAGTGTTGTTTGCGTGATTAACTGATGGCGCAAACGCGAACTTTGCGTTTAATAGTCGTTGGCGCAAAGTGGAGATGCTATTCTCGTTAGATGTGAATGGCGCAAAAGGTAGCTTTGCGTGATACGAGCGTGGCGCGAGTTGGAGTTTGCGTTTCAAAAGGGTCGCACAAACTAAAGTTTGCGTGATCTGTTGGTAGCACAAGATGATGTTTGCGCGATCAGGTGGTGACGCAAAGTGTACGTTGCGT
Organism: Arctium minus; assembly: GCA_954870635.1. Lineage (NCBI taxonomy): Eukaryota > Viridiplantae > Streptophyta > Magnoliopsida > Asterales > Asteraceae > Arctium > Arctium minus. The sequence continues at coordinate 101,668,486 of OX941081.1, read as the reverse complement.
GAAGCGTTTATGGCGCAAAGTGGGTCACGCAAAGTTTAACTTGCATGAGTTCGTCCCTGTGTTTGTGCGAGTTCGTCCCTGTACTTCGAAAAATCGATCTAAAACCTGTTTTGACTTCGATTAGCAGTACCAAACTCTAGCAAAATGACCACAAACACTTCTAGAACAGATTGTCACCACTCGATCTCGATAAAACTCACTTTTTGAAAGTATGATCGATGGCACAGTGACTTTAAGAAGTCGACTGTTTTATCACAAAAATCACAAATTGGAACTCGATTTAAGCTCTATTCTGAAAACAAATTACAACAACTCGATCTAGCAGCCTAATCGATCACAACCTGATCGATTTCCACACCTAAAACACTCAAAATCTCAAAAATGATTTTGAAAATAAGAACACAAAGTCGACTTTTTGAAAAACTTGATTTTGATCTATTATCAGGATCTGATACCAATTGTCGGTCCACAAATACTATCAAGTTTTATCGACAATAAACACATAAACGATTACCAGCCTGTTTGATTAATAACAATCGATGATTACAAGGTTTTTGGTTTGAAGCTCTCGTGTTTTCTATCTGTGTATTACACCGTAAGTGTGTGTGTTCTTAGATCTGATCTTGAACGTTAGCTTCTCAAACACACAAAACACCTAATATCTAACTAACTAACTAATATCTAGATATTATCTAATAACTAATATCTAAATAACTTAGATATTAAATAACAAACTAATATCTAACATAATTAGATATTTCAACTAATTTAAACTAAATACTAAAATTACAATAAACAATAATTTACTTCGACATTTATTACAAACGACATTAGACTTTGTATCGAGAGTCGACTTTCCGGCATTAGCTTCAGATTGGATCTTCAGATTGGATGATCTTGAATCCAATAGATATGTGATCTAACAACCAATCTGAGCAAACAATTTTTATGAATAAGCCAAGGAGTGATGAAGCTTTAAAAGGAAAATAGGGACTTGGTTTTGAAAATCCTCATTGTTTAAACAATACGATTGAAAAATCCCCTACTTTATACAAATACGATTATCTAACACTTGCTCAATATGCTCCTCAATTTAAAATTGATTGGATGAATGAAAAGCAAGTATTAGAAATCGAAAATGAGAAAAGAATGAAAAACACGCACAAGGAAATTCCTTTTGTTTATACGTATGAAAATGCAAAATATTTTCTTGATAAATCCAGGAAAGGCAGAAAAGGTTTTAATGAAATATCTCTTATCAAGTCTTCAGTATCTGATGATTTTGTTGATATTTTTGCCAATAAATCTGATAAGGAAAATATTTCTCCAATCATTTATGATTCTAAGAAATATACTCCTCCTTTAATATTAGAAAAAGCAAAATCATTGATCTTGAAGATAAGATGAAAGATCAAAATATTTTAAAAGAAATTGAATCGAATATTATTCTTTCTTTCATGACGTCTAGTCTTGAAGAAAATTTATTTTCTCAAAAACAAGATTCTATTTCTAGCCTTTCTTCTGATTGTCAATTAAACAAAAAGGAAGTTTCTAAATCTGATATCTTTTCTCAAAATATTTCTGACTCCGAGGTTAGTTCAGATCTATTGTCTGATCAGTTTCGTTGCTTGGGTAAAATTGTTTCTTCTGATTTAAATATTAATTCGGAAATTCTTGATGAATCTCTTACGCTAAATGATCAGTATTATAAACCAAAGCGTAAAAGAAGAAGGTCAAAGAAGTCAAAGAAACAAGATAAAGTTCTTTCTGACAGTTCTAATTCTTCTGATTCTAATCTTTCAGATAGGACTTTGAGCACATCTATCAAGCAGATTTGGAGAGCCAAGCGGATATCAGATGATTCTACGACTGATGAGGATAGATGTGTAGACAAACTTTATAAAAGTGATTCGTTTGCTTCTTGTAATAAAATTTCAAAATACTCTATAAAGCAAATGATTCGAATTTCAAAACATGTCTCATGTTCTTCCTCGGATTCTAGTTCAGATGATAATGCTTTGTCTTTTTCTGATGATTGTGCTTATTATTCTGATGATCTTTCTCATGCTTTAACTGTCAAATCTAACATATATTTCCCTATAAGAACTGCAACTAACAAACATGGGCCCAAATTCAAGTGGGTACCAAAATCTCAAATTGCTTCTAAGTTGCAGGCATCTAATGTCAAGGGGGAGTAAGAGAAAATTGGCTTCTGAGTATTTCAGCTCAGAACCCGTGCTTCATAGGACTATGACTTCTAAACAATTCGGTTTAGAACTCGTTCTTCAAAGATTTAGCTTCTGACTAATGAGAAACTATGAGTATATCTACTTTATTCCGCTGCATTTATCTCTAATAATGATGTTGTTCCAGTTTTCTCATATTTCTTTAAAGAATCTAAGCAATCTTATTCAAACCCTGATTTTATTCAACCCAAAATTTTTCAAAAGAGACACAAATTTTTATATATACATTAAGTGAAAGATAATATTATTGAATTATATTTTGTTTCAACTAAATATAAATTTGCCGATCAAATGTTTCTATTTTCAAATCTCGGCATGTTGAATTTAAAATTTTAAACCTTCACAAATTTTATTCTATAAAGTACAAGTTTTACAATTTTTCTTTCTTTTGAATAAAATGTGTGTCTAGGATAAATTTTCAAGTTGCTTTGATTATATTAAAGTTTTTATATGTTCATTTTTCAAGTCTAACAAAAGTCGAAAAGTCAGCAACATGTTTGTAAATTTTGATATTGCTTTAAAGTTGTGTGATTCGGAATATTTATAGTTTACAATGCTTAGAAAACCTAAAAAGTCGAAATTTTGGATCGTAATGAAAATATGGGCTAAGCACTTAGACGTAAAACCTTATGTTTGAGATGATTATTAAATTCTTATAAATCAGAAATCTCTAAGTTTAAAAGTTTGTACTTGTGACCTTTCTGGTTTGGGAAAGTAAGTTATGTGGGATGCTTGTCATCTGGTCTCCTAAGGTCAATTGATCTGGGAGTGATCGAACCCAAATCCTTCAATAGAATCAGATCGAAAGTCATGTTCTACTGGTATGAATGGGTTTAGGATGTGTCAATGTAGCCTTTCTGATCTGGGAGAGTAAGTTCCAAGGGGTGCTTAACACCTAGTCCCCTAAGGCCAACTGGTCTGGGAGCGGCTGACCCAAATCCTACAATAGGGTCAGATAAAAAGTTACGTTTACGACATGTTCTTTACTTACCAAACTTGTTGATTAAAAGATGCCAAAGTGCACAAGCTTAAAAGATGCCAAAGAGTACACTCATGTTAAGATGCCAATGTGCACAATGCTAAAAGATGCCAATGAGCACACATCTCATGATACTTGGTGATATGTTTGAGTTGTAATAAACCTGTAAATTTGTGAAAGTCTGAATTCTTGATGGATTAGTGTGATTACATGCAAAGTTCTCTATTATATTTTTAGAATTGCATTTTCTTGAAGCTAATCGGAGTTCACATGTGAGCACACTGAATAGATTGATGAAAGTTTTTGAAACTGAACATGTCTTAACTTGATATGCAATAAAACTTGTTTCTATATCCAAAAGCATACATTTAATTTCATCTGATGGATTTTATTGTGATATTTTTACTGATTAGAATTTTATTTGTTTATGTTTAAATTTTTATATGCTTAGTCGTTTCAAAATACATATTCAGTATATTTTTCTTTCTACATTGATGTTTCATTTTTGTGTTCTCATATCCTTTTAAATGGGTTTGTTCTTTATTCAAGGGGGAGTGAATAAGGAGAATTTTATGAAAAGATAATATCTGTTTTCAAGGGGGAGTATCTGATTCTCTATGTGAATGCTATCTTGAATTGTTATATTTAGTGCATTTGTGTAGGGGGAGTCAAAGAGCTTATTAGGTGCTATTTTTTCAGATTCCAAGTCATGTTTGCGCCACAAGTTGGTAGAGCAAAGCTTAGTTTGCGCTAACAGCTTCTAGCGCAAAACTAGCTTTGCGCCTCCTTCGGTTAGCGCAAAACAAGCTTTGCGCTTCCTTCTGTTAGCGCAAATCTCACTTTACGCCACCAACATGTAGCGCAAACCTCTTATTTTCTCCTTTTCGTTGATTTTGCAGATCTTAAGATGTCTCGTCTCCAACATTTGCATGACCAAGTTGATCCCGATCATCAAGGTCATGAGGGGGAGAAGTTAAGGAGATGTTAAAGAGACAAAGAGCTCCAAAGTTTATCTGCTGATCAAAATTCGCTCAAGATTCTAATTTCTTCAACAATATTTGTCTTTTTGCTGTTCAAGCTCCGATCACCACAAATTCTTCAAGTTCATTTAAAAGAGGTATATCGTCTAGAGCACAAGCTGTTGAACTAATTGTTCCTTCAAGCTTATTCAAACTGGTCCAGTCTTGTCAAGACAGCAAAGACAACTCAATCTGAAAGATGCTGAGAAGAATTTTTTTTTTAATTCAGAAAGCTACTTTGCAAAGTCACTTAGATGGTCCATGCTGATTTAGAAGATTGTTTTTGAAGACCACAGCGCCAATGATTACTTAGGGGAAATTGTTAAATCTGATTTTATAGTAATCATTGTATTTATAGGTTTGGTCTTATACTGTGTTTAGAGTCACATACTGTGTTGTATTGACCCAGGGTATTTAAGTCCCTTTGGTCTTTGTGTCTTGTAAGTGTTTCACACACATTTCATTGAATAAACATACTTTGCGCTTACTTGCTCTCTCTCTCTACTTTCTCTCTCTAAGATTTAGAGATCTTGGATTATCAGAGCCTTAGCCTTACAAGAGTGAGTAGTCGGTGAAGTCTTCCGCAGGTTGGAGTTAGTAATTGTTATTGGGTTTAGTAACACCCGTCCTTTTCATAGAGTGTATGTATGGGATGAACGTGAGCGTTGAATTTAATTCTAAATTTTATGTTGTAGTTCGAAGTATTTATTGATGTATTTAGAAAAAATTTATAAGTTGCTATCTTCAGATTTAAGGGTGTTACAAGTTGGCCAAAGGCTAAAGCCATTTTACAATCCCTTAGCAAAGACACAACAACCTCTAGAGGTTGTCACCCCTTTGCAATGAGAAGACATCATGAATTGGACCCTCAAAAGTCCAATTTATTTTGTTGCTTATAAATAAACAACGTCGTCTAGAATTAATATTAAAACTTTCATTTACTTTGCTATAAATAATTTGTTTTTATATTTTATAAAATACAAAACCTTCTTGTTTCTATGAAGAATATAGATAAAATAAAATTTACTCTTGGCCCTTTATTATAATTTTTTGGTAATAATTGAAAAAAAAAATCCATGCCTTAAATTCTTGTCCAAAAATAAATGCTATATTAGAAAGGGTCCATTTTGGGTAACAATTGGCCCAAAGGTGCAATAAAGGAAAATGGGTGTAATTTAAGGATAGTACAATATCCAATTCAAAAACCAAAAAGTTGGTTTTTAAACTACGCACGTAGTGGGAAATGTACTACATGCAGAGAATTAAAGGATAAGTTTAGTGTCAAATCTATCTCTGCAACCCGTCCTTACACCTTCTCCTTCCAAAAATCGGTTTCCCTTTCCTAAGAAATCTGGTGCACATTGTACCTTCTTTAAGGTCAACCGCCCCTAAACGGTACCCTCATCTGTACCTTTGTTTGCAATTTCACAGAACCGTCATCATCACCATCCCATTTCCATCAAATAAAACATGGATGAATCAAACAATCCATCTTCTTCATCCTCAAGAAGAATCTCTAGAAACCAAATCCGAGCACACATTCTAGAGCGCCGAAGACGAAGGAACACCAGAGCACTACACCCAAGAAGAAACTCTTCGTTTTCCACCCAGGCAAACCCTTCATCTTCCACCAGATCAAACTCTTCTTCTTTGACATTTTCTACCATTCAAAACCTTCTTCAAGCTTTCTTAAACTTCCACGTGAACCAACAAAACCTTCCACCACAAGAACCAACACAGATCATTGATCGAAGAACACCACCAGGATACCCCTACCTGGATCTTACTTTGACTATGAAACCAAGCACATCAACTGTAAATCCTTCTGAACATGGGAACTTAGCTTGTTCTTTAGCTTACATGAAGCAGGTTCTAGGTGTACAAGCTTCCACACTTCCAGGTATGCCACAGTGTGATCATCTTCTTTTTCAAAGAGATTCATTCTAAATGAACACCATTGATGCAGTTACGTATCAGTGATGAGAATTTCGAATGAATCAAAAATCTCAGTGACAAGGAAGTCTTCTAACCATCATGTGGGTAGAAGCACTATTAACCATATTGCATGTAAGCAATCTTCATGGTTAAGTTTATCAGCAAGAAAAAGTTGATTAGTGATGCAAATCACTGACCACACTCACTGATGAATTTCAGTAATCTTCTTTCACTGAATAACGTCTCCTACTGACAGAAACATGGTCAATAAACATCAAGGATAGACATATCTAATGAACTTAGGAGATATCTGTCACTGAAATATCCTCACATCACTGATACACATTCATCAGTGGTCCACCACACTGTTAGGATATCATGACTTTTGCATCAGTGATGTGATTTCAATGATTGTTCCATTTCTTTCTCTAACTATTCCTGAACCATCAGCTATCACTGAGGCTGGTCCAAGCAATGTTTACTCAATCACTCGCACTCTTGGATCAACTATTACTATTGAGGTTCGTTATCAATCGACATTTGCTCCGCCTACCATTACGCGTTCTTTCCAACAGTTATTGGACTCCACTGGAACTATATCTGAGCAGGTCAATATTTCAAGGACCTTGTTCAAATCTACGCCGTTAAGACCACAGGGAGGACTCTCGTTGAACCCAACCCATTCAGCATTTGTCCCTCTATGACATCCTCGTCTATCATTTCATCTGTCACTTCAGGTACCAGACAACCCAGGTCTGCTTTCATAGCTCGATCAAGACCTCAGAAATTTGCAAGGCTTTTTGCAACCCCTGAGGATCATTCCATACAGTGGTCAACAACTCCACAACCTGGATTTCACTCTCAGGCTAGACCATCATCAATCCCATCACTAACAATACAAGCATAGGAACAGGTAAGGCACTATGACCTTTTTAGTTCCACCTCTGCATTACAAAGGTATCGATCATTTTCCAATAGACTAGGACAGACTCCAAGAGGATTCTAGAGAAAACTCTTGATGCATTCCCTGAAATAAGGAATACCATCATTAAATTAAAATGGGAATCCTTTTGTGATATTATTTTCGTATATAATCTAGACTGGATAAGAGACTTTTACACTGAAGTCTCAGTCACCAATGGACATACGGTAGTGGTTAGGAGACGATCCATGGATTATTCTCCTAGGTCCATAATCAGCCTACTAGGTCTTACTCTAGTGGCTCATTCCACACTGGACATATTATACACACGCAACTTATATATTGATCTGAATGATGTCCTAAGGACCTTGGTCTATGAAGGGGCCACATGGTCATTCAAAGGAACGATCAGGGTTCTAAGGGCCCAATACCTGAAACCAATTGCTAATATCTGGTTTTTCTTTATCAGACATACTCTCTACCCTACATGTCATGACTCAGATATTGGTATGGAAAGAGTGTTTTTATTCTACTGCATTCTAAAAGGTCTACCCTTCGATGTGAGAAAAATTATCTCATACCACATCACGAACTGCCTAGATAGAAACAATGCTAGACTGCCTTACCCAACCATCCTGAAGAAATTATTGTCTAAATTAAACCTCACTATTTTTCCCATTGATCATTTTTGCACTGAAAAGATGATCATAGATAGGCAGAGTATTGAAAGACTGTTGAGAAACAAAACCCAATGCCACACACCATGCACACCATTATACTTACACTCTTCTAACATTTCTTTAAGTAATTGTTACCAAGAGTTTCACATGCATGGTAAGCAACAGGCAAGGTCCCAGAAGTGGCTGTCCAATGAACTATTGAAGATGAGTAAGGAAGTAGAGAGACTCCAAAGAGAGAAGGAGTGTTGGTTAGAGAAGGAAAGGAGAAGAGAGGCTGTTGAGAGATTATGAGAAGAAGAAGGATGGCATTCTCAGAAAATTACTGCTGAGAGTTGACCCCAGTTTGCTAGATGAATTACCACCATACCCACACCATGATTAAGGAGAAATCAACACCCCTACTCAACATTGAGTAGGACAAGTTCCATTTTCACTACCTCATGACTTATATTTTTTTTACATTTCTCAAGGACTTGATGCATGCAATATGTAATTACTATGAATACAATGGCATGTTTTGTTTTATAATTTTCAGGCCCATGTTGTCTTTTTGACAACTTGTTTGCCATCTTTGTTGTTTTGTTCCGCTATCCATCAAGTTAAGCTTAGGTATAATCAAGTTGTTTTATGCTTCAATAACAAGATCAATGAAGCAACAAACTATCTTTGTAAACAGTTTGGGGATGTCATTGACATCTTGATTCCACCTTGGTATCATTTTTGAGCATTTACAACACTTAAGAGTTTGTATACCTCTTTGCTGTTTTTAGGATAAGTACTTTAGTTTAAATAAAATCATCATGTAAAAATGTTTTGAGTTGGTCAAGAATTAATTTTGTTTTCCATAGAAGTAGAATTGGAAGTTCTTGTATACATTATTTCCATTTATCATACCATCCATCATCATTATTGTACCCTTTTATTTTTGTGGCTTAGATAGTTCCATAGGATACTTGTTCCATGTCTTTATGTCTCACTACCGTTTTTGTAGAACCCATCTAAACCCTTGGAATACCATACCTTCCTTTCAATGGTATTGGATCACATACACCATTGAATGAGGACATTGAATCCCTTAAAGTTGTGGAGGAGGACATGTCATCTCTACAAAACATTGATCCAATCCCAAAATGCATACATAAACACATATGTTAGCGCACAGATCTATTGGATTCAAGATCATCCAATCTCAAGTTTACAATCTGAAGCTAATGCTGGAAAGTCAACTCTTAATATTAGTCTAAAGTCAGTTTGTAATAAATCGTCAAAGTTAGCTTTAGTATTTTATTATTATTCCTAAATATCTAAGTTATTAGATATTAATTAGATATTAGTTTAGATATTATGTATGTTTGTTTAAGTTAGGTAGATGAGATATCAAGTTATCTCAACAACAATCTTTCATCTTCTACATCGTTCAAACACTATTCATCAAAGAGAAATAGAGAGAGCTTAAACAGAGAAGAACATCAACCATTGTAATCCATTGTTTTGTAACCATCACAGGTTGGTAATCTATATAAATTTGTGTTTGTTATCATCTGGTTAAGATCGTGTTCAATATAAAGGGACACACAACATACACAAAAATAGCCAAAAAAAATTGCAACCAATTAACCCACACAACAAAGCAAGTAGAGCAAAAAAACTACACAACTTGGATTGCAAAACCAGTGTCAAAGACACTAAAGGGTCAAATGACCCTAAAAGCACCTCAATTTGAAAAATGGCAGAAAATTGTGCCACAAAAATAGACAAAATCAATTGAGGAAAAAGGCTTTGCATTTTGAAAGGAAAGAGCCAAATGCACTCAATATCTAAATTCCAAGAACCCTGATAATTCTATTTGAGACTAAGACATGATTGAACAATCTAAATTATGGAATCCTTTTAAACATAAAATTGAGAGTACAAGGCTTGCATGCATGGTTGTGTATGACAATTTTTTTTTTAGAATTTTATGCATGAGCCTTACATCCTTCCAATATGCATAACATTTTTTATTATTGACAAGCTCACACATGATGACAAAACTTTCTTTAGGAAAAATTTGAGTCTTTTATTTGTCATTTTAGTTGCTTGGAGTTCATTTAAAAACTGTTTGAAGTAGATTTTCAAAAATCTAGCTTGTATACAAACTTAATAAGACTTTCAAATGAGGTTTTGAAAAAAAAAACCCACAAATTAAGTTAATTTATAAGTTATTATATCTATATCTATACTAATACTATATAAAACGGTTAACATGATAATTAAAAATAAAATTATTTTTATATTTTTAAATTATATTTTATATCCTTATAATTAGTTATGTAATTTATTTTATATCCCTTAATTTTTCATTTTACACCTTATCATATTAACATACAAATCATATATTGATTAAAATATATAAAAAAATATGTTTTTTCTTTCACAAATTAGACAATTATAACCGTCTCATCAATAAATGTTATGGGTTTGACGACCCCACTATCGAGGGAATCTTTTTCAAATTTTTTTGACCAATTAATCATATTGACCTTAAATTTTATACATCCGATATGCAATTTAAAAACAAATTAAACTATAAAGTTGAAATCGTTTAATGGAGAATAAAATTGAACATGAAACAAGATTACTCTTACGAATTCTCGGGTTTAGATTCGAGATATTTTGCGTGGCATCACATGCAGCCACAAATCTAGTAATTACCAAAATGACCTTAATTTTTTTTTTTTGTTGATTTTTAATGACGAACATGAAATAGGGAGCAAGAGCAGGTGGGTATATTTTTTGATGTAGGTTTGTATAGTTTAAGGGTGTTGCTAACCCTACCCCCTTCTATATCCCCATACCCCCTCCTACTTTCCATCTTCACTCACACCAACGAAAACAATATGCCAAAATGTAATTTTTTTATTTTTTTTATTGATTTTTAATATATATTTACACTTTATACCCTTATAATTATTTAGTTAGTTTACTTTATACCTTTTAGTTTTATGTTTTTCATTTTACATTTTTATCATATTAACACATATAATCGTATATTAACTAAAATACGTTAAAAAAGCACTTTTTAATTTTAACAAATTACACCATTATAATCGTCTTTTTGATACCTTCGAAATAAGCCCGATATTGGATATTTTTTGATTTAATACTCTAAATATATTCACATATCGACTAATAAATATATCCACATATCGACTAATAAATTTTTAAGGAACACATCACTTTTTTGGACACCAAAACCAACTAAATATTGTTCATGTTTTTGTCTGGTGTAACTTGTTTAATTATTTAAATGGGTTTATAAAATAAGCTCCCTCTATTTATATATATATATAAACAAACATAAATGAACATAAACGCACATAAGCGAACGTAAACGATTGTGTCTTGGTTCATTGGTGGTTTATAAAATAAGCTCCCTCTATTTATTTATTTTTGGTTCATTTCAAATTACCTTTTTTGGTTCCTTGGCTCCCATACGAAAAATAATTGAGGAAAATAGTAGAAGTTTGGTGGTTTATAATGATTGTAGTAAGAAAGAATAATAATGATTGTGTTTTTTTAACTTTGGTGGTATGAGATCACATGGGGATCTATCTAATTCACCATCTCCTTTAATCAAATTCACCAAACATCTTCTATATAAGGATCGTTCGAAGTTGCAGATATATAGATCAAATTCACCAAACATCTTCCTCTTCGTCTCTCTTTCTCTCTCTCTCTCTCTCTCTATCTATATATATATATATAGATCAAAGTTACAGATGACAAACATGGGAGAAGATATGACACCAACATCAGAATTTGTCACCAACCAGGTACAATATTATGATAACTAACATTTATGTTAATTTTAACTTATGGGTACATGTGAAGGTTATAACAAAATATAATAATTTCAGGCGTTCGAATCTCGAGAAGAAATAACTGACTGGGTGCGTAATGTGGGACGTTCGGTTGGTGTCGTTGTTGTTACCAAAAGATCAAAGACTAAGCCAAATGGAGATGTTTATAAAGTCGTGTTTATGTGTGAACATGGTGGGGTTTACAAAGGTGACAAAATTTCCAGTCGTCATACTGGAACAAGAAAGTTTGACTGTCCATTTGAGTTGATAGCGCTATATTCATCTAAGCATCATTGGTGGACGTTGAGGGTTGTGTGTGATACACATAATCATGTCGTTGCACAATATATGGAGGGTCATCCATATGCAATGCGGCTGAACGAACCTGAAGTTCAACTAGTTGAAGATCTATCTGCCCAACATGTCAAACCACGATACATTTTATCCACGTTAAAGGGTAGACATGTGGAAAATGCATCTACGTCAAAGACAATATACAATGAAGTTCAAAAAATTAAGACAAGAAACGAGGCAGGAAGACCAAAAATGCAGGTTGTTTTGGATTTTTTTGTTGAAAAAAATTATGATTTTGAGACTCGTGCAAATGATGAAACAAACGAGTTGGAAGATTTATTTTTCATTCATCCAAACTCGATGGAGCTTTGGCGTGCATTCCCACAAGTGTTGGTCATTGATGCCACATATAAAACAAATAGGTACGAGAATATTATTATTGTGTGTATTATTTTAATGTTAATATTATTATTTTGTTTAATATTATTATTTTGTTTATTATATACAGGTACGATATGCCTCTTCTTGAGATAGTTGGTGTAACATCAACAAACAAAACATTTTGTATAGCATTTGTTTTCATGCATCAAGAAAAGGTATCAAATTTTGTTTGGGCGTTAGAATGTCTAAAGTCCAAAATATACGATAACTTTTACCCGATCGCCATAGTAACAGACAGAGAGTTGGCTTTGATTAATGCATGCAAAGTGGTATTTCCTGGTGCTAAAAGCTTGCTTTGTAGATGGCATATCTATCAGAATATTGTGAAACACTGTAAACCATTGATACATGATTCTCAAACGTGGAATTATTTTCATCAAGCATGGGTGCAGTTACTTGAATCTCCAAATCAAGAATTGTACATGTACAATTTGGTACAACTCCAAGAAATGTTGCTCAATTATCCAGGTATTTTTTATATAAAAAGTTTAACCATTATTACTAAAGATATTGACGTATATTTGTTATATTTTTCAGGTGTTTTAAATTACTTGGAACGTGTATGGTTGACGTCATATAAGGAAATGTTTGTATCTGCATGGGTTGATCGATTTTTAAATTTTGGAAATCATACAACAAATAGAGTTGAAAGCCAACATGCAAAATTAAAAAAATATTTGGAGTCTACCCAAGCAGATTTAAAATTTTTTTTATCTCATATTCATACTGTAATTGAATCACAAGACACATCGATGAAAGCAAGTTTTGAAATGAGTAAAAATATTAGGAAACATCGATTTCAAAACCGACATTTTGAAAATTTGTCGGGCTTTGTTTCATTTTATGCACTTGATATGATTTACAGTGAACATGAGCGGTCTTTCAAGACTAACGTATTTTCTGAATATTGTGGTTGTAAACTGTGTACAAGTCATGGGTTGCCATGTGCGCATGAACAAGCAATGTATACATGTCAAAACATACCCATTCCACTTGATGCGATCGATGTATTTTGGAAAACACTTGTTTTTTCGCCATGTGTGTCCGCACAAGATGACGATATTCAATGTGACGATGAAGTTCATATGTTTAGAGAAAATTTCAATAAACAATCAGTTTCTGGTCGCAAAAGCTTGTTAAAAAAAATTAAAGGATATAATAATGCCAGAAAAAACGTTGTTTCATGAACCCTCGGCTCATAGAACCACTCGTGGACGTCCTTCTCTAAAGAATCAAGCTCAAAAGAAAAATATTATTGAAGACCCTCGTAGACGCAGTTGTTCTAACGCGCCAACATTTATCAACTCTGAAGATTTTGGTCATCAAGAATCAGCGAGGCATAGCTCCCACTTCCAACGACAACCCACCCCCACAAATCCATATCTTGATCAAATCCCGAGTTTATTTCATCCATACATCACACAAATACAAGATGTATTGGGCGATGGAAATTGTGGATTTCGAGCCATATCTACTTGTTTGGGTCGTCATGAAGATGCATGGGACACTATCCGCACAAAGTTAATGGGTGAACTAACTGAGAATTATGCTTATTACATTAATGTGATTGGCTACAACGAGTGCCAAAGAATTTACGCCGCGTTGAATTGGTTCAAGAAGGACACCTTTGCACCACATACGAATTGGATCGTTATGCCTGAAATGGGAATTCTAACTGCTTCAAGGTTCAATGTCATATTACATGTTCTCAATATGGAAGGCAATGCGACATACTTGCCATTCAGGACACACCCGTCGTCATCATCCCATGACAAGTCAATTGTAATAGTGCATGTTAATGGTAATTATTACATAAAGGTGGTACTAAAAGGAGATTACCCAATGCCCACACTCATACACCATTGGACACATCATGCACTTCCAGATGCAATGTCGTGGATTATCCTATGCCAACGTAGATTAGATATGTATGAAGAACATATAGAGCGTACTCGTACTCGTGGCTATGTTGATTTAAATGAATAATCAAAGTTGGAATTTGTTGGAATAAAAAAAATACGCAATATAGTTATTATGTTTATTACCTTTATGTTAAAAACTTACGTTCGATGTGATGCGTTTTCTCTTTTTTCAAAAAAAAATCGATTAACCAAGGTACAATATATTACATATAATAATATAATTAAATCAAAAAATATTCAATATTGGGCTCATTTCGAAGGTATCGACGAGACGATTATAATGGTGTTACTTGTTAAAATTAAAAATTATTTTTTTACGTGTTTTAGTTAATATACGCTTATATGTGTTAAAAACTTACGTCCGATGTGATGCGTTTTCTGTTTTTTCAAAAAAAAAAATCGATTAACCAATGTACAATATATGACATATAATAATATAATTAAATCAAAAAATATTCAATATTGGGCTCATTTCGAAGGTATTGACGAGACGATTATAATGGTGTAACTTGTTAAAATTAAAAATTACTTTTTTAACGTGTTTTAGTTAATATACGCTTATATGTGTTAATGTAATAAAAATATAAAACGTAAAATGTAAAACTAAAAGGTATAAAGTAAATCAATCAAAAGAGTTCAGGGACCAAAATTGTAACTTTAAATTAAAAAAAAAAGAAAAAAGTACATGTGAGGGGAAAGGGGGTGTGGGATTTTTTAAAAACTGCAAGGGGGTGGGCTTAGAATTACCCATAGTGTAAATGGTGAGGATTTTTTGCAAAAGGTTTGTCTTGTTTTGAAATGCATGACAAGATACTTCCTGTTCATACATAGCCCTAAATATTTAATGCTACGAGAAAAGGAAAAGACATTGGTCTTTCTACATCACACAGTATATGTGGGTTCTTAGCCTTTCTTATATTTATGCTCACAGATCCCCATGGGATGCAGGGGTGCCACCCAACATATCTTGCTCTCCTCCTACTGCTTATCATTCTCTTTGTTTAGTTCCAAGCGACCACTTCTTTTCTCACCTCACTCTATCTCAGATTCACACACACATATACATCAACCAACATCCACAGCGTGAAATGAAGTGAGAGAGAGAGAGAGAGAGAGAGAGAGAGAGAGAGACGAGAGACGAGATGAAGTCAATGACTGATGGTGCTAGTGATAATAATGCAAGTATAAGCAACTGGCTGGGTGTTTCTCTATCACCTCCATTAAAAATGGAAGTTTCTGCTTCTTCACCAATGCCACCAAACAGTAGCAGCTTCTATCTTTCTCCTTACTCTTGTTATGGTGTGGCTGAAAATGGCACTGCTTTTTTCTCTCCTCTGACTGTAATGCCCCTCAAATCTGATGGCTCTCTTTGCATCTTGGAAGCTATTTCTTCTTCACATCCACAAGGTTAGTAAAGTAATTATCATCTAGCAAAAGTTAGAAAAAATATGATTTTTAATTCTTTTTTCTTTTTCTTGAAATGTTAAAAGGGGTGATGCCAAATTCTTCTTCACCTAAACTGGAAGACTTTCTAGGGGTTGCTCATGACTATGGAAGCCATGAGAGAGAAACTATGGCTCTAAGCTTAGACAGCTTGTACCCTGAATCCAGATGGTTGTACCCTGAGGGAATACCTTCTAACATGTATCAAATCCATGAAGAACAAGAAGCAACTGTTGCCAAACACAACTGGATAGTTTCTCCACCACAGTACCCATCACAAAGCCCTTACACTTCACTTGGGAGCCACCACAACCAAATCAGCACCACCATAACCACACACATGATAGATGGTGATGGTGGTGGTGGTGGTAGTGATGTACAATCACTTAGCTTGTCCATGAGCCCTGGTTCTCAGTCAAGCTGTGTAACTGGAAGAACAGATCACTGTTTAACAGTGGAAACAAAGAAGAGAGACTCCAGTAGAGTAGCTCAAAAGCAGCCTGTTCACAGAAAATCACTAGACACTTTTGGTCAAAGAACCTCTCAGTTTAGAGGTGTCACCAGGTAATTAATTAATTCATTTATTATTTCACTTTTTTTATTTTTCATGTTACTTGCCAAAACATTTTCAAGAAATAGAAAAGTAAACTACATTAATGTATATCAGAATGTTGGGTTTTAGGCATATTTGGCAACCATAGCTAGTTTTTTTAATAACCATTTTAAGTGGTGATTTAAAAAGTGTAAGGTTTTTTTTCTTTTTGACATCCTAATATTTTCCCAATAAACTTTTAACGGTGTTTTAAAATTATTATTTGTTTGTTATCTAATTTTATAAAAGATGATTAGTTTATAAGCTACTAATTAGATTAGTTATTAATCAACTACTAACTTTTCAACTATATAATTTTATCAACTGTATTGTATGGAGCTGGTATCCCAAATACAACCTTTAAAACCATTGTTGATTTTGGTATGGTTAGGCATAGGTGGACAGGAAGATATGAAGCACATTTATGGGATAATAGTTGCAAGAAAGAAGGGCAAACCAGAAAAGGAAGACAAGGTTAATTGACCTTCTAATTTAATTTCATTCTTTTTTAATCTTAACTATTTTAAAGAAATAAATGTTCTTAACCCACCAATTCTTACTAATTAAATTTTTTTTTTTTTGTCATGTTTGATTCTTGCTCCATTTCTCAGTGTATCTGGGTAAGTTTTTCTTCCTAAAACTTCTGCAAATTAATTGAACTTCAAGAGTTTACGTTTAAGGTTTATATTTTAGAACCATGATTTAACCTCAGGGGGTTATGATATGGAAAAGAAGGCCGCTCGAGCATACGACTTAGCCGCACTTAAATACTGGGGTTCGTCAACTCATATCAACTTCCCAGTAAGAACTTAAGTTTTCAATGATAACTTATTAGACGAGTTTTTTTTTTTTTTTTGAACGGCACGTTCCAGCGGTATCGGGCCTCCATTACGGGGAATCCCACTAATCCGTTGCGACCCGGTTCAGCCAAACCGGCCCCGGCCCCGGCCCCGAAGGACCAGACCCAGAGTCTGTATATCTCAGGAAAGTGTCGCTCGTGGGAATCGAACCGGGTAGTTAACCCCACACCCTTACCTATCCAACTTAGTTAACCCCCTTTGGTAACTTATTAGACAAGTTGCCCACTTAAAATGTACACTAGCATGATTTGAGTGAGTTATGGTTGTTTTTGTAGCTTGAGAACTACCATCAGGAGCTTGACGAGATGAAGACTATGAGTCGCCAAGAATTCGTAGCCCACTTACGAAGGTATAATACGAAAGCTTGACATCGCAAACTACATGCATGCTTGTTTTTACGTTTGTGGTATTTTGTTCTTGTTCTCTAGCTTGGTGATTTTAATTTGTTCATGATTCTGTAATCTTGATAATGTTCCAGGAAGAGCAGTGGATTCTCCAGAGGTGCTTCGATTTATCGAGGTGTTACAAGGTTCGAGATTGTCGTTTTTTGTTTTTTTTGAATTTATGATTATGGTAATGCTTGGCAACCATAAATTAACTTATTTTTAGAAAACATTAAAAAAAATGGGTCCCTTAAATCACAAACTAGCTTATAGTCTAACTTTTTGAAAAAAACTATTTTAAATAGCTTTTCAATTAAGCATAATGGTGTTTTTCACTCTTTCCAATTATACATGTTAGAATTGAACTATTTTTTTCAAGATACAAACAATCATATTGTTCTTCACTCGCCACATTTTATATATTAATGTGACCTACGAAACGACCAGGCATCATCAACATGGAAGATGGCAAGCCCGAATCGGCCGTGTAGCTGGAAACAAGGATCTTTACCTTGGTACCTTCAGTAAGTGCTAGAGCGTCCACATAATTAGTTGACTTTACAAAGACTTATTAAAAAATGACAAGAAATTGTGTTGTAATTAAATAAAAAATTTCAGGCACACAGGAGGAGGCCGCCGAGGCTTATGATGTTGCAGCGATCAAGTTTCGTGGTGTGAATGCTGTCACAAACTTTGATGTTTCTCGATATGATGTTGAGAGAATCATTGCTAGCACTACTTTACTTGCCGGGGAACTAGCCAGGCGAAATAAAAGCACCACCACAACAGAGGCTGCTTATGCTCACCTAGAGAACATTGATCATCAACAAAGAACAACTTCGGAGGCAAAGTTAAAGAATCCCAACAATCAACAGCAGCTGATTAACAATGAATTATCCGGCGACAAAATGGACGGCCAGTATTCGAACCCATCTTCATTGATAACTAGCTTGAGCTGCTCCAGAGAAGAAAGCCCAGATGGAATAAGTGCTTCCATGGCCGCTACACAAAATGTGAATTCATGGGTATCATCAGGACACTTTCCAGTCTTTGGTGCATGGAGTGATCATGCTTGAATCAGAAGCTTTAATTTGTGTAAAATCTGGTTGGCATGAACTAGCTAGAAAGAATCAAGAACTTGTAGTAGTTAGGTTAATTAATTAAGTCTTTTAATTATTTTTTGTTGTTATTTAGTTAAGTTGATTAAGGTGGTAATGGAAGACAAAGGTGGGGGCTCGTTATTTGCCTGTGTAACACAAAAAGAAAACTTTCTTCTCTAAAACTCCAACTGCTATGTCAACATTTTGCCTAAATTTAAGTTTTTGATTACTTTTAAAAGGATGATAATGATTAGATTCTTGATGAATGATTATGCCAAAATAGTTGTGATCCATCAACCTTCACAACAAATTATTCAAACCATTTAATCAACACCAACTGACCCACCTCTTTTCTTCTGAAATTGTACGGTAAGCCATGAAACATAATTGTCCACAAAATGCATATTATATTGCTATTAAAGGGTGTTGTTATATCCACCCTAGTTTATGTCTACTCATATCGTATATTAAAAATGTAAAAAATAAGTTTTGATTGTGATATGTTTGGGGAAAAATTAATAGATATGAGTGCATTTAACAATATAGAGCTGCATTGGGGAGACTAATTGCATCTATGTACATTGTTAATTGCACCTTTACCTAATAATTTTTCTTTTTACGTGCATCAACATCAATACTTAGGTGGCGTTTGATTCACATAATGTTTTTTGATCAAATAGAATCTGTAAAAGGAATTTGACTTTAAAAGAATTAAAATGGAATGTTGTCAGGTTTGACCACCTGTTTGGTTGACAGAACTGAAATGGAATATGTTAAAGAAATTGGAATATGTTTGTTTGGTTCACATAATGTAGCTTTGGAATTGGAATGAAATGTAACACCCTCAATTTGGAAAGAGCAACTAATTTAAAATTTTCAAATATACCTCAAAGAATGGATCAAACTTCGTGCGACAAGACCATACTTAAGATACGATCTAGGTTTTTCCATCAAAAGCACAAATAAAATCATACATAGAAACTAACTCAAGGTCAGTTGTTACTAAACCCAAAAGAAACAGTTGCTCTTCTCAACGACTAAGCGGAAGACTTCATCAATCCACTCATTCTTGCACATACTCTTAGCACTCGACACTTCACCAAAAATGCTAGAACCATTTCCCCCATCTGGAACCTGATGCACATGCCGACAAATAAAAAGGTTAGACTAACGCCTAGTGAGTTCAAGAGTTTACAACATGGAACAAATATATTTGTTAAAGGGAAATATTGCAATTTAAATCATAGACAATCAAAAGATTTGCTTTAAATATCAAACGACAACATTTTCCCAAAACCACCTTTAAAACAAGGGACCCAACTTGAACCTTCTTTCGTAAAGCCATTTTATCCCAAACTCACCCAAAATGTGAAAAGTAAGCAAACTCTCAATTTATAGTAATTCGAAGTAAAATTTTACTTCACGAAACACCCCAATTGTGGGTGGGGCTAAATACACAACCCATAGATCTTGAGTAACCAAACCCATATAGGCAACACGTCACCGAAAATATGGATAATAAAATACTACCCCTTTAATGCCCAAATAACATCTTTCGATGACGGGGGAGACCCGATTCCATTGTACGTGGCAAAACACAAAGTTAAGCCACATAACCATGTTGTCGAACTACACCTCAGATCGTGATTGTATTGCCTGCTCTACCGAGCTACACCTCAAGTCGTGACTGTATTGTCTGCTCCGTCGAGCTACACCTCCAGTCGGACTTTATTTCAAGTCCCAAACACCGTATCCCCTATTGTCTGCTCTGTCGAGCTACACCTCAAGGATACGCGATCTTATTGCCTGTTCGGTCTCTAGCGGAGTTTCATCCTCAGGTTACTCATTCGACCCCTAGTGCCTACTCCCTAGCATTCAAGATAGGAGCCTCAACTCTTTATTTGATAACTCTCGATGTCTAATCTCGTGCACAAGAATTAGACATCCAAACACAAGACCCATGGTCCCGAAGTACAACCTATAAAGATTCCTTTTCGCCAAACAACCGGGACGACACCAATGCCAACACGACATTATTTCCCGAAGTGAGAATCCCAAGAGTCCTCACCATTAAACACGACCGACTTACTTGCCTATGGATCTAACGCATTACAGTCTAAAATACATGACGCCAAATGAATGACACACGCACTCAAAACATGTATTCTCTAAAATAAAGTGCAATAAATGCAACTCACACCCAAAGTGCCACTTTAAGTTATTAAAACCGGACAAAAGTCCCCAATACCCGACAAAGCTGAAAACCGAGCCTTAAGCTCAACCAACCAAACGACCATATGCTAAAATCCACAAAATGTAATAAAAAATGCTATGACCACATTTATGCAAACACATGCTTCAACTACATGAATAAACTCCAACATAAATCATTTTCCAAACAAGTTTATAATCTCATTTACTCTTTCCAAAACGTCCCATGACACACATTTAAATGACAATTACTCAAAAGATTTACACGCATACGATAAATCATTTAAATACCAATATCACCGGTTTACTCAATAAAATATTTGAGTTACATCTTTTCCCAAAACCAAAGGTTCATAAGATCAGAAACATTTGCAAGGTTGGGAATGACCAAGCGCCCATGACTCACACGGTGGTATTTTTAAAACATTTCACGATACAAAATGCACGTAATACCAACAATCATAAAAATTCATTCTTACCCAATACTTTCCATTTAGGTAAATAAGTCATCAAATCATTTTCATTTCGATGCATTTAACAACATACTCAAAAATCCCCAAGATGGGTGTTTTATAAGTTTATAAAGTTAAACAATTTCAAATAACCAAACTTATTAACAGTTAACATTTTAATGTAAAACACAAACACTTTAAGATAAACATTTTGGCATGCACACCGTTTTCAAAAATCAACTTGAACTCACCTCGCTAGATTTAGGCTAAATCTAGATTTTACCCCACCCTGAGATCATTTGAGGAAACTTGAATCTTCAAGGTCAAAACCTCCATAAACCTAGATACATAAATTCCATCCATAAATAATCACATTCGACCATTTAGAATCGATCCCCAAACACTTTACATCAAAATCTCCATTTTGGTCAAAACCCTAATTTTGACCTAAATCTTCCAAAATCTTACAAATCAAAATTGAAGGAATAGAATACTAGGATATCATCCATGAAACATTTATATCTCTTAATAAAGTTTAGAAATGGAGAGAATAGGCTTACCACTTAGGTTTTGGTGAAAAACCTAGAAAATCCCAAAAATCTCTAGTGTTGGAGGTGAGAACTCAATCTTGCATCAAGGGTTGAAACCATTAACATAATATGAAGAGGGAATACTTTGATCTTCAAGGAAAGACTCAAAATCGGCTAGGGTTCGTGAGGGAGAGGGAGGAAATGATTTGGGAGATAGTGGGAAGGGATATAAGTGAGAAATGAGGAGAATGGGTGAAATTTCGGACTTAAACAATCCTTCAGTCCCCGCAGGCGACATTGCCCATGCGACAATGACAGTGTCAAAGTCGCAGGGCATAGTCACATGGTCTGTCTAGTGGGCATTTCTCCATCTGCGATATTTCTAGGAGATAGAGACACTGTCACAGTCGATTGGCATAGTCGCCGAGCCTGTTCCGAGCCCCAAAACTCAATTCTTTCAATGCCAAGTCCCTCGATACTTTTAGGGACATCTAGTAATGTTTTTCCAACGTAAAACCCACCGTTTACAAGATGCAGAACAGTCCGGACGACCTTTACTTACCGAAAATATGGGTGTTACATGAAATGTTGATAAATAACCAAAATATACTTTATGATAATTTCAATATTTATAAACAAAACATGCTTTAATAAAATACCATTAAAAGTACTTTATTTGTAATGGTAGTTTACAACGGTGGTTCAGATCGGATGTGGTCAACGGTGATTCAGATTGGTGGTGGTTCAAATCGGAGGTGGTTAGCGGTGGTTCAGATCGGCAATGTTTCAGAACAGCGGTGACCGGTGGTGGTTCAGATCGGCAGTGGTTCAGATCAGCGGTGGTCGGCGGTGGTTCAGATCAACGGCGGTTTAGAATGACGGTGGTCGGTGGTGGTTCAGATCGGTGGTCAGCGGTGGTCGGCGGTGGTTCAGATCAACGGCGGTTTAGAATGACGGTGGTCGGTGGTGGTTCAGATCGGTGGTCAGCGGTGGTTCAGATCGGCGATGGTTCAGATCGACGGTGGTCGGCGGTGGTTCAAATCGACGATGATTGGCGGTGGTTCAGATCAGCGGTGATCGGTGGTCGACAGTGGTTCAGAACGACGGTGGTCGACGATGGTGGTTTAGATCGGCGGTGGTCGGTGGTCGACGGTGGTCGGTGGTGGTTCAGATCGCGTTGGTCAGTGGTGATCGGCGGTGGTTCAGAACGGCGGTGGTCGGTGGTGGTTAGTGATGGACATCGGTGGTCAGTGGTGGTCAGCGGTGGTCAACGGTCGACGGTGGTTAGTGGTGGTCGGCGGTGTTTCAGATCAGCGGTGGTTTAGAACGTCGGTGGTCGGTGGTGGTTCTGATCGAGGGTGGTTCAAATCGGCAGTGATTAGTGGTCGGCGATAGTTCAAATCAGTTGTGGTCGGCGGTGATTAGGTTACATTGGATTGAGGGCATATATGGTATTATGAAAAAAAAAAATTCATTCCATCAAAATACCTTGTAGTTGTTAAGAAATGTTAAAATCCTTCATTTGTGGAATTTTGAGATTCCTTCCGTGAAAAAGAATGAACCAAACAAAGGAATGAAATTTGATTAATGGAATTCAACATTCAAATTCCATCAGATTACTTCAAAATCTGCAAACCAAACGCCACCTTATATATATTCCCGGTGAATGAATTTACCAAATTCTAACATAAATAAGAATCATATAACCTAAAAACCTTATGTAGTTTATTGTTTTAAAATAAATATAATAATAATAATATTTATTTTTAGGATGTTTTAGAATAAATACAAGATTTTGCATAAGTTTTAAATTTGAATATATCTTTTATTTTGGCGAGTATAACCTGTCGTGACCCTCACAGAATACGAGTTTTCTTTATTTATAATTATTACTAGAAAATAATTTGAATATTAAATTAATATATCATTTATTATTATTATTATTATTTTTTTTTTTGAACAAATTTATTATTTTCTTTTAAAACGAAAGAAGTAGTACTAGTAAGGATAAGAAATTTAAAGCAAAAAATACACTAACAAACAATTCCAATTTCAATAAAAAAAAAATTTGTTTTCATTATAATATACTTAACCAATTAAATTCGAATAATACTAGCTTAATCTTATCAATAAAAAAATAAATTCAAAGGTTTTATTTATTTACGTTATTTATTTTTATCACCTATACAATATATACTCTTAGTTTTTACAAATTTTCAAGCTCTTTTTTCAAAATACAAGGTCAGGGAACACATTCACCATTGTAGCCCGTATGACTGACCGATAATACGTAACAATTTAGGATATATGGAAGCGAATTGTAGCATGCAATCCAAATAAAAAACGGTTTTCTTATACAATTAAAAATAAAATACCAAATATAAGAATTCAAAAGTTGTCATGCTTCTCCTTTTTCTTTATTCCAGTCCGACTTTAATTGACATTCCTTCTTGCCCTATAATGGTTAGGGTTACATTGCCATAATTAGCTGCAAATTTGTCACCCTTTTTCATTTAATATTGTGTCTTTTGCTTTTTCCTTTTCTTTAAACTCCACTTTGTTTTAAATGTTTGACCAACCTAGAAAGCATTTGCATGTCTTTGTATGGTGTTATTACTATAATCACTACCTTTATTTCACTCACACGTGTGTAAGGTTTGATTTAGTTTCTTGAAGAATGTATTTTCAAATCCTTAATTTTTTTTTTGAAAGGCATAACGGCATCGAACCAATGGAACAACTACCATAAACACACGCACACACGCACGCACACCTCTCCGGCGGTATCGGGCATCCACGGGCAGACCACTAATCCGCCGCTGTCCCGGCCCAGCTTACGCTGAACCTAGAGCCCAACCACAGTCTAAGACTGGGCTGGGGGGCAGCCCAGTCAACGACTGGACCGGCCCAAGGACTGGGTACTCCTCATGCCCTCAAATTGACTCCCCTTGGATTCGAACCCGGGTAGATTGGGATACCATCCACAACCCCCCCAGGATGTTACCGCCCTTGGGAAAACCAACTGAGCTAGACATGATTTTCAAATCCTTAATGAAACTCTATAATTCATCGATCAATTTATAAATGTAACAATTGAGCTTGGAATCTATAAGTTACTCGATCAATTACTTTTAGCCGTTTGATCAAGTGGGACTAGCTTTATTAGAGTTATTGAACAAGTTTAAGTTTTGAATATATGCATTCGATTGATTAAAGCAAATAGAATGGAGGGTTATTATTTTGATACACTGATTAAACTACTAAGGGGTTGTTTTTTTTTTTTTTTAAAACCTCTTAATAGCTGTTAAGTCTGAATCGTTTAGACATTTTTACAGATCACCTCTTATTAATCATAACTAAAATAAGACTTCAGACTTTAGACCTCTTAAAAAACAAACGACACCTAATTCTTCTTCTATAATTTCAAACACTTGCAAATAATTGAACTTATAGTGATACATGTGTCAACTTTATTGTTAATTATGATATAATTTTCATTTGGACGAGACAAGGAGGAAAAGGTGGCTCAAAAGATGGAATATAATATTTTAATGTGTGTATACATAGCGAGGGGGGGGACGGAGGAGGACGACTAGCATGCAGTTGGCATCCATCAATAATAATATAATATCTTTAGGGGAAGTCAAAATCTACACCAAATAAAGGTGATGTAACTTTGTTATTTAGTGCATAATCCATTTTCCATATGCACTAATCATTTTTCTAGAGTTGAATGACTTGCAGCTGTTTACATTTATTCCAAACTTCATTTGAAAGATGAATGAAGTTCAATTAAGACATTGTTTGGCAAAAATAAGTTAGCTTATAAGCTAATTTATTTTTTGGATATATGTTTGAATGAACATAAGCTAACTGATAAGCTAGCTTATAAGTTTAACTTTTTGATAAACTACTTGAAGTAGCTTATGAGAAGTTTTTTGTGAATATTATTCCAATTATGTTCTCACTAATATTCATTATTATATATTAACTATTAATTATAAATTAATATTAATTGTTAAAAATTATTATTATTGATTAATAAATATTATCTAAAAATTATAACATAAATTATAATTATACATTGATATTAATTTTTAATTATTTAGATTATTGATAATGATATCAATTTTTTTTAATATTGATCAATATATTTCAGTTATCAATTATTATTATTATTTTTGTAATTATTATTTGATTATTTTTTTCATTTTATATGTAACAGTTATTTAAAACCATAAGTTAATGTAGATTTTTTTTAAATTTGGTTTAAAAATCAAAATTTATAATATATATAATAATAAATTTAAAATTTCTTTTAATTAACATATTATATTATTTACTACATTATTCGTATTAATTAATATATTATATTACTATAAATTTGTTTTAATTATATTATTAAATATTGTAATCGACTATTTTTCTAGATGTCCTTTTTGGAAATTTTACATGTTTATAAGCTAGTTTTTGCCAAACGTGACTTTTTTATCAGCTACCAGCTAGCTTATCAGTAATCAGCTAAATTATGAGTTAGTTTGCCAAACATAGCCTTAAGTGGCTATTTACTTGCTATTTATTACATTTTAACTGGGTGTTTATTTTAGGACACAAATTCTATAGTTTGTCCGTCAGACGTTAAACTTGTGGTTTAGAGTATCTATTGACATGATTTAAGATTTGTATTTTTTGAACAGAGCTATGCAATTTGGTTTGCGGTTTTGAATTATGTAAACTGCAGATCAAGTCTCACCATACCGCATGTTAATTTTTTTCAACAAATTTATAAATATATAGTAATATATGACAAGGATAGTCTGAGAAGTTGAGGTTAATTTGAGAATCGTGAGAAGTGGATCTGAATAGTTGATCACTTATAATCTCATGCCTTGCTATGAATTGTGCCTTAAAAGGGAATTCATCCGGTGGATCTCGGTGCATCTCATCCTAATATGCGTTAATTTTCTCATCCAACGGTTGATAACCACTTCTCACGCTCCCACGTTAACCTCAACTTTTATCGGAACCCAACCAAATAATATATATATGTATGTATATATATATATATATATATAAGATTAGTTTCATTTGAGAAATGCTAAAAATATGAGAAATAAAGAAATGATCATAGCCCTTTATTGGTCAACATTTGCGGCTTTGACCGTGAAGCACCGGATAACTCCTTGTGTTGTATGTAGAAGATAGAGGGGTAGTTTCGTGAAATACACGGGACGAGTTCATATATGAACCTATATGATTCACATATGAATTATATGTTCATATATGGACCAGTGTAATTGATCACATATGAACCTTTGTGATTCATATATGAACTATATATGAATCTGTTAATTAGTTCATACGTGAATCAGAAAGGTTTATATATGAATATGTTAATTAGTTCAACTGATTCACATATGAACCTACAGTTAATTGCTTCATATATGAATCAGTTAAAAAAGTTCATATATGAATTATACTAGTTCACATATGAACATATAGTTCATATGTGAATTATACAGATTCATATATGAACTCGTCCCGTGTATTTGTAAAAATTACGAAATTGTCATTCTATTTTTGGAATAGCCGTAACTTTTAACCCGTCAAAGCCGTAATTGTTGACCAGTCAAAAATGCAATATTTGACCAGTCAAAGCCGTTTTTGATGGAATGAAAGGTTAGGATTACTTCTTTATTTATCATATATTTAACATTTCTCCAATGAACCTCTCCCTATATATATATATATATATATATATATATTATTTTTATTAACTAAAAGATAATTATTGTGACATTATTATATACAAAATTAGTAATAATCCATGGCAACCTAATTTAGATTTGGAGCATTTTTTTGATGTAGATTGGTTTTAAAAGTTGAGTTTATTGTAGTCTTTGAAAATTTGTATTGTATGGAACATGAAAACTATGAAACTTTGTATTGTCACAAGCATTATATTTAGTTATAAATAAGATAAACCACACCTTTTTGTTCTTTCAGTTATATATGATTTAGTGATTTTTACTCTAAACAGCACCACAAATACACCCATCTCTTATTATCCAAGAGGTAATATTGTTAATAAAATATTTCTGCTCAACGAGCGTTGACTAGCTTTGTTATTGAATCAGTGGCATCTAGCAACATATTTAACAAAAGAAAAATTGTTGGTAATATACTTGTTGTACTATATACTACGGGGTTTTTTTTTTTTTTTAAAACCTCTTAGTGGCTCTTAAGTCTGAATCGTTAAGACCTTTTTACACACAACTTCTACATGTAGCAACAAATTATTTCCCATCAACTTATAATTACTCGTTCACAAATATTGCATTTAACACCATATTGTTTTCCAACCACTAGTATTTTAAGGATAAAAGTTAAAAAAACCCCCCAACACTTACCTATTAGAACTTAGTCCTAAAAAATTGGTAAACAGTCAGTTTTTGTCAGAATCATATTTTCGATCAACGATTAATCAAAAATTGGTAAACAAGCTCAACATTTTTCTTTAGTCTCTCTCTAAAAGACCCCAAATTTTAAAATACTCCACTTTGCCATTAAACTATCCCATGATCAACATTTAACGACTGCAACAAAAGATAAATGTTGTTTATGCCAAAAATCGCACTAAAGACGATCTAAGGTTTGGATTACGGTCGCCTTTAAGGATTTCAAAGCTTCGACCAACTCTTTGTGAGTACTTTTGAACCCATGTTCAGAGAGTTTAGGATGAGAAGGAAAACCCTTCTTTTTGTCAAACATGACGTTAGAGATTTGTCGCGGTTGATCCTATCGACGATGAATTTTTGCTTTGAACTCCGGTCATCGAACTTTTAAAGATCGCTTATCCTGTACGTGCTTTTTTCAAAAGACCATATCATCCTCAACTCGCATATGGGCGAGTGTTCTGGCTCGAACGTCTTCAAAGGTTTCTGCATGATATTTAGTTAGATCCATTTATCATTCTGATTCCTCTGCCATACCTCTTTTGTATGCCTCGATTGCTGTTTGAATGTCACAATTACAAATGCTAATCATTTCAAAATTGAAACGATTGAAGTAACTGCGCACATATTCTCCGCTCTTTTGAACCACATAATACAAGTCATTGGTCCGCTTCTCCATCATGCAACTACTTGCAAACTGCTGAAAAAATTGATTAACTAATTCCGTGAATGAATTAATCGATCATGGCATTAGATTAATAATCCATTAAAGTGCAACACCGGCTAAGGTCGCCCCAAATCTTTTGCACATGCATACTTCTTGATACTTCTGAGGGATCGATGTAGTCCACATCAACTACTTGTACTAAGCAACATGTTCATTATGGTCCGAGGTCTCAGAATACATTGGATTGAATGTTGGGATATTATACTTTTTGGGAACATCGACCATAACTATATGGTCGGCGAAAGGAAAAGCTTGGAAACCGGTAGGAGGTTCCACATTGATAGGCGGGTTTACACGCTCCTAAATCTAACCGCAAGTGTACGGTGTCTAATCAAGTATTATGTAACGAAAGTATGAGTATCGAACCAAGGGAACTAGGAACTGAGTATCACAATGACTATATTCAGTATTAACTGGACGATCTAACTGATGAATTGTTTATAAATTAGTTATTAACTAAATTAAATAAACTCTTGAGTAAAAGTAAAGAACAAAGTTGGAAACTTTTTCGGGGGAAAAGCAGTCGAGGGTTGAAATCCCAATGGTTTCCACAAAGAACACTTCACTTATGACAATTACCAGATATTCCAATCAGTTGAATAGACAATCACCATATTAACTGTTATTCTCTCTGGAGTAACAACAGAGTTATCTCTAGAAAACCTAGGTTTTATCTCTCGATCTCAACACACGAGTTCAGAAATTCATTAAGAATAAGATTGCAAAATAGTACTAAGGTTTACTTGGTATATCGCTATCTAATTTCTCATCTTAGGCATACAAATTTAATTCAAGTTATTAAATAATTCTCTCGAATCTAATTCATAACAAATAAATTAATTGAAAGCTGATCAGACTCAAAAAAGCGTTAAACCCAAATTCATATGCTTCAATTATTGGAAACGTAGATAAAAGTCACAAGATTTCGTGCTCATATGCTTACAAACTAAAGTTCATTCAACCTCCCAACATATAAAGATTAGTTCATGTTAAGGGAGTTAAAACACAAAGAAAAAAAGAAGAAATATAAAATTAAACATTGGTCTCTTGAAAAAAAATCTAGAATTGTAAAACTCCCTTTTTGAATCACAATTCCCACAAACGATGCTTTGATATCTGTCAATTTCAAGCTCCCTGATGATTTCTTCACGTTAATCGTCTCTAATATCAGTAGAAAAGTTCCTTGTCGCTGCTCTTGAGGATAAAATGTGGAATGTCCCAAACTCTAGCTGAAAAGAGGCCTAAAAACGATTTCCAGCCGCCACCGCTAGAACTCAGGCAAGTTTTGAAACTCACTTGAATGCTCAACTAAATTGATAACTCACGCTGACTACTGTTTTAGGCTTCCAAATTGCACTTTAATGCCTTGACTTATGTTTTGACTTGGAGATATTATCACTTGGTTAATCATTTTATCACATACTCCATTCCATCTATAATTAGTCTCTTTTGAACCAAATCCTTAGCTTATTATTGAATGATCAATTCCTGAAAAACTTATGAATAAATTGTAAAAACGGCGTTTTCATTGTTTGGATACCAATCAAAATTACCCGAAAAATGGTGCTAAATTAACGCCTAAAATGGCGTTATCAACAACTCCAAACCGAGCGGTGCTTGTCCCCTAGCAAATTAGCAACAAAGAGAAAATAAACAATTCAAAAGCAAGATGAATCTATAGCAACGGGCTAACGGGTACACTTATGATGAAATTCAAACTATTAATGTGCCAAATAATCGTGAATACCAAGGAAAAGACAATTGGAGTTTAATCTTAACACAACTAACAACAAAATAAACATCGAAAATTGAACCGGGAACCGTAACACCATACTGAAATACAATTAATGAACTGCACTTTCTGTTAGAGCAAATAATGTTGTATTCAAGATCATTGAGAATGGAAGTCAAATCCTCATTTGGGCTAAAAGTCAAAGTCAACTCATTTAAAGAGAAGTCAATGTATTTTGTTAGTTTGCTTGTTTAGCATGTAGGTATAAATAGATTTCTCCTTTGTTAATCTTGCAGCTAGACATATTATTAAACTTACCATTGAGAACATTTTGAGAGAGATTTGCAGAGAGAGAAAGTAGAGAGAGAATTTGTAATCGTTGGATTCATGAATGATATATGAGATTTGTGGAATTCATTGTTGTGATCCCAAATTACTAGCATATATCAAACACAGATTAACAAACAATCATTTTATTAATCAAACCACACGATTACAATGAAGTCATAGATCTAACAAGGTGCCACAGATCTCACGTATGTGTGTGTTTTACAGTGTGCGAGCTCTTACCAATTCTGTGCGTGTTCGTATGTCTAAAGCACAAAGACACGAGACTATTTATACTAAGTCAACCTTAGTTGACTTTACAACTCAAACCTAAAACTTTCAAACAATTACAAAATTGACCCTATATTTTAATGTTGAATACAATTCTAATCTAACAATCTCCCCCTTTGGATTCAAGATTAAAAAAATTTTGACAATTATTTTTAGGTCTTCTTATCTTCAGAAACATCTTCAGTAAATAATCTTTACAACTTTAATCCTTGAAATCTTTGGTCAATCTTTGACAACACTTGAAATGAATATCTCTCTTTGAATCAACAAAATCACATATTCTTTAGAAAAACTTTTCTTCAAACTCAGACTTTGAAGCAACTTTCAGATTTATCTCTTTCTTTGAAACAATTAACCATCTGACTTATCTTTCTTAGTCTTCTACTTTCCTCTTTGTAATTCTTCGCTTGACTTTCACTTTGAAACTGATCTAACTTTGAATTCTCGAATTTTCTCCCCAATCTGCTATGATCAACTTTAATATGACTTTGAAACCTTGATATATCTCCCCCTTTTTGATGAATTATGAGAATCAAAATCATCAAAACTTTTCAAGGTCAGCACAGTCTTTTAATGATCTCCCCAAATCATCAGATAAACACAGTCTCCATGAGTAACAATCTCCGCCTTTGGTAGAATATGAACACTCTCTTCCAACTGATCTGATACGTTTTCGTCAATTCATGAATGTATTTATATGAATCATTTCAAATTCAGACAAAATATGAGTGGTAACCCTGAATCAACAAATGAAACAGTTAAAGTGCCTGTAAGTAACACGAATGTACTTTGTACCACGAATGTACTTTGTAAGGAGCTTGGGTAATGTTCACTCCCCAGGACTTCCATTCAATCATCGAAAAACACAAGGTAATTCTATGAATATTCTGACAGAAAAACAGATTTTCTGTGTGCTCGTGCTTGTGTTATGAAAGAATTAGCACAATGATTGCTTTTCAGGATCAAAATAATGTAAACCATTGAGACAACAACAGTTATACATAGACTCAAATGTGCATGAGAAAGGGTCGAAGGTGGGGCAACTTTCCTTATTTTTCAATATCAGTATCTTCCGAGTGAAGAGCCAATAGAGTATGTTCTGCTTCCCCAGAAAATGTGAAACATTCTCTTTTTAAGAAAAGAATGAGTAGCTGGTGGGGTTGTATGCAAGAGTTGGCATAGGCTCACTTCCTTTTTCAATGATGGTCACCAAAGAATGTGAACCAATCAGATTATGTGGTTGCCCGACTCAGAAAGAATTTGGTGCAGAGTTTAATATTCTTTTACTCTGTTCTCACACCCTATTTCTTTTAATCTTTTAAGCTCGCTTCTAACCAAACTCTCATTTCCATTTTACCTCAGCACACACCAACACTCAATCTTTTGACCCCTCACCCCTCAATCACTCAAGATTACTTCCGGGGTAGGAAACACTAGTTATCGTGAATCCATGGAAGTCTTTTAAGCTCACACATTGAATCCCATGTATTTTTGTCCTAAACGAATATATTTCTCAATGATTATCTTATCAATTAAGCACAATAAATCATTTGTCAGTATATGTATGATCATTAAAAATCAGAATGAAATTTGAGCATTTTAAACATTTAAGATCTCTCAAAACAATTTGAATGAATGAATATCATGAAATGAATAGAAATGTTTTGAGAATCTGACAATGATTTGAATCAAATCAAATATTTCATGAATAATTATAAGTTGGGATATCAAAGACTTAAGATGTTTATATGAACAATATATAAACATTTTAACAATGAAAGCACATGTATAGTAAGAAATGATGTCTGATCTCAAACAATGTTGAACAACAAACGTGAGTATTACCATAGAAATATTTATCTATTTGATACATGGTAATAACAAAGTCAATAAATGTACTGAACCGATGTGTGTATGAATACTTGACAAAGTATATGAAAAGAAAATACACAAGTATTTTTCTTTAAGAACACACGGTCAAATAATCATCAAAGTATCCAAAGAAAATCATTTAAAAAACACACTCGAAATTCATAAAACAGTTTGAGAACGTGAAGTCGTTTGAACATTTAAGAAAAACATTTGTCACAAGTGAAAGTTGTCCTTCTTTCATCAAGTGATAGAGTTTAAGATTCAGAAAAATAAACCTTCAATATAGAACCTTAACTCCCCCTAAAATGAATATCATCGTTTAAGCTTCGTTGACAAAACTTCAGATATTCTTCCCTTCAATATCTGTAAAAAATTCAAGTCATCAGAAAAATATAACAATCAAAGTATAAGCGTCTATCTTCTCCGGGAAAAGATATGAGAGTGTAAACATCTGTAACTCCCCCTCAAATAAAAAAACTTCTCGAAAAGATGTTATCTTATAAGCATCCTTCAGAAGAAAAACTTTTTAGATCGGGTTCTGAACTTTAGTATTCAGAAACCGTTATTACGTATTCTCCGGTGAGAATAGTAATTTTTAGTTTTTTCAATGAAGATCGGGTCCTGATCTGATGTAACCAGAAACCGTAGTCACTTGAAATTGACCTAATTTGCTGACTAAAAAGTTGAAACGCTTTTCATCTAACGGTTTAGTGAAAAGGTCAGCCAATTGGTAGTCGGTTTGCACGAAATTCATTTCTATGTCGCCCTTTTCCACGTGATTCTTGATGAAGTGGTAGCCTACGTCAATGTGTTTCGTCTTTGAGTGTTGCACCGGATTAGCAGTTATTGCTATCGCGCTCTTGGAATCACAGTAGATAGGGACTCTTTGGTAGGAATAGCCAAAATCTTTCAACTATGTCTTCATCCAGAGGACTTGGGAACAGCAGCTAGCGACAACTACATATTCAGCCTCAGCGTTGGATGTAGAAACGCAGTTTTGTTTCTTTGAAGTCCAGCTAACCAATTTGTCTCCTAAAAACTGACATGATCCAGATGTGCTCTTGCGATCCAGTTTACAACCTGCGTGGTCAGCATCTGTATAGGAAGTTAAATCGAAACCAGAAGACTTAGGATACCAAAGGCCTAACTTGGGAGTGCCTTTGAGGTATCTAAGAATTCTTTTTACATCGACCAGGTGAGATTCCTTCGGATTAGCTTGATGCCTCGCACAGAAGCATGTAGCAAACATTATATCGGGTCTGCTTGCTGTTAGATACAGTAACCATCCAATCATGCTGTGGTACACTTTTTGATCAACAAATTTTCCAGACAAATCAACATCTAAAAGTGTTCCGGTTGCCATCGGCGTTTACATTACTGAACTATCAAGCATATTGAACTTTTTTAGGATATCTCTAATATATTTAGACTGATTTATGAATATGCCTACGGGTGACTGTTTTACTTACAGTCCAAGGAAAAAAGTTAGTTCACCCATCATCGACATTTCAAAACGAGATTACATGATTTTTGAAAAGTTCTTACATAATTTAGGATTAGTAGACCCGAATATAATATCGTCTACATAAATCTGTATTAGAATCATATCATCACCTTGTTCTTTTAGAAATAGGGTAGTATCGATCGTACCTTTCTTAAAACCAGAAGTGAGTAGGAACTGAGTTAAAGTTTCATACCATGCTCTCGGTGCTTGTTTTAACCCATATAGTGCTTTGTCTAGAACGTAGACATGATCTGGGTGTTTCGGATCAACGAAGCCTTCAGGTTGAGAAACATAAACCTCTTCATGCAGTATGCCATTTAAGAATGCAGATTTTACGTCCATTTGATAGACTGTAAAATTCTGATGAGCTGCATATGATAAGAAGATTCTGATGGCCTCAATCCGTGCTACAGGGGCAAATGTTTCATCATAGTCAATTCCCTCCTGTTGGCAGTAACCCTTAGCAACTAGGCGAGCTTTGTTCCATACTACTACTCCAGCTTCATCCCTCTTATTTCTGAAAACCCACTTTGTGCCAATCACGAATTTTCCTTCAGGTAGTGGGATAAGTCGCCAAACCTTGTTCCTCTTGAATTGTAGAAGATCATCTTGCATGGCAAGAATCCATTCCGGATCGCGCAATGCTTCTGAGGATTTCTTAGGTTCCAAGGAACTAAGGAAACTCGAATACAAACAGAAATTTGCAGATGCTGCCCGCATTTTGACTCCACTATGTGCGTCACCGATGATGTTGTGTAAGGGGTGATCTCTTGTCCAACGTGTAGTTCTCGGAATTTTTTGAACATTTTCTTGCGTATTATCGTCATCATATTCATCATAAACTGCAGGCACAACCTCAGATGTACTCGGGACATCTTGTACATTTGTTTCTGAAGAAGGTAATTCTAGAGCAACTTAAGAAGTACTCGGGACTTCTCCTCCAGAATCTGTATCTGCAGAAGCATAATCCAAATTAGTATTTTCAGAAATAACAGGTGTAGATGTACCTGACGAGGTTGTTGTGGTGACAGGTTCAGAAGGTCCAGAAATAACTTCGGTAACAGCCGGGACCTCTGATGTTGATGCAAACACGCTTAATTTATGAAAATCTGCACAAATGTCCATGAAAGCATCAAGAAACAATAAATCTAACTCAGATGTAACATTAGTTGAGTCAAAAAGCTTAGACTGTGAAGATTCGGGTTCTATTCTGTCTTGAATATAAGCCTTTTCTTTAAGCTTGAGTCCTGAACTGTTGTGTTCAGAAGTCAGTGATGAAGATTCATCAAACAACACGTTCATGCTCTCCATGATGGTCTTGGTCCGTTGATTATATACACGATAGGCTTTATACATAAAAGAATATCCCACAAAGTAGCCTTCGTCCGCTTTCTTGTCGAACTTTCCAAGATCATCACGGATGTTCAGTATGAAGCACATGCAACCAAAAGCGCGAAGAAATTTAATATTCGACTTTCTTTTGTTAATAATCTCATACGCTGTTTTCTTATGTCATTTAATCACAATGGTACGGTTTTGAGTAAAACACGCGGTCGCAACGGCTTCAGCCCAAAGATACATTGGAAGACCAAAATATACCAGTATCGTTCTCGCAGCTTCAACCAGGGTTCGATTTTTCCTTTCGACCACGCCGTTCTATTGCGGTGTGTAGGCAGTAGAGAAATTATGTGAAATCCCAACCGATGTGAGATAACTCTGAAGAGTGTCATTTTTTAAATTATGTGCCGTTATCACTTCTCAACGTCTTAACAGCCAGTTTAAGTCAAACCTGGATCTTTTTGATGAAGGCAATAATCAGTTCTGGTGCGTCTGATTTGTTTCACAGAAACTCTAACCAAGTGTATCTTGAGTACTCATCAATCATAACAAGTATATACTTTTTGCCGTTGATCGATTGAGTACGCATTGGGCCACAAAGGTCCATGTGAATGAGTTCCAGAGGTGTTGAGCAGGAAAATTCTGTCTTTGCTTTATGTGAACTTCTTTTCATCTTTCCCATCTCGCAAGTGGAGCAAAAAGAATCTTTCTCAAACCTCAATTCTGGTAGAACTTTCACTATACCATGTCTCGCCAACTGATCTATCGCTTTGACGTTCTGGTGAGATAGGCGCCGATGCCACGTCCAACTTTCAGCTTTTGCTGCTTTGGCAAGTAGACACACAGATCTAGTTGAAGACAATGTTGGAAAGTTCACCGCATATAGATTACCATGACGTTCTGCTCTAAAGATCTCACAACCGTTCCCATCTTCAATGAAACAACTGTTGACTGTAAACCGAACTTGAAATTTACTGTCGCAGAATTGACTTGTGCTGAATAGATTGTGATCAAGTCCTTCTACATACAGTACTTTCTTTAATGTCACAATGCCATTCTTCAATGAACCGTGTCCTCTGATTATACCGTTAAGCTCAGAGTTGGCGAAGCTGACCGTTCCTGCCGGTTCCTCAACATAATTATGTAATAGATGCTTAAATTCTGTCATGTGTCTCAAGCATCCCGAGTCAATATACCACAGATGTGAGGTCTGCAAAAAGAACAAATCACTTCCTTTTAGGTACCCATATCCAAATGGGTCCTTTTCTGTTAGCATCAAACAATTTATGGATATCTTCTACCTTAGCCTTGACTCACCATTCATAACGAGGCTTTGGTACCCATTTCCAGATCATTTTAACATTAAGCTCATGAAATTGTTGTTTTCTAGAATAATAAGCATTCTAAGCATGAAACACTTTAGTGTGTTGTGTTGAGGATTTGGATACAGGTTTAGCTCGAGATGCCTTTTTAACAAATTTAGGCTTAGGAGGAATGAAGTGAGATGTAAAAACATTATCACCACAGTGTTTGCAAAGCATGTTTTTGCGAGCAAATGTCAACATTTTTGATTTATCAAAATGATTACATTTATTCATACAATTTTGACATTTATTGTCGTTTGAACTTGTACATGACAAATCATCACTAGTGGTAACAGTACATTCACTTTTAACATCTTTCTTTTCAATCTCTTTCTTCACCCATTCTCCTTTATCATTTCTCCCTTTTAAATCTGAAACATGAAACGAAACTTTGTTAGTTTTCTTCTTAAAAGATGAATTTTTCTTTAAAATACCGGAAGACTCGCCTGTTAACCCAGTTTCAATCTAGTTGATAACAATCAATCACAAACAATACATATCAAGAGATATAAAGATTCAGAATAACATACCAATCCCTTGAATAAACAGTTAAACCTTGTGTGTTCTTGATACCCTTGAATACAGGGAATTTAGCTAACTCACTATTATGATAATTGTGATTGTAAGTGGTTAACCCTAAAACTGAACTAATCAAAACATTAAATACCCAGGCCTAGTACGTAATGGGCTTTGCTAAATGCTTAACGGGCTTAAGGCCCACAAACCAATAACTATTAACTTATTACATAATAAACCCTGAACTTTAACTATCAAATAAATACAAATTAAACCCTCTAATTTACTTTAATCTTGAATACAATTATTTGATCCAACAATCTTCCTCTTTGGATTCAAAATTAAAAAAAAATTTGGCAATTGTCTTCGGGTCACTTTTCTTGAAAACTTTAGATATCTTCAGATATGACGTTGAAAACTTCAGATACAGTTTTCATATTATACTCTCCCCCTTTGTATATTCTCCCCCTTTTTGATGAGTGGTGAGAATCATCATCATCAAAACTTTGCAAATCAATCTCCCCCTTTAAATATGATCATCAATTCAGCACTGTCTTCATGGAACGAGCCCTGTGAGAAATAAGAGCAGTCTCCCTAAATGGAAAGAGTGATTATTTCAATCTTTTCAGATTCAAATAATTAAACAAAATGGTGACCCTGAATCAACAAATGACTCAGTTAAAATGACTGTCAGTGACACAAAGTCACTGAGTAACACAAAGTTACTATATAAGGAGTTGGTTTTGATGTTGGCTCCCCAGGACTTCCATTCAATATTCGAATAACACATGGTTATCTATGAACGTTCTGACAGAAAACAAATTTCTGTGTGCTCGTGCATGTGTATGAAAGAATTTAGCATAGATGATTGCCTTTTCATATAGGCTCAAAGTATGTAAACTTGTTGAGACAACAACAAATTATACAAAGACTCAAATGTGCATGAGAAAGGGTTCGAAGGTGGGGCAACTTTCCTTCTTTTTCAATATTAGTATCTTCCAAATGAAGAACCAATAGCGTATGTGCTGCTTCCCCAGAAAATGTGAAACATTCTCTCTTTGAGAAAGGAATGAGTAGCTGGTGAGGTTGTATGCAAGAGATGGCATGGGCTAGGTGCCTTTTTCAATGTCATTCACGAAGAAATGTGAAACAACAGATAATGTGGATGCCCGGCTCAGAAAGAAGTTTGGTGTAGAGTCTAATATTCTTTTACTCTGTTCACTCACCCTCTTTCTTTTAATGCTCACTTCTAACCAATCTCTCTTTTCCATTTTACCTTTTCACACACCATCACTCAATTCTTTTGACCCCTCTATCCCCTCAATCACTCAGGGAATACTTCCTGGGTAGGAAACACTGGTTATCGTGAATCCATGGAAGTTCTGTTAAGTTCTCACACTGAATCCCATGTATGATCCTAAAAGAACATGCTGTTCAACAGGCTATTGTACATGAAAACACAAATAAGCACAGAGTTACATGAAGAATAAAAATTTCGGAGAAGTCAAAACAGTTATTTTTGACGATGCAATTCTCCCCCTCAAACTAAAAAAGAGTTTGACAATTTAAGTTCTTAAAGAGTTTTTCAATTAAGCTTATAGGCGATTAAACTCCCCCTCAACTGAAGAATTTAAAAAAAAAACAGAAATGAACATAAAGCAAAAAAGATAAAGCACTGAAGTGCGGGTTCTAATCCGAAGTGATTAGAAGCCATAGTCACTTAAACATACCTGCATATAAAAGAAATCATGGTAATCATTTGTGAAAATGATTCCTCGATTGTTAGCAGCAGTTGGAAAATATCGAAAACACAAGATTGAAACTTGGAATTCTCCCCCTAGAATCATGAGTAAGGTCTAAGACATGTTCAACATACCAAGTTTGCTGATGAGAAATTGGAACCTCTTTTCATCCAACGGCTTGGTGAAAAGATCAGCTAACTGGAAGTCGGGTTGAACAAAGTGCATTTCAATGTCACCTTTTTCTAGATGATCCTTGATGAAGTGATAGCGTACATCTATATGATTGGTCTTCGAAAGCTGTACCGGGTTAGATGTTATGGCGATTGCGCTCTTGGAATCACAATAAATAGGAACACACTTGTAGTTGTATCCAAAGTCCCTTAACTGTGTCTTCATCCAGAGTACTTGAGAACAACAGCTAGCAACAGCTACATATTCAGCCTCGGCAGTGGATGTGGAAACACAGTTTTGTTTCTTTGAGGTCCAACTCCCAAGTTTGTCACCTATAAATTGACATGATCCAGAGGTGCTCTTCCGGTCTAGCTTACATCCTGCATGATCAGCATCTGTAAAGGCGGTTAGATCAAAACGAGAATCCTTCGGATACCAAAGGCCTAGATTAGGAGTGCCTTTAAGATATCTAAGGATTCGCTTAACAACATTATAGTGCGACTCTTTAGGATTAGACTGATACCTCGCACAAAAACATGTGGCAAACATTATATCTGGGCGACTGGTAGTCAGATAAAGTAAGGAACCAATCATGCTACGATACACCTTTTGATCAAAAGGTTTCCCGGAGGGATCTGCGTCTAAGAGTGTACCAGTAGCCATTGGTGTTTTCATGACAGAACAATCTGACATATTGAACTTTTTCAAAACATCTTTTATGTATTTAGCTTGATTAATAAACATGCCTTCAGGTAATTACTTTACTTGTAAACCAAGAAAGAAGTTCAATTCACCCATCATCGACATTTCAAACTTTGTTTCCATTATCTTTGAAAAGTTCTTACAAAATTTCTGATTTGTCGACCCAAATATTATGTCGCCAACATAAATCTGAATGAGAATCAAGTCCTCACCTTGCCTTTTAAGAAATAAGGTAGTATCAACTGTACCTTTCTTGAAACCAGAAGCTAAGAGAAAGTTAGTGAGAGTTTCATACCAGGCTCGCGGTGCTTGTTTAAGACCATAAAGCGCTTTGTCTAACACATAGACATGATCAGGGTGATGAGGATCAACGAAACCTTCAGGTTGTGCCACGTAGACCTCCTCATGCAGAACGCCATTCAGGAAAGCTGACTTTACATCCATTTGATAGACTGTAAAGTTTTTATGCACTGCATAGGCTAGGAAGATTCTGATGGCTTCGATCCTTGCAACCGGGGCGAATGTTTCGTCATAGTCAATGCCCTCCTGTTGACAGTACCCTTTTGCGACCAAACGAGCTTTGTTTCTCACAACCACTCCAGCTTCGTCTTTCTTGTTTCTAAAAACCCACTTTGTTCCAATAAAAGATTTACCTTTAGGTAGTGGGATCAAGAGCCATACTTTGTTCCTTTCGAATTGTAGAATCTCGTCTTGCATAGCAGAAATCCAGAAGGGATCACGTAGAACTTCAGAAGCTTTCTTTGGCACTAAGGAACTGAGGAAGCTTGAAAACATGCAGAAGTTGGCTGATGCTGACCGTGTTGTGACACCAGATTGTACGTCACCTATCACGTTGTTCAGGGGATAATCCTTAGTCCAACGAAGTGTGCTTGGTAAGGATTCAAAAGTTTGTTGCGTATTGGACGCATCGTTTTCATCGTGTACAGCAGTTAGCTCCATAGATGTACTCGGGACATCTTGTACTGGAGTTTCTGATACTGAGACTTCTGGAGTAGCAGTTGAAGTACTCGTGACTTCATTTCCAGAAGAACTATCTGCAGAGACAGATTCAACATTAGGAGAGTCAGAAACTAACGGTTTAGTTGTACCTGATGGAGATGAAGTTTCAGTGACTTCTTCGGAAGGTCTAGACATTTTCTTCAGAAATGGTAGGGACCTCCGAGCTTGTTATTGATGTAGATACGCCTTTATCAAAATCTGCACAAATATCATCAAAGGCATCAATAAACAATAAATCTAACTCAGATGAAGTAGAGTTAGAGTTAGAAGAAGTGGATCCTTTAGAAGTTAGTTCTATTCTGGATTGAATAGAAGCTTTGTCCTTATGACCGAGTTCTGAACTGTTGTGTCCAGAAGTCCTTGTAGAATTCTCATCAAAGGAGACATTCATGCTTTCAACAACCGTCTTAGATCGAATAATGTATATTCGATAAACAACAGTTGTAACACCTGCCAAATTTAGGCTCTGTCTTCTCTTCTTTATTCTCTTCTCTTTTCACATCTCTTTTCTCTTCTCTCTTTCCTTCTTTCTTCCCATACCCTGGTTTGTACTTTTTTGATCGGTCCTTCCTGTACCCTTCATACTTCGACTTGGAGAATCGTTTCTTACCAAAGCTCTTTTGGAATTGCTTGGTGATGAGGGACAGGTTTTCAACAAACTTTTGTATGTCATCATCAGAATGTACTTCAGTCTCATCAGAGGATTCTT
Organism: Arctium minus; assembly: GCA_954870635.1. Lineage (NCBI taxonomy): Eukaryota > Viridiplantae > Streptophyta > Magnoliopsida > Asterales > Asteraceae > Arctium > Arctium minus. The sequence goes on along the minus strand of OX941081.1, from coordinate 101,626,165 downwards.
TGGAACTCGACTGACTAAGTTTTGTGAGGAAAGCTTTGGACTTCTTGGACTTGTATTTTGAGGAAGAGGCAGTCTTTGAACTTGAACCCTTTTTCCTTTCAGCTAATAGAGCTAGAGAGTCCTTGACAATCTTCTTTTCTTCATTCAGAAGTTTGACCTCATCCTCATACTGAGCAAGAGTAGTGAAGATGTCATTTACGTCCTCTTGTGCCATATCTTTGGTCATCTGAATGTTTATGGCATAGCTCTTCCATTCGGGATTCAAGTTCTTGATGAACTTGCAATTGATTTCAGATACGGATTTGTTCATCCCGTTTCTCCTCAAGTCGTTATGTATCACATTGAACCTTGTGTAAGTGTCCACTAGAGCTTCCCCTTCCTTGGTATGAAATCCCTCATATGCATTGATGCTTTGGTTCAACTTAGCCTGAATTGACCTTTCTGTACCTTGAAACCGTCTTTCGAGCTCATCCCATATGGCCTTTGCTGATTCTAGACTATCTACTCTGTTGTAGATATAATTTGGAATGGCCATGGTGAGATAGATGAGAGCCTCTTCATCTATTTTGTGAAGCTCCTTCTCCCTCTCGCTGAAGTATTGATATGGCTTTGGCACATATCTCTCATGTATTTCGGGAGAGGTATCAGTAGCAGCTTGACCCGGTACAAGAACAACAGGTTGAACTGGTCATTATGTGATGGATTTCATATAGTCACGGTTCTTATGGTTTAAGAACTGAATCATCCTCCTCTTACACTGAGAGTACTCTCCGATAGACAACACCGGAGGTTTGAATTGGGAACCCATGGAAAGAAGTTCTTTAGACATGATGAGTTTATCTGCACACAAAGAGAAAATGCTAGTGTTGATCTTTTAATTCAACAATTTGAGATAATGAAAGCAAGACTTAAAAATTTTCAGAAACTGAAATTTCTAAAAACATTAAGTTCAGAATTCGCATGCACTAGGATTGAAGAGCAATTTGCATGCACAAAGTGATAGAATTCGTATGACTCACAGAATTCGTATAAGCAAGCTCACAATTTGTACAAGTCTAGAATTCACAAGAAGAGACACTCGAAATCAAGCAATTCACATGAGCTAATATGTGAATTATTAAGAATTCGTATAGAGCTTTATGCGAGTTCTACACAATTCGTACGTCTCTCTTATGCGAGTTCCTTCCTTAAACAAATATGAAATTTCTCAAACTTTTCGCACACAAACTTTTCGCAAGAAAAATTCGTATAACACGAGGATATGAATTCTTTACTTAGACAAATTTTGAATTTTCACCAACTTTTCGTATCTCGAACGAATTCTGAACTTAGAAATAATTTTGAACAATTGTGCGAAAACTTAAGAATTCGTACAAGTCACATATGCGAATTCTTCTGAATTCGTACATAGCTATGTACGAATTCCATCCTTTAATTTTCAAAAACTACTTTTCGCTCAACACTCTTATGCGAATTCTTGCTTTTCGTAAGAAGAGTTATACGAAATCCACACTTGAACAAAATTCCAAAACTTTTTATGTGAATTCTACAACAATTCGTACACAACAGTGATACGAATTCTTTACTTAATGAATTTAGAAGAACTTTATGCTAATTCTTTCTACGAATTTAAGGTCATGCGAGTTCTTCGTACGGGAAGTACAAATCTTGCGAGTTCTTGAGTTATGGGCCTAAAAAATCGAATTGTAGTCCGAAATCCAATCAAAATCTACAATCCAAAGGCTGTAACTTCACAGAATCAATCAGATTAGTACAAAGATCAATCCAATTCAATATCACAATCAAATTCACACTCAATTACACAAAACTTGATCAAGCAGTAAGTAGACATCGTTCGAACAAAAATTACGAAAAATCACAAATTGACTATCAAAAATGATTTTTCTCTGAAATTCAACCACACAAATATGTTCTAAGACATATTTTGATCAAAATCTAACCAAATATTTTATCAAAAATACAATTTTGCACAAAAATTCACTCAAGAAACTGAATACGAACTCAAAAATACTCAAACATGTTGAATCCTATGCTCTTATACCAAATGTGATCCCAAATTACTAGCATATATCAAACACAGATTAACAAACAATCTTTTTATTAATCAAACCACACGATTACAATGAAGTCATAGATCTAACAAGGTGCCACAGATCTCACGTATGTGTGTGTTTACAGTGTGCGAACTCTTACCAATTCAGCGCGTGTTCGTATGTCTAAAACACAAAGACACATGACTATTTATACTAAATCAACCTTAGTTGACTTTACAACTCAAACCTGAAACTTCAAACAATTACAGAATTGACCCTCTATTATGATCTTGAATACAATTCTAATATAACAATTGTTCATCATGATTGATTACTTGCAATTTGGGAACTATCAATTGGTATCAGAGCAAGCAGAAATAAAAGATTTGGATCAAATTGAAGATTTGGTGCAATTTTTCCAGAACTCGCAAGTCTCAACTGTCACGAATTGAAGTCTGCAAATTCGTGGTGTTTTTGATGTAAATTTGATTGCATTGTATTTTGCATCATGGATTAGAATAGTTCTTGTTTGAATTGTTTAGACTAATTCACATTCAATAGGGCAAATTTTGGGTTTTTGTTGGATTTTTTGTTAGAGAATGTTCGAAGACTGTGTAAGGATCGAATTTTGATTTTGAGTTGTTTTTAGTCGAAATTTTGTATTAGAATTGTGTTCAGATTGTAAACGAGGGCAAATCTGCAAAGTTTGATGGGCTAATTCAGAGAATTGAAGGATTTTTGGTCAAAAAATTTGATACAGACTAGAAAAAGTGAAGAACTCGCAAGATTTATAGAACTCACAAGCATCATGAAGAACTCGCAAGCTTTAAAGAGTGTTTGAGTTTGTTGGTGAAAACTTCTAAGTGTGCAACTCGTAGGTAATAGTGTACGAAAAGTGTGGAACTCGTAGAATGCCTTATACGTCAAGTTAAGAACTAGCAGAATGTTGTTTACGACAAGAAACTTGACGCAAACCTCTATATGCGACAAGTTACTGCTCCTTGGCGATAAGTTTCTGGAATATCTTGGAATTTTGTCTAAGTCAAGAACTCGTGTGTTGTGGCTTGCAAGAAGTACATAACTCGCACACAAAGGCTTACGAATTCTTTCTTCTCAGGTATAGTGGTTTGCGAGAAGTTCACTTCTCTGGTTCTTTAACTTGCGAGTAGTAGAGAACTCACATCCTTTGTCTTATGAATTGTCACTTCTCAGGTGTAGTTCTTTGCGACAACCTAGAAATCGCATCTTTCAGTCTGCGAGTCGTTACTTCTCGGTTACAAGGCCTTGTGACAAGTGTGTCAACAGTGTTCTGCGACAAGCTTAGTCCAGTGGTTTGCGACTTCTATACTTAGTCAAATTTTGACAAGTTTCGGATTTTTGAGAAATTTCTGATTTTTGTGAACGATCATTTGCAAGTGATATCAAGATGACTTCTAAGGATGCTCTCGCTATTGATACCGATGTAAAGCCACCTGTACTATTTAAAGGAGAATATGAGCAGTGGAAGGAAAGATTCCTAGATTTTATTGATCAACATGATAGCGGTGAATACATCAAACAATCTATAGATGAAGGAGTGGTGAAGCCAATTACTATAGTAGTTCCTCATGATGATGATTCCTCAGATAGTGATGATGGTACTGAACCTCGAGAGCCAAAGACAAAGATAATAACTGTTGATATTTCAAACTACACAGCTGAGCAAAAGAAGAGATATAAAACAGATAAGCAGGAAAGATCTCTGTTTCTACAAAGTATCCTGAATGAGATCTACATCAAGATAGACGGTTATAAAGTTACAACAAAGAAGATGTGGGATTAACTCGAAAAGATGATGATGGGTTCCAAGATTGGAAACCAGATGAAGGTAGCAAATTGTATTAACAACTATGATAGGTTTGTTTCATTGCTTAATGAGCTAGCTAAGAACAAGGTTAAGAAGAAACAAATTGAGAACAATGTCAAGTTTCTAAGCATCTTACAACCTGAATGGAAGAAGCATACGAGGCAGATGAAGCAGATGAAGAATTTGAATAATATTCCTTTACATGAGGTATATGAAACCCTCAGGCAGAATGAATAGGAGGTTGAGGAGATGAGAGAAGAAAAGAAAAAGTCTGAGAAAACGGTTGCTGATCCGGTAGTTTTGGTGGTTGAGAGGAAAGATAAGAAGAAAGAAAAGAAAAAGAAAAAGGTTATAGTTTCGGATTCTGATGGAAGTGAAAGTGCTGGTTCAGATTCAAATGATGGTGAGAGTTAAAGAAAGCTATGATCCTTTTGACCCGAGCATTTCAGAAAAAGTTCTTCAAGAAGCCAGGGTCAAACAGTCAAAGATATTCATTCGGATCTAGAAAATATGAACACAAGGAAAGAGTTGAAGGTAAAAGATATGAGGATAGAAGGTTTGATGGAAAGAAGTATGAGGAAAGAAAGCCTGAAGAGAAGAGGTATGTCAACATATATGATGAGAAGAAAACAGATGAGCTGGTGAAATGCTACAATTGCGGTAAGATTGGGCATTTTGCTAAAGACTGTCGAAAGTCGAAAGCGCGGAACTCTGACTACTACAAGAATAAGATGTTGCTGGCAAAGCATAAAGAAGCAGGGAAAGCACTAATGGCAGAAGATGATCAGTGGATCGATCTAACAGATTCGGAAAGTGAGAGAGATGAGGTAGCTCACATGTGTCTGATAGGCAAGAAGGTTGCTTATGATGAATCAGACGATGACACATCCGAAGAGGTAACTAGTCTTTCTGAATCTGGTTTTCTTAAAAAGATGGAATCCATGATGGTAGAGCTTCAAGATCTACAATCTAAGCTTAAAAAGGAAAAAGGCATTGTTGCAAAAAAATGTTAAACAATATTTGATCTCAACAAAGATATTGCTGGGAAGAAAATGTTGATTGATTCTTTAAACAATGATGTCAATAATTTTGAAAAACAAAAGAATTTTCTTGAAAATCAAATATTTGAAGCAAATTCCAAGTTCAACTTGTGTGAACTTGAGAAGCAAGAGTTTGTTCTAAAATATAAAGAATTGAAATTTGAAAACAAATATTTGATTAAAAAGATTAATGGTTTGGAAGAAAAACTTTATGCAAGAGGCCAAACTGACCAAACCATTTATCTAAACAAACCTAAAGAATTTAAATGTTTTAAAGATAACTGGGGAATTGGGAATGACAACCCACATTATTTGAAGAAAGCAGTTTCAAAAACAACCCGCTCTTTATAATTTTGATTTTTTACAAGTGCCTGACAAACACCCAAAGTTAAAAGTCAAATGGACCAAATCATCTAAAGAGGTTGAAACTAAGGAAGATTTAAAAAGAAAAGACACATCTAAAATGCAACTACCATTTTGTTATGACCAACTGAATGATAGTTATCTTACTGAACAACCAAAGTTTCTTTTAAATGACTATTTTCAAAGCTATTCTACTGAGGAAATGGAGGCTAAACCTGTTGAAGGAAACTTTATGTTCCTCCACTCATCTTAGAAAGTAAAATTTATAAGCTTGAGAATACTCTAGTAGATGAAATGATTTTGGTTGATTTAGAACATATTGTGTTTTCTACCGTTTTACTGAACACTGACTTAAAATCTGAGGTTATAGTTGAAGATAAATCAAATTCAGACAGAGTTTGTGAAAACAACTCTACTGATTCAGATGCATCTTCCTGATCATTCAAACTTTGTTACTCATTCTGATGAATTACCTAGTGTATTCGAAGTTGGTGAATCATCAACTAAAGTTGATGACACTGTTCCTGTAAGTGCTTATTATGATAAAGGTAAAAAGAAGAAGGAGTCACAGAAATATACTAATATTGGCAATTCTAAGAAAAGGCAAACTCTGAATTCTCATCATTCTAACAAGCATCAATCTTATGTTTCAGATATGAGATTTAAAAGATCTGAGGTGAAGTTTGAATGGAGACCTAAGAAAGCAGCAGTGTCAGCAAAATCATTTCTAGTTTATGATTGTAATAGTTCAATTGATAGATGTAATGGAATAGTTGATCCATTTGCTCTGAATAACCAAAAACTTGTAATTCCTTGCAAGATTTATACTATACAACAATTGATCCAATTATCTCATACTACTATTCGTTGTTCTAATGCGGCAGAAATGATTTTGTTGATCAATGTTATTCTAATAATTAGTTTGGATCACATCATATATATAATTCTGTTGAATCAAATGGTTTTCGAAGGAAAGGAGGGCCCAAATTTAAATGGGTATCAAAATCTAAGACTAACATGAAAGGACCCATCTATAAATGGTACCTAAACCACTTGTTGATTAATTTCTCTTGTGCAGACCTGTCATATGTGGTACTTGGATTCCGGCTATTCCAAGCATATGACTGGGAGAAAAGATATTTTATCTAACTATACAGAGAAATTCTGCAAAAATGTACGATTTGGGAATGATCATTTCTCACCAATCCTCGGATATGGAGACGTCGTACAGGACAAGTTAACGATAAAGAACGTGAGTTACGTTGAAGGCCTCAGACACAACTTATTCATCATTGGGCAGTTTTGTGATAAAGACTTAGAGGTGAATTTCAAGGCCAAGAGATGTTGTGTAGGAACTGAAGATGGGAAAGAACTATTGGTCGGCACTAGGAAGTCAAACCTCTACACGATCAATCTGTCCAGTGTCAAACCTGGAAGTGTTGTTTGTCTACTTTCGAAAGCCTCTATGCAACAAAGCTGGTTGTGGCATAAAAGACTATTTCACCTCGACTTCCACTATATCAACAAGCTGGTGAAGGGTAATTTAGTCAAAGGACTTCCTGAGATTCATTTGAAAAAGAAAATCTATGTGAAGCATGTGAAAAGGGAAAGATGAAAAGAGCGCCAAATAAGCCAAAGCCAAATCCAAATACAAGTGATCCATTGGAGTTACTAAACATAGACTTATGTGGTCCAATACATACTCAAAGCATCAACGACAAGAGTTATGTACTGGAGACAGTGGATGATTACTCGCGGTATACTTGGGTCAATTTCTAAGGTCAAAGGATGAGACTCCTGATGTCATCATTTCATTTCTAAAGAGTGTCCAAGTGAATATGCAGTGAACAGTGAAACTAATTCGCACAGACAATGGCACATAATTTAAGCACAAAACAATTGACGATTATCTCGATTTGGTTGGGATAACTCATCAGTTTTCTGCTGCCAGAACGCCTAAACAAAATGGGGTAGTTGAAAGAATAAATCGGACTCTTGTTGAGGCTGCATGCACGATGCTTAGCCAATCCGACTTACCTTTATTCTTTTGGGTTGAAGCTGTCTCGACTGCATGTTATACGCAAAACCGTTCCATCATCCATTGTCGGTTTGGTAAAACGCCATATGCTCTTATAAATAATAGAATACCTAGCATCAAATACTTTCATACCTTCGGATGCAGGTGCTTTACGCTTAACGACAAGGAAAACTTAAATAGGTTCAGTCCAAAGGCTGAAGAAGGAATTTTCATCAGCTATTCTCAATCATATGTGACCTATATAATCTATCAGAAGAAATCAAAGATTGTTGTAAAGAGCTTTAACGTCACTGTTAGTGCACATATTTGTTGGATACAAGATCATTAAGACTGAAGGTCAAAGTTCAAGAATGTCAAAGCTCAAAGTCAACTCTCAAAGTGAAGGTTAAAGCTTTTGTAATAAAAAGTCAAAGTTGTATTAGTGTGTTGTGTTGTAAGAGTTTTGTTGTTTGCGCGTTTCTAGTAGCGTGTGTGTTTTAGTTCTTTGTATAAGTAGGTGTTTTTGTTGTAGTGTGCGTGTAGTAGTTCAGATTGAGTTAGAGTGCATTGTACGTGTATTGTCTAGAGAGAGAAAGTCTTTGTAAGAATTTGAATTGTGAAATACAATGGAAATTGATTGAAATAGATTTTTTCATCTTGTTTACATTGTTATCTGGGATAACAATTGGTATCAGAGCAGAAGAATTCAGAAATAACAAGATCTAATTCAAGATTTTGGACTGATTTTTTCATGAACTCGAAAACGAACTGTAGAGATTCCAATTTTGGGATATTGTGTTGTTTTGGATCAGATTTTTGTGTATTAGTATTCGTTTTTACATTTAGATCATGTTTGGTTTGAAATGTTTGGTCAAATTCACAACTGTTCATTGTGAATTTTAGATTTTCTTGAATTTTTGTTCGAAGTGTTCGAGTTATACTGTCATTAGATCGAATTTGAATATTTGTTGTTTTAGATTGAAATCATTTGTCTGTAATTGTTTCGAATCATGTTCAAGATCATTTCAGCGAAGTTTCAAATTAGTTGGTGAAGTGTTGGATCGAGATTGAATCGAAAAGTTTGAGTTTTTGACCTATAAGTCAAGAACTCGCAAGATCTGAAGAACACGCAGAGGAAGAACTCGCATCTCAAGAACTCGCAAAGGGTAAAACTTGCAAGGTTGAAAAAAATCGCACAAGGATAATTTCCGAAAAATATGAAGAACTCGCATGAAGTGTTGTGCGAGAAGTTGGAACTCGCAAGAGGCATTGCGCGAGTTCTTACTGTTCACTCGAAGAGTCGTGCGCGAACTAGCTCCTACAAGAAAGTTTTCATCTTGCGTGTTTCCATTTTGCGCTAAGTACTTCGACAAAACTTTTTCTAAGTCTAAAACTCGCAAGAGTTCTGCGAGAAGTATTTTTGCGTGTTTGCATTTAGCGTGTTTCAAATTTTGAAATTTTTTCTAAGTCTTGACTCGCAAGCTTCTGCGAGAAGTGATAGAAATCGCACGTTGTTGTGTGCGAGAACTCAAAACTCGCATAAAGCTGCTTGCACGAATCTCAGAACTCGCACATCTCTTTGTGCGAGAACCAAGAACTGCATCTTGTATCGTGCGTGAACCACAAACTCGCACAACTCTGTGTGCGAGAAGTGAGTTCACTTGGTCCTTCTTTGTGCGCGAAGCTTAAACGCGCATAATGGGTCTTGCGCGAAGTGTTCTTTTCTATGTTATGCGCTTTCTGTACTTAGAAAATTTTCTGAAATTTGACTAAGTTTGATTTTTGTAGATCCAGTTTATTTTCTGAATTTTGACGATCATAACAAGCAGTGTAAAAGCAAGATGACTTCCAAAGATGCTCTCTCGATCGGTACAGATGTTAATCCCCCAGTTCTATTCAAAGGGGAGTACGAACAATGGAAGGATAGGTTCCTTGACTTCATTGACAGGCACGCAAACGGAAACACCATTCTAGTGTCAATCACAAAAGGTCCTATGAAAATTCCTACTGTTGAGATTCCTAATGAGAATAATGGATCATCTGATGATGGAGGTGAGGATGGAGTTCAGAGGACAAAGACTGTTCCTAAACACATTTCTCAGTTTACTGATGGGCAAAAGAGCCGGTACAAAGCTGACAAACAAGCCAAATCTCTACTTTTACAGAGCATTCCGAATGAGATCTATATCAAGATAGACAACTACAAAGCCACTGTCAAGTCAATGTGGGATCAACTCCATAAAATGATGTTGGGATCGAAGGTCGGGAATCAAATGAAAGTAGCAAACTGCATAAACTGCTATCAGGAATTCAAGGCGAATGAAAATGAGAGCCTTGAAGATACTTATGAAAGATTTGTCCTACTTCTGAACGAGCTTTCAAAGAATAAAGCGAGGAAGGAGCAAATTGAAAACAACGTCAAATTCCTTTGCATTCTCCAGCCCGAATCAAAGAAACACACTAGGAGAATGAAGCAGATGAAAGACCTGAGTGATATCCCACTTCATGAGGTTTATGAGACTTTGCGGCATAATGAGGAAGAATTTGAAGAGAAAAGGAGTGAGAAGAAAAAGAAAGCTAAGAAGGTTACAGATCCCATTGCTTTGGTAACTGATCAGAAGGAGAAGGAGAAGGAGAAGAAAGAAAAGAAGAAGAAGAAGAAAATAGTTTTCCCAAGTTCCGATGATTCTGCTGATTCAAATTCTGATTCTGATGACGGAGAGAATCTCAAGCAAGCTATGTTGATATTGACCTGTGCTTTTCAGAAGAAATTTTACAAGAAACCGGGGTCAAACTCACAGAGATACTCTTCTTCTGGATCAAAGAATCACGAACACAGGGAAAGAGTTGAAGGTAGGAGATTCTAGGAGAAGAGATTTAGAGATAGAAAGCCTGAAGAGAAGAAGAGATATATGAACGACTATGGTAGTGTTGAGAAAAAGAGTGAAGAGTTGATAAAGTGCTACAATTGCGGGAAGGATGGCCACTTCGCAAAGGACTGTCGGAAGCCAATTGTCAGAAATTATGAATATTACAAGCATAAGATGTTACTTGCTACATAGAAGGAAGCGGGGAAAGCCCTAATGGCGGAAGATGAGTTCTGGCTAGACCATTCTGAGGACGAACAAGAAGAGACAACACACATGTGCTTGATGGGCAGAGAGGTGAAATATGATGAATCTGATGAAGAGACATCCGATGAGTTACTAAACATGTCTAAATCTGATTTCTTAACCAAAATGAAAGCTATGATGATTGAACTTCAAGATCTTCAAACTAAATTGAAAAAGGTAAATAGCAGAATTGTAAAGAATCAAAAGATTTTTGAACTCAACAAGGAACTTGTTGGGAACAAAGATCTGATTGATTCTCTAAACAAATATGTTTCTGATTTTAAACTGCAAAAAGATTGTTTTGAAAGTAAGATTTCTGAATTTGTTTCTAAACTTTCTAAGTCTGATCTTGACAAGAATGAATCTGTTCTAAAAGCTTATAAATTAAAGGTTGAGAACACGAACTTAGAGAAAAAGGTAAATGGTTTGGAAGTCAAACTATATGCACGAGGAAAAACAGATCAAACTATTTTCCTAAACACACCAAATGAGGAAGCTGATGTTAAAGTGAAGTGGGGACTCGGTTATGATAACCCCCACTACTTAAAGAAAGCCATCAGAAAACAACCAACTTTATATAATTTTGATTTTCTTTTTGTGGATGCTAAATATCCTCATTTGAAACCCAAATTTGTTACCAAATCATCGGATGAGGTTGAGGCAAAAGAAGATGAGAAAAGAAAGAATTTAAAGAAAATGCAACTACCATTCTGCTATCAAAAGCTGAATGATAGTTATCTTTCAGAAAAACCAAAGTTTCTTTCAAACGATTATTTTGCTAGCTATTCTTCTACCAAGATGGAGGCAAAACTAATTAAAGCTAAGATTTACATTCCTCCACTTGTATTAGAAAGCAAAATAATTGAACTTTAAAATGGTTTATCTGATGAAAGAATTTTGAGTGATATAAAACAAAATGTGTTTTCTACTGTATTAAAGAACACTGTCTTTAAAACTGAATCAAATGAGTGTTCAACATCTTCAAAGGCACCTCAAACTTCAGAAGTTGATTTTGATGACTTATTTGCGTCTGCAAATGAAATTTTAAATTCTGATGATGTGTGTGTTGATGAGATTGATATGTTTAACTTTAATGCTCAACTTCCAGATCATTCTACTTTTATCATTAACAATGAAGCTTTATCAAGTGTGTATGACATTGGTGAATCATCGACTAAGGTTGGTGAACCAGTTTCTGTGAGTACTGATTATTATCAGACAGGTAAGAAGCAAAAGAAACAACACTCATAGAAACAGACTACCACTGGTAAGCTTAAGAAAAGAAAATCTCAGAAATATGATTTTCCTAACAAATCTAAATCTTTTGTTTCAGATTTAGGAAAGAAAAGATCGGAAGGTTTCCTAGAATTCTGTAAGTGGTATCAGAGCCTGATTTCTCAGAAACAACTATTCATCATGGAAAATCTTGCAGAATCAAGCAGTACTTTGGTCTCAAAGGTTCCAATGCTTAGACCCAATGAATTCGATATGTGGAAGATCAGAATAAAGCAGTACATACTCCTCACTGACTATTCTATGTGGGACATCATAGAGAATGGTCCTTCTGAAGCAGGAAAGATTGGTGCAGATGGAAAGAGAACTCCACCAAAAACTGATGCAGAAAGAAAGATCAGACAGACAGAGATGAAAGCCTTGAGCACCTTGCTCTTGGCTATTCCCAATGAATATCAACATCAGTTCTGTAACTGCACTGATGCAGAGATGCTCTGGAATGCTCTGGAGAAGAGATTCTCTGGTACCAAAAGTACCAAGAGAAATCAGAAAGCCATTCTGAAGCAACAATATGAGAACTTTATGTCAACCAAGAATGAGTCCATGACTCAAACTTTTGACAGGTTCAACAAACTTATTGGTGAACTAGCTACAGTGGGAGTACAAATTTATCAAGATGATCTGAACAGAAAGTTTCTAAGGTCCTTGAGTGATGAATGGACCATGTATACTGTGTCTTTCAGACAGAATGATCAACTGGAAGAAAAGGAACTTGATGATCTTTATAATGATCTAAGAGTTTTTGAATCTGAGGTAGAGGCTAAAAAGAGGCCTTCTGGGTATGTTCACAATGCTGCACTCCTTTCAGCATCAACTGATTCTACTTCCAACCTTGAATCAGTTAGTACTGCCAATGGAACAAACCAAGAGAAAGGCACTGAAACTGTGTTTGAGGCCTTTCTGGCAAGTCATGGAAACTCTTCTCTCATTAATGATGACTTGGAACAACTCAATCCAGATGATCTTGAAGAGATGGATATTAAATGGCAGATGGCCATGCTCTCCATGAGAGTTAAAAAGTTCATCAAAAGAACTGGGAGGAACAACTTCTCCCAAAGAAGAGAAGATGGAGCAGGATTTGACAAGTCCAAGGTGGAATGTTACAAATGCCATCAAAAGGGACACTTTGCTAGAGAATGCAGAAGTGGAATGTCTCAGAATAACAACCACCAACAAGCTCAATCTGGAAGCTTCAACAGAAACTCTGCACAATCCCTTGTCTCTCAACAAGGTATGGGGTTTGATTGGAGTGATCAAGCTGAAGAGGCTATTCTGAATCAAGCTCTAATGGCAGAGGTGTCTGGTCTCCCTACAGAGGTAACTTCCAATCTTTGCTCTCAAAATTGCATTAACACTGTTAAAAGGTATAGGGATCACAACCAGAACATGAGTGATGACCTTAAGAGATTGGAAAAAGACATAAAAGATTATGTGAAGATTGTTGAGAGATTTGAAGAACAGATTAAGGGTTTTCAAGCTAATGAGCTTCAACACTCTTATGACACAAATTACTGGAAGTGGGAGAAGAATGACTTAGAGCTTCAACTGACCAGATCTAAAGAAGAGAGTGAAAAGCTAAGAGGAGAGCTAGCTAAAGTCAAACTTGATGTAGAAAAGTTTTCTAATGCTTCCAAAGCAATGGATTCTTTGTTACAAACTCAGATTCATGATAAACTGAGAAGAGGTATAGGGTACAATACCACACCACCACCCTATAACAACAACTACATCCCTCCTAGTTCAGAGTTGTTAGAAACAAAGGATAGGAAGGATCTACCTAAGGGAGCCACTGAAATAGATCCCTTAGATGAAGTGGTTGTTAAGGATAAAACTGAGAAAGAAGTTGTCAAGGATAAGGACAATACTGTGAGTGGTGAGATTCCTAAAGAAAACCACATTATCACCAATGAGGGATGTGGAAAGCACTGGATCAAGTCCAAAGAGATAGAAAAGACTGAGGGAAAGAACAAGAAGGTTCACTATAAGCAGACCACTGTTGTGAACCCTATTCCTTGCAAACAATGTGTATGCAATAAATTTGAGCCCCAAAAACATGATAAACCAAGGGGAAATCAGAGAAACTGGAACAATCATTGGGCACAAAAACATGGGGTTGATCTAAAAAAAATTATTAATAGACCAAAACCCTGTTTTATCTGTTGAAAGCTGAACCAAATTGCCAAATACTGTTACTTTAATCCTATGAACCAAAGGATAAATTTTCAAAGACCTACTCAAAAATCCTTTGGTTATAGGAAGAAAGAAAAGAACCATGTGGCTAAGAAAGTTGTTAAATCTAAAAGCCACATGAAGAGACAGAATGTGGAAGATAATGTCAAGATGTGGATTCCAAAATGTACTAAAATTGTTAGTGCTGCTACTACAAATAGTGCTGCTAACAGTGATAGTACTGCTAGAAGCAATACTGCCAAACCTGTTAGTACTGCTAACTCTGTTAGTACTTCTAAAGATAGTGCTACTGCTAGTATTAGTGCTGCTAATCCAATAATCTTGACAAAGTATTCAAATACTAAGTGTTCTGATTTTAAAAATCTTGTCAAGAAAGAATGCAAGTACTTTGATGAGAAAGGGGTACCCAAGACCACCTTGGCTTGGGTTCCTAATACATACTAATTGATTTATCTAATGTGCAGGGCAACCAACAGCTCAAGGGAAAGAGCATTTGGCATGTTGATAGTGGTTGCTCTAGGCACATGACAGGCAACATGTCATGCCTTCAGGATTTCAAACATATCAATGGAGGACATGTTGCATTTGGAGATAATCTTACTGGTGGTAAGATAAGTGGAAAAGGTAATGTCACCAAAGGTAAGATGACATTTGAGGATGTCTACTATGTTGATCAATTAAAGTACAACCTGTTAAGTGTATCACAGGTTTGTGACAAACAACATAGTATATTATTTACTAATAATGAGTGTATGATCCTTGCTCCAGGGTTCAAGGTAGTTGATGAAAGCATGATACTACTTAGAACTCCAAGAAAGGACAATGTTTACTGTCTTGATATGGACAATGTTGATAGTGATTCATCTCTAAATTGTCTTGTTTCAAAAGCTTCTGTAGATGAATCCTCTCTTTGGCACAGAAGGATGTGTCACATGAATTTCAAGACTATGAACAATCTTGTTAAAAATACCCTTGTAAGAGGTTTACCTTCAAAAGTCTTTTCATGTGATGATCATTGTGTTGCTTGTCTTAAAGGCAAACAACACAAAACTTCTCATAAGACCAAAGAGTTAAATTCTGTTTCTTCTTGTCTCCAGTTACTGCATATGGATCTGTTTGGACCTACAAATGTTATGAGTATAGGCAAGAAATCTTACTGCTTGGTTATTGTTGATGATTACTCCAGATTTACTTGGGTATATTTTCTAAGGACTAAGGATGAGACAAGTGGACTTATCAAATCCTTTATTTTAAGAATTGAAAACCAAACTAATCAAAGAGTAAAAGTCATTAGATCAGACAATGGAACTGAGTTTAAAAATCATGATCTAAACACCTTTTGTGAAGAGAAAGGTATTGAGAGGCAATATAGTGTTCCTAGGACTCCTCAACAAAATGGTATTGCTGAAAGGAGAAATAGGACACTAATAGAGGCTGCTAGATCTCTGTTGGCTGATTCAAAATTGCCAATTACCTTCTGGGCTGAAGCAGTTAATACTGCTTGTTATGTCCAAAATAGAGTTCTAGTGGTCAAGCAAAAGAACAAGACCCCATATGAGCTTTTAAATAAAAGAAAACCTTTCATTGGTTTCTTCAAACCTTTTGGGTGTCCTTGTACAACTCTCAATACCAAATCTCACTTAGGTAAGTTTGATAGCAAAGCAGATGATGGATTTCTTGTTGGATATTCATCTCAGAGTAAGGCCTACAGAGTTTTTAACTCATCTTCTAGAATAATTGAAGAAAGTGACAATGTCAAATGCAATGAGAACACACCAAATCCTGTTGGGTCTGGACCTCAGTGGCTATTTGACATTGATTCACTAACTAATTCTTTTGGTTTCAGTAGTGATGATTCTACAGGAACAGGATGTGGAGGATCAGGGATCACACAAGTCTCAGAAAGTATATCTAAATCTGTGATATTTCCCATACCCACAGTGAATTCTGTTGAAGACTGTGAAAAGGAATCATTTACTGGACCAAATCAGAGTGAAGAAGAAACTAGAGATGAGGAGACTCAAGAAAATAAAGAATCAGAAGTGGCATCTGAAAACACTTCAGTTGAGTTGCATGACTCTAATCTAGAGGCTGGACTGAATGAAGAACCTAGTCATAACACCAGAGTTCAAAAGAATCATCCTCCACAGCTGGTAATAGGAGATATCTCTTCTCCTATGATGACTAGACATCAAAGCAGGCTTCAAGAAATGCAAGATCAACAGCATACAGTCCTTTCTTGTTTTCTAACCCAGCTTGAGCCTAAAAAGGCACATGATGCTATGAAAGAATCTAGCTGGATAGAAGCAATGCAAGAAGAACTGTTACAGTTCAAGCTACAAGATGTATGGGATCTAGTAGACCTTCCTAAAGGTCACAGAGCAATTGGCACAAAGTGGATTTTCAGAAACAAGAGAGATGAAAGAGGTATTGTCATAAGGAACAAAGCAAGGCTGGTGGCTCAAGGCTATACTCAAGAAGAGGGTATAGATTATGAAGAAGTTTTTGCACCTGTGGCTAGGATAGAAGCAATCAGACTATTCCTAGCCTATGCTTCTTACATGAACTTCAAAGTCTATCAAATGCATGTAAAAAGTGCTTTTCTCTATGGATCAATTGAAGAAGAAGTATATGTCTGTCAACCACCAGGGTTTGAAAACCCAAGCTATCCAGACAGGGTATACAAATTAAAGAAAGCACTTTATGGACTACATCAAGCTCCAAGAGCATGGTATGACACTCTGTCATCCTATCTCTTGGAAAATGACTTTGAAAGAGGAGTCATTGATAAGACTCTATTTATCAAAAGAAAGAAGAAGGATATCTTGCTGGTCCAAATGTATGTTGATGACATTATCTTTGGATCTACAAGAAACAACATGTGCAAGGAGTTTGAGGATTTAATGCATCAAAGGTTCAAAATGAGTTCCATGGGGGAACTTACTTTCTTCCTTGGACTCCAAGTTCAACAGAAGTCAGATGGCATTTTCATATGTCAATCCAAGTATGTGCAAGATATTCTAACCAAGTTTGGTTTCTCAGAATCAAAACCTGCCAGCACACCTATGGAAAAACACAAGCAGATCACAGCAGATCTTGAGGGGGAGGATATGGATGTGCATCATTATAGATCCATGATTGGCTCTCTCATGTATCTCACAACATCAAGGCCAGATATAATGTTTCCAGTCTGTGTATGTGCAAGATTTCAAGTTAGGCCAAAGCAATCTCACTTTCAAGCTGTTAAGAGGATATTCAGATATCTCAAAGGGCAACCCAGATTGGGACTTTGGTATCCTCATAACTCACCTTTTGACCTAATAGCATACTCAGACAGTGATCTAGGTGGGGCAAACTTGGACAGAAAATCTACTTCTGGAGGATGTCAGTTTTTGGGTGCTAGACTAGTCTCATGGCAGTGCAAGAAACAAACCACAGTATCCACATCTACAACAGAGGCAGAGTACATAGCAGCTGCAAGTTGCTGTTCTCAAGTCTTATGGATTCAGAATCAAATGTTGGATTATGGGGTAACCTTTCTACACACTCCAATCTTTATTGACAACAGCAGTGCTATTAGCATTGTGAATAATCCAGTCAAGCACTCAAAAACAAAGCACATTGAAATCAGGTATCACTTTATAAGAGATTGTAATGAAAAGAAACTTATTCAAGTTGTCAAAGTTCACACTGATAATCAGTTTGCTGATCTATTCACTAAAGCTTTTGATGTGGGTAGATTCACTTTCTTGGTAACAAGTGTGGGAATGATAAACTCTGAATAATCTCCTTCTCAAAAAGTGGTTTTATATCTGTATAGTATTCCTGGAGTTACTAATCTTCTGTTACAGGATATGCATAGCAGTACTCAGTGTTTAGCAAGTTTAAAAGGAGTAAGTCAGTTAATACTGCTAGTGGTTAATACTGCTTTCAGTTAATACTGCTAGTGGTTAATACTGCTTTCAGTTAATACTGCTAGTGGTTAATACTGCTTTCAGTTAATACTGCTAGTGGTTAATACTGCTTTCAGTTAATACTGCTAGTGGTTAATACTGCTTTCAGTTAATACTGCTAGTGGTTAATACTGCTTTCAGTTAATACTGCTAGTGGTTAATGCTGCTTTCAGTTAATACTGCTAGTGGTTAATACTGCTTTCAGTTAATACTGCTAGTGGTTAATACTGCTTTCAGTTAATACTGCTAGTGGTTAATACTGCTTTCAGTTAATACTGCTAGTTAGTTAATACTGCTAGCAGTTAATACTGCTAGTAGTTAATACTGCTCTAGGTTAATACTGCTTATATTCCGAATACTATAAATACTTTTTTCCCGCCTAAAAGTTCATAACGACTCTTTGCATACTGTTCTCTTGCGCTCAAAACCTTTTCTCTCTCAAGTTCGAAGTTTTCAGGCAAGCTTTTCACTAAGATCAATGGCATCCATGACTTTCATCGACGAGCACAACGAGATTGCGATGCTACAAAAGCCAAAGCAAGCTTCAGGATTTCATCAGATTGTGGATTTCCTCAAGACAAGCCACATTGCTCATGCTCTTATTGTATCTCCTACAATCTATATTGAGCATCAAAGGCAGTTCTGGGCTAATGCAACCATTGTTGTGGAGAATGGTGTGCAAATGATCAAGACAAGAATCTGTGATCAATCACTAACAGTTACTGAAGAGGTTATTCGCATCAGTCTACGTCTAGACGATGCCTCTGGTATAACTTCTATCCCAAACGATGAACTGTTTTCAAATCTTACAAGAATGGGGTTTGGAGGCCCATTGGGTGTTTTCAAATTTTCTAAAGCAAAATTCTCACCCCAATGGCGTTTCTTTGTCCATACTCTTATGCATTGTATATCCAAAAAGACTACTGGATGGAGTGAGTTCAGCAGCACTATTGCTTATGCTTTGGTGTGCTTGGCCACTGCCAGAAAGTACAATTTTTCTAAAATGATTTTCAGTGATCTTGTCTCAAACATGGGAAACAAAAAGAGCTTCTTTATGTATCCCAGGTTTGTTCAAGAAGTTATTACTAATCAATTGACGGATATACCTCAACCTGTTGGGATATATGTACCTAAACCCCCCAAAGGCAAGGTTTTCTCAAATATGAGAAGATCTGCTGGGGACTCTGAAGGAGTTGACACCCCATTGTTCTCTACAATGATGGTGGTGTCCCAAACCAATGAAGGTATGGCAGCAGGGTCAAGGCCCCCATTAGACCAACCCACTGCTAGCCAAGCCCACCCTTCCCTCTCAAAATCAATTCCCCAGTCCCTTCTTGAAAAACCAACCTCTCCCATCACCCAAACTTACAAGAGAAAACAGGTAAAGAAGGCTCCTTCCCTTCTTGTACCATTACCCACTAAGCCTATAAGCCGTCTAAGGGAGAATTCTCCCCTAGAGAATATCCAAAGGGAAACCACAAGGGTGTCTCCCAACCCAAAGGAGGTGCTCTCTGAGGAGGAGGTAGAGCATATGGGTGATGAGGCTGCCACTACTCCTGCTAGTACAGAGGAGGAAAGTGGTAACATCAATAAGACCTCCCCCATGGCAACTTTGAATGAGCAATCATTTGAAGGTCCCTGGTGCCAAGAAACCACAGGGGTGGATAGTGCCTCTGCAAGGCAGAAGACTTCCACAGATAAAAGATCCAATGATCCTTCAAAGGAGGGTAACACTTCTGGAGAGGGTGAGGACAAATATACGTACGATGAATTGATGGAAACAATGGGGAACATCAATGAAGATGTTCTCAAACAAGGCAAAGAAATTGAAGAAATGAAGCTAGTAATTCTGTCACAACAAGAACAGATTGCTAAGCTGAAGAGGATGGTGGTTAGTCTGGTACAAAGGAAGAAGAGAAAGCAATTCCAATTAAGGAGAAGGACCACTGAGGATGATGCTCCCAAAAAGGGGGAGATCAACATGGAAGAAGCCACAAGAAAGGGGGAGCTTGATGGAGAGAAAGTTGATGTTCAGGGGGAGCAGCAAGAAGAAACAGTTACTACTGCTGACATTAATAAAGCAGCAGAAACTGTGAAAGAAGTGTTAACAGATCTTGAGATTGCAGAAACCTTACTAAAAGCCAAGAATGATACTCCCAAGGTCACTTCAAAGACCAAAGGTGTAATCATAAAAGAACAAGGTGAAGTGATCAAGAAAGATAACAGTAAGAAGGCAATGAGCAAAGATAAAGGAAAAGCAAAGATGGTAGAATCTGATCAACCAATCAAAAAGCAAAGGTTGGTTGAATCAGATGAAGCCCTAGCTAAAAAGATGCAGGAGGATATTGAAAAAAAAGAAAGAGTTCAGATGGAAAAGGACAGGGAAATGGCAAAAGCTCTAGCTGCTGAACTGAATGAAGCTTATCAACAGAGTATGGCAACTGAAATTGCACAGAAGAAAGCTGCAAGTATGAAGAAATCTGTGGTGAAAACAGTTGCAAAGAAGAGAAGACCCTCAAAGACATTCCTAGGTACCCAAGAGAGAAACAAGATGATTATATTTCTCAAAGGTGCTGTAGGAGTCAAAAAGGAGATGTTCTCCAAAATGTCTTTTGAGAAGATCAAAGAGCTCTATGATTCAGAGATGTTAAAGCTTCAGGGAAGTGAAACTGCTAGGGTGGAGATGGAGAAGAGGATGAAAGAAAGTAATGACTTTGATTGTCAAAAGCCATTTCCAGATGAGCAAGAAACACCCCCTAAGAAAGAGACCACTCTGGGAGAAAGTCTAAAGACTTTAAAGAGAACCAAGATGATGGCAAGGAGAAAGCCAATCAAGAAGCCTAGAGTATCTGAAGAAGAGGCTGAGAAGGCTGCTGAAGAAGAAGGAGCAACTGAGTCATCCAAACTGAAAGAGCCAGCAAACACAGATGATGTAAATTTGTATATGGTAGTGATGGACAAAGTGCCTGAACCAATTTCAGCAGAACCTGTAGGAGTTAAGCCTCCTGAGGTCATTCACTGGGATACATTGACAGTGGATGGAAAGGAATACATAAGGCTAAAAAGGAAGGATGAAAAGTATGAAGTGTTCAACACATGGGCAAAAATTGTCAGAGCATGTTCTAGATCAGATCTTGAAGAGATGTTTGAGATAGGAATGAAGTTGTATGCAGATATTCTAAAGGCTCCAGGGATTTCAATTACAAAACTGGTAATGGAGTATCTGTGTATGATGTTCAAACCTGAAGAAGTAAAGCACTTGATCAAGGATATCTTCAAATCAGTAAACAGTTGGACTCTATATGAAATTAGTGGAGTATATACAGTGACTTTGGATTTAAATCACACTGAATACTTCCTAGTGGATAGAGTGTATAATCATAGCAGATTGAAGCTACATGCCATGCTGAAGAAAAAGTTAAGGTATGTTCCAGATTCAGAAATGGCTAAATACTTGATTCAAAGAACCATCAATCAGAGTTTGGGATTGGATGCAAACACTGGGATTTAGGCATTGATAGAGTTTTGGGAGCATCTTGAAGAAAATTTGAAGAACTTGACTTCTCTTCCTAAAAGTCAAGTTAGGGGGAGATTGTTGGGAACTGAAGAATTCATCAAGTATGGTTAATGCTGCTGGTTCAAATTACTACTGCTAGAAGACTTAAAGGTTAATACTGCTGAGTGTTACTACTGCTAGTATTATTAATACGGCTAGTCAAAGTTAGTGCTGCTTGAACAAAGTTAGTACTGCTTAGCTAGTTAGTACTGCTAGTGGTTAGTACTGCTTAGTAGTTAATGCTGCTAGAAGGAAGTTAATGCTGCTGAAGATTAATACTGCTTATATGATGAAGATTCGTATGAAAGGATATACATTGAAGCTTAGAGATATACATAGAAGATATACTGAAGATATTTTATTTATTGTAATTATCTTTGTATTCAGTATATATATTGTATTGTTTAGAATAGTTAAATAACTTTTGTTTTCATTCTTTTAGAGAGAAAAACAACCTCAAGACATAGATCCTAATTCTAGAGAAGTAGAATTCGTATTGGTGAGCCTGTTCATCAATATTGAGGTTGAGTGAGTAATCTTGTAACTTCAAAGCATTAAATACAAGTTTACAGTTTGTTTTTCATATTTTCTGTATTGATTTACTGTTTAATTGAATATCAAAGTGTTATTCCGCAAACTTCTTTGATATTGTTTCTGAGAATTAATTCTTGTTGAGAATTCGATCCTGACAGAAGGTCGAACTGAATGGCGACCAAAACAGAAGATAGATGAGAGTTCTGAATCATGTCTTGATTCTTGTAATAGATCTATTGGTAGTAATTCTGATGTAATTGGTACTGTTGCTTTGAATAAACAAAACCTTGTAACTTCTTACAAGAGATATACAATAAAGCAATTACTCCAATTATCTCGGTGTACTACTAAGTCTTCTACTTATAGACGAAATGATTTTGTTTCTCATCGATATTCTGTTGATTGGTTTGGTACTTATCATGTTTATTCTTATAAGCCATATGCTTCAATGATTTTTGAAAAGTTCAGAGGATCCATATACAAATGGATACCAAAATCTTGTGCTAATCCGATAGGACCCACTTTTAAATGGGTACCTAAAGTTGTTATTCCCTGATTTCTCTTATGCAGAACCGTCATAAGTGGTACTTGGATTCTGGTTTCTCAAAGCATATGACCGGGCAAAAGGATTTATTATCTAATTATACAGAGAGATTCTGCAGGAATGTGAGATTCGGCAACGACCAGTTTTCACCGATTTTGGGATATGGTGATGTGATTAATGACAACGTAACGATTACAAAGGTGAGTTACGTGGAAGGATTAGGACATAACCTATTCAATATTGGCCAGTTCTGCGACAAAGATTTAGAGGTAAATTTCAAGGCCAAGCGATGTTCTGTGCGTACTGAAGATGGTAAGGAACTCTTGGTCGGCACGAGAAAGTCTAACCTCTACACCATTAATATGTCAAAAGTCCATACTGACAATGAGGTTTGTCTACTATCAAAAGCCTCGCTGCAACAAAGATGGTTATGGCACCGAAGGCTTTCTCACCTGAATTTTCGTTACATTAATAAACTGGTAACGGGTAATCTTATCAAAGGACTTACTGAACTAAAATACGAGAAAGAACATCTGTGCGCAACGTGCGAGAAAGGTAAAATGAAGAGAGATGCTTACAAGCCGAAGCCTGAACAAAGTACAATTTCTCCACTTGAACTGTTGCATATGGATCTCTGCGGTCCTATGCGTACTCAAAGCATTTGCGGCAAGAAATATGTCTTAGTTATTGTGGACGATTATTCGCGATATACTTGGGTCAAATTTCTGAGATCATCATCAGTTTCTTAAAAACTACCCAAGTAAATCTGCAAAAGCCAGTCAAGCTTCTTAGAACGGATAACGACACATAATTCAAGAATAAAATTGTTGAAGATTATCTCGAATCGGTCGTGATAACACATCAATATTCTGCTGCCAAAACGCCAGAACATAACGGAGTAGTAGAAAGACGAAACCGAACGCTAGTCGAGGCCACTCGTACTATGCTAAGTCAATCCAATCTACCTCTGTTTCTGTGGGCTGAAGCTGTTTCGACTACGTGCTACACTCAGAAGCCCTCACTGTTGATCCCCAACCATCCAAAATGCTTCTACAACAGTTTTGGTTCACCGCTGAAGAGACCTCTATCACCAACAAGAAAGGTGACTAGGTTCCTGCTATCTCTTTCAGCACTGACTTAGGATCAGGCATGATGACAACTTTCTGCCTGAGGAAGGCACTTAGATTTCCTGACAAACCCAGGAGTGGATTTGA
Source organism: Arctium minus (assembly GCA_954870635.1). Classification (NCBI taxonomy): domain Eukaryota; kingdom Viridiplantae; phylum Streptophyta; class Magnoliopsida; order Asterales; family Asteraceae; genus Arctium; species Arctium minus. The sequence continues at coordinate 101,602,448 of OX941081.1, read as the reverse complement.
CGCTCTGCCAACTGATGCTGAACTCATCCAGTTTCTCGATGATATGGAATATTGTTGGGACAAGAAGCCCCTCTCCACAATCCCCAACAAGAAGCTGACTCTTATCAAGAAGGCAAACATGCCTTCTCAACTGAATTTCATCTTTTCTCACTTCATTCAGTGTATGAGTGGGAAAAGTGGTTCACTTGATCAGGCAAGCAAAGTTCAAGTCCAAATGGCTTACTCAGTCATCGCTGGAAAGAACTTCGACTATGCCACCGCTATCTTTGACGATCTCAAGTCAAAGATAGAGAAGACGGAGAGGGATCCCAAGATCTCATATGTACGGTCATCTGTGCATATCTGAAGTTTCTGTACCCCAACTCTTACCCCAATAACCCTGATGGTACTTTCGCCAAAGTAGGTCAACGTTCATTGGAGGTCAAACCGCTCGACAACGAGGTAAGTATCCCTACTCTACGCTCTCGCCTCTCTCTCCATTCTTCATCTTCAGCGGTCGCGCCGGAGGTTCCTTCTCCAGCTAACCCTGCCGCTAAAACCGCTTCTAAACGACCATGCGCTAGTCTTGCTGGTACTTCAAAGAAGGCCAAATTGACTAAGGAGACCATTACCCCTAGTTCAATACCTGAGGTAGTTTCTCGACAAACTTCCTTGGATGATTTCGTGGGTCTCTCCTCCACATCCTCAGCTATCACATCATCATCCGTGCCAGTGATTTCGGTCGCTGTCACAACATCAGTGACTCGACCACCCCTCTCAGTACCAACCGAGGTAACTACCCAACTCCCAACTTCTTCTATCCCTATTACTTGTCCTCCCATATCTTTGGTCTCTAACCCTCCATCCATTTCTACGCAACCACAGTTTGTACCCATAGGACCTGACAATCAAACTTTTGAAGAATCTATGCAATTCTACAAACTGTTTGATAACTCAGGTACTCCTATAACCCTAAACACTAGTCCCAACTCTCCATATAAGCCTGTTTCTCAGCAACTAACTTTTCTTTGAGATCCTAATATGGCGACTATTGATGCTCATGTCAACAGTTTGGGTGTTAAGGTGGATTCTCTCACCACCTCCGTCAACGAAACCATCAGCGCTGTGAATATCGCTGGTGAAGAGCTGAAGAAACTTACAGCTACTTGATCGTCCAAAGCCGAAGCCTCCCAGATCACAACTCTTCAGGGCGAGTTCGTCAAAGTCAAGGAGGATTCTCAACTCCTCCAGGGACGTGTTGATACTCTAAGCAGTGATGTCCAGGGGTTATCTGCAAAGATTGATTCCTGCACCTCCCTCCTTCAGCAGGTCCTTGAGAAGCTGAATGCACCAGCTCCTATGCCCACTCCTTCTTTCACAGAGACTGACCGCACTTCTATGAATATAGCTGTTGAAAGTATGCATCAAGCTACTTCAGACATCCCTGTGATGGAAGAACGTCTAGAGCGTCTGGAGGTTGACGTCCGGTCCCTGACATCAACAAAAGCTGCTCCTTCCGTTTCTGGCCTCCCCCGTACTGACAATGACAAAGAGGGGGAGAAAGAGCGTACTGAAGAAAATCTTGAGGAGGATGTTGCTGCTGCTGAAGTTCAGACGAAAGAACCTCCCTCTCAGGTTGAGGGGGAGATGGTTGCTGACAAAGCCCCTCTATCTTTGCTCGATCAAGTTTTACTTGAAGACGAAGAAGAGGAGGAAGAATAGGATGAAGATCTCGATCTCCAGGATCAAGATATAGAGCAACATCATGATGATGATGATGACGATGAAGAAGACCAGTCTCTATGGTTTTTTGCAGCGACCACTTCATCAGTGATAGCTTCAAAAGAAGTTATTACAGCAGGGAGGAGAAGTGGAACTTCTTCAGGAACCCCTTCCCAAAGCAAACCAAAGGGTTCAGATGCTGAGGGAAGCCTGAAAAACGTTTCACCATTTGAAGGGGAGAATCCTTCTCAGGTATGCCTTTCACTTGTCCCTATATCATTCTATAAATCCCAACCCCTGTTTCTTTCTAGTCTTCATCTTTCTTCTCCCCAAAACATACACTAACTCCTTTTCATCTATTTTCTGACCAGGCAGTTCTCTCCCCTGCTTAAGAGTAAGGAACTACAAATAATCCCAGCTTCTATAGCCGATGAGTCAATAATCCCAATCTCCTTTAATGAGATTGATGAAGAAGATGAAGAAGAAGAAGCCCTGCACCATCTAGGAAGGCCCTCAAGACCATCTCACTAGTCAGAGGAAGAGATGAAGAGAAGAACAGAGATGATCTCTCATCTAGAGAGTCAACGGCTGAAGGTCCCTCTTCAAACAACTTCTACAAAACTAGAGTTCCTAACTGAAGCTGAAATCGAAGAATCTGTCAGAGCTGAGAAACTGATAGCTGGTTGTCAAAGAGATGCCTCTCTTGCTCTCAAGATTCAGTCCTCTCAAGTCAAAGACAAAAAGCTGAAAAAGAAACCAGTGGAAGTCAAGGCTGCTCTATTAATGGAAATTAAAGAGGAGCGCTCAAAAGAACTAGCGGTCAGTGAGAACTCAGTCGAATGGTGCAAACATAAAGTCGACTATCGCTCTGACCCAATGAAGATCGTAGCCGTTGTCATCTAAGGGAGAAAGAAGAAGGACCGAACTTCTGTCACAATGGAGATAACGAGAGAGGATGGAAGCTATAAGGCTATGTTCGTTTCAAAGCTAGAAAGCTTTGGTTACATGGAATGGCTAGAGTTCAAAGATGCGCTGAAGAAATCCAAGTCAATCTACAGAGGCTATGTTGAAGGGATAAATTATGCACTCATCAACAGAGTCGCTGCCATCCTAAAGGTGCCATCTACTCTTCCTTCCAAACCAAGGCAACTAAAAAGGAATCCTGTCTCCTCCTATTCTGAAAATGTCGTTGTGATCAGAAATGACTCCTCCTTCTACAAATTCGTTGTGATCAGAAATTCTGTGTTTGTATTCAACCCCCCCTTCTACAAACTTGTTAAGCACCTCCGGGACCAACAGGTGGTATCAAAGCAGACTGTTTAATCTGATAAACAAGATCTTGCTTTATTCTCTTCCTTGCTATTCTAATATGGCACTTAACACAAACACAAACTATATGATAATGGTTCACTTTCTAAACCTCCTCGATTTAGCAGAGTTAACTTTTCTCTCTGGAAAAGTCGAATGATGCTATTTCTTGAAGGTGCAGATCCCACTATACCTGAGTATGTAGCAAACGGACCCTATGAACCTGTCCAAATCATAACTGCCGTTCCAGCTACTGCCACCACTCCTTTTATTCCTGAACGGTATATTTCTAAGGAAATCAGACAATGGAGTGATGAAGACAAAAAGAAGGTTGGTATCGATGCAAGGGCAAAGACCATTATCTCTATGGCCCTGCCTGATGAAGTTTTCCATTCCATCATGCATCTTAAAACCTCTAAAGAAATGTGGGAAACCATATGTGTTCAATATGAAGGCACCACTGAAATCGAAGAGACTTGAAAGATTAACTTGGTAAGACAGTATGAAAGTTTCATCGCTGGTAAGAATGAATCTCTCTCTGATGTTCATCAGCGATTTAACTGCTTAATCATTGATCTAAGAACCGTTGGGAGGACCTACTCTAATTCTAAGGTCCTAACAAAATTCTTAAAATGTCTTCATGAATGCTGGGACAGTTATTCAATATGTCTCAAGCTGAAAAAAGACTTAAATTCTCTTTCTCTCAGCACCTTGTATGGAATATTGCTCAACTATGAGCAATCAAATCTCTTAAAGAAGAATCTTATAAAAGATTCTAAAGACTCCAAAAGCACCCCTGTTGCTTTAGTCTCTTCAGAGATAATTCCATCTCAGCGATCTACTCTCACCATCACTGAGTTAGATTCTGAATCTGAGGATCTATCAGACACTGATCTTTCAGAGTTTGACGAGTCCTTAGCACTCTTGACAAACTCTTTTAAGAGATTTGTAAGAAAAAACAATTTTCGAAGAAATAAGCCTCTCTCCCTCACTGAGAAGCCAAAATCAACCCCTGTTGATAAGGCTACTGCTACTAGCTTTAACTGTGAAAAGATTAGACACTTTGCAAGTGAGTGCAGGTCGAAGAAAGTCTTCAAACCTTCTACCTCTAGAGGATACAACGATGAAAAATACCTTAAGCTAAAAGAGAAATATCAAAAGTTGAAAAACTACAAGCGAAAAGGTAAAGGTCTCATCGCTGAAGAAAATGACTGGGCTGAATCAGAAGAATCAAGTTCTGATGAAGAAGAAGTCGCTAATCTCTGCCTCATAACTAAGATTAAAGAAGAAGTGGAAGAACCAACTGAAACTTCTATGAGCTATATATCATCTCAGGTATCTATCTCTACTAATCCCTCTCTACCTGAATCAGAGAGAAGTCGCGCAGTTGATGTGCTGACGATTGATCTTTACAATGCTCTAAACTGCAAATCTCTAGCTGAAAGCAAAAAACAATGATTTAACTGAACAGCTGGAAAAATGCCATGAAAAGATCAGAGAACTGACTCTTTTAGAGGAAAGTTTGAAAGATCAAGTTGTTGTAAATAAAATCATCAGCATAGAACGCGAACAAGCCATCGCTGCTCTGAAAGAAGAAAAGGCTAATGGTGAAAAATGGTGCAACTCCTCAACAAAGATCACTGAGATAATAAATGCTTAAACTCCTGGCGGTGATAAAACCGGTCTTGGTTTTTGGAAACCATAGGATGAGCATAAAGAAGGCAGTTCCATACTTAAGTTTGGAACGTTTGTCTCTTCTATCTCTGACACTTCTTATAATCAGTTCTATCATTCATCATCTTCTAATCCTATCCCGGAGGAAAAATCCAAAGGCTCTAAGTCTGCGGATAAAGAAAAATCCATTCTTCATCCTCAGAAGGCTACCAAGAAAGCAAAGTTGAAAGTTCATTCTAAACCTTCAGCGAATCAATTGTCTAGCTCTGTGATAGAAATCTTTGATCTCTGTCCTCCAAAGTTAAAGGTTGATCTTAAGCCTAAGAGATCTGAAGAAATGAAAGTTCCTCCCAGATCTCATGATAAAAGCATTCTTGGAGCTGGACCTGCTCATCTTAAATTCTCAAAACCTTTTACTCATGGTTCTAAAACCACTTTCAAATATAGAAAATGCTATCACTGTGGATTTACTGACCATATTGCAAGCAAATGTCCAACTGCCACTAAAGTTGATAAATCAGCTAAATTGAAGATGAATGCCTCCAAGGCTGAGAAGGTCATCAAAGTTGAAAAATCTACCAAGGTGAAGAATACCACCAAGGTTAAGAAATTAACCAAAGTGAAGATTACCACTGAAGCTGAATCTTCATCAGCTGTGAAGATTGCTGAATCTTCCATATCCACTAACCCTAAAGGACCCATTGAAAAGTGGGTACCAAACGAAGCTTAATCTTCATTATGTTTGCTGGGATCAAAGGGCATCTGGTATCTCGATAGTGGATGCTCTCGTCATATGACAGGACAAAAGGACCTGCTCACTGAATACAAGGAAGAGAAAGGCCCCTCTGTGACCTTTGGTGGAAATGGAAAAAGATATACCCGAGGGTTTGTTGTCCTCAACAATGGGACAACTACCTTCAGAAGAGTCGCTTATGTAGATGGAATGAAGCATAACCTTCTGAGCATCAGTCAGCAATGTGATAAAGACTATGAAGTTCGCTTTACCAAGAAAGCATGTTCAGTGGTAAATGAGAAAGGAAAACTTGCTCTCAGTGGTTATCGTAAAGAAAATGTCTATGTAATAGATATGAACTCTACTACCACTGAAAACATATGTTTTCTTTCCAAAGCCTCTTCTGATGTCAACTGGCTAGGGCACAAAAGGCTCTCTCATTTAAACTTCAAAACCCTGAATTCTCTCTCATCAAAGGAACTGGTGTCTGGTCTTCCTCAGCACTCATATGCTAAAGAATCTCTCTGCTCAGCATGTGAAAAAGGGAAACAGACAAAAGCTAGTTTCAAGTCTAAACAAGTTTCCTCAGTGACAAGTCCTCTTCAACTGTTGCATATGGATTTGTTTGGCCCTGTCAACATCCAATCAATAGCTGGAAAGAAATATACACTTGTCATTGTAGATGAATACCCTCGCTACACCTGGGTTATCTTTCTTCGCTGCAAGAGTGATACTCCAGAAGAACTAATATCTTTTGTTAAAACGATGGAAGTGCTGAATAATCTCACTGTTCGTTCAATAAGAAGTGATCATGGAACTGAATTCAAAAACAGTTCTCTGAACAATTTCTTTGAGAACAAGGGAATCTCTCATAACTTCTCTTCAGTAAGAACACCTCAGCAAAACGGAGTCGCTGAAAGAAGAAACAGAACGATTATTGAAGCTGCTAGATCAATGCTCAGCGATTCTCACCTCCCCACTCAATTTTTGGCGGAAGCTGTAAACACTGCATGTTTTACTCAAAACAGATCGCTGATAGTAAAGCCTTCTATCAACTTTCTTCATATCTTTGGTTGTCAGTGCTTTATTTTAAACAACAAAGATAAGCTTGGAAAGTTCGATCCAAAAGCTGATGATGGAATATTTCTAGGATATTCCTCCATCTCCAAAACCTACAGAGTTTTCAACAAGACAAGACAATCTATGGAAGAAACAATTCATGTCACTTTTGATGAAACTCGCTCAACGAACTCTAAACCAATCGCTGACAATGAAGATTTAAATGCTTGGATGTTTTCTCATTACAGAGAAACATAACCTTTCTACTCAAAACATCAACATTCAGATCCTCCAACTGCTGATGATGATCCAAACATCATACCTCGTAACGCTGAATCCAACTCATGGATCTCAGCAGAGCCTCTAAACACCTTACTTCCATCAGATCAATCCTCGTCTGAAAACATGTCAGAAAACAATGGTCTGTCTAACACTCAACAGCTAATCGCTGATGAACCTTAAGCTTCTTCATCAGTGAACATTCTCATTGTTGATCCAACCTCTGAGATGAGCGATCATGCTCCTGCTCAGCGATGGACCAGAGATCACCCTATAGATCAAATTCTTGGTGATCCCGATGCAGGTATTCAGACACGACGAAGTTCAGGTAATATCTGTCTCTTTGTCAACTTTATTTCTTTAATAGAGCCAAAGAAGGCTGATAATGCCCTCAGAGATCCAAACTGGGTCAGCGCTATGCAAGAAGAGCTGACTGAGTTCACTCGCAACAAAGTTTGGAATCTCGTTTCTAGACCATTTGATAAAACTGTTATGGGCACCAAATGGGTGTTTAGAAACAAGTTAGATGAACATGGAACTGTGACCCGCAACAAGGCTCGACTTGCTGCTCAGGGATACAGACAAGAGGAAGACATAGACTATGATGAAACCTTTGCCCCTGTGGCTATGCTCGAAGCAATTCGACTCTTATTAGCCTATGCAGTTTACAAAGACTTCATTGTGTATCAAATGGATGTAAAATCAACGTTCCTCAATGGAAAGCTGAATGAAGAAGTCTATGTAGAACAACCTCCAGGGTTCTATGACCCTAAGTATCCAAATTATGTGTATAAATTGGATAAGTCTCTATATGATCTAAAACAAGCCCCTCGTGCTTGCTATGACACTCTCTCATCTTTTCTTATCTCTGAAAATTTTGAAATGGCAAAATTGATAATACATTATTTTTTAGAAAAGTAAAAGGTTATATTATTCTTGTACAAATATATGTCGATGACATCATATTTGGTTCTGCTAACCCATCTCTATGTACTCGCTTCGCTAAAAGAATGAACAAAGAATACAAAATGATTATGATGGGTGAGATGACATATTTTCTTGGTCTTCAGATTAAACAATCTGACAAAGGTAGTTTTATCAGCCAAGGTAAATATGTTAAAGATATGCTGAAGAAGTTTGATCTTACACAAACTTCAGCGATGAAAACTCCTATGGCACCTCCTTTGACACTTAACAAAGATCCATCGGGAAAACCTGTTAATGTCACTACCTATAGAGGAATGATAGGCTCCCTACTGTATCTCACAGCGAGCCGACCTGACATCATGTACTCTACTTGTTTATGTGCACGCTATCAATCTGAACCCAAGGAATCCCATCTGATCGTTGTTAAGCGAATTTTCAGATATCTCAAAGGAACTCCTAACCTCGGTCTTTGGTATCCCAAAGACTCAGGGTTCTATCTAACTGGATATTTCGATAGTGATTTTGCAGGCTGTAAACTCGATAGAAAGAGCACCACTGGTGGATGTCAACTCCTAGGAGGAAAGCTGGTAAGCTGGACAATCAAAAAGCAAAATTTAGTGTCCACTTTCACAGGTGAAGCTGAATATGTAGTCGCTGGAAGTTGTTGTGCTCAGGTCTTATGGATGAGAAATCAACTATTAGACTATGACCTTCAGCTATCAAAGATTCCAATCTATTGCGATAGCACTAGTGATATCGCTATAGGAAACAATCCAGTGCTACATTCAAAGACGAAACACATAGAGACCAGATATCATTTTATCAGAGATCATGTGATGAATGGTGATATTGAACTTCACTTTATCCCCACTGACTATCACTTGATGAGATAAGGTTCAAATTTCTCATCAGTGAGCTTGGAATGCTGAATCTTGATGAGTAACTCTTCATCGTTCATGCATTACGTCAGTGATTATAAGTTCCCCTTTATCACTCAATCTCTGAATAAATTTCTGACTCTCAGGTATGTTCTCTTATTCTCCATCACTGAATTTTCATTCAGCAAGTTGGTTTTTCAAAAATAAAAATAATCATTTTCGTTCTTCAAATGATTAAAAGCTTTTTGATAAACAAAATCTATCACTGACATTTCTCTTCAGTGATCCTTCTGAAATAAAAATCAATCTCTAAATTTTTATCAGGGATTCTTTCAAAGGAAAACCTATCTCTGACTTTTCTTCAGAGATAATTTCAAAAAGTACAAACGAACCGTTTTTCTCTCTCCTCATGACGTCATTTGAACCAAAAATCCACGACATGCCTTTTTCTGATACGTTCGTCCGTTGCCCTTCTATCCAATCAACTTCGTAGGACGTGTCCATGTCATGTTGAACATTTGTTTTCCCGCCTCTCTCGCTCTACGTATAAAAGGAATGTTACTTTTCATTCCTATCTTTTACGCTTTCTGGAAATCTTTTTGAACAAGAAATATCTCTCTCAAGGCATTTCTAGCAAACACCTCCTCTAGTATTTGCTCTTCAAGATCAAATTGGTTACTTTGTTCTTCCCTTCCTTTTAAAATTTTGTTACATACTCCTATATATGTTCCATCATTAAGGATTTTTACAAGATTTTTGTTCACTAAAATCATTCTTTTTTATTTTATTCTTTCAAAACCTTTGGCTTTCTCATTGTTCTTCCTTCTTAAACTAAGAACACTGTCTTAATCTTCAAATATTTTAGTTTTTATACGTTTCTTTCTACAAATAGAAACTGGTAAAAACTTCTCTATTTTTAGACTCTAATCCTTTCCTACTATTCTCATTTCTTTCCTTATTCAGAAATGGCACAATCATCTCTTCTTGCTTCCAAGACAGTCAAGTTCGCTCTCACTGACTCTGAAATCCCCAAGAACAACCATCTTGGACGTTTAGACTTTGACGGTGTCAAATACCCACACCTTGTGGAAGCAATCCTGTATTGCTCATGCCCTCACTGTTGATCCCCAACTATCCAAAACGCTTCTCCAACAGTTTTGGTTTACCGCTGAAGAGACCTCTATCACCAACAAGAAAGGTGACCAGGTTCCTGCTATCTCTTTCAGCACTGACTTAGGATCAGGCATGATGACATCTTTCTGCCTGAGGAAGGCACTTAGATTTCCTGGCAAACCAGGAGTGGATTTGACGCTCTGCCAACTGATGCTGAACTCATCTAGTTTCTCGATGATATGGAATATTGTTGGGACAAGAAGCCCCTCTCCACAATCCCCAACAAGAAGTTGACTCTTATCAATAAGGCAAACATGCCTTCTCAACTGAATTTCATCTTTTCTCACTTCATTCAGTGTATGAGTGGGAAAAGTGGTTCACTTGATCAGGCAAGCAAAGTTCAAGTCCAAATGGTTTACTCAGTCATCGCTGGAAAGAAATTCGACTATGCCACCGCTATCTTTGACGATCTCAAGTCAAATATAGAGAAGACGGAGAGGGATCCCAAGATCCTATATGTACGATTCATCTGTGCATATCTGAAGTTTCTGTACCCCAACTCTTACCCCAATAACCCTGATGGTACTTTCGCCAAAGTAGGTCAGCGTTCATTGGAGGTCAAACCGCTCGACAACGAGGTAAGTATCCCTACTCTACGCTCTCGCCTCTCTCTCCATTCTTCATCTTCAGCGGCCGTGCCGGAGGTTCCCTCTCTAGCTAACCCTGCCGCTAAAACCGCTTCTAAACGACCATCTGATAGTCTTGCTGGTACTTCAAAGAAGGCCAAATTGACTAAGGAGACCATTACCCCTAGTTCAATACCTGAGGTAGTTTCTCGACAAACTTCCTTGGATGATTTCGTGGGTCTCTCCTCCACACCCTCAGCTATCACATCATCAACCGTGCCAACGATTTCGGTCGCTGTCACAACATTAGTGATGCAACCACCCATCTCAGTACCAACTGAGGTAACAACCCAACTCCCAACTTCTTCTATCCCTATTACTTGTCCTCCCATCTCTTTGGTCTATAACCCTCCATCCATTTATATGCAACCACAGTTTGCACCCATAGGACCTGACAATCAAACTTTTGAAGAATCTATACAATTCTAGAAACTGTTTGATAACTCAGGTACTCCTATAACCCTAAACACTACTCCCAAATCTCCATATTGTTGGTCCTAAATAGTAGTTAGTAAAGGAGAAAAGTATTGTAGAAGGTGGGTTGAATACAATACACACAGTTTTTCACTTACTTTAATTCTTATTGATTTGAAATCAAGAATTACACATAGAAAACTTTTGATTGTTGCGGAAGAGAATAGATGAAATCTATTCAAACAATCTAACACTTAGAGAAATGAAGAACAATTGTAAAACACTTAGAAAACAATAAGAACTTCTTAGAGAGAGAATGCCAGTGCACTTAGAGAGCTTGAATGCTTGAGAGCTGGTGATCTTGCATGTTGAACCATCCTCCATATATATAGTGCCTTATACATTAAATGCATGGGACACCTGTTGAGCAAAGGATGGACACAGGTCTTCAGCAAGGTACAGGGTGTACCTTTTGTCTTGAGGTGTTTTGGCTTGAAGTGTTGACCTGCAGAAGGATGGTAGAGACCTTTCCTTAAAATGGTGTAGTAGACAAAACTTACTTGATCTGATCTCCAGATGAGGTCCACGTCAATGCAAGATATCACAATATACTTTGTCAGAAAAGTACAATGTGTTTGAAAGAAATCCTTAAGCATAGACTGCCGAAGACTTGAAAGATCTTCGGCTCCCGAAGATGTGAGAACACCTTCATACTCTAAGGAGAGATCATTGGCTACCGAAGACTTGAGAAATCTTCGGCTGATCCTTGAAGATGTGAGAACACCTTCATACTCTAAGGAGAGATGAGATCATCGGCTGCCGAAGACCTGAGAGGTCTTCGACTCCTGAAGATGTGAGGACACCTTCATACTCCTAAGAGACATGTGATTGACACCATCCTGGCTGATGGTGTTGATCACTTGGGCATGCTTGGCTTTAGGCTGAGGAGACTATCTTCAATCCGCTTTGAGAGATGTACTCCTTCTTTGTCTTCTTCGGCTGATCTTCGACTTCACCGAACATTTGTATAGAAACCAAGCTGCTAAAAGAACCTTAAACATATTCTAAGTAGGATGATATAAGATGGAAGATCAGGAGGTCATCTTCAAATCTTCAGATGACCCAACAATCTCCCCCTATTTGATGATGACATCCATACTAAAGAATGAAACAAAGAGTATACTGAATAAATTCATTTTGACCCGTATTTACTCTTTTTGAGTTCTTTTCACATAGATTTTTTTTTTGATTTAAGGATTTATAAGAATATCCGACATTTACAAAAGAATAAAAGAATGAAGTATATTTGTACAGACTAAATAGAGGAAATGCATTTGTATTAAACATCACTTAGCAAAACAACGGTTACAAGTACATTAGAAAGATAAAAAGATTTAGAGAAGAACCTCATTCTTTCTTCTGTCTTTTGTGGAGCTCAGCAAGGATATCCCGACGGAAGAGAGAACCTTCAGAACTTATGGGGATAAGAGATAGGATAGCAACCAGAAATTTGGTGTCAGCAATGGGGATCTCCTTATGTCTGAAGAACATGGGAGTTTCCTTTTCATTAAGGAAAAAGACTCATTTGGTTGGCCTAAACACTACAGTACCAGTAGTGCCTGAAATATGGGTCGGACACGGACCACCTGGAGTCTTCAGATTTAGATTCTTTATATCAGGAATCATTCCTTTGGCAACCATGTCCTTGAAGAGGTTTTGTGTGACAGAAGAGGAGAGTTGTGGAGAGGAGGAGAGACACATCTTTTTGAGACATTGAACTTGAGCTTCTTCTTCAGGAGAATGCTTATAATCTTTTGCAATGTCTTTCATTTTTTTAAGAAGACAATTGATGGTCTTCTTGGCCAAAACTTTGTGCCTACTAAGAGATTTAGATAAGAGTTCAGAGAGTTCGTACCATTCAGAGAGTCCATAGTCTTCAAGATCGCTGAATTTGGTGGAGTGATGACTTTTGTCTTCTCTAATGATTAACATCCGAACCTCATCTGAGCATTTGGTGGTGCCAAGCTTTATTTCAACAATTTTAGACTTCAACTTTCTTTCCATTAAATTCTTTCGGTACCAAGGGATGTCATGAGAATCAAGCTTAGCTTTAGAAAGGCCAAAGTCAGAGGTGACTTTGTTTGGTGGTTGAAGTTTGAGCCTATCAGCTTCAGAAACAACAGCCTTTAGAGAAGCAGACTTTTGTTGCTGAGATAAAAGGGCCTCTTCATCTGGAGATAGCTTGCTCTTTCCTTTGTCTCTGCTTTGTCTAGAATGCTCCCCCTCAGTTAGAGCATTGGTGATGGGAGTGGGACCCTGACAGCCGCTGTCTGAAGGAATGGGAACCGTCTCTTTCTCCCCCTCAGCGGCTGACGGGGGAGAAACCAAAACAGAATCAACCTTTTGATGAAGAGACTGCAAGGACTCAAGAATTTGAGTAGTGAGGGCCCGATGAGACTCCGAAGCCGCTTGAAGCCGACGAACCTCCTCATCACGAGCACTAGAGGCTGCTTGAAGAGCAGTGACCAAGGCAGTGAGGTGCTGATTAGAGGTCTCAAGAGATAACAGTTTGTCACAAGTGACTTTGACAAGAGAGCCTAGAATGGTCTGATATTCACGAAACTGAGCACCAATGAGGCGGTGCTGTCGGTTGGCTTCCTGAATATCGGCCAGAACCTCTGGGGGAATGATGGGAGCAGAGGTAGGAGTGTCCCGCACAGTAGAGGTAGAAGGAATTGGGGAAGGTGACACCTGCTCATTTCCCTGTTGCAAATAAGCCAAAAATTGTGAAATACCCTCCACACTGGCCATTGGTAAGACCCGTGTTTCACCGGGCGGTGCATAAGCATCGACCAAAAATTGGTCGGGTGATAGGCCGTGCAGTGAGAAAGCAGATCCTTGGTCCGGGGAGAAGACCAAGTCATCCTCATCCACCAAGGAGAGAGTGGAAGAGGGAAGTTGAGGGTCCCCAAATATTACAGTTGCATCCTTTTGTGAGGATACAAAGGTGGTGGCAGTGGGTATATCGGAATCCCCGGGCCCGAATGGGACAATGTCAACATCCGTCGATTGTGAAGAATCGGAGGATGGAGTATGTGGGATGGCCCTACAAAAGCTTCCTCGTTCTTTTGGGAGAAGAGGGAGGGGAAGAGGTAGAGTGCCGCCGCTTTGAGGTGGTGGGTGAGGCCTGGGTAACCACCGAAGGTCCTTTCAGTGGTATGGCCCTTTGGGCAGGTGCGGCGGTGTCGGTAGTTGATGATGAGATAGTGCTAGCCGACATCACAAGAGGTGAGGGGGAAGGGTCCACTACAGAGGAGGGACCTTTGGACACTGGAGTGTCCTTGGCATCTCCCCACTGTAGATTGGGAGAAGTAAGGAAAGAGACCATACCTGGGAGCAAAGGGTTGTCAGTTGCCAAAGGCCCCTTATGTAGAAGGGGTTTGGTCATAATCGGCACCTTGTAGTCAAAAGTGATGCTATGAGAGGCATCAATGGCAGTAGCAAATTTCTGATAAATGATGAGCCATATAAACCGAGGAAAAGCGACATGGGGCCGCTTGTGAGGGGTGATGACACTGACTAATTCATGGAAGAAATACCGTGCAAAATCAATCTTTCTTTGAAAGATAAGAGCATGTGCCAGTTGGGTGATGGAAGAGGGAGATTGATCATGTCCAGTAGTTTTCTTGCTAAGACATAAAATAACATGAGAGAAGAAGAAATGCCAGATACCTCCCATGTTTTTGCGAAGCAGAGTGCCCGGACTCCTGTCATGTTCTCCACGGATGTAGTTCAGAGCCGCAACAACTTCCTCATGCTCAGTGCCAAGAGGGAATTTATCATAGGGTGAGTAGATAGGAAGATGAAGTTCCGAATGAACATCCTCAACCCCGAAAGAGAGATCCGGAGAAGCGGGATCGGAGAGGATGGAAGCCGACACTTTCTCGGATGTAGCGTCATAGATACAAGTAAGCCAAAAATTGCCAATGAGCAATTTGCTTATTTTTGGTGGATTGTATGTCAAGGCATAGTGGAGAGGAGACTTCATGAGAAAGGAAGCAATCGGGTCAAACTCACTATGCTTGGGATCACTTTCCAACCGTGCAACATGATTGCATGGGTTGAAAATTAGATCGGAGTGAGAGGTGGGGGAAGTGAACACATTTTTCTTGACAAGGTTGGGGGAAGAGGAGGAAGCCATGAAAAATATAGAAGGAGGAAGAAAGGTGATGAGTGAGAGAAAGAGGAGATGGGTGTTTGTTGTGGTGGTGGTGAAAAAAATGAAGGAGGAAGGGTGGTATTTATAGTGAAAATAGGAGGGAAATAGAAATGGAAGGGATTTGAAATGGGTAGGCTAAGTAGGGAGAAGATAATAGGAAGAGATGTGTAAGTATGGTAAGGATGGAAAAGGTTTGGGTGAAATTCTTGGGAAAGAAAAAAAATAAAAAATAAAAAAATAAGTATGGAGTGGTAGGATGAGAGGAGAGGTAGGAGGTGTAAGAAAAAGGAGGGATGGGATGGGATGGATAGGTGAGTCTTGGAAAAGGGAAATAAAAGGAAAAGGAGAAAAAAAAAAGTAGGTTAGGGGGTTAGGAAAAAGTCAAAGCAAAATGGAGGTGGTTAGGGGATGGGGATCGGCCGAAAAAGAAGAAAGGGGGGGGGGGAAAGAAGGCTTCGGCCGAAAAAATGGGGAGGGGGGAAGAGTGGTTCGGCGAAGTGAGAAAAGAAAGAAAAAATTGAAGGGGTTTGGGTTGTTTGGTAACCGAAAAGAGGAAAAAAAAAGGAGGAGGGGTGGGGTGATGGTCACGGCTACCGAGGGAGAGGAGAGGGGAGCCGAAGAAGAGGGGATGGGGGAGGGGGGGGAGGAGTTCGGCTAGGGGGATGAGGGGAGGGGGGTCGGCTAAGGAGAGGGGAGGGAAGAGGGAGAGAGCCGAAGGGAGGGGGAGGAGGGAGGGGGTTTCGGCTAGGGAGAGGGGAGGGAAGAGGGAGAGGGGAGGAGGGAGGGGGGTTCGGCTAGGGAGAGGGGAGGGAAGAGGGAGAGAGCCGAAGGGAGGGGGAGGAGGGAGGGGGTTTCGGCTAGGGAGAGGGGAGGGAAGAGGGAGAGAGCCGAAGGGAGAGGGTGAGAGGGAGAGGGTTGTGTGTGAGATGAAAAAAAAATATATAAGGGGAAAAAATACTGATTTTTTTTTTTTTTGATTTCTTTTTTTTTTTTTTTTTTTTGTTTGTATTTCTTTTCTTTCTCTCATTTTTTTTTTGAATTAAAAATCGGCATTTAACATACCGAGTTCTCCGATGAGGAACTTGAACCTAGGTTCGTCAAGAGGCTTGGTGAAGAGATCCGCCAGTTGGAGGTCCGGTAGGGATGCAATGGAGTTCGACATCACCTTCGGAGATGTGATCCCGGATGAAATGATACCGGATGTCGATGTGCTTGGAACGAGAGTGCAGCACTGGATTGTTTGCGATTGCGATCGCACTTGAGTTGTCACACAGAATCGGGATATGAGAGTACAGTTGATTGTAGTCTCTCAGTTGGTTCTTCATCCAAAGGATTTGAGCACAGCAACTTCCAGCATCTACGTACTCAGCCTCAGCGGTAGAGGTAGAAACTGAGTTTTGCTTCTTGCTAGACCAACTAACAAGCTTGCCACCAAGGAGTTGACAGCTGCCAGTGGTGCTCTTCCTATCAATCTTAGAGCCTGCAAAATCAGAATCTGAATACCCCATTAGATCAAAACCTAAGTCTTTGGGATACCAAAGACCCAGATTCATGGTACCTTTCAGATACCGAAAAATGCGTTTAACCGCAGCCAAGTGAGATTCCTTCGGATTGGCTTGGTAACGCGCACACAGGCAAGTAGCAAACATAATGTCTGGTCTACTCGCAGTAAGATAAAGAAGAGAGCCAATCATGCCTCGGTAGCTGGTGATATCCACAGATACACCATCCGGATCAGCATGGAGTTTCAAAGGTGGTGCCATGGGAGTTTTCATGGGGGAGGAGTTTTCAAAATGGAACTTTTTCAGAAGATCACGTATGTATTTGCTTTGATTTATAAAGATTCCGTCTGAAGATTGTTTAACTTGAAGTCCTAAGAAAAAGGTAAGCTCCCGCATCATACTCATCTCATATTGGCTTTTCATGAGAGAGGCAAACTCATCACACAGTGACTCATCAGTGGCACCAAAAATGATATCATCCACATAAATTTGAACAAGAATAAGAGTACCTGAGGTTTGCTTGATGAACAAAGTGTTGTCAATTTTACCTCTTGTATACTTGTTCTTTAGGAGAAAGTCAGCAAGAGTGTCATACCAGGAACGGGGAGCCTGCTTTAGACCAAAGAGAGCTTTGTCTAACCTGTACACATAGTCAGGATGGACTGGATTTTCAAAGCCAGGGGGCTGTTTCACATAGACTTCTTCAGCTAGCTCCCCATTCAGAAAGGCACTCTTGACGTCCATCTGGAAGACTCTGAAGTTCTTGTAGGCAGCATGAGCAAGGAAGATTCTGATGGCTTCAAGTCTGGCAACTGGAGAAAATGTTTCATCATAGTCAATTCCTTCCTCTTGCCTATAGCCTTGTGCAACCAGTCGATCCTTGTTTCTGATCACCGTGCCTTCTTCATCCATTTTGTTCCGAAAGACCCACTTGGTTCCTATGATGGTTTTTCGGGAAGGACGAGGAACCAATCTCCAGACTTTATTCCTTTCAAACTGAGAAAGTTCTTCTTGCATGGCAGTGATCCAACATGGATCAGCTAGAGCTTCGTCAACTTTTTTTGGTTCAATGAGAGAAAGGAAATTCACATAGAGACAGATGTTACCAACACCTCTTCGAGTCTGTACACCAGCTTGTTGATTACCAATGATTTGATCAATGGGGTGATCTTTTGTCCACTTGAGGGCGGGAGGTAAAGGAGGAGGGTAAGAGATTTGTAGAGGAGAGTTGGAAGGGCAATTTTGAGGAGAGATGGATGGAAGATCGGCTTGTATAGGTGAGGAGTGGATGTCAGATGGAGAGACTGGGATGATTTGGAGTGTATGTTGAGGTTGGGTAGGCTGAGGATCATCCTCTTGATGAGAGGAGGGGTTGTGAGATGTAGAGGGTTCATTGTTTTGGTAGATAGAAGTGGGAACTGTGTAGGGAATGTCCGATGATGATGTTGCAAGAGGACCATCACCAATACAGGAGGATATCCATCTGTTCAATTCTTCACCATCACAAGAGAGTGATGATATCTTGAGGTCATCAAACTTGACATGGATGGATTCATCAATGCACTTCCTTCGGAGGTTGTAGACTCTGAAAGCTTTGGAAGTGAGAGAATATCCCACGAAGATTCCTTCGTCAACTTTGGGATCAAATTTTCCCAAATTTTCTCTATCATTGAGAATGTAGCAGACACACCCAAAGACATGAAGAAAACCAATGTTGGGTTTTCTACCATAAAAGACTTCATAAGGAGTCTTATTGTGTCTTTTCACAATGATAGACCTATTTTGGGTAAAGCATGCAGTGTTGATTGCTTCTGCCCAAAAGTAGGTAGGAAGGTGAGATTCACTCAACATGGATCGGGCAGCTTCACATAGCGTTCTGTTCTTTCTCTCCACTACACCGTTCTGTTGTGGAGTTCTGACGGCAGAGAAGTTCTGAGAGATGACTTTTTCATTGAAAAAGTCATCCAACATACTGTTCTTGAATTCTGTTCCGTTGTCACTTCTTACAGATCTTACCAGCTGCCCATTCAACACTTCAGACTTTTTGATGAACTTTATGATTTCTTCAGTAGTGTCACTTTTATACCTGAGAAAAAATACCCAAGTGTAACGAGTGAATTCATCAATAATAACCAGAATGTACCTTCTACCACCAAGGCTTGGAGTACTGACTGGTCCACACAGATCCATGTGTAGCATCTGAAGAGGCTGAGTGATGGAGAAGCATTGCTTGGACTTGAAGGAAGATTTTGTGAGTTTCCCTTTCTCACATGCAACACACAACTTTTCTTTCACAAAGGATAACTTTGGCATGCCCGTAACAAGCTCCTAGTTTGAAAGGACATTCAAAGTCTTGAAGTTGAGGTGAGAGAGACGCTTGTGCCAAAGCCAACATCTTTTTGCAGAGTTTTCAGAGACAAAACAGATGTTTGTTCCAAAGGATGAGCTATGTCCCATGTCTATGACATAGACATTTTCTTTGCGGTAGCCAGAGAGTACAGTTTTCATCTTATCGTTGAAAATGATGCATGAAGATAATTCAAACATCACCTTGTACCCCAGATCACACAGTTGGCTTATGCTTAGGAGATTGTGCATCAAGCCTTCAACATAAGCTACTTTATTAAAGGTGATGGAACCATTTGAGAGTGTTCCATAACCTTTAGTTCTTCCTTTAGAGTTATCACCAAAGGTGACAGAAGGACCTTTGGTAGGCACGAAGTCAACAAGGAGAGATTTGTTGCCGGTCATATGTCTTGAGCACCCGCTGTCGAGATACCAGATTTGTTGGTGCCCTAGACCCTGCAATCACAAGAAAATCAGTTCTTTGGTACCCATTTGGAGATGGGTCCTTTTGAGTTAGAATGAGAAGAAGTATCCTTGGAAGCATTTTTATCAATTCTCTCCAGAGGACAATTCTCAGCAAGGTGAGAGGTATTACCACAGTTATAACATTTTCTATATGAAAAAACCTTTTTGGAGCTTTGACCAGATTCCTTGTGATGACTGGTCACATTGACTTTCATGGCCTTGGAGGTTAGAGGAAAGTCAAGAGGCTTAGGACCCAAGATACCTTTGCCAGAGTCAGTTGAAGGAATAGAAGAGGGTGTCTTGGAATTTAGCTTATTTAACATCACAACTCTGGGGATTGGAAGAGAAGATGGTTTCTTTGAGTTTTTCTTGGGAAGTTTCTTTTGGGGAGGAAGATTGGCAACAGATTTTCCCTTTTTGGAGAAAGAGACCTTGTTTGAAGAAGGCTTAGAGACTTTGGAAGGTTTGGGTTCAGAAGAGGAAGGCTCGTTTATTTTTAAGGAACACATAGACTCAATAATTGGTTTAGAAGGGTCATTTGAGTCTTGGGTTTCCTCACTCTTATTGGGTGAATCAATGCTCTCAGCTTTGATGAACATTCCAAACTTGAGATATTTAGAGGGATCAGAAGAGTCCAAAGGTTCAGAGTTGTCATAGTTCTCTTCAGAGGATTCATAGAATGAGGGAAGAGAGAAAGGAGCATGAATGTCAGAAGGAGGTTCAAGGTCATATTTCCCGAAGCCTAGTCCAGACTTGTCATCACAAGATATTTGATCCTGAAAAATCTTTTCTAAGTTTTTGGACGAGCTTGTCCACTTTTTCACAGTTTCTTGCTCCTTTTTAAACTTTTTAAGAAGTTTATTTTTCTCTTTAGCAAGAGTAAAATTTATAGTTTTCAAATCTTCAAGCTCAGCCTTGATTTTATCAAAGTGTTTTAGTTGAGAAAGACAGATTTGCAGTTGAGAAGAAAGAGATTTTATCTGAGCATTTTCCTTCTTCTTTGCATCCTTGGCTTCATAGAAGTCAATGGTCAAAGAGTCAAAGGCTTCAATTTTCTCAGCATCAGAGAGAGAGAAAAATGGATGTACCTGAGAAGATGATGTGGAGCACTCAGCAGACACAAGAGCCATGGAGGTGGAAGAGGTTTCACCATCATCAACATCATCTATTTTAGCCATAAAGCAGAGATTGGCCATTTCCTTATCACTTTCGGAAGTTGGTTCATCTGCCCAATCATGAGATTCGGCAAGAAGACTTTTTCCTTTGTTGGCTAGAAGAGCATTCCTTTCCTTCTCTATCTTGTATTTGGCCTTGTACTTTTCAGCACGGTCAGAGTTTGAAGGAGCAGAAGTTTTTGATTTTTGAAAAGAGGGTTGAAGGGAATCAGACTTGGTTCTGACAAACCTAGAGGATGTACGGTTGGAGGAGGGCATTCTAGACTTATCAGAGGACCTGCTTCTGCATTCAGAAGCAAAGTGTCCCTTCCTCCCACACCTGTAACATTCCTCATTTGATTTGTCAGAGGAAGCATTTTTTGAAAGAGTAGAGAAGGGTTTTCTAGAAAACCTGGGTTTTCTAGAAGGGAAGTGAGGTTTGCCTTTAGAAAAGCTAGCCAGCATGGCAACACCATCTGACAGCTGAGCCACAGAGGTCTCCTCTCCTTCATCATCAGCCTCACTGAGATAGACTTCTGAAGGGTCATTGGGGTCCTCTTGACTATCGTTGTCAGAGTCAGAAGGATAGGTGATCCTAGGGACACACACAGTACTTTTGGAAGATTCTCCGACAAAGGCTAGAGAAGAGCCTTTGATGTCTTTTGTGAATGACTTCCTAAGCAGTTTAGACTGCTCATAGTTGAAGAGGGTGCCATACAAGGCAGTGAGAGGCATAGAGTCAAGATCCTTGGTAGACTTGATACAAGTACAGATGTTTTCCCAAAACTCAGGAAGACAGTCCATGAACTTGCACAAGACTTCCTCATTGTCATATATGAGACTCACAAGTTTAAGATCATTGAGAAGACTGTTAAAGCGATTGTAGTAGTCTGAGAGAGACTCACCCTTCTCATGAGAGAAGAGTTCATACTTTCTTACAAGAGCAATCTTTTTGCTCTTTTTCACCTCAAACGTACCTTCATAAAGAACACACAGAGTGGACCACATTTCTTTTGCAGTAGAAAGGTTAACAAGAGAATGATATACCTCATCAGGCAGAGAGAGGGAAATGATGGCTCTGACTTTAGTATCAAGAGCTATAAGACGTCTGTCTTCATCATTGTATTTGATGGGGTCCTTTAGAATGTATCTCCCAGTAGCTGGAGTTCTTTCTTCTTCAGAAGAGTCCTCATCAGCTTTTCCCTTGTCTGCATTATATCGGTCCCAAACTCTAGGAATAAAAGGACCTTCATGTAAAATAGTTGGATATCTGCTGTCAACTCCTTCTAGAAAGAGTATCATACGACTTTTCCACAAGAAGAAGTTATTGGGGTTAAACCTTGGTGGTTTGGCTATAGAGCCATTGTCGTATGAAACAGCAGTGAAATTTTGAGAAGAATCATTTTTTAAAGAAGAAGAAGAGGCTGCCATCACGGATCTAGTTTATTGAGTTAAACTAAACCGCTCTGATACCACTTGTTGGTCCCAAATAGTAGTTAGTAAAGGAGAAAAGTATTGTAGAAGGGGGGTTGAATACAATACACACAGTTTTTCACTTACTTTAATTCTTATTGATTTGAAATCAAGAATTACACATAGAAAACTTTTGATTGTTGCGGAAGAGAATAGATGAAATCTATTCAAACAATCTAACACTTAGAGAAATGAAGAACAATTGTAAAACACTTAGAAAACAATAAGAACTTCTTAGAGAGAGAATGCCAGTGCACTTAGAGAGCTTGAATGCTTGAGAGCTGGTGATCTTGCATGTTGAACCATCCTCCATATATATAGTGCCTTATGCATTAAATGCATGGGACACCTGTTGAGCAAAGGATGGACACAAGTCTTCAGCAAGGTACAGGGTGTACCTTTTGTCTTGAGGTGTTTTGGCTTGAAGTGTTGACCTGCAGAAGGATGGTAGAGACCTTTCCTTAAAATGGTGTAGTAGACAAAACTTACTTGATCTGATCTCCAGATGAGGTCCACGTCAATGCAAGATATCACAATATACTTTGTCAGAAAAGTACAATGTGTTTGAAAGAAATCCTTAAGCATAGACTGCCGAAGACTTGAAAGATCTTCGGCTCCCGAAGATGTGAGAACACCTTCATACTCTAAGGAGAGATCATTGGCTACCGAAGACTTGAGAAATCTTCGGCTGATCCTTGAAGATGTGAGAACACCTTCATACTCTAAGGAGAGATGAGATCATCGGCTGCCGAAGACCTGAGAGGTCTTCGACTCCTGAAGATGTGAGGACACCTTCATACTCCTGAGAGACATGTGATTGACACCATCCTGGCTGATGGTGTTGATCACTTGGGCATGCTTGGCTTTAGGCTGAGGAGACTATCTTCAATCCGCTTTGAGAGATGTACTCCTTCTTTGTCTTCTTCGGCTGATCTTCGACTTCACTGAACATTTGTATAGAAACCAAGCTGCTAAAAGAACCTTAAACATATTCTAAGTAGGATGATATAAGATGGAAGATCAGGAGGTCATCTTCAAATCTTCAGATGACCCAACACATATAAGCCTGTTTCTCAGCAAATAACTTTTCTTTAAGGTCCTATTATGGCGACTGTTGACGCTCATGTCAACAGTTTGGGTGTCAAGGTGGATTCTCTCACCACCTCCGTCAACGAAACCATCAGCACTGTGAATACCGCTGGTGATGAGCTGAAGAAACTTACAGATCACAACTCTTCATGGCGAGATCGTCAAAGTCAAGGAGGATTCTCAACACCTCCAGGGACGTGTTGATACTCTAAGCAGTGATGTCCAGGGGTTATCTGCAAAGATTGATTCCTGCACCTCCCTCCTTCAGCAGGTCCTTGAGAAACTGAATGCACCATCTCCTACGCCCACTCCTTCTTTCACAAAGGCTGACCGCACTTCTATGAATATACGTGTTGAATTTATTCATCAAGTTACTTCAGACATCTGTGTGATGGAAGAATGTCTAGAGCGTCTGGAGGTTGACGTCCGGTCCCTGACATCAACAAAAGTTGCTCCTTCCGTTTCTGGCCTCCCCCGTTCTGATAATGACAAAGAGGGGGAGAAAGAGCGTACTGAAGAAAATCTTGAGGATTCTGCTGCTGCTGCTGAAGTTCATACTGAAGAACCTCCCTCTCAGGTTGAGGGGGATATAGTTGCTGACAAAGCCCCTCCATCTTTGCTCGATCAAGTTTTACTTGAAGACGAAGAAGAGGAGGAAGAAGAGGAGGAAGAAGAGGATGAAGATCTTGATCTCCAGGATCAAGATACAGGGCAACATCATGATGATGATGATGACGATGAAGAAGACCATTCTCTATGGTTTTCTGCAGCGACCACTTCATCAGTGATAGCTTCAATAGAAGTTATCACAACAGGGGGAAGAAGTGGAACTTCTTCAGGAACCCCTTCCCAAAGCAAACCAAAGGGTTCAGCTGCTGAGGGAAGCCTGAAAAATGTTTCACCATCTAAGGGGGAGAATCCTTCTCAAGTATGCCTTTCACTTGTCCCTGTATCATTCTATAAATCCCCAACCCCTGTTTCATTCTAGCCTTCATCTTTCTTCTTCCCAAAACATACACTAACTATTTTTCATCTATTTTCTGACCAGACAGTTCTCTCCCTTACTTAAGGGTAAGGAACTACAAATAATCCCTACTTCTATAGCTGATGAGTCAATAATCCCAATCTCCTTCAATGAGATTGATGAAGAAGATGAAGAAGAAGAAGCCCTGCACCATCCAGGAAGGCCCTCAAGAACATCTCACTGATCAGAGGAAGAGATGAAGAGAAGAACAGAGATGATCTCTCATCTAGAGAGTCAAGGGCTGAAGGTCCCTCTTCAAACAACTTCTACAGAACTAGAGTTCCTAACTGAAGCTGAAATCGAAGAATCTGTCAGAGTTGGGAAACTGATAACTGATTGTCAAAGAGATGCCTCTCTTTCTCTCAAAATTCAGTCCTCTCAAGTCAAAGAAAAAAAGCTGAAAAAGAAACCAGTGGAAGTCCAGGCTGCTCTATAAAAGGAAATTGAAGAGGAGCGCTCAAAAGAACTAGCGGTCAGCGATAACTCAGTCGAATGGTGCAAACATAAAGTCGACTATTGCTCTGATCCAATGAAGATCGTAGTCGTTGTCATCTCAGGGAGAAAGAAGAAGGACCGAACTTCTGTCATAATGGAGATAACCAGAGAGGATGGAAGCTGTAAGGCTATGTTCGTTTCAAAGCAAGAAAGCATTGGTTACATGGAATGGCTAGAGTTCAAAGATGCGCTGAAGAAATCCAAGTTAATCTAAAGAGGCTATGTTGAAGGGATAAATTATGCTCTCATCAACAGAGTCGCTGCCATCCTAAAGGTGCCATATACTCTTCTTTCCAAACCAAGTTTTTAAAAGAAGCTCTGTTTGGTCCTGCTCCTGATCTCTCAGTACTTGATCTATCCCTGCCTCCTAGTGGTCCCTATAGCGCAGGGCAAGTACTCAAGGAACCTTTTGGAATCTTCTTCAGAGATGACGAGGAACAACTCAGATTCCAAAAAGTCTCTGAAATTTCCATCTGTCCCCTCAGCCATCTAAAGGATTTCCTATGCTTATGGTGTGAGTTCTCTCTTTTAGCTGAACCGATCAAGGTAATCATAAGTCAAGAATCATCAGATCGAAGGCAAATAGGAGAAGAAATACCTGACTATATGGTTTATCCTCCAAAATCTTCTTTAGATAGGTGATAGATTAGTTTTCTAATTCTTGTAATCTATTAGTTAAAACTTACAGTAGTTAGTTCCTCACTTGTACTTGTAATTTTCATACCTTGTAATTCTATCTTTGAATTAATGAAAATTTCAGTGAAGTACTTAACTCTATCAGTACTGTAAAAGATCCCTCAAAATAGTAATTGGGACATGTATGTTATGAGTCCTGATTATTCCATTATTTTGAACTATAAAGTAATTTTTTTCAGTTACTTTGTCATTATCAAATAGGGGGAGAGTGTTGATCCAAACTCTCTCAGTGATTTGATAACGACCCTCTTCTACACTTAGTGAAAGTTAATTTTTAATATGTATTAGTGTTTTACCATCAACGATCAGACTGAGTCTGTTCAGTTATCGCTGATAATCCTTCTTACAAACATTTATATGTATTAGTGTTTCACTATCAGCGAATAGACTGAGTCTGTTCAGTTATCGCTGATAGTCTCTGATGTAAACATTTTACGTAATCCCTGAAGACAGGTTTCACGTCAACAAGATGTTCATAGCTAAATCGAAGACGAAGCTGCTGAACAAAGGCAAGTCTACTAGTGACATGATGCGGATATCAGTGAAGCAAAGACGACTCTACTCATACGCGAAGAAACCTGAGGAAAAGCTTCAGCGATAGCTGAACCTCTTTATATCTCTAAAGGAAGATATATTCATCGATCGATGATCACTTAGCTTATGCCTCAAGTCTCTTTTGTCTTTCCTTGCACAACCAGTATGATGTGTCAGAACGGACATACCTCTACTACAATTCGTACAACATCTCTATCAACTACACTGTTCATGATACGGCCGAAAGCATGTCTTCCAAAGTCAGACCCTCTCAGCCAATCAATGAAGGACACGTGTAAAGTGCCCTGCCATGCATTTAATGCATAAGGTATAAATAGAAAGATTACCTCTCCATCTGGAGAGAGTGCTTTCTTCTTTAACCTATATAGAAACCCTTGTTTTCTATACCTATCAAATCCCCATTCTCTATATTCTTGTGCAACCATCTTAGTGTTTTCTTAAGTTTGTTTAGATTGAGTTCTACTTATTCTTATTTCGCAACAGACTTATAAATTGTGTTTGATTTATCAATAAACAATTTATTAAACTTTAAATTATGTGTTTGCATTCAACCCCCCACCCCCCTTCTACAAACTTATTAAGCACCTCCGGGACCAACACAAACATCTACTGCCTACCAGGTGTACTTGAACAAGTCCAAGACAGTAATCGAAAGCATAAATGTCACATTCGATGAAGAAGTGGCTTCTGAACAAAGCAGTTCAGAACCCGTAGTTACAGAAGTATTAGCTTCTGGACAGATCAGTCCAGAACCTGTGGTTAAAGACACTAATTCTGATAAACCCTCAACTTCTACATCACATTTATATGAATTAGATTTATTGTTTGAATTCTTTTATGATTAGTTTCTTTGATCTAAATTGCCTAAGTCTATTGTGGTTGACAAGTTAGAAGATTCAATGAATCATCATCCAAACATTTCAGATGTATCTACTGAACTAGTTTCCCCGGTTCAGCAAGAAGCTCAGATTCAAACAACTACTCCTTCAGTTGAAGTCGTACCTAACAATGTAGACACAGAAGTTGCTGATTCAGTTGGTGATAGTGAAACGACTACTCAACAGCCAGAAACTGCTGTACCAACTGAAAGTTCTGCACCAAATACTTCAACTGAACAACTCCCTGAATAAGAAGAAGACAGTAGATACTTAGATAATAATCATGATCAATCTACATCAAATGCACTCCCTCATGAACATAAGTGGACCAAAGAGCACCCGATAAGCCAAATCATTGGTGATCTATCAAAACCGGTGCAAACTAGGTCTGCTATATTAAATATGTGTATGCATGACTCATTTCTGAGTAAGATAGAGCTAATTCGAGTATCTGAAG
Source organism: Arctium minus (assembly GCA_954870635.1). Classification (NCBI taxonomy): domain Eukaryota; kingdom Viridiplantae; phylum Streptophyta; class Magnoliopsida; order Asterales; family Asteraceae; genus Arctium; species Arctium minus. Next base: position 101,575,323 of record OX941081.1, on the reverse strand, counting down.
CTCTAGCTGACTCGGATTTGGTAACTGCAATGCAAGAGGAGCTGAACCAATTTGATACTTTAGAAGTTTGGAGACTTGTGCCAAGACCGGAAGGTAAATCTATCATTGGTACAAAATAGGTATTCAAGAATAAAAAGGACGAAGATGGTATCGTGATTAGAAATAAGGAAAGACTTGTGGCTAAGGGATATAGGCAAGAGGAAGGAATTGATTACGACGAGACTTATGCTCCAGTGGCACGCATTGAAGCGATCAGAATGTTTCTTGCATATGCTGCCCACAAGAACTTCACAGTCTATCAGATGGATGTGAAGACTACCTTTCTAAATGGCATTCTAAAGGAGGAAGTGTACGTCTCACAACCTGAAGGTTTTGTCAATCAAGAGAAACCAAATCACGTCTACATTCTCGACAAAACACTTTACGGTCTAAAACAAGCGCCTCGATCCTGGTACCAAGTTTTATCTAAATTCCTAGTCAAGTTGGGCTTCACGAAAGGAAAGATCGATACTACTTTATTCATCAAAAAGGAAAAAGCCAATATCATATTAATTCAGTTTTTTGTGGATGACATCATATTTGGCTCAACAAATCCTAAATACTGTAAGAAATTTTCAAACCTCATGGTGTCAAGATTTCAGATAAGTATGATGGCAGAGATGTGTTAGCTCCAACTTTCATGTATAGAAGTATTGAAAAATAGGCTAAGTATGGGAACTGCTGAAGACTGCTCAGAACGACCAAGTCACCACATAAGACAAAGCTCAGAAGATTCTGTCGACTTTCTGCCAGAGGACTCCTAACCTGATGATGACCTTCAGATCACAGAGCCTCTGTGATCACTCACAGAGCCTATGTGATGGCTAACCTCTGGAGACAGTTCGAAGATTTTGTGAATATAGTTCAAGATAAGGTCACGTGCAGAACACGTGAGGTCTGCTGTACGAAGATTTTCCAGATCATTTCCGCGGCGCACGATTGTTTACCTTTCCAGGCGGCATTCCGTTTATGGAATGTCAGCCTGTCTTGTACTACAAGGTGCATCCTTCTTGTATATTATAGGAGCACTACCTTCGGTTTATGCATTCGAGCACACACTATTCTGAAATAGAGATTGTATTTTCCCGAGCATATTTGCACATACCAGTGCATGTTCTTGGTGTTCTTGAGCAATTCAATGGAACAGTTTCTTCAGTGATCATATTGTTGGATTTTACGTTTCTGTTCATTGTGTTGTTAGTGTGTCTACTACCCTGCATGTTCTTTTTTCTCTACATACTAAAACGCTTCCGCACTCTTATTGATTAGTCTGTGTGTAGTGAAAAGTTTATCAAGTTTAGAACATCTATTTTGGGATCCACACCTCTGACGGCGATAGTGAGGTATCCACTTCTGATTCATCTAATACAGACTCTGAAAACAAACTTCTTGAAGTACAAAACGAGTTTCTTGCATACAAAAACACTTGTTCAGAGCTGGAAAAGAAATTAGCCTTATTTGAAAGAGAAACAAAACTTCTCATCCAAGAGAAGGACAAACATTACCTTGAAAGAAAATCTCTTGTCTCTGAACATATTTTTGAAAAGAAGAGTCTAAAAGAAAAGGTTTCAAAACTTGATCAAGCTCTAAAAGAAAAGGTCAAGGAGCTAAAGAACAGTGAGAGTGATCGCCTAAACGCCATTTATTTGAATTTTTTTTCCAAAAGGAAAGAGAAGTTCTTCATCAAGATCTGCTCGACAGAGATCTTCTGATCAAGTGATATCAGGATGCTCAGAAAGTTCATGAGAAAGTAAATACCCAGATTGGCAGAAGAGGCATAGGGTTCGATGACGTTGACCCTTATACTGGGAATAAAAGAAACAAATCTTTAGAAAACATCTTCTGCCCTGGACAATTTCTAAAACCAAGTCTTCCAAACCTATTATCCACATTCAAGAGGCGCAAAACCTCGAAAGGACCACATCTGAGGAAACCTCTACAGATGGCAAATGTATGGTATGATAACAATGATTTACCATCTTCTCTCTCATCAAAGAGAAAATCTATCCCAAAGAAATATCTGTCTCAAAAGCTGATAGGGGTCTTCAGATTTGGTCATCCAGAAACAGAAACTCAAATGGCTTTTATGTGCATGATGACGCCTGAAAAGGAACTATCCTCTGATGCACCAGAGTTTGTTCCGACCTCTGTGGAAGAAAAAAATGTTCAAAAGCTTTTTGGAAAGTGCTTGAGAAAAACCTATGAAAATCACTTTCTTAGTCATCCTGTATAGACTCTGAAGTAGGAGAAATGATTGAGCAAGATCTTCTAAACTGTCTAAGTGTTCCTATGGTGATCCTTTGCATTTCAAAATATCTAAATATTTTCAAGGAAACTACCAATGGACAGAGCAATGCACTTCCAGAAGGTCACACTCTCATTCGCAGAGACTTTCTAGATTCAGATTCAGAGTCAGAATCGGAGTCCTCTGTCGATATTGAGACAAGTTCTGTGGAACTTGAGATAGTCCTCTGTGGTCCAATCGAAAATAAGCTTCCCTCTGGTATTCTTAACAGAATAATCGCTCCCTGTGTATGCAAGCAAAGACTTCTCTTGAGCTCGAAAAATTAAACAGTGAAAAGCTCAAGATCTCTCAACCTTCCAAAGCTCCAAAACCTATAAAACCATTTCAAGAAAAAGCTTACTTGGCAAGATAAGGCAAAATGGCCCAAATTTGATAAATTTAATGCTTCTGTGGCAGTGAATGCTTGAAAAGGAGGTCAACAAGGGAGAGTACAATCAAAGATCCATCCAAGAGGAGCTTTTGACAATACTCAACCAAGATTAGACAAAGTTTATAGTGAAAAGAAACCCAAATCTAAAATGGGTTGTTGTAAAAATTGTTCTGTACCCTCCTTTGACAAGTTTAATGAAATTTTTAAGAAGTTTGCTTCTGAAGTCTCTCACTGTAAATGTTTTTCAAGGCCTTCTTGTCTTATATTTCACCCAAAATCCAAGAATAGCATATTCAAGGGTGAGAAAGGACAAAGTGGTACCTCTGTTAAAGAGGATAAAACCAAACTCAAAGGTGCTAAGGCTTCTTTAAAGACTCCTAACAAGTCTGGACCCATTTGGAAATGGGTACCTAAATACTCTTGATCTGTCCGCAGAACAAACAACATGTTCTCATTTGGTACCTAGACTCCGGGTGTTCAAGGCACATGACTGGCGACAGAGGGTTGCTCTCCGCTTACAAAGAAAAACAAGGAGGTGGTTCTGTGACCTTCGTAGATAACAAGAAGGGTCAAATCAAAGGCTATGGAGTCATTGCCAATGGAGACATCGATGTCAACAGAGTGGCTTATGTGGATGGCCTTAAGCACAACCTGCTAAGTGTTAGCCAACTCTGTGATAATGGACTAGATGTGATGTTTAATAAGAAATACTGCTCTCTGTTTAAGGAAGACACAACTACAGAGCTTCTGTGAGGTGATCTGTACCTCATGGACTTGAAGTCGATCAACAAAGATGAAAAGCTTTGTCTGGTCTCAAGCAAGAACGAGGAAGCTTGGCTTTGGCATAACAGGTTCTGTCATTTAAACTTTCACTCTCTAGACAAACTTGTGAAATTGGACCTGGTAAGAGGGTTACCAAGTATTAAATTCGACAGAGATCATCTATGCTCTGCATGTGAAATGGTCAAACTTAAAAGGGTTGCCTATAAGACCAAATCATACATATCTTGCACTAGACCTCTGCAAATGCTTCATGTAGACCTCCGTGGTCCTATATCTGTGCAGAGTCTAGGTGGCAAGAAGTACATCCTTGTACTCATAGATGAATTTTCTAGATACACTTGGGTGGATTTTGTTTGAAAGAAATCAGATGTTCCTGAGGTACTAATCAACCTTCTTAAGAGAATACAAGTTCTTCATGATTGCAGGGTTCAGAGAGTTTGAAGTGACAATGACACAGTGTTCAAAAACTCAACCATCGAAGCCTATCTTACGACAGAGGGCATCTCACAGAACTTCTCTGTTGCAAGGACTCCACAACAAAATGGTGTTGTTGAACGCAAGAACAGAACACTAGTGGAGGCCGCCAGAACTATGCTCACTGCCTCAGGACTTCCGATTTCCGTTTGGGCAGAAGCCATCTCAACTGCATCTTTCACCCAAAATCGATCTTTGATTGTGAGAAGACATGCAAAGACCCCTTACCACCTGCTCAACCAAAGAAAGCCAAATATCAAGTACTTTCACGTCTTTGGTTGCAGATGTTTCGTGTTGAACGACAAAGAGTAAATAGGGAAATTTTGCCCTAAAGCTGAAAAAGCTAAATTTGTCGGCTATTCATAAAAGTCCAAGGCATACAGAGTCTATGTACTGAAATCAAAACATATACTCGAAAGTATTAATGTCTCATTTGATGACTCTTTTCAAATGACTTCTAAGCAAATCAGCTCAGGACTCAAATTACAGGACGAAAAATATGGTGATACATCTAGAGCAAATGATCTTCATCATCTTTTTGAAGAGATGTTCAATGATAATGGACCCTTTGAGGATGATGTTAATCATAAAATCCCAATCAATCAAGCTAATTACTCAAGATTTAGCAATAAAGATCAAGAACTAGAGAGAGAGAGTCTAGAGAGAGAAAGTAGATCTTGAAATCCCATAGTCATATATCTCACAAATCTGAATGTTTAAAATGACGTACTTACCAAACTATTACAAGGCAAACCTATTTATATCACTAACTAAAACAAGACTTAAGAACTAAGAAACCAAATACAACTTTGACTTATACAAGACTTTGACTATGTTCACTTTTACATCTTTGACATTCCATATTAAATCTTGGATACAATATTTAGACTTAACAGATGACCACAGAGCCTCTTCCGAAAGGTAAAACTACAATAGGGACCAAATGGGTCTTCAGAAACAAGAAGGACGAGGACAGTGTGGTGATCAGGAACAAAGCAAGACTGGTGGCCAAGGGATACTGCCAAGAAGGGATCGACTATGATGAAACCTTTTCTCATGTGGCAAGGCTTGAGGAGATAAGAATATTTCTTGCCTTCGCAACCCACAGAGGTTTTAAGGTGTTCTAAATGAATGTAAAGTCAACCTTCCTTAATGGGTAGATTCAAGAAGAAGTATACGTCCAACAGCCACCAGGGTTTGAAAGCTCTAAGTACCCTAATCACGTGTATTTCTTGGACAAGGCTCTGTACGGACTCAACCAGAGTCTGGTACGACAGACTTTCAAACTTCCTTCTTGCTAATGGTTTTGAAAGAGGTACATCTGATACTACCTTATTTTATAAGAAGAGAAAAGGTGAGATTATACTTGTGCAGATTTATGTTGACGACATTATTTTTGGGTCCACAAATGAATCATATTGTAAAAAGTTTTGTCATTGATGAAGAGTGAGTTTGAGATGAGCATGATGGGAGAACTCACCTTCTTCCTAGGATTGCAAGTCAAACAAACCAAAGAGGGCATTTTCTTAAACCAATCAAAACCCTTATGTAGAAAAATACAAGCTCTCCGACTCTTCACCAATGTAAACCCCTATGGCCACTGGATCTAAGCTTTATGTAGACCCAGAGGGAAAATATGTGGAGTGTAAACTCTACAGAGGTATGATAGGGTCTCTGTTGTACTTAACTGCAAGCAGACCCGATATAATGTTTGCCACATGTATCTGTACAATATTTCAAGCTAACCCAAAGAATCTCATCTTCATGCTGTCAAGAGGATCTTTAGATACTTAAAAGGGACCAAGAATCTTGGCCTCTGGTATCCGAAGAACTCTAGATTTGATCTTGTGGCTTATACATATTCAGATTACGGAGGATGCAAGCTAGACAGAAAGAGTACCTCTCGGAGTTGTTAATTCCTTGGAGGCAAACTAGTGTGTTGGACTTCTAAGAAGCAGAACAGTGTCTCGACCTCTACGGCAGAAGCAGAATACGTTGCTGCCGCTAGTTGTTGTTCACAGGTTCTGTGGATGAGAACCCAACTCAGAGACTATGGATTTGACATTGAAAAAATCCCCGTCCTCTATGACTCCAAAAGCAACATTGCGATCTCTACCAACCCTGTTCTGCACTCTAAGACCAAACACATCGATATCAGGTACAACTTTCTGAAACATCATGTGGAGCATGGGACCATAGAAATGTACTTTGTCCCCACAGATTACCAGCTTGCTGACCTTTTCACGAAGGCTTTGGATGAGAAAAGATTCCCTTTTCTTGTTGGCAAGATTGGTATGCTTAACATTTGTTAAATCACAGAGCCTCTGCACCCTTGCGCAGAGCCTCTGTTGTACATATCTTATATCTTTACTTTTGTTGTTTTTATTTTCTCTCTCTTTAGTTTGTATAGTCCCTTTCCTGTAAAATTTCTTTAAAGTGGCTCTCTTACTCTGTGTCTTGTCCAAAGCCTATTTCCAAAAGAACCAAGCACATATCAAGGGGAAGCTAAAGCAAGTGACCTTGACAACTTGAGGGGGAGATCGACATTATTCTTCAAATATGTCTCTCTCTGCTTGTTCAAAACCTTTCAAAAACTTTTGAGTGATCATAACCTTCAAATCTTTCCTATTTTAGAAATTTTGGATCCCAGAGCCTCTGTGACCTATCACAGAGCTTCTGCACCTCACAAAAAGAATCTCTTGTCCATTAAGCATGAAATTTGGTTTGTGATTGATCATCTCATAGTTCTTTCAAGTTTGTTTAGGTCTTCTTAATGTTCAGAACCCTACTCATGACTACAGAAGCTCTAAACCCACAGAGTTTCTACCATTTTCATCTCTTGAAATTTTTTACCATATGGTCATTCAATGAGGATTAGTTTTTGAAAATCACTGTCATATGGGAATAGTAAATGCCATGCGCGTAAGAATAAGGGGAGGCACACGTACTCGATCGTGCACCGTCCTTTCTAATGTGTCAAAATATCATTGGTCCGTATCTGTACCGTCATTTTTTTTAGAAACGGCTACTTATCCGTTTGTACTCATTACGGATTTCAAACTTTTATTTATTACCGCCTAAATTTTTCACCTCTCTCTCTCACTATATAAACCTTTCTCCTCTAGATTACCCATTTTCTTTTCCTACACTCTTCTTCTCTCAAGAACCCTAAAGCAAGAACCTCCTTCTTTTCTTCTAAGTTCCTGAAATGGATTCCCCTGTTCCATCCAAGGACTCCCAAGGATCTAAGGCCTCCAATCACTCTCAACACTCAATAGCTCAAAAGGACGACTCTCACTCTGTTGGCCAAGAACAAATGTTAAGAAGCAGAATGCTCTCATTCACAAGACATGATTACCATCTCAGCAACATGAACATCAAATCTAACAACCATTTTGTCACCTTGAACCCTATTGGTTTCCTTACTGAAGCTGAACCCCTCATCAAGATTCTGCAAAACCATTTCTTTATCAAGGCCCTGACCATGAAGAGGAATGATATCCATGAGACATACATTCAACAATTTTGGCTGAGTGCAAGACATGTGAAAATGGACGGATATGGGTATTGCATTATGGGATATGTAACTCATCCCTCCATGACCAAAATTTTGAACTTAGGAATCAACCGCAAACGATTGTCCAACATCTTTGAACTCCCTACAAAAGAAGACTTGAACATTCAGAAGTTCTCTGATGAACCTACAGAGGATGAACTGTTAGAATTCCTGAACTTCATAGGATATGCAGTTCCAATCTCCAAACGAACAGACTTCAGAAGACAAAGTCTTCCACCGCTGTGGAATGTTCTCTTTTCCATCCTAAATAGATGCCTCACAAGTAAAGTAGGAAGTCCCGACCAATCAAGTCACACCATCCTGGTGATGATCTGATAGGAGAGGGCAAGCTGCCCGCATAAGGAAAAACGATCAAACTTCACGAGATGAGGTCACACAAACCTACAACCCTGAAAACTGGCTACCCGAACGCTCGACCTCTTCCTGCAAGGCATCTAACTTATTTGGGTAGTGAAGAGGGTGTTAGAGCTTACATTCGCGTGTATAGCACTCCTGCATCGAGTCCTGCAACCCCTCCGCGTGTAGGATTTCAAGTAGGAGAAATAGTTGTCTATCTTAGGGATGAGTTCATTGAGGGAGTAGAAGAGGTGGCTACAGAGGCACAGAAAGTGAGTGAGAAGAGAGTAGACTTAGAGAAGGGGGTGGGAGTGATAAAAAGGAGAAAAAGAAAAAAACATAAGAAGAGAACTGAAGAGGTAGAGGTTCCAAAATCAAAGAAGCCAAGAAAACAAAAAGGTTGTGGCAGAGGAAACCACAGAGGTGGTTAAATCTTCTGAAAAGAAGAAGAAGAAACTGTGAAAGCTGGCAGAGAAGGAAAAGTCTGAGGAAGCTAAGGCTGAGGCCTTTATTACTCCGAATGAACCTGCAGAGGGTGCTGAAGAACCTCTATAGAGGACAAGACGAAGAGCTCTAATCTTCGAAGAAACCCGTGAGGAAAGACCTAAGATCCCTCTGAAACTGGCCACAGAGATTGCTAAAGAGGTCATACATAGGTACTCAGAGGGCATAGGAGAAACGGTGGAGATGAAGATTGAAGATGTGATTGGAAAGTCACTAAGTGATATAGAAGGGCAAGAAGATGATAAAAAATTGAAGGAGGAGAGTCGAGTAAAACATTCCTTGAGCACACCTCCTACCCAAACTCCCAGTGCAACCCACACCACTACCTCTGCAGTTCTAGTGCAGCAAGGTATTGAAACAGGACGACACTGTACGAACCTTGCCCATACCGACAGGACAGAGGATATTCCTTCATCCTCTGTACCACTCATAGCTGGGGAAACCAAATCCACTCCACCCTCTCAAAAGGGTGAAGGTGTAGCCATAAGTGTCCATTTTCCCCAGGACACGACACTTCCTCACACAGAAGCATTTGTTGCCTTTGTCACAAACACGAGTGTCCACCAAACCACTTCAGAGTTGGTGGTGCGAGTTCACAACAGTTATGTGGTTCTAGAAAAACCACAAGACTTAATGAATAGGAATTTTGAGGGAGCCTCTGAACCCTCCCCCAAGAGACCTATTGATAGAACTTTCATAGATGATTCCTTTGTGGAACATCGAGGATTGGAAGGAAATTCTCCAGAGCTCAACATACTTACAGGCTCTGAAGGTGCCAAAGACTCGTTGGCCAAATCTGGAACATGTGTTGTTTCAGAGGTTACCTCGGACTCCTACGTCACAAAGGGCGAGTTTAAAGCCTTTGCTGATATGGTGATGCAAAAACTTGATGAGTTGAAAAGCTCACTCTCTCCAGAACACCCACAAAACTCCAATGCCCTTGCAGAGGCTCTGAGATCCCACACAGAGGCTCTGAAAGTTCTCCAACGAACCTCGGAGAAACACTCGGCCGAGATTAAAAAGCTACCAAAGACCTCTGCCACAAAAGAAGATCTTAGGCGCTGTGGTGAATCGATCAACATTCAGACTGACGCCATCAGGTCCCTCGAGGATATATGCATGGAGGAAATAGGAAACTTTGCAACTGAGGTAACTCAATCAGGGGTAGATGACCTGTACAAACTCAAGGAGGAAATAAAAGACATGACTCGCAGTGTCATGGTCCCCATTCAGCAACAGACCTCAACCTCTGCTCCTCCACCGTCCACATCCGCCACAGACATGTCAAGTCTCGCTAGAAAAGAAGAATTAGAGACCATGGGGAGAATTCTTCTGCGGACTCTAAACCTCATGGGCTCTGACATCTCCCAAGAAGGCAAGAAAGTGGCAGAGAATCTGAAGAAAACAGTAGCTACTCTCAAGTTTAAATCGGACCTTGAAGTGAACAGGCTATAGATGGTAATGAAAAGGATTACCAAGCACACTAAAGATCACCTCTATAAGCGAAGGAAGAGGAAGGAACCTGTCACCTGCCAAACTCAAGTAGGACAGAAGAGGGCAAGGCATGAGGACCAAGATACTGATGCCTCTGGCCCTACTCCTCATGAGGGGGAGACTCTGTAGAAGACCACCCAAGTAATAATTCAAGCAGAGCCCCTGAATGAAGCCCCAATAAGCTCAGAGCCTGGATCTCAGAAGACTAATCAACAAAAGGTCTCTGCAGCTACTCCCAAAGTCCAAACAACCCCAAAACTCTCTGTGATAGACAAGGGAAAAGGTATTGCCACAGAGCCTTTGAAGACCAAGAAGTCACCTCCTCCAAACACCGAGAAACTTCTGAAGAGTTTCTTTGATGCACTTAAAGGTATAAAACCTGAAGAGGAGGAATGGGCATTTGACTTACAACCCTTCTCTGAACTCCCTATTCTAGACCCAATTGAAAAACCCTCCAAGGATAGAGTTGCATAAGTTATCCAAGGCTTTGAGAGCTTGAGAAGACCCTTCCCTGTTCTTCCAATGAAAAACATTGAAGAAGATGTCTACAGATATCTGTACTGCCGCAGAGTTCATGATTAACCTACCATCAGGCCCTCAGAGGAGATAATCTTAGATAAAAGGCGAAGATTCAACAAGGAAAAGGATAAGCCCAAATTCAAGGTCTTCTCCATGTTCAAAATATCATAGGTTCAGACGATAAAGTTGGGCGACACTAAGTGCAAGAATTTCTGGTTTTGTGAATATGCCGTGAAGAGAGAAGATGGAAAGATATGGACTTTCACAGATGCCGATCGAACAAACCTCCACCCTCATGATCTATCAGAGTTGTTCAAATGGACAGAAGAAAGTTATGGATGGAATAAAGAGCACCAAGAAGCCCACTTGACAATCAATAGATGTATGAGAGAAAAGCTACTATAATACAGTGTACTGGACTTTCAAGTAGCACTCGATCTTGGTGTTAAGAAGGTAAACCTAACTGCACCAGAGGACAACCTACCTCCCTCTACCAACATCCTTCCAAACACCATCATTACCTCTCCAAAATTTTGTTATGTATATCTAGACTCCAAAGGCGAACATAAGATATTCTTGGGTATAGAAAGCCAAAAATACTCAACTCAGTCTCTGCTCAGTATTCAAGAACAAATCATTAACCATAGAGGCACACCACTTGTCCCTGCTGAAGCTGCAGATGTTCTTCTAGAAAACATAAGAACAACCCTGAGCTTCAGAGACCTGTGTGCCTTCTACTACAGATAACTGAAGAAAGAAGGATTCGGAAGAAGAATAGATGATTTCCCAGATGCCAAAATACAGGCTCTGATGACATGTAATTTTTGCTTTTCACTCTTGTACTGAAATGTAATTGCCTTTTGGCACTTTTGTTTTGAATGAAAATCAATATTCAGAGGTTGACTTCCTTTCACCACTTTTAGTTTCTAACTTAGCCAAACACTCAACATTCCAAATTTTTATTTTTCAATACTTAGGGGGAGATTGTTAGCTCCAACTTTCATGTATAGACGTATTGAAAAAATAAGCTAAGTATAGGAACTGCTGAAAACTGCTCAGAACGAACAAGTCAACAAAGAAGACAAAGCTCAGAAGATTCTGTCGACTTTCTGCCAGAGGACTCGTAACCTGATGATGACCTTCAGATCACAGAGCCTATGTGATCACTCACAGAGCCTTTGTGATGGCTAACCACTAGAGACAGTTCGAAGATTTTGTGAATACAGTTGAAGACAAGGTCACGTGCAGAACACGTGAAGCCTGCTGTACGAAGATTTTCCAGATCATTTCCGCGGCACACGATTGTTTACCTTTCCAGGTGGCATTCTGTTTATGGAATGTCAGCCTTTGTCTTGTACTACAGGGTGCATCCTTCTTGTATATTATAGGAGCACCACCTTCGGTTTATGCATGCGAGCACACACTATTCTGAAATAGAGATTGTATTTTCTCGATCATATTTGCACATACCAGTGCATGTTCTTGGTGTTCTTGAGCAATTCAATGGAACAGTTTCTTCAATGATCATATTGTTGGATTTTACGTTTCTGTTCATTGTTTTGTTAGTGTATCTACTACCTTGCATGTTCTTCTTTCTCTACATAGTAAAATGCTTCCGCACTCTTATTGATTAGTCTGTGTGTAGTGAAAAGTTTATCAAGTTGAGAACATCTATTCTAGGATCAACAAGATGAATTTCTTTCTCGGATTACAAGTCAAACAATTTTCAACGGGGATTTTTCATAAATCAATCAAAGTACATTTTCGATATACTTAGAAAATTTAAAATGGAAAATTGTACACCTATCGGAACCCCAATGGCACCTGGAACTAAGATTGACACTGATCCTTCGGGAAAAGCTGTCGATGTTAGAACCTACAGAGGGTTGATTGGTTATTTGATGTATTTAACGTCTAGTAGGCCAGATATAATGTTCTCTACATGTCTATGTGCTCGATATCAGGCTAATCCCAAAGAATCCCATTTGTCTACGGTCAAAAGGATCTTTCGATATCTGAAGGGCACTGCAGATCTTGGTCTGTGGTATCCTAAAGATATAGGTTTTGAACTGACAGCTTACTCAAATACAAATCATTTAGGTTGTATGTCGGATAGGAAAAGTACATCAGGGCGCATACAACTCCTAGGCGATAAATCCGTTAGTTGGGCATCAAAGAAACAACTCTGTGTTTCCACATCAACGGTTGAGGCAGAGTATGTTGCTGCTGCAAGCTGCTGCTCTCAAGTCTTGTGGATGAGAACACAATTGCGAGATTGTGGCTTTCAATACAACAAGATCCTGATATACTGTGATTCTAAGAGCGCTATTGCAATATCTACAAATCCTGTGCAACATACAAAGACCAAACACATAGATGTACGATATCACTTTATCAAGGACAATGTCGAAAAAGGTACAATAGAACTTTATTTTGTAAACACTGATTACCAACTCGAAGATTTATTTACCAAGCCTCTCGACGAAAAGAGATTTAATTTTCTCGTTTTTAAACTTGGTATGTTAAATCTCAAGACATAATCAGTGATTACCTACTAAAGTTTTTGTTATTGTTATTTTTCTTCATTTCTTTATTCTTAATCTGAAAGATATCTGCATTTTAAGGTATGTTCATGATTTCAGGGGGAGTTTACATGTTTTTCACTGATAAATTTTTCTGATGTATAAATGCAGGGGGACTAAGAGTAAATTTAAGGAGTACTGAATATGATTTCTGATTACATCTGATCAAAACTCGTTCATTCAAAGTTTTACTGCTTTATGTCATTTAATTTTCAATAAATTTTTGTGAATAAAGCTTTGCACTTTGACAAATTTTGATTTTTGCAGATTTGAGAGGAAGCTTAAACAATCATTTCTTATATGACTTAGAGCTGACTTGATGAGATTTAAGACTGAGCGGAAAGGTTTATTTCTAATCTTTATCTCATATGTATCTGAAAGAAGGACAACCTTCAGATATAAAAACATATTCTTAAATGTTCAAACCACTTCTGATTCTTAAACGAGTTCATGAATATAGAAGTGAGATTTTAAATGTTTTCATGTTATTTGTGCTTACATGCTTATAAACCGTGTGTTTCCAAAGATAAATACTTGTGTATTATCTTTTCCATATACTGTCAAGAATTCACACACACCGGTTTAATATTTTGTTGAATTTGTTCTTACCATGTCTCTAAATTGAAACAAATTTTCGATGGTAAGACACCACGTTTGGATCTTAAAGAATTTTGAGCCTTGATTTCATTTCGAAACGTTCTTTCAAGAATGTCTATATATTGTTTCGTATAGACAAAATCCAATTTTTGCTGACCTAAGCCTTACTTGAAAAAGATCAAATCTGAATGATCAAATCTGTCCATTTTTCATACCATGTCAGATTTTCAAACAAGTTTCTTGTATTAATCTCATTCATTCAATTATCTTGTTTGAAAAGTCTTCAATGTTTAAAATGCTCAAATCGTCATGATTATATCCGTGAGCATACAGACATCCGACTTGTATATATTTTGTGCTTCATTACAAAGAAATCAGTTGAGCAACATGATCTTTTAGGAAAACATGGGTTCATTGTGAGGACTTAAATGAAACTTCTATGGATTCACGTTAACCAGTGTTTCCTACCCAAGAAGTTAAACTTTGAGTGATCGAATGTGTGATGAGTCAAACACTGAGTGTGGGTTGAGCGATGAGGTAAAATGAAAATGAGAGTTTGGTTAGATGTGAGCTTAATGTTTAAAAATAAAGAGGGTGAGAGAACAGTGTAAAAGAATATCAAACTCTACACCAAATTTTTCTGAGTCGGCCAGCCACATTGCTGGTGTTTTACAATTCTTCGTGAACATCATTGAAACAGGCAACTAGCCCATGCCAACTCTTGATAAAAACCCCACCAGCTACTCATTTTCTTCTCAACAAGAAAATGTTTCAATATTTCAAGGGGTCGTAACACATAATCTATCTAATTTTCATTTGGAAAATCTGGATATTGGAAAAGTAGGAAGTCGTCCCCACCTTCGCACTTCGATCATGCACAATTGAGTCTGTGTTTAACTATTGTTGTTTCAATGGTTTACACAATTTTTGAGCCTATAAAAAGCCATCATTTGTGCTTAATTCTTTCAAACAGTTGCACGAACACACAAGGAATACGTTTTCTTGTCATAACGTTCATAGAAATTCCTTTGTGGTGTTTCGATGATTGAATGGAATACATGGGGGAGTGAACATCAAAAAGCTCCTTTCCAATGTTTATTCATTACACACAGTGACGTCGTGTTACTGATAGACATTTTAACTGATTCATTTGTTGATTCATTGTTACACTCATATTTTGTCTGAATTTGCAAAGATTCGGCTAAATATCTTTTTGGATCGATAGATGGTCAGAGGCTCAATATGAAAGATCAGTGGTCAAATCAGATCAAAGACATTTGTTGTAGAGTTTTGATGATTTCATGCTTCATTCATCAAAAAGCGGGAGAGATAATAAAGAAATGTTGAAGATGGGAGAAGTATTCAAGAGATGCAAAGTTTGCTAAGATTGTTGAAGTAAAGTTGAAGCTGAAAAGAGAAATGTTCAAAGATTTCAGAGTTGTGCAGAATTTTTACTGAAATTTTCTTTGAAGATAATTTGCTGAAGCGAACTGAGCAAATTCTGAAGATAATTTCTTTCTAGTATCTGAAAGAGATTATTGTATTTGGGGGAGATTGTTAATCCTTTTAAAGACTTTGTGAAAATTATTTTGAGCATAAAGGGAAAGATTCAATTTGAAAGAAATCCATAAAGGGGGAGATAAATTTGGTAAAGACTGTCAAAGGAGGAGATTGAATTGCAAACTTTTTTAGAGATAATCTTGAATCCAAATGGGGAGATTGTTAGTGCACATATTTGTTGGATACAAGATCATAAAGACTGAAGGTTGTTAGAACATAATTTATGTTCATATTAGAAGTTTAATAAAGTAATCAACCTTATTGTATTTGGGCCTTTTATATGGGTTTGGGCTTTAATAGTGTACAAGAGCATTGGGGGTATAAATAGGAGTCTGTAGTTCATTTGTAGTGTAAGTTTTCATTCAACAATGTATTCATACGAATTGTACGCGCTCTGTAGTTAGTTTACATTTCAGTTAATAAAACAACTACAGATTCCAATCCAAATTACTCTTGTTTATCTATCATTCAATCAATCTATGATCTCAGGACCTCACAAATGGCATCAGAGCTAAACACAAAAATCATTTTCTGCACGATTAAGATCAGTTTTGATTAAAAAATAACAATCACTGTTGAAATTTTCGAATTCGTCAATTGATGTTGTTTTTGATGTTATTTGATGCTAAATCGATTCTGTGCTCATAGTCGAACTTAGTGGAATCGATTACAATGTTTAATTTCATCAATTATGGACGAATTGTTGATTTTTGAGTATTTTTGTTCGAAAACCGTTTTCACTGTGGTTGAGATCGAAATGTGTTATAGAGTCAGATTTGGATGATGTGATCAACTACAAATGTGCTCCATAGTAGTTTTCGAACCTGCTCTCAAAAGATTAGCTCAGACTCGAAGTTCAGATGGCTAATTTGAAGTTTTTGTGAAAAATAGTTCGAGATCCATAGAATTCGCAAGATTTAAATGAAGAACTCACAGATGTTAAAGAATTCGCAGAAGGAAGATTTCGTAACATAAGAATTCGTTTGTCAAGAATTCGTAAAGCTTTGAAGATGATATTTTTGGCTAATTATAGAATTCGTACTTATGTGAGTTGCGAAAGTAAAGAATTCGCAGAAGAGACAAATGTGAATTTTTGAAGAATTCGCAGGATTCTTTGAAGATGAAATTTCTTTAAGTACAAAATTCACAAATGAGAGTATTGCTAAAGTTAAGAATTCGCACGTGCGTGAGATGCGAATTCTGAAGAATTCGTGAATGTGTGATCTGCGAAATGCGAAGAATTCGCAACTGTGAGGCTTGCAAAAAGTTGAGAATTCGCAGAATGTGCCTTTGCGAATTCTGGAGTTTAAACTTAGTCTATCTTGAGAATTGTGCTGATTTGCTACAGTGATCTACGAATTGTAGGTGGTTTGAGAAAAGTTTGATGATTTTTGAGATTTTTGACTGTTCTAAACCCTGTTTCATACAAGTTTGCCCTGTTCCTGAGCTATATACGCGGAATGCATATGTTACATCACTCCTATCACATGTTGGTCACATATCTCTAGCAACTGATCTATTCTTACTCGAGTGCTCATGCCTGTCAAGATTTATAGATTCTGGATTTGATGATTTGGTCTCTGTTTGGATTGAGTTAGCTGCCTGAGCATCTGCAATCATCAGTATGGAGAACTTCTTGTGTGGTTATACCGTTGAGAGCACTTTATCATTCTTCTGACTTGATCACTCAGTAGTGTGAGCGACTGCAATCATTGTTCTGCTATTTGAGTTGAAATTCAGAATCGTTAGTGCCTATAATCATCCAGTTGATTCATGAAGAAAGGAGTTCTGGGTTTGATTATTCAGTATTCTGGAGAGAAGTCAGTATGAGTATTTTCTATCAGTTGTTGAACATTGCTTGCCTTCTAACCCCTTGCATTGTAGTGTTGCTATCGGATGCTACCGCTCGTATGCTTATCAGATGAAGTTCTTAAGCTGAATTCTAACTTCAACTCATGGTTCAAAGACATATCAGATGTTATACACTGAAGATGCACTTGGGTGTCACTCCATAATCCTCACATATCATTCTTGTGGGCGTTAAGTAATGTGTTGGGTTTACTAAAGTCAAAAGTTGTCTTTATGTGCACTTAGTCGAGGTTATTGTCTACATCAAATCTGATATTTCAGTTGATACTTCAAGGATAAGAGCTACTTTCTAGGGGGAGCAAGAGGAGCATTGAAGTTTATGCAACACTAAGTTTTATAAATAAATCAAGGGGGAGAAGAGCTGAAGCTAGAGCTTAAAAGATTATGATTACTTTACAAAACTTAGGGGTATGTTCTTATTAGAAGTTTAGTAAAGTAATCAACCTTATTGTATTTGGGCCTTGTATATGGGTTTGGGCTTTAATAGTGTACAAGAGTATTGGGTGTATAAATAGGAGTCTGTAGTTCATTTGTAGTGTAAGTTTTCATTCAACAATGTAGTCATACGAATTGTACGCTCTCTGTAGTTAGTTTACATTTCAGTTAATAAAACAACTACAGATTCCAATCCAAATTACTCTTGTTTATCTATCATTCAATCAATCTATGATCTCAGGACCTCACAAAGGTCAGAGTTCAAGAATGTCAAAGCTCAAATTCAACTCTCAAGGTGAAGGTTAAAGCTTTTGTAATAAAAAGTCAAAGTGAAAGTTGTAATAGTGTGTTGTGTTGTAAGAGTTTTGTTGTTTGCGCGTTTCTAGTAGCGTGCGTGTTTTAGTTCTTTGTATAGATAGGTGTTTTTGTTGTAGTGTGCGTGTAGTAGTTCAGATTAAGTGAGAATGCATTGTACGTGTATTGTCTAGAGAGAGAAAGTCTTTGTAAGAATTTGAATTGCGAAATACAATGGAAATTGATTGATATAGATTTTGCCATCTTGTTTACATTGTTATCTGGGATAACAATCACCTTTGATGAAGTACTGGAAGTGGTTTCTAAACAACACAATTCAGAACCCGTGCTTACCGGAGTTTTAGCTTCTGGACAAATCAGTCCAGAACCTGGTTCTATTGTTTCAACTCTTGAAAAAGTATCTACTCCAACATCGCATTTACTGAATTAGCTCTTTTTTTTGAGCATTTTTATGATCAACATCTTGGTACTGAAGTATCTAAACCTGTTGTGATTGAAAGTACTGAAGATTAACGTGCACATCATCCAATCACTTCAGACATTTCAACTGAACATGTTTCAATAGTTTTGGGAGATATTCCATCAGAAACTCACTCAGTTGATGGTGCACAAAATGATGAACAATCAGAAGACATACAACAGGTTGCAAGTATAGATTTTCCTAATCAACAAACAACGAGTGTACAACCAGTCTTCTGAACCGGTTCCTTCAACTGAACCCTTAGAAGAAGGTTTCTTAGATGATGAAAGTGAACAGTCTAACTATGTACCACTCCCTCACACGACAAATTGGACTAAAGCGCATCCGATACATGAAATTATCGGAGATATTTCAAAACTGGTGCAAACCTGGTCTGGAACAACCAACGAGTGCTTGTATGAATCTTTCTTGAGCAAGATAGAGCTGACACATGTATCTGACTCTCTTGAAGATCCTGACTGGATAACAGCCATGCAAGAAAAAACTTAACCAGTTTGAGGCACTCAATGTTTGGAGACTCGTGCCAGGTCCAGAAGGAAAACAATTATTGGCACTAAATGGGTTTTAAAAAACAAGAAAGATGAAGATGGTATCGTAATACGTAATAAATCTCGACTTGTGGCAAAAGGTTCGGCAAGAGGAAGGCATAGATTACGATGAAACGCATGCTACAGTTGCACGCATCAAGGCAATTAGAATGTTTCTCGCCTATGCTGCATATATAAACTCCATAGTTTACCAGATGGATGTGAAAACAATCTTTCTGAATGGCATTCATAAAGAAGAAGAATACGTTACACAACCAGAAGGGTTCGTCAACACTGAAAAGCAAGATCACATATATATTCTTGACAAGGGCCTCCATGGTTTAAAACAAGCCCCTCGGCATGGTACGACGTTCTTTTGAATTTTTTAGTCAAGTAAGAGTTTTCAAAAGATAAATCGATACTACTCTTTTCATCAAAAAGGAAAAAGGAGAATATTTTTCTCATACAAATTTATGTCGATGACATAATTTTTGGGTCAACAAACCCTAAGTACTGTAAGAATTATTCTGCCTTAATGGTGTCACCTTTTCAGATGAGTATGATGGGAGAGATGAATTTCTTTCTCGGATTACAAGTCAGACAATTTTCCACGACATTTTTTACTAACCAAGCTAAGTACATTTCTGACATTTTAAAGAAATTTAAAATGAAAAATTGTACACCTGAGTGTCCCAAAATATGTGCAATATGATCAAGATGAACAAGGAATTTATTCAAGATGCCATATGTATATTCAATCAAATCACATATTTACAAATCGAATACAAAGACTTTCTCTCTCAATAATTCTCTCTCTAGAATGTGAAATATGTTTAAAGAGCCACACGGTTAACAAGGAAACAAAAACCTTTTATACCAACCACTATTACAAAGGAAAACAAAACTAATTAACTAAAAATCTTTGACTTTCCATTTTGAGCATTGACTTTAACTTTGATTTAAGAGGCTTTGACTTTGTATCCAAATGATCTTGGA
Organism: Arctium minus; assembly: GCA_954870635.1. Taxonomy (NCBI): domain Eukaryota; kingdom Viridiplantae; phylum Streptophyta; class Magnoliopsida; order Asterales; family Asteraceae; genus Arctium; species Arctium minus. Next base: position 101,555,560 of record OX941081.1, on the reverse strand, counting down.
TCCAACTTTTATGCACTAACAATCTCCCCCTTTGGATTCAAGATCATCTTCAAAATTTTTTTTAGCACTAACGAGCAATCTCCCCCTTGTTTGATCTTTAACAAATTCAATCTCCCTATAACATCTTCAAAAAGATAAGCATTTAAACTCTCCTTTGGATTCAAGATGAATTTCAACTTCAAAGAATGATCTCCATCTTTATGTCTTGACAAACAATCTTCCTCTTTCGGAAATAACCCTGATCATCTTCAAAAACTGTATCAATCTCTTTCTATTTTGAAAACTCTTCAGGTTTGCAGTAATCTCCCCCAAAGTCTTTGAATATATTCTTCAAGAACTATAACAGTCTCCCCCAAGGTTATTAAAACCTCTTTCAGACTTCAAAAAATAAATTATCTTCAGATTCAGCTCATTTTGCATCAGCAAATAATCTTCAAAGAAAATTTCAACAAATTTCATCAATCTTTCAGAACGTTTTGAATTTTCTTTTTCATTCTAAACATTCTCCCCATATTTCTGAAATTGAACTTTCAAACTTCTGTCATCTCTTGATTACTTTCTCCCCGTAACAATCGCAATCTATTCTCTAGGAAACATTTTTTGAAATTATTTCTCCACCTGTTAGCTCCAGCTCATTTGTATAAAAGTATTGAAAAATAGGCTAAGTGTAGGAACCTCAGAAGTCTGCTCAAATCACCAAGCTCACCACAGAAGATACAAGCTCAGAAGATCACTTCGACCATCTACCCGAGAACTTAACATGATGATCCATCACAGATCATAGAGCCTTTGTGATCACTCACAGAGCCTTTGTGATGGCTAACCTCTGGAGATGAAAGACGGAAGATTTCATGACAATGGTTCAAGACAAGATCACGTGCTGAACACGTGAGCCTGCTGTATGAAGATTCTAAAGATCATTTGTGCGCGTCCCACGTTGTTTAACTTTCCAGGAGGCATTCCTTTTATGGAATGTCATCTATTGTCTTGTACTATTGTGTGCTCCTCATCCTATATGAGGGGAGCACCTTCTGTTTTGTAAATAATGAGAGCACACACTAACCTGAGAGCAGATTGTATTTTCTTTGAGCATTTTTAGCACACGAAAGTGTGTGTTCTTGGTGTATTTTGCAAGTTAATGAAGCAGATTCTTCAGTAATCAATTTGATACATTTCGTGTTTCTATTTATTAACTGCCAGTGTGTTTACTACCATTCAAGATCTATTTCTCTACACCTCAAAAACGCTTTCGCACTCTTATTCTGTTATTGTATTTGTTTAGATCAAGTAAGTTTGGCTTTTGTATTTGACTTTATTACTTTTGAGATAACTTTGTAGTGAGGTTTGCTTTGTAGTTTTGTGTGAGAGAAGCTTGTAACACCTTGAATTGTACGTATTTCTCTACTAATCATATTATCAGGTAGGCTAAAAAGAGGATATGTTGTTCTTACTGTGGGGAGAATGATTTTGTGAATAAAGAATCTGCTCACAACTGGTATGGTACTTACCGAATAACTTCTCAGGATAATGTAGTTAAAAGTCATAAACCAATTGAGAAGTGGACCCTAGTATCAGTGGGTACCAAAACCTGTGAAATTTGTTTTGCAGGATGCACAGGTATAGGGGGAGCAGATATAATGGCTTCTGGTTATTCAGATCAGAACCCAGACATCAATGTCAATGACTATGATTTCTGATCACATCAGATCAGGACTCGTACTTCAGTAAGATGAGCAGAATGTCAAATCAAGGGGGAGTATACAGACTTGCACTTATCAAGGTGGAGCATATAGGAAAGTCAGTAAGTTAGTGTGTGAGTGTGTATTTTCAAAATGGTTTTGAAATCAGAAAGAAATTCTTCAGAGAAAAAGTTTATTTTGTGCTTAAAAGTGTTTTAAGAAAATTTTCTGCTTTTAGAAAGAGGCTTAATGCATTTTTGTAAAGTTTCCATTTTTGGAATTTTTTTAAAAAATTTTTCTAAGTGTAGAGCACGCATAGCATTTTGCGAGTTTACACTTCGCGCAAATCATTGCGTGCGCAAAGTGTAAAATGCGCACACTTCATCGTGCGAGTTCTCACTTCGTGCATGACAAAGGCTGCGCGAAATCCAAAACTCGCAAGCTATGTCATGCGCGTTTCCACTTCGCGCACATAACTACTTGCGAGTAGTTACTGTTCATCATGGTTCATGCATGTAGTGTCATGCGTCGTGCGAGTTTCACCACTTTGCGCACATCCTTCATGTGCGAAGTGTACACACATCTTGTCATACGTTGTGCGGCAAGTGCAGTTTCATGTGTTATGCTAGAAGTGAGATACCCAATCAAATCGTGCCACGTGTCACCTTAATCTCAGGGTATAAATTTGAAAGTTTTCGAGTTTTTCATCTCACTTCTCTCATAAATCTCCAACGAGTTTTTACACTTAGATTTTTTTCTCTCAAGCTATTCTTGCGACTTTCTTGGTTTCAGACTCATATTTTCGAAGAATCAAGTGTAGGTGTTCATGTTTTTATGTTCGATTCTTATATTTTGTCTGTTTGTTTTGTATTCCAGATTCGATTTTGACATATCTAGAGTTTCGATTTTTTTTTGTCTGTTCATCTTCGTGTCTGTTCATTTTTCTCGAACGACGACACTAGTTATTGTGAGTAAGTTCTTTCAAAATAATTGTCTATGTTGCAAATAAGACTTGTTTCTATATCTGGGTTTGGTTTCAATTCTTTACAGGTTACCTTGACTATTGGGATCTTTGAACTCACATGACTCTGTGACTTGGAAGTTTCTATTTTTTTTGGAACTTTATACCTTGAACAAATATGTTGAACTCGATTTGGAACAAGAACTGAACTCATCGATATCTGAATTGGAATGTTGAACTTTTGGACGTTGAAATCATGAACAGGACTGTTAAACTAAATTTTGAAGAATTTTTTTGGACTAAATCGGGATTAAAAGTTACTTTGGACCCAACTTTAAATATTTTAACATATATCAATCTAATTAATCAGATTGTTGGGATAAAAAAAAAGTTGTATATTTGAATTTTGAAATTCAAATTTTTTGTGAACAATGTCTGAGAGTTCATTTTGTTGAAAATTTGTTCATGAAGATTCGATTTCAGGTTCATAAGAGTTCTTATTAAGATCATGTTTCATGAGAGTTTCAGATCCTGAGTGTTTTGGTAAAATTTCCAAGTTCTTTGTTATGAGAGTTTTCTAAGTCTCTCAATGTTTTGAGAGTTCTATACTTAGAGACATTTTTTCAAAATTTCAAATTTCAAGTGTTTTTGCAATATAACATATTTTGTTAGAACAGTTCAAAATTTCAAGTGTTTTAGTTCAAGTTTGTGTCTTTTTAGTATTTTTTTTGTTTAAAGTTACAATTTGAATTCTTGTAACTTTCTATGCTTATTTGTTCTGATCTTTAAAGTACAATTGTTTATGTACTTGATACTTTGTGTAACAAAATAGTTTTCTGAAAAACATATTTTGAGCTTATTGTCTAACACATTGGATTTTATCCAATACTTGTTATATTTTTCAGGTAATAAATGGCGGAGGAACACTTTCATGATCAAAGTGTCCACATGGATGAACATGATCCACATGGCTCTAAAGAGACACCTATGCCATCCTCCCGATCTCATTTTCAATATGAGATTGGTGAAGATCCTGATCAAGCCCTCATAAACCAATCTGATTACATGTTACTGTATCCTAACAACCACCATGTGGACTTTGACAGTCTGAATGTCAATCCACTTGTGGTAGAGATTCTGAAAGGCCATCCACTTCACCATGCTCTCACAGACACTGCTACTGTTCCACTGATCTACTTACAACAAGTCTGGAAGACGATCGAGTATGTGGTTGAAAGTGAAACCAACAAATATTTTCGGCTCAGAATAGACAACTTTACTTATGTGCTTACATATCAAAGACTCAGATGGATTTTAGACTTACGAGAGGCAAATTCTAGAGAGGGCAGAACCAAATTTGATCAATACCCAGTGGATTCCGAAGTATTTGCAGGCATTCTAGCCTTGGGTTACACTGGTTCACTCACCAAGATTAGTGACTTCAAGAAGACAAACCTTCCTCCCTTTTACTATCAAATATTCTTAGTTTTCAACCGATGCTTCACATCAAGAAATTCCGGTCTGGACAACACCAACATGCATACCCTGAGGTTGTTTCATGCTGTCGTATACGATCTACACGTCGATTACTCAGTGTTATTCTGGACGAATTATATGAGAAAGTAATCAGCAAAAGGACATCTAAGAGTCCTATCTACGTGCCTTATCAGAGATTCTTACAACTGATCATCCGAAGTATGATCTGATCGAACAGAGACATTCCGAAAAGAACTCAGCATGAACTTGCTCCGGAATTTGAGATGAAATATCTACAAAAGCAGAAAAAGTAGTTCATTTTCTCCATGTTGGTTCCACAAGCTCTGCTCTCATATGCCAATCCAAACTCTAAGTGCGTAGTTGAGTATAGAGAGTCTATGGGAATACCAACATCGGTAATCCCTACCCAAGACTCAAACATTAGGCGAGAGGAGTCGGCGAGGGTTCTTGAGACCACGGGGGTCCTAGAGCGGGGAGAGACGAGGGAAAATCAAGAGAGGGGAACTGGTGGGGTTCAGAATATTACATCTGAAGTTGTGGGGACCTCGGCACAAGATGCCACACGTCTAGAGGTTTCCACATCCGAACCTGAACGGACTTTAATCCGTCAATCAAGTCCTCAAGTAAGGATAGCTGATGAAGGTGTGAATTATGATACTGAGTCGGATAGGCATGCTAGTTCATCAGACACAGTTCTGTGTGTCCCTGATTTATACAAGTTCTTATCGACAATAACACAATCACAAACATATAAATGATAACTAACCTTTTTGATTTAATCCAACGATTACAAGGTTGAGTTTTTCTCTCTATGAAGCTCTATTTCTTTTACACCGTGGAAATCTCTTATGTGTGTGTTGTTAATATCTTATTTCTATCTTATCAAACACACCTAACTAACTAACATAATATCTAACACTAATATCTAATAAATATCTATTTATAAGATATTTAGAATAAACAAAAAATACAATAAACAACTTTGACGATTTATTACAAACTGACTTTAGACTTATTTTAATAGTTGACTTTCCATATTTAGCTTCAGATTGCAAACTTCAGATTGGATGATCTTGAATCCAATAGATTTGTACGCTAACAATATCCCCCTTTGGATCAAGATCATTACTAAAAAGATTTAGCAATTCAGTCTTCTCTTTCAGCTCAGAAGATGCAAACTCCCTCTTAGTCTTCAACAAGTAGCAATCTTCCCAAAAGACGTAGATAAACTCTCTTTCAGATGATGGGAAGAAATTATCTTCAGATTTAGCTCAGAATGCTGTAGCAAAGTATTTTCAAAGAAAATTTCTCTCAAATCAGCATGTCTTCAGAATACTTGCTCTAAACTTCTGTTGTTCCCCATTTCTTGTGTAGCTCTTCTCCCCCTTTTTGATGAAAAGAGCAACAAGTTCATCAAAACTTTTATGTCATGAAATGTCTTTCTTACAGAGCCTCTGATTCGTCAATTCAAAAGATATTCATCCAGATCTTTACAAATCCAGAAAAAATAGTCGTGTAACACCTGAATCAACAAATGAACCAGTTAATATGCCTGTCAGTAACACTAAGTCACTGTGTGTAACGAATACACATCGTAAAGGAGCTTTATGATGTTCACTCCCCCAGGTCTTCCATTCAATCATCGAAACACCACAAAGGTAATTTCTATAAACGTTATGACAAAGAAACAAATTCCTTGTGTGTTCGTGAAAGTGATAGAAAGAATTAAGCACTAGATGATTGCTTATAAGGCTCAATATTGTGTAAACCACTAAGACAACAGTAAGTTAAAACAGACTCAATGTGCATGATTGAAGTGCGAAGGTGGGGCAGACTTCCTTCTTTTCAATATCTAGATTTTCCAAATGAAAATCAGATAGTAAATGTGTTGCTTCCCCTTTGAAAATCAAACATTTTTCTTTTAAGAAGAAAATGTGTAGCTGGTGGGGTTAATCAAGAGTTGGCATGGGCTAGTTGCCTGTTTCAATAATGTTCACCAAAGAAATGTGGCTGCCCAACTCAGAAAGTAGTTGGTGCAGAGTTCTGATATTCTTTTAACTCTGTTCTCACACCCTCTCTCTTTTAGACATTAAGCTCACTGCTAACCAAACTCTCTTTTTCATTATTGCTCATCACACAACCCACACTCATTTCGTTTAAATCCTGACACTCTATCACTATGGATTAATCTCTTGGGTATGAAACACTAGTTAACGTGTATCTGTAGAAGTTGTGTTAAATCCTAGCACACTGATCCCATGTTTTCCTATGAAGCATATGATGCTCAAAATGATTTAACTTATCAATTAAAGCTCAAAGATTAATAAGAAAACATTGAAAATCACACTTTCAAATTATAAAATCTGGTGAAGAATCGGAAAGTGATTTGAACATTTAAGAACATGTTTTCAATGAATGAAAGTTATCCTTCTTTCAACCATATATGAGATTAAGATAAAGGATTATACCTTTATGTGCGATCTTACATCTCATGAAGCTAAGCTTAAGGTCATAAATATATGAACATGTAAGCGTCTCTCAAACTGCAAAAGTCTCAAAGTCAAGTCAAAGTAACGTTATTCACATTGAATTAAAAGACAAAAAGCAGTAAAACAATGAAAGTACGAGTTCTGATATGAAATAATCAGAAGTCATAAATCTTTTACTCCCCTTAAAATTATGCATTAGAAAAATTATCAGTTAAAGATATAAGCATAAAATTTCAGACAAATATTTACTCCCCCTTGATGGTTGATTTCCTCATTCGATTATTTGAGTACACTTCTCATATCAGCACAGGAGTAAAGTCTTTTGATCACAGAAGTACGAGTCCTAAACTGTTGTGTATAGAAATCATTCTTCGTTGAAGTACGGGTCCTAAGTTGATTTACTTAGAAGCCTCTGTCTTGACATTTAAGTCCGGGTCTTGAATTGTTGTATTCAAGAGCCATTTTCTTCTTCCTACTCTCCTTTGACAGTAGGTGCCTGCAACACAGATTCATCATTTTTCTTTGGTATCCACTTGTATTTGGGTCCAACTGTGTTAGCACATGATTTTGGTACCCATTGAAATTTGGGTCCTCTTTACTTTTGAGAAGCAAATGAAGAATTAGAATGATAAGAGTGTACATGATATGTGCCAAACCAATCATCAGAATCTTGACAAGAAGCATAATCATGTTTATCATAATTTGAAAACTTTCTAGTAGATGAAGATAACTGGAATAATTTCTTCATAGAATATTTCTTGCTAGAAACAACAAGATTAGGTTTAGAAACAGCAATATTCACAATTATATCATCATTACTAGTAGTAATTGTTAGTGTATTATTGTATCCAAGATTTAATAGGAAAAGTCAAGTCAAGATGAGTCAAATAATTGTTAGTGTATTATTGAAATGCACTTTGTTCAAACTGACTTCCAGTTAGCTGATCCTTTCACCAAGCCATTGGATGAAAAGCGGTTCCATTTTCTAATCAGCAAACTTGGTATGTTGAACATGTCTTAAACCTTACTCATGATTCCAGGGGGAGTATTCTCAGTCTTGACTTTGTGTTCATTTTTTATTCTTCAACTGTTGCTAACGAAAGAGGAATCCTTTTCACAAATGATTACCATTATTTCTTTCATTTATGCAGGTTTGTTCAAGTGACTATGGCCTCTAATCACATCAGATTAGGACCCGCACCTCAGTGCTTTACTTTATTTTTCTGTTTTATGTTAAATAAATAAATAAATAAAAAATAAATAAAATAAATTTATATTTACATTAAATTAAGGGGGAGAATATCTGTGATGCTAAGATATTTTTGGATACTTAAATGCTTATCTGACCGTGTGTTCTTAAAGATAAATACTTGCGTTTTATTTTGTCAATATACTTTGTCAAGTATTCATACACATAACGGTTCAGAACATTCGATTTTGATTCTCTAGCATATTATTCTTCATGACAAATTGATATGAGCTTATTGCCAACCACTTTTAGGTTGAAGGGGAGAATTGCATCGTCAAACACAAATGTTTTGACTTCTTCGAAATTTTTACTCTTCATGTAACTCAGTGCTTATTTGTACTTTCATGTACAATAGCCTGTTGAACAACACGTTCATTTTAGGAAATTACATGGGATTCAGTGTGAGAGCTTAACAGAACTTCCATGGATTCACAATAACCAGTGTTTCCTACCCATGAAGTATTCCCTGAGTGATTGAGGGGAGAGGGGTTAAAAGAATTGAGTGATGGTGTGTGAAGAGGTAAAATGTAAATGAGAGATTGGTTAGAAGTGAGCATTAAAAGAAAGAAGGTGAGAGATCAGAGTAAAAGAATATTAAACTCTGCACCAAACTCTTTCTAAGCCGGGCAGCCACATAATCCGATTGGTTCACATTCTTTGGTGACCATCATTGAAATAGGCAACTAGCCCATGCCATCTCTTGCATACAACCCCACCAGCTACTCATTCTTTTCTCAAAAAGAGAATGTTTCACATTTTCTGGGGAAGCAACACATATGCTATTGGTTCTTCATTTGGAAGATACTAATATTGAAAAAGAAGGAAAGTTGCCCCACCTTCGAACCATTTCTCATGCACATTGAGTCTTTGTATAATTTGTTCATGTCTCAACCAGTTTACATATTTTGAGCCTATATGAAAAAACAATCATCGATGCTTAAATTCTTTCATACACATGCACGAGCACATAGAAATTTGTTTTCTGTCAGAACGTTCATAGATAACCATGTGTTATTCGATGATTGAATGGAAGACCTGGGGATTCTACATCAAAACCAGCTCCTTATATAGTAACTTTGTGTTACTCAGTGACTTTGTGTCATTGACAGGCATTCTAACTGAGTCATTTGTTGATTCAGGGTTACATCTCTTATTAACTGTTTGAATTTGAAAGGATTCGAATGGTTACTACTTTTATGTTATTTGAATCTGAAAAGATTGAAATAATCACTCTTTCCATCTGGGAAGACTGCTCTTATTTCACACAGGGCTCGTTACATGAAGACGGTGCTACATTGAAGTCTATACAGACAAATGGGGAGATTTTTCCATAAAGGGGGAGATTGTTTTGAAAAGTTTTGATGATGATGATTCTCACCACTCATCAAAAAGGGGGAGAATATCTTAAATAGGAGAATATAATCTGAAGACTGCTGAAGATTTTCAAAGATTTGAAGATTTGAAGACTATTTAAAGATATCAAGTTTTGAAGCTATCAACATCATATCTGAAGTTTTTCAAGAAAAAAGAAGAAAAGTGAAGACCCGAAAACAATTGCAAATTTTTTTAATCTTGAATCCAAAGGGGGAGATTGTTGGATCAAATAAATTGTATTCAAGATTAAAGTTAAAGTTCAGGGTTTAAACTGCAATTGTGTCAAAGTTATTTAGAGGGTTTATTTTGTAATAAGCTAATAGTTGTTAGTGATTGGGCACAAGCCCATTAGGCCTTTTAGCCTAGGTATTTAAAGTTTTTTTTAGTTTAGTTTTAGGTTAATCCTTACAATTACTTTCATAATCATATTAGAGAGGTAGCGATTTTCTCTGTATTCAAGGGTATGCAGAACACTCAAGGTTTAATCGTTTATTCAAAGGATTGGTATGTTTTGTTAATCTTTATATCTCTTGATATTATTGTGTTTCTGTGATTGTTAATCAACTAGATAAATCTGGGATAACAATATTTTTTTTGCACAATTAAATCAAGAAAATGATTTGATTGTGTACATATTATCACTAGGATCAATTCTTGTTCAGATCACATAGGCTAATTTCGACATTAGATTGATCAATTTGATCAAATTGCTATTTTCGTGAAACATGAACTCGAAGACTGTATTTTGTACTCAATCACTGTAATTTTCGTTTGTAATTGTAAATTCAGTGTTGTAATTGCATTTTGTATGGCTTCGTGGTGATATTGTGAAAATTTCAGGTTCAGAAATCAAGTTTTACTCGATTTTTGATCGATCAGACCAAGAACACGCAAGAAAACCCAAGAACGCGCTAGATTCACGAAACGCGCAAGTTCATCCGTAGAACGCGCAAGGTTCATGTGAAGAACGCGCAAGCAAAGCCTGCGAGTTCTAAGAAGTGTGAAGAACGCGCAAGCAAAACGTGCGAGTTTGGGTAAAACGCACTAGCAGAGGCAAGCGAGTTTCATAAATGCGCAAGGCAAAGCTTGCGAGTTTGAGCGAAATGCGCTAGAAACATCTTGCGAGTTTGAGAAACGCGCAAAACAAGGCTTGCGAGTTCTGTGGTGAATAGGTGTTTGCGAGTTTCATCATCTTGCGAGTTTATTGATTAGCGAGTTCTCGAAACGCGCACATAACGTCTAGCGCATTTCTCAGTGAATAGTGACTTGCGAGTTTTAGTACTTAGCGAGTTTACTTGATCTGCAAGTTTCAGAGTGTAGAGAGGGACATATTTTGATAGTGGTCATAATTTTCTGATTTTTGACGATCATTTTTTTAAGCTAACTTTTTCTTTCAAGATGCCAAAGACAGATGAGAGAGGGAATACTGTACTATCAGCCAGAGATTGTGCTATATTGTACATGCCTGAGATACCAAAAATAGAAGCTGAACGAAATCAACTGAAAAATCAGAATTCAGTGCTTCTAAAGCAGATTCAGGAGTTGAAATTAAATTTATCAAATTCTGATAAAACTTCTGACTATAAAAAGTGTGCTAATATGGATAAATCTCATTTTGTAGGTATCATCAGTGAGAAAGAGATTAAAGATAGAGAGAAAATGGTGGGAATAAAAGATAATACTATTCAGTCTCTTGAAGAAGTAATCAAGATGAAGGAGTCTTATGTTGAAAGTCTTCTGAGCCAATTGAAGATAACTGAACAAAGATCATCAGATCTGCATGATGAATCAGTTAAGCTTCAACAAAAATATATGGCTTCTGAAGAAACTGCATATGAATTGAAAGTGAAAAATGCTGATTTGATGAAAATCATTAAAGAAGATAAAGTTCAAGCAAATCTTCAAAGACAACTGAAGACGACTGAACAGAAAGCATCAAATTTGCAAGATGAATCAGTCAAGCTTCAAAACAAGTTTAAGGCTTTCGAAGAAAAGATATCTGTTCTGGAGAAGAAGAATGCTGAATTGAAAACAAGTCTCCAAGCAGAAAAAGAAAAATCATGTATGAAGACATCTTCTACTCAACAGATGTCTGAACATTTTAAGAAAACTTTACAAGAGAAGAAGGATCTTGAGCTCAGATGCATTAAACTTTCCAAGCAAGTGTCTAATTTTGAAAAGATTCTAATTACTGAAAGAGACACATTTGCTAAGGAAAGAAAAGTTCTTGAAGATAAAAACACTGAACTTCCCAAACAGATCTCAGTTTTACAAGACATATTAGAAAAAGAAAGACAAATTTTTAAAGAAAAGAAAAAGTCTTTTGAATCTGAAAAGAAAAATTCTGAAAAGAGAAATGTTGGGATCTTCAATGAAATTTCTGATAAATCCAAGAACTTACAAAAAGATTTTGAGCAAGAACGTTCATATTTTGAAACTGAAATATCCAAGCTCATGTCCAAAATCTCTATTCTATCATCAAATATTCTTAAACAACAGAAGGCCAGATCTGATTTGAAAATAAAGTTTGACACACTTACTTCAGAAAGATACATTTTATCTGAAAAGATAAAAAGCTTGGAAGCTGCAAACATTGAATTGTCAGATAAAGTAACAGCTGATGTGATTAGTCAATCACCTGTTGATAACTCAACAGAATCAGTCTGTTCTTTCAAAACAGCTTCAAGTTCTATTCATGACAAAAATGTTTTCAAAAAGAAAAGTGTCAAACCACAAATTGTCAAATCAAATCAGATCAAACCATCAAATCTATTTTATGACAAATCTGTTGATGGACCAGCGAGCTTCTATGTTAAATCTCTTGGAAAGAAATCTAAGAAAAATCAGATGGTCTGGAGAGTGAAGACTCCTGATGAAGAGAAGAAGAATGACAGATCATTCAAATCCATAACCAATGCCAAAAAGAACAGTACGCATAAAGGTAAATCTTTTGATAATTCTGATATATATTACTCGACTAATCATTTGATCAGGATTGCTCAAAGGAAAATCTGTTGTTTTTACTGTGGAGAGAATGATTTCGTCCAACAAGAATCTGCTCATAACTGGTACGGATCTTACAGAATTACTTCTCAGATTTCGGATTTTAAAAGATATAAATCTAATGAGAGGTGGATTCTTAAATCTAACATACCAGGACCCAAATACCAATGGGTACCAAAGCCTGTTAAATCTGTTTCGCAGGTACCACATGTTTAGGGGGAGCAAGATGGTTGACTTCTGATCATGTACAGATCAAGACTCGTACTTTAAAGTACAAAATATTGACTTCTGAGTAAATCAACTCAGGACTCGGACTTCAAAGTCAAAGAGTAAGGCTTTTGAACAAAACAGTTCAAAACCCGGACTTAAGTGTCAAGATTGTGGCTTCTGATCACATGACAGATCAGGACCCGTTCTTTAATGTTCAGGCATGGATATTATGCTAATATACAGGGGAAGCTTAAAAGAAAACAAATCATGATATAATGATTTGAGGGGGAGCTTAAAGGTAAATATCTTCTAATCTTGATCTTTGATTGTTTGAAAGAAGAACAACTTTCAAGCATGAAAAACAATTTCTGAAATGTTCAAACCATTTCTGATTCTCAAAAGATTTCATGAATTAAGAAGTGTGATTTTAAATGTTTTTCATTATTGAGCTTTAATGTTTAACTGGTCGTGTGTTTCCAAACATCAATACTTGCGTATTATCTTTTCTATATACTGTCAATTATTCACACACATAGGTTCAGTACTTCATTTAATTTTGTTATTACCATGTCTCATAACGAACAAATTTTTCGATGGTAATACTCCCGTTTGCTTTCAAATGTTGTTGAGCATCAATCATCATTTCTAATCTTGTGCTTTCATTGCAAAATTGTTTATATTCGTTCATATAAACAACATATCCAATTCTTTGATACCCTAACCATTTCGTTTGATCTGATTAATACATTGTCAGATTCTCAAAACAATTCTCTTGATTTCATTTCATTCATTCAATATCTTTGTTTTGAGAAATCTTAAAAGTTCAATTGCTCAAATCTCATGAGTATACATTCTGATAGTGTTATCTTATCTGTGATTAACTGTTCAAGTTAAACTGTTGAACAACTATTCTTTATAGGACTTACATGCGATTTGTTAAGACACAGTCTCATTGGATTCATGATCATCCAAACTGAAGATCGCAATCTGAAGCTAAAGACGGAACGTCGACTCTCGATATTAAAGTCTATGTCTATTTGTAATAAATGTCAATGTAATTCAATATAATGTATTTGTTTATTATTGTACTAGTTAAATTAATATCTAGTTTGTTAGATATTAGTTTAACTTAGTTAGTTTAGCTATAATATTAGTTAGTTAGGTATAATATCTAAATGTTAGATATTATTTAGTTATATTAGTATTATATGTTGCAAGTTGATTAGGAAGTGTGTTCAACACACTAAATTAGATATTATGTGATATCTCTCGTATCTCTATCAACCAAGAAAAGATCAGATAAGATAAAACACAAAAACACACACAAAAAGGTGTAATAGAGAGAAAACAGAGAACACACATCTATAGCTTGAATCAGATCAACCTTGTAACCATTTGTTATAATCAATACAAGTTGGTAATCTTATTGTGTTGTTAATCTAAGAACTTGATATAGTATTGTTGAGGACCGACAATTGGTATCAGAGCCTGATTAAGATCAAATCAAGTTTTTCAGAAAAACGTCTCTGTGTTCTTATTGAAAATCGATTTAGTGATTTAAACTGTTTTAGGTGTTAAAATCTATCAGGTTGTGATCGATTATCATGCTAGATCGAGTTGTGTGTGATTAATTTCAGTATTAAGCTTTATTCGAGTTCCAATTTGTGGATTTAGTAAGGAAACTGTCGAGAACAAAAAGTCACTGTGCGATAAAATTTTTCTTCAAATAGTGTGTTTAAGTGAGATCGAGTGCTTACATTCAGTTCTAAAAGTGTTTCTAGACATATTGGTAGAGATTTGTACTGCTAATCGACAAAGAAAACAAGTTTCAGTTGATTTTTCGTAGAACAGGACGAACATACGCAAAGCAGAAGAAGATCAAACGCAAAGTCCAACTTTGCGCTCCTCAAGTGAAACACAAACTTCACTTTGCTCCTCTCAAGCCAAACGCAAAGTCCCACTTTGCGCATCCCAAGTCAAACGCAAAGTCCCACTTTGCGCGTCCCAAGTGAAACGCAAAGCCCACTTTGCGCTCCTCAAAGACAAACGCAAACCTCAGAAACGCAAACCTCAAGCCATTGTGTTCATCTCTTCAAAAGACAAGTCTACTTTGCGCATCACATTAGAAACGCAAACCATACTTTGCGCTTCCAACTAGACCCGCAAACTCAACTTTGCGCCTCCCACTACAATCGCAAACCTCAACTTTGCGCTTCCAACTAGAACCGCAAACCTCAACTTTGCGCTTCCCACTTGAAACGCAAACCTCACTTTGCGTACTGTGCTTAACATGCAAACCTCTCTGCTCCAATCCAGACTTAGATTTTTCTTCAAAATGACATCCAGAGAAGCCCTTGCAATAGGAACTGACACCAAGCCAGCAGTTCTCTTTAAAGGAGAATACGAACATTGGAAGGATCGGTTTCTGAACTTCACTAACAGACATGAGTTGGGTGATTTTATTAGGAAATCTATAGAAGAAGGGGTTATGAAACCAGTTAAGACGACTCGCCTGGTTGGAAATGTGCCTACTGAAGTTGATCTTAAGTTTCATGAGCTAGAAGATGATAATCTCAGAAGAGCCAAAGGCGACAGATTAGCTAAGTCATACATCTTACAAGGAATCCCAAATGAAATATACGTAAAGATTGACAGCTACAAGGCCTCCGGCAAAGAAATGTGGGATCAGCTTGAAAAGATGATGTTGGGTTCGAAGGTTGGGAATCAGCTTAAAATCTCCAACTACCTAAATAACTATGAAGAATTTAGAGGCAGGGTGGGAGAAACTTTAGAAGAAACCTATGACAGGTTTGTGACTTTGCGGAACGAACTTAGCAAGAACAAAGTCCACAAATCTCAAATTGAGCTAAACATCAAATTCCTGAGCATTCTTCAACCAGAATGGAAAAGATTTGCAAGACAGATGAAGCAGATCAAAGACTTGAATGAGATTCCACTTCACGAGGTGTATGAAACCCTCCATCAGAATGAAGAAGAGGTGGATGAAATTCTAGCTGAGAATAGACAGAAAGGAAAGAAAGTTGATGACACAGTCGCTCTTGTAGTTAGGAAGAAAAAGAAAAAGACGATTGTGTACGAATCAGAAGAAGATGAAGCTTATGCAAACTCTGACACAGATGAAAATGATCAGCTAAAGCAAGCAATGATGATGCTGACAAATGCTTTTCAGAAAAGGTTCTACAAAAAGCCAACATCAAACAGTCAGAGGTACTCATCTGGTCCGAACAACTACATCCATAAGGAAAGGGTTGAAGGAAGTAGATATGAAGGAAAGAGATCTGAAGGGAAAAGAACAGAGCAGAGGAAACCTGAAGAGAGAAGGTATCAGTCTGAAGGGAAGAGATTAGAGGAGAGGAAACCAGAAGAGAGAAAGTTCAAAGCTGAAGGATCCAGTCAGACAGAGCCACCAACGTGCTACAACTGTGGCAAAACAGGTCATTATGCCAGAGACTGCCGAAGACCAAAAGTCAGGAACTCAGACTACTACAAGAACAAGATGCTTCTTGCAAAGAAACAGGAGGCAGGAAAGGCACTGATTGCTGAGGATGAATACTGGCTCGATCACTCAGACGAGGAAGAAGAGGATGAAGAGAAAGATGAAGCCGTCAACATGTGTTTGATCGGCAAGATAGAATCAGATGCTGACGCTGATTCAGATAATGAAGACGAGGAGGTATGTAATTTATCAGATTTAGATTTCATGAATAAAATGCATGCCATGAGTTTAAAACAAAAAGAGTTAGAATCTAATCTTGAGCAATAAAATGGTGTCATAACTGACAAAAACCAATTGATACAGAAACTTAGCAATAAAATTGCTGAGAAGAAATATTGATTGAGATTTTACATAAAGATAATGACACCAACGCAAAAGAAAAGACAATATTTCTTAAAGAGAATTCTGAACTCAAGTCTCAACTGCTAAAAGGTGGGATTGATTTATATGAGCTTAAAAATTTGCATGCTTCTTGTATCAAAGAAAACTTTTCTTTATTGGGAAAATTAAAAAGTTTGGAAGAGAAGTTATACAAATTGGGTCAAACTGAACAGACTATTTTTCTGAACAAACCCAAAGAGGAAATAGAGAGATGGGGAATCGGTTATAAGAATCCTCACTGAAAGGGATGTCTGAAGTGCCAGGACTTTATGATCATCTTTCAATGCAGTTAGCTCGCAGAATCCCTAAGTTTATAACTTTCTGGACTAAACTATCTGAAAATGATGAAGCCAACGAAACAGAATAACGTTTGAAATCATCTAAAGTTCATCTTCCATTTTATTATGCGAAATTGAATAATAGTTATGATGAAAATCCAATATATCAAAAGAAGAAAACTCTTTCAAGTGATTTCTTTCGAAGTTATACTGAAAAAGAAATGGAGGCGAAGCCTATTCTAGGTAAACTATATGTCCCTCCTCTCGTTTTAGAAAGTAAAATTTCTGATCATGAGAATTCTTTATCAGATGAAAGACTTTTGATGAATATTGAGCAAAAAGTTTTTTCAACTGTGTTTTCAAATTCTGTTATTTCTAAGGCTTCAAACTCAAAGGGTATGTTTGGTTCATCAAGTAAAGGATTTGATTTTCTGAACTCTAATGGTGGTTTAGATAATTGTTCTGAACAATTTGACTTTAATGCAAAACTTCCTAACCATTCATCTTTTGTTAAGAAAACTTTGAGAAAAACCAGTACGCCTGTGAACAGAGCAAAATCAACGAAAGTTGATAACTCAGTCTCTGTGAAAGCTAAAAATGCTAAAGGTAAGAATATATCTCAGCATTCACAGAAACCGAACATTACTGGTAATTCTAAGAAGAAGCATTCGCTTGTTGCTAAAAGGTCTAACTCCCCGGTTTCACATGTTTCAGATCTGAGCAAGCAAAGGCCATAAGTAAATTCTCAATGGCAACCCAAACAGAAGCTTGACAAGACCGTTTTATCGTTTAATAGTGTTAATTGTAGTAAGACTTCGCTTAGTAAAGTTGTCTTAATTGCTGATGTTGCTCTTTTGAACTCAAAACTTGTTGTTTCTCGTAAACAATATACAATGAAGCAATTTTCTATTTATGATAAACATGTTTCTATCTCTTGTCAAGATTCTGGAGATTGGTTTGAAAATTACCATGTGCATTCATCTCATACTAATCCTTCTCAAACATTTCAAAAGAAAAGAGGACCCAATTTGAAATGGGTACCAAAATCTTGTGCTAACACAGCAGGACCCAAATTCCAGTGGGTACCTAAGGCTAAATCTGTGTTGCAGGCACACAAAGCTTAGACAGAAATCGACTTCTGATTATGTACAGATCAGAACTCGTTCTTCAATGACAAAATAGGTTTTTGGATAAAGCAGTTCAAAACCCGAACATCAAAGTCAAAATAGGCTTTTGAACAAATCACTTCAAGACCCGCACTTCGATAATCAAAGTGATTATTCCAATGTTGTCGTATAAATCTCTAAATTTGTAGTTTCTCTTATGCAAACTAGTCATACATGGTTCTTGGACAGCAGATGTTCCAAGCACATGACAGGACAAAAAGAGATACTGTCCAATTTTAAAGACAAATATTGCGAAACAGTCAGATTCGGCAACGACCAATTTTCATCAATCATGGGATATGGTGATGTACAACATGACAATGTCACGATCAAAAAGGTGATCTATGTAGAAGGCTTACGACACAACTTGTTCAGTATAGGCCAGTTCTGTGACAAAGACTTAGAGGTCAACTTCAAAGCCAAGAGATGTTCAGTTCGCAATGAAGAAGGCGAAGAACTCTTGGTCGGTACTCGAGAATCCGACCTCTACACAATAAATTTATCAAATGTACAGACTGACAAGCAAGTTTGTCTACTGACGAAAGCATCGATGCAACAAAGTTGGTTATGGCATCGAAGGCTCTCTCACCTCAACTTTAGGTACATCAACAATCTGGTCAGTAGAAAGCTCATCAAAGGACTTCCAGAACTCAAGTATGAAAGAGAACATCTTTGTGCAGCTTGTGAAAAGGGCAAGATGAAGAGGGCACCTCATAAACCAAAGCCTGAACCAAGTACAAGAGCTTCGTTAGAGTTATTGCATATGGATCTATGCGGTCCGATGCGAACTCAGAGTCTAGGCGGCAAGAAGTACATACTCGTGATCGATTACTCGCGATACACGTGGGTCAAGTTTCTACGTTCAAAGGATGAGACACCAGATGTACTCATCACTTTCCTAAAGACGACCTAGGTGAATCTGCAGAAACCGGTCAAGTTTCTACGAACAGACAACGGCACAGAGTTCAAAAACAACAAAGTTGAAGAATATCTCGAATCTGTTGGGATTTCACATCAATACTCTGCTGCTCGAACGCCTCAACAAAATGGAGTGGTTGAAAGAAGAAATCGGACGCTAGTCGAGGCTGCTCGTACTATGCTAAGTCAATCAAACTTACCTCTATTTTTGTGGGCAGAAGTTGTATCAACCGCGTGCTACACACAGAATCGCTCCATGGTACATCGAAGATTCAAGAAGACTCCTTATGCGTTAATCAACAACCGAACACCGACAATCAAATATTTCCATATATTTGGGTGTAAGTGTTTCGTTCTAAACGATAGGGAGAGTCTAAATAAGTTCAGTGCTAAAGAGGATGAAGGCATCTTCATTGGCTATTCCTCGACATCAACTGCATTCCGTGTTTATCTAAAGAAGTCAAAGACGGTGATTGAAAGCATCAATGTCTCGTTTGATGAAGAAATAGCTTCCGAACAACAACGTTCAGAACCCGTTATAACAGGAATACTAGCTTCTGGGCAACTCAGTTCAGGACCTACGTCTCAACAGAATAAATCAGATGAAGCATCAACTTCTACTAACCATTTATCTGATTTAGATTTTTTATTTGAATTGTTTTATGATGAATTTCTTGGATCTAATGTAAAGAAATCTGTTGTGGTTGACATGATGGAAGACTTAACGACTACTCATCCAACCAGTTCAGATATTCCCATTGAATCAAATGCCCCGATTCAACAAGAGATTACAATTCAAATGTCGACTCCAACAGTTGAAGAAGTGACAACTGATAAAGAGACAGAAGTAGCTGAAACAGTAGGAGATACTATACAGATCAATCTACAACCAGAACAAGTTGTACCTGCTGAGCCTTCTGAACGTGCCACTACAACTGAAACCATCAATCCTCCTGAACAATCAGAAGAAGGTACAAGTGGATTTGTAGATGATACAACCGACATACAATCATCTAATCCACTGCCTCATGAACATAAATGGACCAAAGAGCACCCGCTAAGCCAGATCATTGGCGATCCATCAAAACCGGTGCAAACTAGGTCAGCATCAATGAACATGTGCATGCATGACTCCTTTCTGAGCAAGTTCGAGCCAACACGTGTATCAGAGGCACTTGCTGATCCAGAATGGGTGGTCTCAATGCAAGAAGAGCTGAATCAATTCGATGCACTTCAAGTCTGGAGACTAGTACCAAAGCTTAAAGGTAAAACCATTATAGGTACGAAATGGGTATTCAAGATAAAGAAAGACGAAGATGGTACCGTTATCCGAAACAAGGCAAGACTAGTAGCCAAAGGATACAGACAAGAGGAAGGAATAGACTATGACGAAACATATGCTCCTGTGGCGCGATTAGAGACAATCAGAATGTTTCTAGCCTACGCAGCCCACAAGAACTTCATTGTCTTTCAAATGGACGCGACGATAGCATTCCTAAATGGAATTCTGAAGGAGGAAGTCTACGTCTCTCAGCCCGAAGGTTTTGTCAATCAAGAGAAGCCGAATCATGTTTACATTCTCGACAAAGCACTCTACGGTCTGAAACAAGCACCTCGAGCCTGGTATAATGTCCTTTCCACTTTTCTAGTCAAGTCTGGGTTTTCAAAAGGAACGATGGATACCACTTTGTTTATCAAAAAGGAAAAAGGCGATATCATTTTAATTCAAGTTTATGTAGATGATATTATCTTTGCTTCTACAAAACTAAGTACTGTAAGAATTTTACAAACCTTATGGTGTCTAGATTTCAGATGAACTTGATGGGAGAGATGAATTTCTTCCTCGGTTTACAAGTAAAACAATTTTCATCGGGTATTTTTATCAATCAATCAAAATACATTATGGATATTCTTCGGAAGTTCCAAATGGAAAATTCAAAACCGATTGGTACCCCAATGGCACCAGGTATTAAGATTGGCACCGATCCTTCGGGAAAGGCTGTTGATGTTAGGACTTATCGAGGGATGATAGGTTCTTTAATGTATCTTACTTCTAGTAGGCCAGATATAATGTTTTCAACATGCTTATGTGCACGATATCAGGCCAATCCTAAAGAAATCCATATGTCTGCTGTAAAGCGCATATTTAGGTATCTAAAGGGCACTGCAGATCTTGGTCTGTGTTATCCTAAAGATACTAGTTTTGAACTAACAGCCTACACTGATGCAAATCATGCAGGTTGTACGTTAGACAGGAAGAGCACGTCGGGACATGTACAGTTCCTCGGTGACAAACTAGTAAGTTGGGCATCGAAGAAGCAACTTTGTGTTTCAACCTCCACGGCCGAAGCAGAATATGTAGCTGCTGCTAGCTGCTGTTCTCAGGTCTTATGGATGAGAACTCAATTGCGCGACTACGGTTTCCACTTCAACAAAATCCCGATATACTGTGATTCCAAGAGCGCCATCGCAATATCAGTGAATCCTTTTCAACACACCAAGACTAAGCACATAGACGTCAGGTATCACTTTATTAAAGATCATGTTGAAAAGGGAACAATTGAACTTTTCTTTGTAAAAGCTGATTATCAACTTGCCGATTTGTTCACCAAACCCTTAGACGAAAAGAGGTTCAACTATCTTATCTCTAAGCTTGGTATGCTAAATCTTAAAATCTAATCAGTAGTTACCTATAAAAGTTTTCTAAAACTCTTAACTCTGATTGATATTTGCACTTCTATATTCTGTTCATAATCCAAGGGGGAGAATGAGATGAAATTGACAAGTGGTCAATATTACTTCGAGGGGGAGCTCATAAAATTTTGCATGTATCTTTTAATGCCAATTTTTTTTTGTAATGCAAGAATTTAGGGGGAGCTCTTCAAGACAAAAGAGGAGTACGGATATGACTTCTGATTATTTCTGATCAGAACTCGTACTTTAAAAAGTTTTACTACTTTTTGTCTTTTCATTTTAAGTGAATAAATTTTACTTTGACTTGACATAAGACTTTTGCAGACTTTTTGAGAGATGCTTACAACTTCCTATGTTTATGACTTAAAGCTTAGCTACATGAGATTGAAGATCGTACATCAAGGTATAATTCTAAATCTTCATCTCATATATGATTGAAAGAAGGACAACTTTCAATCATTGGAAAACATTGTTTTTAATGTTCAAACCACTTCCCGATTTTTCAACAGATTTTATATTTTGGGAGTGTAATTTTAAATGTTTTCATGATCTAAATTGTGCTTTAACTGAAATAGTTAAACCAATCTGAGCATCACATGCATCATAGGAAAACAAGAATCATTGTGCTAGGAATTAACACAACTTCTATGGAATCACCTTAACTAGTGATTTCTACACAAGAAGTTAATCCTTAGTGATTGAGTGTGAGAAGCGAAAAGAAATGAGTGTGATTAGAGTAAGCAAACTGTTTAAAAGAAAGAGCGTGTGAGAACAGAGTTCAAAGAATATCACAACTCTGCACCAACTTTTTCTGAGTCGGGTAGCCACATTACTAGTGTTTCACAATTCTGTGGTGAACATTATTGAAACAGGCAACTAACCCATGCCAACTCTTGATCAAACCTCACTATCTATTCATTTTCTACTTAAATAGAAAATGTTTCATTTTCAAAGGGGATGCAGCACATTTGCTATATGATTTTCATTTGGAAAATCTGGATATTGAAAAGAAGGAAGTCTGCCCTACCTTCGCACTTCAAACATGCACATTGAGTCTGTGTTTAACTTACTGTTGTCTCAGTGGTTTACATAATTTTGAGCCAATAAGCAATCATCAGTGCTTAATTCTTTCAACACAAGCACGAACACACAAGGAATTAGTTTCTTTGTCATAACGTTTATAGAAATTACCTTTGTGGTGTTTTGATGATTAAATGGAAGCCCTGGGGGAGTCAACATCAAACATCTCCTTTCCAATGTGTATTCGTTACACACAGTGACTTGGTGTTACTGACAGGCATGTTAACTGATTCATTAGTTGATTCAGGTGCTACACGACTATTTTTATCTGGATTTGAAAAGATCTTGATGAATATCTTTTGAATTGACGGATCAAGGGCTCTAACCGCAAGATAGACATTTCTTACAATTAATTTTGATGAAGTCGTTGCACTTAACATCAAAAAGGGGGAGAATGACTACAAAAGAAATGGCAAAGATCACATGTTTCAAGAATCACGTCCACTCTTCAAAGGGGGAGATTGTTAGAAAAAGACATGCTGATTCCAGAGCTAGAGAAAGAGATTGCATCTTCTAAGATGAAAGAGAAGATCAAATTGCTACATCATTTTAGTAATGATCTTGATCCAAAGGGGGAGATTGTTAAGACATAGTCTCATTGGATTCAAGATCATCCAAACTGAAGATCGCAATCTAAAGCTAAAGCCGGAACGTCGACTCTCGATATTAAAGTCTATGTCTATTTGTAATAAATGTCAATGTAATTCAATATAATGTATTTGTTTATTATTGTACTAGTTAAATTAATATCTAGTTTGTTAGATATTAGTTTAACTTAGTTAGTTTACTTATAATATTAGTTAGTTAGGTATAATATCTAAATGTTAGATATTATTTAGTTATATTAGTATTATATGTTGCAAGTTGATTAGGAAGTGTGTTCAACACACTAGATTAGATATTATGTGATATCTCTAGTATCTCTATCAACCAAGAAAAGATCAGATAAGATAAAACACAAAAACACACACAAAAAGGTGTAATAGAGAGAAAACAGAGAACACGCATCTATAGCTTGAATCAGATCAACCTTGTAACCATTTGTTATAATCAATACAGGTTGGTAATCTTATTGTGTTGTTAATCTAAGAACTTGATATAGTATTGTTGAGGACCGACAGGATTCATGTGTGAGCTTATAAGAACTTCCATGGATTCACATAAACCAGTGTTTCCTACCCAGGAAGTTATCCTTGAGTGATTGAGGGGTGAGGGGTCAAAATCAAAGAGTGGGGGAGATAACTCATCCGGTTGAGTTTTTCTCATTGTGTGGAGCGGAAAAATGGAAAAGAGAGTTTGGTTAGAAGTGAGCTTTAATGACAAAAAAGAAAGAGGGTGTGAGAATAGAGTTAAAAGAATATGAAAACTATGCACCAACCACTTTCTGAGCCGGGCAACCACATCGACTAATTGGTTCACATTCTTTGGTGACCATCATTGAAACAGGCAGTGAGCCTATGCCAACTCTTGCAATTACCCCACCAACCACTCATTTCTTTCCTGAAAAATAAATTTTCATTTTCTTTGGGGACGCAGCATATCTGCTATCTAGTCTTCACTCGAAAGATTTAGATATTGAAAAAGAAGGAAAGTTGTGTCACCTTCGCACCTCTTTCATGCACATTGAGTCAGTGTAATACATGTTGCTGTCTCAACAGTTTACACAATTTGAGCCTTATGAAACACAATCATTGTGCTAAATTCTTTCATACACAAGCACGAGCACACAAAAAATTTGTTTTTCTGTCAGAATATTCATAGATAAACCTTGTGTTTTTCAATGATTGAATGGAAGTCCTGGGGAGTCATCATCAAACCAGCTCCTTAAATTGTACATTCGTTGTACACAGTAACTCTGTGTTACTGACAGGCACTTCTAACTGTTTCATTTGTTGAATCAGGGTTACAACGTTCATTATATCTGATTTTGAAAAGACTCGGGTATATACAGTTCATGATTCAGCTATTCAGGTCAAAGGGCAGAGAATATCAAATGTATCTCAAAGGGGGCAGAATATTTGAAAAAGGGGGAGATTCAAAGAAAGTGCTGAAATTGAGAAAGTTTTGATGATTATGATGTTCACAATCATCAAAAAGGAGGAGAAATCTACAGAGATCAATTTCAATGAATTTCAGAGTTATAAAGTCAAGACTTGTGGAGAATTTCTGAAAGTTCAAATCTGATGAAAAGAAATCACTCTCAAAAGATTTCTGAAGACAAGTTCAAATTAAGATGATTTGAGAAAGTTTGTTTAAATGAAGACGGTCAAGAGATCAAATAGATGAAGATAAAAAGTTCAAAGATCCCTCGAAGTTTCAAAAAGTTCGAAGTTTCAAAGAAGTTAAAGAATTTCAAAGTTCAAATGATTCAAGACTTCAAATGATTTGTTTTTCAAGACTTGTTGACTTTCCGAGATGTAAAGTGCAAAAGATTTTTCTAGATTCTTCAACAACTTAAGAAAGAGCTTCAAAGTTCAAAGTCGTCAGAGTTAAAGATTGAAGAATCAAGTGCTAAAGACGGTTTTCAAATTTTTGTTAAATCTTGAATACAAAGGGGGAGATTGTTAGTGTATTATTGTATCCAAGATTTAATAGGAAAAGTCAAGTCAAGATGAGTCAAACAATGTTTAGTCAATATGAGTTTACTTAGGTGTTAAGCTTGTGTTTTTAGACTTGTGGTATAAATACCATGTTGCTTTGTAATAGTTGTAGGTTGTTCATCATTGTTACATCAATATACTTGTGACTGTTTCTCTCTCTATACTCTCTCTCTCTCTAGACTATGAATGTTAGATCTTGATTGATAGATTGTGCTTGAATTCATTGGGAAGACAATTTCAGTAATCTTATTACAATCAGCACTAGAACATGATTTATCCTTCTCATCTATCTTCTTCTTAGGTTGCCACTCAGACTTAACTCCATGCCTTTTCTGGCTCATATGTGAAACATTTGAAACTGTTGATTTAGACTTGTGAGTTTCAAGAGAATGCTTCGTCTTTAGCTTACCAGTAGTGATCTGTTTCTGTGAATGCTGAGATTTTGACTTCTTACCTTTAGCATTCTTAGTTTTCACAGAAACTGATGTATCAACTTTCGTTGATGTTGAACCTTTCTCAAACATACTGGATAATCCAAAGGAATTAACAACAAATGAAGAATGATTAGGAAGTTTGGCATTAAAATCAAATTGATCAAAACAATCATCTAAAACACCATCAGAGTTTAGAAAATCTAACCCTTCATCAAGTAGACCAAACATATCTTTAGATTTTGAAGCCTTGGTTGATTTAGAAAGAACAGAATACTTAAGCACAGTTGAAAACACATTGTGTTCAACATCTATCAAAATTCTTTCATCTGCTAAAGATTTCTCTAGTTCAGAAGTTTTACTTTCCAAGACTAGAGGAGGAACATAAATCTTACCTTTGATAGGCGTAGCCTCCAATTCTTTTTTAGAATAAGTTGGAAAAAATTCATTTGAAAGAGATTTTGATGGAACAGAACTATAACTATTATTCAACTTCGCATAATGAAATGGAAGTTGGAATTTATTTGTGTTCTTTCTTTTATCTGTTTCCTTGGCTTCATCCTCTTTAGACAATCCAGTCCAGAAAACTTTAAGGTCAGGGTATCGTTGAGAAAGTCTTAAGAATGTAAAATCATAAAGTGCAGGCACTTCAGATATACCGTTTTTAAGGTAATGAGGATTCTCATAACCCAGTCCCCAATTCTCTCTATTCTCTCTGGGTTTGTTTAAATGAATTGTTTGTTCAGTTTGACCCAATGTGTATAACTTCTCTTCTAATGCTTTTAATTTGGCAAGTAAAGAAATGTTTTCTTTGGAACACGAAGAATACATTTTCGTAAGCTCATTGAAATCAAACTCACTATTTCTCAATTTAGTCTTTGTTTCAGCAACCTCTTTAAGAATTATGGTCTGTTCTTTTGCGCTGGTGTCAATGTTTTTATGTAAAGTCTCAACCAATACTTTCTTTTCAGCAATATTCTCGCTAAGTTTCTGTATTGATTGGTTTTGTTCATGAATAACACCCTTTTCACGCTTAAGTTTCGACTCTAATTCTTGGAGTTTTGTCATCATGGCATGCATTTGATTTATGAAATCTGATTTAGTTAAATCACATACCTCTTCGTTGTCCTCTTCATCGGAATCAACTTCACCTTCTATATCCAGCTTGCCCATGAAGCATAGGTGTGCTGTCTCGTCTTTCTCTTCATTCGCATCTTCTTGGTCTGATTGATCAAGCCAGAAATCGTCTTCTGCCATCAATGCCTTTCCAGCTTCCTGTTGTTTGGCAAGAAACATTTTGTTCTTGTAGTAGTCGGAGTTCCGGACTTTGGGTCTTCGGCAGTCTTTGGCAAAATGTCCATGTCTACCACAGTTGTAGCACTTAGGAGGTTCTGACTGACTAGTTTCTTCAGCTTTATACCTTCTCTCTTCCGGCCTTCTTTCCTCTACTCTCTTACCTTTAACTCTCTCCTTGTGAACATAGTTGCTTTGACCAGAAGAATACCTCTGACTGTTAGAACTTGACTTCTTGTAGAACTTCTTCTGAAAAGCCTTAGTCAGCATAAGCATAGCCTGTTTCAGTTTTTCACAGTCATCCGAGTCAAAGTCTGCTTCACTATCAATTTCTTCTGATTCAGACACAATCATCTTCTTCTTCTTCTTCTTCTTCTTCACAACAAGAGCAATTGAGTCAGCACTTGTCTTTTCAGTTTGTTTCTTTGCATCCAAGATTTCATCCACCTCTTCCTCATTCTGCTTGACGGTTTCATATACCTCGTGAAGTGGAATCTCGTTTAGATCTTTTATTTTCTTCATCTGCCTGGTAAATCTTTTCCATTCAGGCTAGAGGATGCTGAGAAATTTGACATTCAGCTCTATCTGTGATTTATTGACCTTGTTCTTGCTTAACTCATTTAGCAAGGTCACAAATATGTCGTATGTTTCTGCTAGAGATTCTCCAACTCTACCTTTGAATTCTTCATAGTTGTTTAGGTAGTTGGATATCTTGAGCTGTTTCCAACTTTTGAACCAAGCATCATTTTCTCCAGTTGATCACACATCTGTTTACCTGTGGCTTTGTAGCTGTCTATCTTCACATATATTTCATTAGTAATGCCTTGAAGAATGTAAGACTTTGCTAATCTATCACCTTTTGCTCTCTTTAGGTTATCACCATTGAGCTCATCATACTTAAGTGGATAGTGTATCTCCTGAGTACCCTCCATACGAGTCTTCATAACAGGTGCCATAATTCCTTCTTCTAAAGATTTCCTGATGAATTCACGCAACTCATGTCTTTCAATGAAGTCCATGAACCGATCTTTCTACTGCTTATACTCTCCCTTGAAGAGTACTGGTGGCTTTGTGTCAGTTCCGATAGCTAGAGCTTCTTTTGATGTCATCCTGTTTGAATATTATGCAATAAGAAACTTGTACTTGATCGTTAGTCCAAATAAAATCAAATGAAATTCAGAAATAAAATTTCCAAATATAACCAAGAATAGAACTGGCACAAAAGTACAATTTTGCGCTAAAAGGAGGTAGCGCAAAAGACAAGTTTGCGCTAAGTGTGGGTGGCGCAAAAGACAACTTGCGCGATGCAAAGCTGGCCCAAAAGACAACTTGTGTGAAACACAATACTTGAACACGCAAGATAAACTTTGCGCTAATAGAGTCTGGTGCAAAAGTAACTTCGCGCTACAAGAGGTTGGCGCAAAACACACTTTGCGCTAATAGGCGATGGCGCAAAAACTGACTTCGCGCTAAGTGGTGTTGGCGCAAAAAGTCACTTCGCGAGTTCTTGAAGATGTTGGCGCAAAACTCGTTTCTCGCGAGTTCGTACCTGTTCTTCGAAAATTCGATCTGATCGCTCAAATAACCCCGTTTGTCAACGATTAGCAGTCCCAAATTCTAACAAATTGAGCACTAATCAATCTAGAACAGATTATAAACACTTGATCTCAATAAAAATCACTTTTTGAAAATCAAAAGGATGGAACAGTGAAGTTTTTGCTCGTGAACAGTTTGATGCAAATATCACAAAATAGGAATTGGTTGAAGTGCAATAATGAAATCAAACTATACCAAATCGATCTACAATGATTTTCGATCACAACCTGATCGATTTCAAGTCCAATAACACCCTAAATCACGAAAATGATTTTGAAAAATGAAGAACACAGTGCGAGTTCTTAAAAAAAATTGATTTTGATCTGGTTCAGCTCTGATACCAATTGTGTGTCCCTGATTTATACAAGTTCTTATCGACAATAACACAATCACAAACATATAAATGATAACCAACCTTTTTGATTTAATCCAACGATTACAAGGTTGAGTTTTTCTCTCTATGAAGCTCTATTTCTTTTACACCGTGGAAATCTTTTATGTGTGAGTTGTTAATATCTTATTTCTATCTTATCAAACACACCTAACTAACTAACATAATATCTAACACTAATATCTAAACTAATATCTAATAAATATCTATTTATAAGATATTTAGAATAAACAAAAAATACAATAAACAACTTTGACGATTTATTACAAACTGACTTTAGACTTATATTAAGAGTTGACTTTATAGCTTTAGCTTCAGATTGGATGATCTTGAATCCAATCGATTTGTGCGCTAACAAGTTCCTTCAGCTACTTCGGATCATCATGCTGAAGAAGTTATCTTTCATGAAACTGATGTTGATAACGAGAATCTTCAACACAGTTTTGGATTCCTAGATGATGTTTCTCTACATCATGAGGATATGGTTATTGACACTGTTGAGAGTCCAAGAATCTCTAAATCTTTAGAGAGATTAAGTAGAGAGAAAAAGAATGAGGCGCAAAGTAAACTTATATCTTGAAATGAAAGTCAAAAGTTACAAAACAAAGGCTCTAAGGGGACTTAAATACCCCTAGCCTTTACAATACAGAAATGAACAAAAAGCACAGTATAGGCTAGAAAATAAATACAATGATTACTATAAAAACAAATCTAACAATCTCCCCCTTAGTAATCATTGGCACCGTGATCTTCAAAAACAATCTTCAAAAACAGCATAGACCAACCATGCGACTTTAAAGAATCACTGACGCTCTTCTCGTTGACGAAGTCTATTTAAACCAACTAAAACTTCTAGTCGTCTTAGAGTTGAGCGAAGATTCAATCTCTCTTGAATTGAATCTAAAGTCTTCTGGATAAAACGGATTTCATCATTATCAACCAGGAAAATATTTTCTCTTGTTTCTAAAAATCTTCTTTTGGCCTCCTTCTGACGTTGCTCCAGCTGAAGCTTGATCACCTTTAATGTTCCATCAGAGTAGTGAGCAATTTCTTCAAACCTGAGAAAGCATTTTTCATTAGATCCATTCTTGTACACAACTCCATATGGATCTTCAACAATGGTGAGAAGACGATAAGACTCTAAGTTCGGTAAGCTTCGGTTGGGCCTGAGAATATTAACAACCGGTTGAAAACTTTCGACAGCCATCTGAAAATCAAAAACCCTGAAGAATCGGATTTGACGTCGTATGAATCTTTTAATGACGAACAAAGCTTAAGAAATATCTTGTGTTCTATGATACAGATTCCTGAAGTGATCATATAAGAATTCAACATCATCTATAGAAAGGTCAGCGAAGCCTGCCTCTGAAAATTTATACCGCTTCCAGTCTCTTCTTTCAACATCAAAATCAGGATACCAGATGTTCACAAACTTGTTGATTATGACACTGATGACTCGAACAATCAAGTGTTGAGAAGAAACGGTATTATTCCTTTTGCGCTGACACTTGATGAACATCAAGTACTCATATTGATAGGCATCTGACTCTTTCTCTACTCCAAGGATTGCATAGATGTTAATCGCCCTTCTTCTAGAAACAAATATGTTTCTCTGAGTGTCTTCTAGAAAGGTTGATCTTTGCCTTGATGCCAAATATCTACGTTGCAAATTCCTTTGTCTTTAATGTCTAGATAAAGTTGGTCCTTCTTCTAAAATAGATGATGGAATTACAGGATCAGAAGATGGAACATCAGCTTCTGCTCTTGACGACTGACCAACTTCAAATGATTTTGAAGGAATAGTGGTAGTCGGAGCTGGACTAGCAACAGGAGTAGATATGAAATTAGCTGATTCAGGAATCTCATCATGAGCAGGAAGATCATTGTATAACAAATCTGCTTCTTCTTCGTCTTTCACATCCATGAACACTGAGTCATCTTATGTATCTGATATGATAATGATGTCATCACAGTCTTCTTCATTGACTTGACATATCTTTTCAAACCTGACATCTTCATCATCATCAGAATTAATCTCTATGAAGTTAGCAAAGAATGACCTCATGTCATTTGCAGCTTCAGATTCTTCAACTTCAAGAATACTTGCAGAAACATCTGGATCCATATAAACAACAATTTGCATATTCTTGTTAATATTACTCTCAGAAATATTCAGTTCATTATGCAAAGAAGATAGATCAACATTCTCAATCATAACATTCACTAAACCTGAATGTTGCAGTCTTGAACAGATTCACCACTCTTTCCTTTATCACTCGCCACTTCTTCTTGAATATCTTCTCTAGCTTTAGAAGATCCTTCAACTCTCGGTCTCTTTGCCATCTCCACCTCATGGCCTTGTTGCTCAGGATCATCTTGGTTATGTCGGCGCTTAAGAGACTGGCCAGCCTCAGTTCTGCAACTTTGTTCATGAGAATCAGGCCTTGAAGATAAATCAGAAAAAGCTTGAGACATAAAGGATTTGAGATCAGCAAAACTTGATCGAACTTCTGATCTGAATGCATGAAACTCATCAGATAAAGTTGTAATTCGGTTAGATTCAGAAGAAGGAACTGGAGGCGGCGTAGATTGGAAGTTCCGAAGCAAAGAAAGAAGATCTTGATCTTGATGTTTAGACGGCGACATAGAGAAAAGTCGAGCATAGAGCAAATCTGTCAACTCTGAAATGGGAAGATCATGTAGAGAAGACCTTGAAGGAGCAGACGTAGAAATTCCCGCAGAAATAGAAACCACCGAAGGAAATGGAAGAGAAACAATAGGAGAAGTAGATGTAGTCACAGCAGAAAAAGGTTCACGAAGAACTACTCCAGTTGGTCGTCTGAAAGGAATCTCTGGAGGAATCACTGAAGTATCAATCTCAGGCATCTTTCCTTTGAAGAAAGTCTTCAACTTTAGAATTTGAGCTTCCTTTTCTGCATCCATTTTCTCAAATAACTGACGAATAACATCATTCAACGTAGAGAATTTATCAGAAGATACTCTAGCTTGATCAGAAGAAAGTTCTACAGTTGGAACTTGATCAGAAGACTGAATTGTCGCAAGTGAAGTTGTTGGGGCTTGACTTTGTACCAAAGCAGAGGCTTGATGAAAAGTTGTATCCAATTCATCTACTTGAAGATGTGCAACTGAAGGATTAACAGGAACAGAATCATCTTCAGAGAGAACTTCTGTTGAGACAACCACTTCCGGTGTCTTAACCTTCCTTTCATAAACCTTAAGACTTGGTTTATCACTATCATCATCATCATCATGATCAGAATCTTCATCATCATCATCCCCATCAATATCACTAACATGAATATCACCATCATCAACATCATCAGCATCATCAGAAGTAACATGAATAGGAGACTTAGTAACAATGTCAGTTAGAACATTCTCAATTTGTTGAGAAGCAACATCCTCTTGAACTATTTCTTTTTCAACAAAAACCGCAACTTCTTGCTCATCTTCAGCCTCTTTTTCAACTTTAGGCTCTTGTTCAGGAATAGCTACTTCAACTTCAACATCTTTTTCAGCAGCTTGAACATCAGCTTCCATAAACTCATTTTCCATGCAATATTCTATGACATCCTCATCTGTAACATCAGCGTAGTTGGCAATAAGAGCATACGGAATGGTCATAGAATAGTTGAAAGACCTCTTCTGCTTCTGAATATAAGTCATTTCAGAGTCTGGAACCTGAGGCCAATATAACCTGCGAGGAATGGCCGGATTGCTGCGGAGCATACTTCGAACAATAAGCTTCAGAAATCTAACGAACGGAATGAACTTACGTTTCTTGTTGGTGAACTTGTCATGTACCACCTCCGAGAGTTCGGTCCAAAAAATAAAAGTGTAGTCGACATGCAAGTCATAGACGACTGCATGGAACAATCGGAGATACAATAAACTTGCACTGTCTGTGCCAGAATGCTTCGATGTCAGGCACCTGATGATAACTGAGAACAGTGCATACCATACTGGAGGTAGATTAGACTTATCAAAGTCTGTAGGTTTGTTCAAATTACCAACATATCCAAGATTCCTTATTCCTTCATATACTTCCTCTTCAGACGGAAAGTTGTCATATGTAGTTCGGACAGGTCTGGAATTAGGCTCAGGAAGCTCCAGAATCAATCTCAGACGCTTGTAAGAAAGAAAAGATTCAAATTGATCGATTTGAAGATCAAAGTGATGCGGACGAGCCATTTCATTCTTTGTTATTGTATGCCAAGCCTGCTGTAGATACACTTCAGGAACATCTGCGCAGTAAGAAAGAGCAGGGGCAAGTGGATGACCTCTGAGAATTGCTCGTATTACTGGATGTATCTTGATCCTGTCAAAGTCCACATGATAGTTATTCGGCTTGTAAGGCATATACATGATGGTTTGGAACATATCATTTGGTGTACGACGAGAAGCAGAAATATCGGCCCCAACAGAAGGATGTGACGGCATGGGAGTATCATGAGAAGCTCGATCAGATGGATCATCGAGAATGGCATTCTCGTCTTGAATCATGGGATCTCTATTGGTTTTAGAAGACATAATAGACCTGGAAAACAAAAAGAAAAAGAATTAGACAAAATAATAAAAAAAATATTCTAAGTATGGTTTGCGTGCCAAGTTAGAAGCGCAAACCAAGGTTTGCGTTTCAGTCATGAGACGCAAAGGTAAGTTTGCGTGTCTAACATGGTCCGAAAACTATACTTAGAAAAACAAAACACACAAAAACACAAAGGAAGGTTTGTGTATCAAGATAGAAGCGCAAAGTAGACTTTGCGTTTCTAGTTAGAGGCGCAAAGTTCACTTTGCGTTTCTAACTAGACGCGCAAAGTAGACTTTGCGGGACAAACATACTTGATAAAATAAAACCAAAAACAATACACGAAGCACAAACACAAAGAAAGTTTGTGTGTCAAAAAGGAGACGCAAAGTAGACTTTGCGTGTCCTAGTTGATACGTAAACAACACTTGAAAGAACAAAAGGTTTGCTTAACAAGTTAGAAGCGCAAAGTAGACTTTGCGTTTCTAGTTAGACGCGCAAAGTTCACTTTCCGTTTCTAGCTAGACGCGCAAAGTTCACTTTGCGGGTCTATCATACTTGAACTTCAAACCTAGTTTTCGTGTGACCAAAAACCGAAAACCACCAAAATCAAAATTAAAGAAAGAAAACATGTAATTAAGTAAAAGGAAACATACCTGATGATCGAATAGAAGTTCTAAGCAAAACCCAATACTTGATTTAAGAAAAAATGCACGAAATGACAATCTGAGTATTTTGAATAGAACGAGAAATACGAACATCAGATTTTTGAATACTCTAATCGATAATAAGCACAATCAAATCTAACTCAACATCAATAAACGAAGTGAATAGAATCAAAACATACCTTGATTTCTCGAAGTAAAATCTGAAAGAAATCAGATTAAAACTTTGAACACAGAGAGCGATAGAGAGAAATCGAGAGCCGAAAAGTCAGATAGCAAAGAATAGGTAGGCGAGAAAATGAAAATGAAAAGAAAAACACTATTTAAACCTAGAAAACTAAAACAAAACTAAATCTAAAAAAACATAACAAATAAAAATAAAAATAAAAAAATATACCTGAAATCCTTTCACTCCCCCTACACAAATGCACAAATATTTACCTGTTAGTATAGCAAATGTGTAGAAAAATCTGAGAAACATACCTTTTTAACTTCTGATCAGCACAGATAATTTTCTTACTTACTCCCCCTCAACCACAGAAAAGATCAGATAACTTTTTCAATTTAGCTCTCCCCCTTGAAAATTGCACAGACCATATACAAAAAAAATACAGATACTCAAACATAAAGACATCAGTATGAAAGATGATCATATTGAATATAAATTTTGTAACAACTAAATATATAAAATTTTAAACACTTAACAAATTAAAATCTACTCAGTAAAATTTCACAGATTTATCTATCAGTTGAAATCAAGCATATATTGTTGGATACAAGACCAAGTATAATTGCATATCAAGTTAAGACATGTTCAGTTTCAAAAACTTCCATTTGTCTATTCAGTGTGCTCGCATGTGAACTTCAATTAGCTTCAAGAAAAAGGCAGTTCAAAAATTATTATAGAAAACTTTGCATGTACTTACACTAAGTCATCAAAAATTAAGACTTTCACAAATTTACAGGTTTATCACAACTCAAACATATCACCAAGTATTTATGAGATGTGTGCTCATTGGCCTCTTTTAGCAGTGTGCACATTGGAATCTTAACATGAGTGTGCTCTTTGGCATCTTTTAAGCGTGTGCACTTTGGCATCTTTTAATCAGAGAGTTCATTAAGTAAAGAACATGCCGTAAACGTAACTTTCTATCTGAACCTATTGCAGGATTTGGGTCAGCCACTCCCAGACCAGCTGGCCTTAGGGGACTAGGTGTCAAGCACCCCTTGGAACTTACTTTCCCGTATCAGAAAGGATACATCGACATATTCTAAACCCATTCATACCAGTAAAACATGACTTTCGATCTGATTCTATAGAAGGATTTCTGTTCGATCACTCCCAGACCAAATGACCTTAGGGGACCAGATGTCGAGCATCCCACGGAACTTACTTTCCCAAACCAGAAAGGTCACAGGTACAAACTTTTGAACCCAGAGATTTCTGTATTTTAAGAATTTATTATTCATCTCAATCACTCAGATCAACGTCTAAATGCTTAGCCCATATTTTCATTCTGATCTATAATTCTGATCATTTAGGTAGTCTAAGCAAAGTAAACTATAAAAATTCAGACTCACGTATCTTTAAAGCAGTATTAAAAGCTACAAACATGTTGCTGACTTTTCGACTTTTGTAAGACTTGAAAGTTGAACATATGAAACTTTAATATAAACAAATAACTTGTAAAAGATCCTAGGCATACGTTTTAATCAAAAGAAAGAAAATCTGTAAAATTTTATTTTATAGAGTAAAATTTGTAAAGATTTAAACTTTTAAATTCAACATGCCTAATTTTGAAAACAAAAAATCGAAACGTTTTTCATCTAAGGCTTTTGTAAAAATATCAGCAAGTTGATATTCAGTTGGTACAAAATATAATTCAATAGTACCTTCTTCCACGTGATTCTTTATAAAATGGTATCTCATATCTATGTGCTTGGTCTTGGTGTGCTGGACTGGATTGACCGATATCGCAATTGCAGACTTGCTATCACAATATATTGGCATTGTCTTGTATAGCATTCCGTAATCACGAAGTTGCGTTTTCATCCAGAGCACTTGAGCACAGCAACGAGCTTCAGCGACGTATTCAGCTTCGGTTGTTGATATTGAAACACAGTTTTGCTTTTTCAACGCCCAGCTTATCAGTCTGTCACCTAAAAACTGAGGATGACCAGAAGTACTCTTTCTGTCCAATTGATTACCACAAAAATCTGCATCTGAATAAGCAAGCAAATTATAGTAAGAACTTTTAGGATACCATAATCCTAAATAAGGAGTTCCTTTAATATATCTAAAAATGCGTTTGACTGCTAAAAAATGAGATTCTTTTGGTTTAGCTTGGAATCGGGCACACAAGCACGTGGAGAACATTATGTCCGGACGACTGGCAGTTAGATACATCAGCGATCCGATCATCCCTCTGTATGTCTTTTGATCCACAGCTTTTCCATCTGGATCGAGTCCGAGTTTGGTACCATGAGCCATCGGTGTTCCGATTGAAGTAGATTTGTCCATCTTGAATTTCTTCAAGATGTCAAATATGTACTTTGACTGATTGATGAAGATACCATCAGGAAGCTGTTTCACTTGAAAGCCGAGGAAGAAATTGATTTCTCCCATCATGCTCATCTGAAATCTAGAGGTCATTAGATCAGAAAACCAAGTGCACAAAGATTTGTTAGTCGCACCGAAAATAATATCATCTACGTATATTTGTACTAAGCAGATATCAAGATTAGTTCTATAAATGAAAAGAGTAGTATCGATAGATCCTTTGGTGAAGTCGGATTTGACCAAGAAAGCTGACAACTCGTCATACCACGCCCGTGGAGCTTGTTTCAAACCATACAATGCTTTATCGAGAAAATATACATAATCTGGACGATCTTTATCAACAAATCCCTCTGGCTGAGAAACATATACTTCTTCTTTCATCTTGCCATTGAGAAATGTCGTCTTGACGTCCATTTGATATACTGTGAAGTTGCGATAAGCAGCGAAGGCAAGAAACATTCGGATAGCTTCCAATCTGGCAACGGGTGTAAATGTTTCATCGTAGTCAATACCTTCTTCTTGTCGATATCCTTTGGCTACCAACCTTGCTTTGTTCCGCACGACGATACCATCTTTATCCTTTTTATTCTTGAAAATCCACTTTGTACCAATTATGCTTTTTCCTTTCGGCCTCGGTACAAGTCTCCATACTTTGAGCGCATCAAATTGATTGATCTCCTCTTGCATAGCAATAATCCAATCCGGGTCTTCCAATGCTTCAGAAACTTTTGTAGGTTCAATCTTGCTTAGGAAGCAAGTGAAGAGACATTCGTTGGAAGTAGCCGACTTGGAGCGTGTAGAAACACTGGCTTGAGGATCTCCAATAATTTGATGAATTGGATGAGATTTTGTCCATTTTTTTGTATGAGGGAAAGGATCAATTACATCTTGAACCACTTCTAATTGAAGAGAGGGAGGTTCAGAAACTTCTACATCAGATGAAGAAATAGAAATTGTTTCAACTTGAGGAGGAGGTATCTCAACTATCTCTGAATCAGATTCGGGAACAGTTTGTTGAATAACATCATTGTGTACTTCTTCTTGAAGTGATTCATCTTGAACAGGTTGATCTTGAATAGACTCTTCTTGAGTATGTTCTTCATGAATAGGCTCAGTTTCCTATTGAACATAAACTTGTTGTGCTGGTTCTTGTTAAACAGGAGAGACTGGAGCAACATCATTTTCAGAGATAGATGCAGCGGAATTTGGTATAGATGAGCTCTCAGTTTCCTGATTCAAAACATTAGAAACATTTTCAGAATTAGATCTAGGCACATCATCATAAAAATTTTCAAACAGAAAATCAAGATCAGAAAGATTAGGAGAGGGAGTAGAAGAATCCTGGTTATCCGGTGAAAGAGCAGGTTCTGAATTGATTTGTTCAGAAACTGAATTGCCAGTAAAAGCGGGTTCTGAGCCTTAGTGACTAGAAAACAAATCAGCAGCTTCGTCAAATTTTACATTGACACTCTATATGACCATTCTTGCAGAGATCAGAAAAACTCTATAAGCGGCAGAGTTTGAAGAATAACCCACGAATACACCTTCATCTGCCTTTGGACTAAACTTGTTGAGATTCTCCCTGTCATTCAGAACGTAGCATTTACACCCGAATGACTTGAAATACTTGATGTTCGGTTTGATCCCGTTCATAAGTTCATACGGTGTTTTGTTGAAACGACGATGCAGAATTGATCTGTTCTGTGTATGACATACAGTTGATATTGCTTCAGCCCAGTAAGACAAAGATAGACCTGAATAAGCGAGCATTGATCTGGCGGACTCAACAAGCGTTCTGTTTCTTCTTTCAACAACGCCGTTATGTTGCGGAGTACGTGCCGCAGAAAATTGTTGTTGTATTCCTTGAGATTCTTAGAATGCCTGAAGAATACTGTTTTTGAATTCAGTGCCATTGTCAGATCTTACCACTTTCACTTGCTTCTGCTTATTTGTCTGAGTTGTCTTGATGAGATTGATGAGTACTTCAGGAGTCTCGTCTTTTGACTTCAGAAATTTTACCCAAGTATATCTGGAGTAGTCATCAACAACCACCAAAAAATATTTCTTATGTCCTAAACTCTTCGTATTCATCGGACCACACAAATCAACATGCAAAAGATCAAGAATAGCCGACGTGCAGTGTTCAGGTCGCTTGTGAGGAGCTTTCTTCATTTTTCCTTTCTCACAATCCTGGCATAGATGGTATTTCTGGAAACGGAGAACTGGAAGACCTCTCACTGAATCATTCTTGACCAGGCGATCCATATACTTGAAATTGAGATGAGCTAAAAGTCTGTGCCAAATCCAACTTTCTTGAATTGAGGCTTTAGAAAGCAAGCAGATATCTGAAGGAATTTTGATCTTGGAAAGATCAATGGTATACAAATTTGATTGCCTTTTTCCTACCAAAAGATCCTTGCCATTATCATTCTTCACTGCAACTCTTTTGGATTTGAAGCTGACTTCAAGGTCTTTATTGCAGAACTGTCCTATGCTAAAAAGGTTGTGACTTAGACCCTCGACGTAGCTTACTCTTTTTACAGTTATGTTACCCTGAACTAGATCACCATAACCAAGAATCGGAGCTGTCTCACAGTTACCAAATTTCACACGACCGCAACATTTATCTTTAAAATTAGACAGGAGAGATTTGTTGCCAGTCATATGTTTCGAACATCCCGAGTCCAGATACCATAATTGACTAAGTTGCACACACAAAAACTACACCTTTTTTGGTACCCATATGCTTATGGGTCCCTTGTTAGATTTATGCCTTTTATTTTTCACAGATTTATTTTTCAGGCAAGAATGAAAGTAATTATCAATAGAAGATAAAACACAATTATCAGAATCAGAACTAGAAGAAGCATATGAGATATTCTTTGATATATCAAACATTTGCTGAAAAGAATATTTTGGATTTTTATTACATGTAGCAAATGTATCAGTATCACAAAGATTGTCTACACTATTAACTCCTAACAGTTCAGATTCTAAAATTTGATGTTTCATCCTCCAAATCTGCCTTGGTAACTTTCTCACAGTCCGATCTGAAGAAGAAAAAATCAGAAACATTAGAATTTTCAGATAAGACAGTATCATGTTTCTTTGACTTCTTTGATCTTCTTCTTTTACGTTTCTTTTTATAGAATTGAGCATTTAGCATTAAAGAATTATAAATAATTGAATCAGAAGAAGAAACTTTATCAAAGAAATCAGTCTTAGCATTTGACATTGAAGAACTAGCCTTGGAGTGAAAATTTTCAAAATTTTGCAAGTCTAGAGGAGGTTTGCGCTTCCCATTGGATGCGCAAACTGAGCTTTGCGCGTCCAACTGTATGCGCAAACTTTCAGTTTGCGTTTCCAACGTGGAACGCAAATGGCCATTGTTTTTCAAAACTTTAGCATTCTCCTTTGAATATTTTGATAATCCAGAAGAAATTTTATCTTCAAAACTTGTTTTCATTAAAAAAAGAAATAAATCGTTTTCTAAACAAGTTTGAAGATTTTGTTCTTCCAATTGATCTTCAAGATCAACAATTTTTTCTTCTAACACTAATGGGGGAATGTATTTCTTAGTATCATAAGACATCGGAGATACATTTTCCTTATCAGTGTTCGCAAAAATATCCACAAAATCTGTTGATAATGAAGATTTATTGGAAGATTTGATATTTAAAATATTTTGAAATTTTCTGGATTTCTTATATTGATCAGGAAAATACTTTGCATTTTCAGAAGTGTAAATAAATGGCATTTCCATCCTCTTGTTTTTCATTCTTTTCTCATTTTCTTCTTCCAAAATTTGTTTCTCAGTTGTCCAAAAGAATTTAAACTGAGGAGCATATCTTGCAAAAGTAAAATAATCATATTCATATAAAGTAGGAACTTCATTTTTAGCATGATTTAAAAAATGCGGGTTTTCAAAACTAAGTCCCCACTTTTCTTTTATGGCTTCTTCACTCCTTGGTTTATTCATGTAAATGGTTTGCTCAGACTGTTCTCTTTTATACAATTTCCTTTCTAAAACAATTATCTTGTCAGAAAGAATTTTATTTGAAGAAGTCAGTTCAGTCAACGAATCATGATAAGTCTGATTTGAATTTTCTAACTCGACCAACTGCTTATTAAATTTCTCTTTTGTGTCAAATTAAATTGACTTTTCATCATTTAAAGAAATTTGCAGTTTTTCGATTAAATCAGACTTTTCTTGACTTTTAAACTTTTCAGAAACAAACTTTGAGCGCAAATCATGCAAAGCAGTGATAAAAACATTCATTTGAGATAAGAAGAAATTATAGTTAAATTCAGATATTACCTCAGAACCATCAGATGAGGTATCCTCTTCCTCATCATCAGATTTGTCGTCACCAATAAAGCACATAGCCGCAGTTTCCTCATTTTCAGCCTCATTGTTCGAATGATCCAACCAGTATTCTTCTTCAGCCAACAATATAGTTCCACCTTCCTTCTTTTCAGCTAAAGCCAACTTATTTCGGTAAAAAGCAGCATCCTTTACCACTTTGACTCTGCAATCTTTAACAATATGTCCAGGCTTTCCACAGTTAAAGAAATTCATCACCTTTTTCTCATCCTTCTTCTGTTCAACCACCTTAGCTGGTTCATACATTGGAGTGTATGTCTTTGAAGGAGCACCAGGTTCTATCTTCTTAGAACTAGAAGTAAACCGCAAGTTGTTCGACCCAGATCTATGCTTGAATCTCTTCTGATAGTGCTGAGTCAAAAGTATCATGGCCTTTTCTAAAGCTTCGCCATCATTATCAATTGATCCATTATAAGCTGATTCAGTCAAAGCTTGCTCAGCCAGTTGGCTAGCTATAAGAGCAATGGGATCTACTGACATAGGCTTGTTCTTCTTATCCAGTTTTGCCTTCTTCTCCATTACCATAGATTCATCTGTCATCAAGATTTCGTATAACTCCTGAATTGGCATGGTTGAGATTCTGACATCGTTTCTCATTCTGTGGCATGACTTGTTCCACTCAGGTTGTAAAGCGTTCAGAAACTTCAAGTTAGCCTCCAACTCAGTCTTCTTAACTTTAATCTTGTATAAATCGTTGATGACAGCCAAAAATCGGTCAAATACACTCTTCAAGCTTTCTCCATCCATAGCCTTGAACTTTTCAAAATTGTTCATATACCTAGTCTGACGCAACTGAGTTGACATTGCAGTACCAATCATAATCTTTTCAAGTTGAGTCCACATCAGCATAAGATTCTGTTTGAAGCAATCGATTCTGTTATAAATGGAGTTGGGAAGAGCAAGGATCAGATTTGATTTGGCCTGGCTATCAACTTGATGTCGTAACATCTCGTCAGCATCATATTCCCTTAAAGCTTTCTCAACAGAGGTAGCAACAGAAGTTGTTGTAGCTGGACTAGCTTTCCTTGGTATTTCCATAGGACCCTGAGTCAGTGATTTCATCATGTTCTCCCCATTTGGTTGCCTTTCAATAAAGTTGATAAACCGATTCTGCCACTGTTTGAATTCATTCTCATTGATGAGAACTGGTGGACGAGTATCAGACCCCAAAGACATCATGAGGTCATTTTTGTAGATATGTGCTTGCAAAGACATCTTGTAAAAAATTCAGAAAATTTAGAAAATTTTCTAAGTATGGGAGACGCGCAAACTAGAGGTTTGCGAATGCAATGAGGAGCGCAAATAAGCTTTTGCGTTTGCAGAGGGGAACGCAAACTGAGATTTGCATTTTCTTAGTTAAACGCAAGATGAAGCTTTGCGGGTTGAGACTTTGCGTTGCAGGTATGAAACGCAAACTATTACTTTGCGGGTGAAAGACTTTGCGTTGCAGGTATGAAACGCAAACTTGATGCACGAAGACTTTTCGTTTGAAAAGAGAAATGCGAAATCTCTTTGCTTTTACAGAGTGAAACGCAAACTGATGGTTTACGTATTAAACTAGAGCCGAGAACTATAAGCTTTGCGTTTCCAACGTGAACCGCAAATCTGAAAAATTCACTAACACAAGAGTTAGACACGCAAAATATATGAATGACACACAAACATATATGACTCACACGCAAAGACTATGAATGAGGCGCAAAACTTATATGAATGAAGCGCAAACTCATAAACACTACCAATTCACGCAAGATCAACTACAACTTTGAAAATTAACCAAGAAAAGCACACACTGAACGTCGAAAACTTCTTTCTGACATATTTTATCAAACAATTTCAATTGAAAAACACTAAATCAACACTTTCGAAAAAGAACAGAACGAGAATACGTTTTTCCAGAAAAACACAAAATCACCAAATTGAGAATCAAATCATGTTTTTTATGGAAAACTATGTGAATCAAATACGATCGATTATCATAAACGCAACTAAAGAAATCAAATTCACACAAATTCAATCAAAAACCTAACCAATTTTGATGAATCAAGGAAAAAAAACGAGATTTTCTTGAAAAATCAAGAAAATCAATCAAATTTTCTGCTTAATCTACAAAATCAGTATCTAAAAACAAATTCTCTCAATCCTCTCAAGATTCAGATTGCTCTGATACCAATTGAGAGTCCAAGAATCTCTAAAGCTTTAGAGAGAGAAAGAATGAGGCGCAAAGTAAACTGATATATTGAAATGAAAGTCAAAAGTTACAAAACAAAGGCTCTAAGGGGACTTAAATACCCCTAGCCTTTACAATACAGAAATGAACAAAAAGCACAGTATAGGCTAGAAAATAAATACAATGATTACTATAAAAACAGATCTAACAACTGCTAATACTGAAATTGCTCAAGTGTTGGGAGATATAAGGAGATCAGAGGGAGATATAGTTGAAAATGTTGAAAGTGTGAGACAGAGAGAAATTTAAGCAAAAGAATATGGTGAGTGTGAGTGCAACATAACCTACTAATCCAGACGGCGGGTAACCAAATCTAGTGCTCCATTGTATATGTTGCAATTGGTCGCACAAGACATAAGTTGCCCACTTATGCAACTGCACACCTCATCCACCCATTCTACTGCCTCTCAACAGGCTGTAGTCTCATTTTCACACGGGGAATTAGCACATAATCTATCTGCCTTTCACTCGGAATTGGCAGGTATTGAAACTAGAGCTCAGCTGCCCCCGAGCTCGATTTCTTTTTGTGCACCTTTAAGTCTAGAGTCACTTCATACATCTTTATTCATTCATAGGACACAAACAGTTATTTCTGCTATCACTGGTCGTCTAAGTGACCCAGTCGGAACACCTGTAGTAGCTCCGCAGTCCGGACTACGAGGATCAGGTGGAAGTCCTGTCATTGTTAACGAAATTGCAGCGATGAACACATGCCACACTGTTGGATCCTCAATAGTTGTGATAACGGGAAGTCTAAGTGACCCCGAAGTTACTTTCCCCGACTTCGTGTCAAAGGAATATCTCGACGGCACCTTAAAGGCTGTTGAAAACCGTATTACTAAGCACTTAACGTCGAATTTTCAGGAGGAGATTGCGAAAGTAAGGATTTTGTTGAAAGGAAAAGGCCGAACGGTGGAAGAGCCTGTTCAGCCACCTCCACCACCACCCGTTCAACAAGATGATCTATCGGTGGAGGAGCTGAAATCATTACTTTATGCCAAATTATTGTCTCAGGCACCCGCTGAGGATTCAGATGCTGACTTGATTGGATTACTCAGAACTCACCAACCTCAATCACAAAGTGAAGCTGTTTCCATTACAGAGTTCAATGCATTCAAGACAAAAATGGTTCAGCATATCCAGGAATTGAATAGAGCAGTTCAGGATTCTTGCAAAACTCAAGAAGGTTCGAAGAAAAGGCATGATCATGATTCAGATCTTGACCATGAGGGGGAGATGAGCAAGAGACAAAGAACTGCTTCGGAATCTGAACGTGCTGCTGGTAGTTCAGACAGGGGGTGAGGACACTTAGATGGTTGATCTAGTTGGTGATGATCAGATGGATTTGGGTGAAGGTCATGGAATGAAGCTGATCTTATATGTTAATGAAGAAGTAGATCCATTGGTTGAAAATCCCGTGG
Organism: Arctium minus; assembly: GCA_954870635.1. Lineage (NCBI taxonomy): Eukaryota > Viridiplantae > Streptophyta > Magnoliopsida > Asterales > Asteraceae > Arctium > Arctium minus. Next base: position 101,510,944 of record OX941081.1, on the reverse strand, counting down.
TTGCTACTAAAGAAGAGATCATCAGGCTCACAGGTTTGGAGGAAATTTATGCGATAGATCTTTTTTCTGATGATGAAGAATCTTTTGGAGAAAAGTATGAAAAGTTCTAGAGAATTAAGAAAGAAGAAAGAGATTTGTTTGAAGAAGGTGAAGCAAACATTCTGGACATCCTTGTGTGCTCTCAAGAAGTTATCCAGCTCAGTCCTTTGAACACAGATCTTCCAGAAACCACCTTTCAAAACCTTCCAACCAACCTTCATCAAGCCCAGAAATCCAAATCATCTAACCTACTCAACCTGATACACTTATCCAACCTACCCAAATTGATACAACTACTCAAACTACCCAACCAACCTTAACACAATCAATTCCTTCTAGCCAACTTATTCCATCTACCCAAACAAACTTACCTAGCCCACAATGATTCCTAAGCCCAAACCAAGATGAACCACCCATATCTGAAAACATACCTAACCTTAATACTGAAACTGAAAATGAACCTTTCTTTTCTTCCAACTCTGTTGAAACCCAAGCCGGTCCATCTGATCAACCCTTTTTACATCATATTCTTACTGATGCTCAAATCAGACAGTTGAGGAATAGATTGAGGCAACCATTTCTGTAAGAAGAAATGAAAAATACATTTGTTCACATGATCAGAGAGATGGATAGATTTAAAGTCTTGGGTGTGTCAGATCAACATCCATAATATCAAGAAGAATATGCATGAATGATGAACTGGGTCAGACAACGTGAGAATAATGTGAAAAACAAGTATGGTATTGTATCGTTGAAGCTTGTGAGACTTGTACAATTTATTAGTATTTGGTATCCAGTAGTCCATGTGCAACGAAGAGACTTAACAGGGTGCGTATTTTCTGAAGATGACTTCTGTTTTCTGAATGTGGACAACATAGAGTATCTCTACCATCTTTTCAGAAACATGACTGTCAGAAAAGATAACATTCTGGTTGCTTTGGATGTTGTAAAGAGATTCATGAGGAGGCAGGTCAACTATACTTACTGCTATGACTTCCAGCTTGGTATAGAGACAAATCAAAGTAAAGTCAACATGATAAAGCCTGACCTTAGTTTGGAGAACATAGATGATCATAGTTTGTTTACAGTGCTTGAAAAACCTGAACTTGGTGTGGTTTACAAGAACTCTGAGAATAAGAAAAGGTTCTTCAGACTTTCAGAAATCGCCAAGTTTTCAGATGGAACTTTAAGAATGATCAAATTGCAGTTGGAAAGGAAGCTTAAATATAAGAAAGAAAAGAGGAAGCAAGGTGAAAAAGGTATGGAAAAGCGTCTTAGACTCAACATTGAAAGAATAGTTGATGCCCTTTATGATCGTTTCAACTTTCAGCGTGGTATCAGAAACTTTGAGTCATTGCTAGGGATTCGTCAAGGCAGACTATCACGTTGGGGCAGACCTATCATTCACACTTGATCTAAAAGGGGGAGATTGTTAATGTATTTGTTTAGATCAAGTAAGTTTGACTTTTGTATTTGACTTTATTACTTTTGAGAGAACTTTGTAGTGAGGTTTGCTTTGTAGTGTTGTGTGAGAGAAGCTTGTAACACCTTGAATTGCACGCATATTACTTGTGATTGAATAGACTTGTGACTTTCTCTCTCTACACTCCCTCTCTAAAATCTTGATCTTAATTGTTGTTTAATTGATATCAACGCTTAAATTCATGACATTTGAATTCTCTTCTATCTCTACTTCACTTGAAGATTCGGAAGTCACAGATTCAAATTTAGGAATCTGAACACAAACATCAGTGTTCGATTCATACTCATCGTACTGACATTCAGTCTCAGGAATAACTTTGTCATCGTTGACTGATTCAGTATAAGATGGTGTGGAAAACAATGATTCAAACTCAACAAATTCAAGTTTTCTATTTTCATAACTCTTGTTTAAATCATTGTATTTAAATCCAACTGAGTTAAAAATGTTTTGTGAATCAGCACAACTTGACGTATAATCCTGTATTACCTCTTTACCTTTAAATGAGATTTGAAACAATTCGCAAAAAAAAAAATAACCTTAAGAATTCGCAGAAACCAATCATATCACACAAACTAGTTCAGAATTCGCACACAAGACACAATTTGCATGCACAACTAATCCGAATTCTATATAAATCAAATGCGAATATATGCGAAATATGAGGAATTCGCACATAGCTTTATGCGAATTCTTAACAATTCGTATAGTACGCTATGCGAATTTTTGACTTAGAAACTTTTTAAACCTTTAAGCTTTTCGCATGGACTTTTCCTACCAAAGGGAGATGCAAATTCCTGACTTAGAAGAAATTTTCAAAAAGTTATGCGAAAAGATCAAGAATTCATATGAAAACTTATGCGAATTCTTAGCAATTCGCACCACACTTGTATTCGAATTCTGTACTTTTCGCATACAAGCACGTACGAATTCTATCCTTAGAAAAAATTTCAGACTAAGCTTTTCATATAACAGACTTATGCGAATTCCTAGTTTTCATATATTGCCTTATGCGAATTCTGAGGATTTCACATATAACATTAATGCGAATTCTACACTTAATCAAATTTTATATGAAAACTATGTGAAATCTAGGGCGTGCGAGTTCTTCATACGAAAAGAACAGATCATGCGAGTTCTTCACTTTTTCGGTTCAAAAACATTGTAAATCTATCCTAAGTCCAAATTTCTTCGAATTAGGAGCTGTAACTTCACAACACAATCAATGTTAGTGTTACAACCAGTTCAAATCAATTAATTTCAAAGAACTCAACAAGAAATCAAAGTTCCATGTCAATACAGTCGATGAACTCGTACAAACACAAAACCCAAAAATTTAAAAATTATGTGATCCAAAGTGTGCAATTGTGTATTCTAACAATAACAAATCATTTCATGATGATAAACGAACACAAATGATTCATTGATTTGATAAAAAACACTATGAAATCACGAATCACTCAATTTTTTTTAAAAACTCAGTGCGCGACTATGTTTTCTTTTGAAAATCTCTCAAATCTGCTCTGATACCAATTGTGATCCCAGTTTCTAGCTCACAATCAACACACAACAACGTAGGAAATGCTTTGTTTATTTATGAATCAACAATTATAGAATCTACATGAAGCCATATCCCTATTTCTTGAATTCTCTGTAAGCTCACTGTGTGTTCTCTATGTGTGTGTATCTGTATGATCTGTTTCGTACATACTCTCTACAAAGACACTAACTATTTATATGGTCCACATGACCCATTGAATTAACAACCAATTACAAACTAAACACGTAAACATTACACACAATTACACTTTAGACCCTCTTTTAATCTTGAATACAATTTAACTCAAACACAAGAGAGAAATAAATTAAATTGAAAGAGAGAGAGATCACAAATCTTCAAAGCAAACTGAAGACAACTGAAAAGAATTCAACAAATCTGAAAGTTGAATCAGTTGATCTTCAACTAAAGTATAAAGCTTTTGAAGAGAAAATATTTGTATTGGAAGCTAAGAATGCTGATTTAATGAAGACATCTGAAGAGATATCATCAAATTAGAAAAATGATAAAGATAATATTTAGAAGAAGTTGCATGCAGACAAAGCTAATATGGGGAAAGTTTATACTAAGAAATTGTCTGATTTTTCTAAGAAAGCTTTTCAATAAAAGAAAGACCTGGAGCATAGATGCATAAAATTTTCAAAGCAAGTCTCAGAATTTGAAAAGATATTAATAACAGAAAGAGACACATTTTCTAAACAGAGAAAGGTTCTTGAAGAAAAATCCATTGAATCTTCCAAGAAAATTTCTACTTTACAAGATTTACTTGAAAAGGAAAGACAAATCATTGAAGAGAAGAAGAAGTCTTTTGATGCAGAAAAGAAAAACTCTGAAAAGAAAAATGTTGGGATTTTCAAGGAGATTTCTGAGAAATACAAGAACTTAGAAAAAGACTTTGAGCAAGAGTGTCAAATCTCTGAAAGTGAAGTATCTAAGCTCACTAAAAGATTATCTGTTCTATCATCAGATTTTCTAAAAGAACAGAAGGTCAGGTCTGATTTACACAAGAAGATTGACACAATTTTGGAAGAAAATAATTTTTTAACTGAAAAGATAAAACATTTGGAAGTTGTAAATGTTCAACTGTCATAAAAGATTTCTGCAGATATGATTAATCAATCACCTTTTGATAATTCAACTGAATCAATTTGCTCTTTCAAAACTGGTTCCAGTTTTATAAATGAAAATATTTCAAAAGGTCAAGTGTCAAATCAAAAATTGTTAAATCAAATTAGATTCGTCTTTCGAATTTGTTTTATGATAAAAATGTTGATGGTTCAGCAAGCTATTACATCAAATCTCTTGATAAGCATGCTTCTAAGAAAAGACAGATGGTTTGGAGAGTGAAGGGTTGTTAATGTATAAAAAGTGTTGGAAAGTAAATATCATTTAAATAGTGTTTAAATGTATTTGATTTGTATTTGTAAAAGGCTTTGGGCCTAATGGGCTTAGTTGTAGATGGGCTTGGGCTTAAATGTATAACATGGTAGTAGGTAGGTGGAGTACTATAAACAGGAGTCTTAGCTTGTAATAATTCATATAATTCCAATTAATCAAAGATGTAGTCCTTAATCACTTTGCTCTCTCTCTAGATTATATTTTCATTTCCAATAAATCAAATAAGCCTATTCCTATCCTAACCTTAGTTACAAACATGAAATGAGCCAGATCTCGGACCTTACCTGTGGTATCAGAGCCTAATCGAAGAAATTATTCATCGAAACGATCGAATTTCGCAAATTTTCAATGGAACAGTGATTTTGTCGCATGAACAGTAACAGTGGATTTCAAATTCTTTTTTTTGGAGCTTAATTGATCAAGATTTGATGCTAGATTGATTATATGTTTAGAGTCGAATCATTTGTAATCAATCACATTGTTTAATTTCTATAGATTTAGAAGAATTATTCGATTTTGAGATTTTTTTTTGTTCGAAATTTTTTTTACTGAGTTGTGATCGAATTCTGGTATTGAGATGTTTTTAGACAAGATCATCAAGTACAAAGTTGTTCAGAAGTGATTTTCGAACATGCTCATAAAGTTTCATCTCAAAATTCGAAGAAATGTGAAAGATTTGGTGATTTCAAGTTTTCAGACTCTACTTCTCGCAAGATCTCAAAAACGCGCAAGATTCATATGAAGAACGGGCAAGATTCATCTGAAGAACACGCAAGCTAAAGAACGCGCAATATGAGAAATATTTCAAAATTGTTAGTCTTTACAAAGGGGGAAATTAAAGAACATGCTGAAATTGATGAAGTTTTGATGATCATGATGTTCATAATCATCAAAAAGGGGGAGAAATCTACAAAGGTCAATTTCAAATCTATTTCAAAGTCATGAAGAAAGTTCAAAGTGAAAAGACTTGTGGAGAAATCTACAAAGTTCAACAAAGTTCAAGTCAGATGAAAGAAATCATTCTGAGATCATTCAAAGTCAAATCAAATGATTCGAGAAAGTGTGTTTTTCTGAAGATGATCCAGAGATTGCAAGAGATGAAGATATAGATACAGTTTTGAAAGATTCCTCAAAGAAGTTTAAAGAAGTTTCAGAAGTTCAAAGTTTTCAAAGTTTTATTCAAGACTTGTTAACTTTCTAGAGATGCAAAGTGTTAAAGACTTTTCAAGATTCTTCAAAGACTGAAAGATTGAAGATCGTTAAAGCTTCAAAGTTCAAAGTTGTCAGAGTTAAAGATTGAAGAATCAAGCGCTGAAGACTAGTGTCAATTTTTTTTAAATCTTGAATACAAAGGGGGAGATTGTTAGTGTATTAATTGTATCCAAGATTTAATTAGAAAAGTCAAGTCTAGCAAAGTCAACAAGGTCAAAGTTTCTAAGTCAAAGTCTAGATTAGTCAATCTAGTTTAAGTGAATCTTAATGTTTGTAGGTTTAAGCTTGTGGTTTCATATCTTGGTATAAATAGCCTTTAATCTTGTAATAGATTGAAGGAATCTTCATTGTAATATCTGTGATATATACGACAGAATATTTCTCTCTCTACTCTCTCTCTAAGATCATAAACTGTTAGATCTTGATCTTGATTGTTGAATAGCTTGTTTGAATATGGGAAATTCAATTTCAGTATCTGACTCCTTATACTCTGATATCTGGGTTGTCTTCACCCTCAGCTAAATTCATGAACACTTTTCTGATTCTACTTAGTATAGGTCTGGACGTTCAACATCAAACTGTTTACAAATGAACATTCAATCTTTGGTTGGAAACAAAATATGGATCACTCCCGCAATGGAAATCACTTAGATTGATCAATAATCAATGATTTCGCTCAAGTGATTTATATTCAAGGTTGGATGAGTGAGTAGATGTTTGAAGCTTTCAAATGATGCTTTAGAAAGTCAATTTTATGTTTCATAGATAAAGAAAGTTATTGTTAGAGTTACATATTTCAAATGATAAAAGATCACATTTAAAGGAAGTTGAAGTGGGAGGTTGAAAAATCGTCAGTAGATGTTTTATAATATTCACGGACGTCTATTGGTGGATCCGCAGACGTCTTCCAGGATTATTAGGTCACTCGGTTTGGGAATGCCACTTTCTTCGCATAAATGCTACACTAAGAACAAGTCTGAAATGAGGGTAGAACGTAGGGGTGTAAATGATGCGAGTCGAGCTCGAGTATCATTATACTCGACTCGACTCGTTAGTATATCGAGTCGAGCTCGAGTTCGAGACGAGCCTATTCGAGTCGAGTGTTGACCGAGTAGATCGCGAATTGTCTCGTCTCATTTACACCCTACATAGGCTCAAGACATTTAACAAAGGCAAAAGATGTAAAACAAGGGAGGAGAAAGGTCTATATAATGTGAGTTCAAAGCATTAGGTTCTATATCCCGCCAATGTGGATGAATTAGACACACCATGAAGAGTTTAACCATGTCTTTTACACCATCTTTTTTCAAAAAAAAAATCAAAAAACTTGAGTTTTTATTATTATTATTAATATTATTATTATTATTATTATCAATTACATTAAAATAATATTACTAGTTATTATTATTTTGCTTATCGAGTATCTCACGAGTTTATCGAGTCGAGTATTAGGTCGTTCGACTCGACTCGTTAGTATATCGAGTTGAGCTCGAGTTCGAGTCGAGTCTATTCGAGTCGAGTTTTGACCGAGTCGGTCTCGAGTAGCTCGCGAGTTGTCTCGTCTCATTCTAGTGGAACATATATCAAGTCATATATATACCCAATCTAAAATAGAAACCGGCTAAATGTTACAAACCGTGTAAAGCCGATTCATGTGTTGTTTTATAGGTAAACAATATATGTGAAAACCAAAGCCATCCAATGAGTTCGATTTTAAGCTATGATTCATGTTGTTTCACATGTGTTGTTCTTATATATGAGTATGATTCCGTGTTTCATGTAGAAATGTATTTTTTGTGTTTTTTCACATGCAAAGCATTCATTAACTTTTCATCTATGAAGCAACACATACAAAATGGTTTTCATGGTTTCCATTTTTTAGAAGATATCTATTTCATTTATCCCCCCCCCCTCTCTCTCTCTATATATATATGTATATATATATATGCAACCGAATGAACAAGACACATAAGCATTCAATCAAGTTAGGATTCGGATTAGCTTATGATTGGTTTTGTTTACCTAGTGAATAACTTAAATGATGGGAAATACTTAGAAAGTCTTTATTGTTTGTGTTGGTGGGATTTTAAAATAAATGATAAAGCCGACATACAAGATAAGTTTATGTGATTTAAAAAACCGATGTTCATACCTAAGATTTAGAGAGATGTCGTCGTATATGTTGATGAACCACTAATAGTGGCAAAAGGCAGACAGTGATGTCAAACCATCGATGATTAATAGCAGAAGGTTGCTAGTGATTATATGTCAATGTTGGCTATGATAAGTTATGATACACATACGTCAAATAATTGCTTTCATAATGTTTACTCAACATCCACAATTATGATATGTTTATAAATGTGGAATATATTATGAAAGATTCAAACGTGATAGCTTTATGATTTACAAATGAGCATTTTTAAAAATCTTGACTCAATTTGTAGCATGCATGCACTCAATCTTGACTCAATTTGTACCATTATTATAATGCCTACATTGTCTTTGCATGTATATGTGTAATTGAATAAACATTGAACTAAACATAGAGGCTAAGGTGTCGTTTATTTTTTAAAAGGTCTAAAGTCTGAAGTCTTATTTTAGTTATGATTAATAAGAGGTGGTGTGTAAAAAGGTCTGAACGATTCAGACTTAAGAGTCATTAAGAGGTTTTTTAAAAAAAACAAACAACCCCTAACTATTTGTTTCACAAGTGATAATTCAATGTTCTTGCATCACTTATTTGTTTAAAAGACAGTTTTTGTGAGTTACGCCAACTCCACGCTTTTTTCTTTTGAATAAAAATTAGAAAATTATGTTCAATAGTTTTGAGCAAACAATTAGTTATTTTATCAAAAGCGGAGTCAAAATCAGATAAAGGGAACTTTCTTTGTTGACATACGACCTAATTGTATAAACGATTAAAAGTCTGAGAAAATCTATACCTTTTTCTGTAATTTTAATCGTCGATTGAAAAGCCATACAAGATAGAAAATGAAATTATTAATAATCAAATTATATTAAGACATCTCTATATATAAAAAGATGTCTTTATATTATAAATAATAAGTATAAAATATAAATAATAAAAATATGTACAAATAATAACTTGAGTTATGAATTTTATGACAATTCTTAACTTTCTCTCTATTTTGGTATCTTAATAGGCCAAGCCTACTATTTACAGCAATCACGATGTGTTTGTTATTATTCAGCACATCATGGACTAAGCAAGTGTACAAATAACACAATTTTTAAGAGGAATAAATATTAAGGGGTTGTTTGTTTTTTTTAAAAAACCTCTTAATAACTCTTAAATCTGAATCATTCAGATCTTTTTACACACCACCTCTTATTAATCATAACTAAAATAAGACTTCAGACTTTAGATCTCTTAAAAAACAAACCACACCTAAAATAAAACTTAAAAACATATTTTCATATGGCCCACAAGTTGTATGCATGTATTATAGATGTTAATCAACAAAGATAATAATTATTTTTAATAAAAACATGTTTACAAATGTTTGTATCTTGCCTTTTAACACGATTCAAAGAAATATATAATATTGTGCTAGTTAGGACCATTTGATAGGTTCCACATACGGGCCTACCGTCTTACACCTTAGGACTATCACATGCATGATATTTATATTATCATTTATATGTACCACATTAGATCAATAACACAAACCGACAACAAAAAGTAAATGCATACTAATTTTTTATAAACGACCAAAACACTTAGGGTGCGTTTGGTTTGCGGGATTGGAATGGATTTGGAGGGATTTGAATTTCAAATCCATTCCAATCCTATGTTTGGTTTACAGGAATGGATTTTGTTTACCGGATTTGAAATCCTTTGACCCTTTTAAAACCCTTTAAATGATGGATTTGGAATTCCTTTGTAATAGGCCGGGATTTCAAATCCTCCCAAATCCAAATCTTTGGTTGAAATACAATCCATTCCATTCCAATCTCGCAAACCCAAAACGCCCTTAGATCTCCGTTCTCACACATGAAACGGATCAAGAAGATAATTAACTTGTGGGTATATTGAAAACGACTTTATAAGTAAATAAATGAACACTATTAAAATCTAATTATACATTGAAACCATTAGAAATTATGTTTTAATTTAATAAATATGTGTAAATGAATTTACCAAGGATTTATTTAATTAACATATAAAAAAGCTTTGTACATCAAAACGTAAAGAAAGGAATTTAAATTTCAGGCGGGTACGATTTCGTATTTTCCAATTATAGAGCCATAATCCACTCATATATAGGATTCCTTTTTGTTGATATGTTTCCATCAAAAAAATCTTCAATATCTGAAACTCACCTAATCACAACCACAAAAGTGGCTCTCTAATCAAGGCCATGTGGGGTAGTGAGAATGAGATAGTCGAGTTTCATATATTCAAACAGGCTCCCTCTTCAGGGCGTATGCCACTTCTCGTTATATATAGAGGTTAAATTATGTGAAAATTAAAAAAAATTAAGAAATGTGAGAATCGATTTCAGTCGCAATTTGGTTTTGATCCTATGGTTTTAATTAAAAATTGTTTCACTACATGAAATAGCATAATCGTGATATTGGTAACAAAGATTCACCAGTTCAAACACATATTATTATTACATCTCATGAAATAAAAACAAAATTTTCAAAAATATGATATTTACCTCATGAAATTCAAACATAATGTTCATATATATGTTATTTCACCACATGAAATCCAACACAATTTTCCTCAGTAATATATTTTACCTCATAAAATCAAACACAAGTTCCGTCTATATGTTATTTCACCTTAAGAAATTAAACACACTTTTTGTCTATAGGTTATTTCACCTCATGAAATCAAACACAATTTTGAGGAAGAAATTGCTAAAATTAACTGCCACATCCCTCCACTAACTCTCAATCCCATATTCAACAACAAATTATAAACCGCCTCACCTCCACTTAACCAAACAATTATGTTAGCTTCCTGACATGCCGTTTTCGGCGAACTTTCTGACGTACGTCCCCAGAAAATAATTCTTGAAATATTTAACCGACAATGCATCTCTTTTCGAGATTAATCCCATGTTCCATAACTTCGTAAATAAAGTACAATGAAGATTGGAAGAAATGGATGGTGGAGGCGGAGATAGTTGGTGGTCGAAGTACGGAGGAGGGCGGTGGGGTTCGATAGTATGAGCGAGAGTTTTTAGGGGTGGCTACCGGAGATACTAGTGATCCATTTATACTGGAGGTTGAGGGTTGAGTGAGTTTAAAGGTCAAGTTATTCAATCACGGAGTATAAATTCGGCGAAGGGTTTGAGAATAAGAAGGTTTTGGTGGTCGAAGCTGGGAATTCCGAATGGAATCCCGACGGTGGCATATGGGAAGAAGTTGAGAATGGGAGAGGCAGTTTGAGATCTTAAATTACATGTTTACCCTTAAACTTTCAAAACTTTCTGTAACAACCCAAATAATCAACAAGACATATGAAATATAAATCACAAATGGGTCCCAATACAATTCAAATTTAAAACAGAGAATTCATAACTAGCAGTGGAATCACCTTCCATAGCCGAGAATATCTAAACTATGTCATACAAAGGAACTAAGAAGCTTGATGCTCCCAGCCTATTCTTCTCCTTGCCCTTAAGGACACCCCCCAACTATTCTTACCTGAAATGGTTTTTTGTATTGAAAGTGAGGGTTAGACCATGAGGTCTAGTGAATTCTCCCTTGAAAACAAGCATACTAAAAGCATATGGACAACGGTTAAATCGTCACAAAGCAAGCAATAACCATAAGTCACACATGGGTATTGCACAGTGGTCGTCCACCAACAATGCACAAATGCCGTCAACCACGATCGAGGCCAAACAGACTACCCTTTCGCCTCTGAGGGTCCAAGCAGACTCCTCGTTCCCACATGAGCATAAAACAAATGCTCGTTGGTCTTGTTGATCCAAACTCTCTCAGTGATTTGATAACGACCCTTTTCTGTACTTAGTGAAAATTACGTTTAATATGTATTAGTGTTTCACCATCAGCGATCAGACTGAGTCTGTTCAGTTATCGCTGATAGTCTTCTTATAAACATTTAGTATGTATTAGTGTTTTCACTATCAGTGATCAAACTGATTCTGTTCAGTATTGCTGATAGTTCTGATGTAAACAGTGACGTAATCCTTGAAGACAAGTCTCGCGTCAATAGATGTTCATAGCTGAATCGAAGACAAAGCTGCTGAACAAAGAGAAGTCTACTAGTGACCTGATGCGGATATCAGTGAAGCAAAGACAACTCTACTTATACGCGAAGGAACATGAGGAAAGATTCAGCGATCGCTAAACTCTTGATATCTCTGAAGAAAGAGATATTCAGCAAATGAATGATCACAAAGCTTATACCTCAAGTTTCTATTTGTCTTACCTTGCACAACTCAGTACGATGTGTCAGACAGGATATGCCTCTACCATAATTCGTACAACAACTCTGTCAACTACACTGTTCATGATCCGGCCGAAAGCATGTCTCCCAAAGTCAGACTCCCAAAGCCAATCTGTGAACGCCACGTGTAAAGTGCCCTGCCATGCATTTAATGCATAGGGTATAAATAGGAAGATCACCTCTCCATCTGAAGTATGCTCAATCCTTGAACCCCAAATAGAAACCTTTGTTTTCTATATTCTAAATCCCCCATTCTCTGAAATTCTTGTGCAACCATCTTAGTGTTTTCTTAAGTTTGTTTAGATTGAGTCTTACTTAATCTTATTCCGCAACAGACTTGTAAATTGTGTTTGATTTATCAATAAACAATTTATTAAATTTTAAATTCTATGTTTGTATTCAACCCCCCCCCCCATTTCTACAAACTTGTTAAGCACCTTAGGGACCAACAAGTGGTATCAGAGCAGTTTGTTTAATCTAATAAACAAGATCTTGCTTTATTCTCTTCTTTGCTATTCTAAATGGCACTTAACACAGAAACAAACTACTATGATAATGGTTCTCTTTCTAAACCTCCTCGATTTAGCAGAGATAACTTTTCCTTATGGAAAAATCGAATGATGCTATTTCTTGAAGGTGCCGATCCTACTATATCTGAATATATAGAAAATGGACCCTATGAACCTGTTAGAATTATAGCTACAGTTCCCGCTACTGCCACCACTGAAGCTGTCCCTGAACGCTATGTCGTTAAGGAAATAAGACAGTGGAGTGATGAAGACAAAAAGAAGGTAGGTATAGATGCAAGAGCAAAGACCATTATCTCAATGGCTCTGCCTGATGAAGTTTTCCATTCCATCATGCATCTGAAAACTTCTAAAGAAATGTGGGAAACCATATGTGTTCAATATGAGGGCACCACTGAAATCCAAGAGACTCGAAAGATTAACTTGGTAAGACAGTATGAAAGTTTCATCTCTGGTAAGAATGAATCTCTTTTTGACGTTCATCAGCGGTTTAACTGCTTAATCATTGATCTAAGAACTGTTGGTAGGACCTATTCTAATTCTGAGATCTTAACAAAATTCTTAGAATGTCTTCCTGAAAGCTGGGACTGTTATTCAATATGTCTTAAGCTGACAAAAGACTTAAATTCTCTCTCTCTAAGCACTCTGTATGGAATATTGCTCAACTATGAGCAATCGAATCTCCTGAAAAAGAATCTTGTAAAAGATTCTAAAGACTCCAAAAGCACTCCTGTTGCTTTAGTCTCTTCAGAGATAATTCCATCTCAGCGATCTACGCTCACCATCACTGAGTTAGATTCTGAATCTGAGGATCTATCAGACCCGATCTTTCAGAGTTCGATGAGTCCTTGGCACTCTTGACAAAATCTTTTAAGAGATTTGCAAGAAAGAGCAATTTCCGAAGAAATAAGCCTCTCTCTCTTACTGAAAAGCCAAAATCAACTCCTGTTGATAAGGCTACTGCCACTTGCTATAACTGTGAAAAGATTGGACACTTTGCTAGTGAGTGCAGGTCTAAAAAGGTCTTCAAGCCTTCTACCTCAAGAAGATCCAGTGATGACAAATACCTAAAGCTGAAGAACAAATATCAAAAGCTGAAAAGCTACAAGCGAAAAGGTAAAGGTCTCATCGCTGAAGAACACGACTGGGCTGAATCAGAAGAATCAAGTTCTGATGAAGAAGAAGTCGCTAATTTCTGCCTCATGGCCGAGATTAAAGAAGAAGTGGAAGAACCATCTGAACCTTCTATGAGATACATATCATCTCAGGTATCTATCTCTACAAATCCCTCTCTGCCTGAAGCTGAGAGAAGCCGTGCTGTTGATGTGCTGACGATTGACCTTTATAATGCTCTAAACAACAAAACTCAAGCTGAGAATAAAAATGTTCATTTAACTCAAGAGCTAGAGAAATGTCATGAAAAGATCAGAGAACTAAATGTAACACCTTAGGCATATCCCATATCGGCCGTGGACAGGAGTGATGCTGGGTGTTATAAGTAATATCTTGGCCTTCCTAACAACAACGCGTTTTGGGGCCACAAGCACGTCAGGTTCTGGGAACTCTGAGGTTAAACGTGCTTGGGTGGGAGTAGTCCCAGGATGGGTGACCCCTGGGAAGTTTCTCACCAGGTCGCCAGAAACAAATCCGTGCGCTACACGTTGGTTAAATCCAGGGGCAAAGCGGACAATATTGTTGTCGAGGCAGGCGGGATGTTACAGATGGTATCAGAGCCACTCCTGTGCCGTTCGGGATATGGGGCAAACCTCATCGAGGAGGATGAGTCCCAAGGGGGGGTGTTTGTAACACCTTAAGCATATCCCATATCGGCCGTGGACAGGAGTGATGCTGGGTGTTATAAGTAATATCTTGGCCTTCCTAACAACAACGCGTTTTGGGGCCACAAGCACGTCAGGTTCTGGGAACTCTGAGGTTAAACGTGCTTGGGTGGGAGTAGTCCCAGGATTTGTAACATCCCGCCTACCTCGACAACAATATTGTCCGCTTTGCCCCTGGATTTAACCAACGTGTAGCGCACGGATTTGTTTCTGGCGACCTGGTGAGAAACTTCCCAGGGGGTCACCCATCCTGGGACTACTCCCACCCAAGCACGCTTAACCTCAGAGTTCCCAGAACCTGACGTGCTTGTGGCCCCAAAACGCGTTGTTGTTAGGAATGCCAAGATATTACCTATAACACCCAGCATCACTCCTGTCCACGGCCGATATGGGATATGCCTAAGGTGTTACAAACACCCCCCCTTGGGACTCATCGTCCTCGATGAGGTTTGCCCCATATCCCGAACGGCACAGGAGTGGCTCTGATACCATCTGTAACATCCCGCCTGCCTCGACAACAATATTGTCCGCTTTGCCCCTGGATTTAACCAACGTGTAGCGCACGGATTTGTTTCTGGCGACCTGGTGAGAAACTTCCCAGGGGGTCACCCATCCTGGGACTACTCCCACCCAAGCACGCTTAACCTCAGAGTTCCCAGAACCTGACGTGCTTGTGGCCCCAAAACGCGTTGTTGTTAGGAATGCCAAGATATTACCTATAACACCCAGCATCACTCCTGTCCACGGCCGATATGGGATATGCCTAAGGTGTTACACTAAATCTTTTAGAAGAAAAGTTGAAAAATCAAGTCATTATAAATGAAATCATCAGCATTGAACGCGAACAAGCCATCGCTGCTCTAAAAGCAGAAAAAGCTCATGTTGAAAAATGGTGCAAATCATTAACAAAGATCTCTGAGATAATAAATGTTCAAACTCCTGAAAGTGATAAAACTGGTCTTGGCTTTTGGACACCACAGGATGAGCGTAAAGAAGAAAATTACATGCTTAAGTTTGGAACGTTTGTCACTCCTATCTCTGACACTTCTTATGATCAATTTTATCCTTCTTCTTCTAATTCTATCCCTGAGGAAAACTCCAAAGACACTAAGTCTGCTGATAAAGGAAAACCCATTCTTCGTCCTCAGAAGGCTACCAAGAAAGCAAAACTGAAAGTTCCTTCTAAACCTTCAGTGAATCAATCCTCTAGCTCTATGATAGAAATCTTCGATCTCTGTCCTCCAAAGCTAAAGATTGATCTTAGACCCATGAAATCTGAAGAAATGAAAATTCCTCCCAGATCTCATGAGAAAAGTCTTCTTGGACCTGGACCTGCTCATCTTAAACTTGCAAAGCCTTCTACTTCTGGTCCTAAAACCACTTTGTCCGACTGCCACCAAAGCTGATAAAACAGCTAAAGTAAAGATAAATGCCTCTAAGGCTGAGAAGGTCACCAAAGTTGAAAAATCAACCAAGGTGAAGAATACCACTAAGGTTAAGAAATTAACCAAAGTGAAGATCACCACTGAAGCTGAATCTTCATCTACTGTGAAGACTGCTGAATCTTCCACATCCACTAACTCTAAAGGACCCATTGAAAAGTGGGTACCAAACAACGCTTAATATTCCTTATGTGTGCTGGGATCAAAGGGCATCTGGTATCTCGATAGTGGATGTTCTCGTCATATGACTGGACAAAAAGACCTACTCACTGAATACAAGGAAGAGAAAGGTCCCTCTGTGAACTTCGGTGGAAATGGAAAAGGATATACCTGAGGGTTTGGTGTCCTTAGCAATGGGATAACTACCTTTCGAAGAGTCGCTTATGTAGATGGACTGAAGCACAATCTTCTAAGCATCAGTCAGTTATGTGACAAAGACTACGAAGTTCGCTTTTCTAAGAAAGTGTGTTCAGTGGTAGATGATAAAGGAAAACTTGCTCTCAGGGGTTATCGCAGAAAAAATGTCTATGTAATAGATATGGACTCTACTACCACTGAAAACTTATGTTTTCTCTCTAAGGCCTCTTCTGATGTCAAATGGCTATGGCACAAAAGGCTCTCTCATCTAAACTTCAAAACCCTGAATTCTCTCTCTTCTAAGGAACTGGTTTCTAGTCTTCCTCAGCACTCATATGCTAAAGAATCTCTCTGCTCAGCATGTGAAAAAGGAAAACAAACAAAAGCTAGTTTCAAGTCTAAACAAGTCTCTTCAGTGACAAGTACTCTTCAGCTCTTACATATGGATCTATTTGGCCCTGTCAATATCCAATCAATAGCTGGAAAGAAATATACGCTTGTCATTGTAGATGAATTCTCTCGCTATACCTGGGTTATCTTTCTTCGCTGTAAGAGTGATACTCCAGAAGAACTAATATCCTTTGTTAAAAAGATGGAAGTACTGAATAATCTTACTGTTCGTTCAATAAGAACTGATCATGGAACTGAATTCAAAAACAGTTCCCTGAATAATTTCTTTAAGAATAAAAGAATTTCTCATAACTTTTCCTCAGTAAGAACACCTCAGCAAAACGGAGTCGCTGAAAGAAGAAACAGAACGATCATTGAAACTGCTAGATCAATGCTCTGCGATTCTCATCTCCCTACTCAATTTTGGGCAGAAGCTGTAAACACTGCATGTTTTACTCAAAACAGATCGCTGATAGTAAAGCGATTTGGAAAGACAACTTATGAACTTTTTCATAGAAGGAAGCCTTCTATCCGCTTTCTTCATATCTTTGGTTGTCAGTGCTTTATCTTAAACAACAAAGATCAGCTTGGAAAGTTTGACCCAAAAGCTGATAATGGAATATTTCTAGGATATTCCTCCATCTCAAAAGCCTACAGAGTTTTCAACAAACGAAGACAATCTGTGGAAGAAACAATTCATGTCACTTTTGATGAAACTCGCTCAGTGAACTCCAAACCAATCGATGACAATGAAGAGTTAAATGCTTGGATGTTTTCTCACTACAAAGAAACTGAACCCTTCTTCTCAAACCATCAGCACACAGATCCACCTACTGCTGATGATGATTCAAACATCATACATCCTAACGCTGAATCCAACGCATGGGTTTCAGCTGAACCTCTAAACACCTTACTACCATCAGATCTACCTCTGTCTGAAAAACCTCTCTGATAACAACAGTCTGTCCACTACTCAACAGTTAATTGCTGATGAACCTTAAACGTCCTCATCAGTAAACATCCCAATTGTTGATCCAACCTTTGAGTTGAACGATCATGCTCCTGCTCAGCGATGGACCAGAGATCATCCAATAGATCAAATTCTTGCTAATCCAGATGCAGGTATTCAGACACGACGAAGCTCAGGTAATATCTGTCTCTTTGTCAACTTTCTCTCTTTAATAGAACCAAAGAAGACTGATGATGCCCTAAGAGATCCAAACTGGGTCAGCGCTATGCAAGAAGAGCTGACTGAGTTCTCTCGCAACAAAGTTTGGAATCTCGTTCCTAGACCATCTGATAAAACTGTTATAGGCACCAAATGGGTGTTTAGAAACAAGTTAGATGAACATGGAACTGTAACCCACAACAAGGCTCGACTGGTTGCTCAGGGATACAGACAAGAGGAAGGCATAGACTATGATGAAACCTTTGCCCCTGTGGCTAGGCTCGAAGCAATTCGACTATTCTTAGCTTATGCAGATTACAAAGACTTCATTGTGTATCAAATGGATGTAAAATCAGCATTCCTCAATGGAAAGCTGAATGAAGAAGTCTATGTATAACAACCTCCAGGGTTCTATGACCTAAGTATCCAAATTATGTTTATAAATTGGATAAGGCTCTCTATGGTCTAAAACAATCCGCTCGTGCTTGGTATGACACTCTCTCATCTTTTCTTATCTCTGAAAATTTTGAACCTGGCAAGATTGATAATACGTTATTTTTCAGAAAAATAAAAGGTCATATAATTCTTGTACAAATATATGTCGATGACATAATATTTGGTTCTACTAACCCATCTCTATGTACTCACTTCGCTGAAAGAATGAAGAAAGAATACAAAATGAGTATGGTGGGTGAGCTGACATATTTTCTTGGTCTTCAGATTAAACAATCTGACAAAGGTACTTTTATAAGCCAAGGTAAGTATGTTAAATATATGCTGAAGAAGTTTGATCTAACACAAACTTCAGCAATGGAAACTCCTATGGCACCTCCTCTAACACTTAACAAAGATCCTTCTGGAAAACCTGTTAATGTCAGTGCCTATAGAGGAATGATAGGCTCCCTGCTGTATCTTTGTTAATCCCTATTTCAAGTTCTTATCAATCACAAACAATCAAGATGAGAATTCCAAATCATATTCATTGATGAAATTCACAAATTACAAACTTTCTCTCACTACTCTCTCTCTAGAATAATGAA
This sequence comes from Arctium minus, assembly GCA_954870635.1. Classification (NCBI taxonomy): domain Eukaryota; kingdom Viridiplantae; phylum Streptophyta; class Magnoliopsida; order Asterales; family Asteraceae; genus Arctium; species Arctium minus. Next base: position 101,492,041 of record OX941081.1, on the reverse strand, counting down.
ACAATATGCTCTTCTCTAATCCGCTCTCTCTCTCTACAATCTGATTGATACTACAGATTACAAAGACAAACACAGGTATTTATACCCTTGACAATTACAAAGGAAAACAAACAAATACAAATACATTGACTTTGACTTTATTAACAAAAGACTTTGACTTTCAGTGAGAGTTGACTTTTCCAGCTTTGACTTCTTGAACTTTGTCTTCAATCTTTATGATCTTGAATCCAACAATTATGTGCTCTAACATTCTCCCCCTTTGGATCAAGATCATTACTAAAAGATTTAGCAATGCGATCTTCTCTAATTAAGCTCGATTTGATTAAGCTCCCCCTTTAAACAATCTTTATCTTCTCTTGTAATCTCCCCTTTGATACAAACAAAATATACAAACTCCCCCTTAACACGATGAAATTCTTCTTTGATAAGCTTTGTCTTCAAAAACTTTCAGCAATCTTCCCAACGTCTGATCTTCAAAAAATAGTAACAATCTCCCTCAAGATTATAAACAAACCACTTTCAGACATTGAAAGAAATTATCTTCATTTACACCTCTGAATGTTTTCTCCAACTTTCTTCAAATAAAATTTCTCCAAAATCTGCTTGCTTTCGAAATTCTTTGAACTTTCGCTTATCAACTTTGAACAAACTTCAATTCTGAAATATCTTTCTCCATATCCAATACAAATACTTCTTTCCGGACAATTCTTTCAGCTTTAACATTTCTTTGAAATACACATTTCTTGATATCTTCTCCCCCTTTTTGATGATTTGAGCATCTATATCATCAAAACTCTCTCCAAGAAATGTCTTTGACCATTCTGATCTGTCCAAGAGCCTCTGATTCTGTGATCCATAACCAAGTAATCATGCAGATCTTTTCAAATCTAGACAAAAATAAGAATATGTAACTCCTGAATCAACAAATGAATTAGTTAAAATGCCTGTCAGTAACACGAAGTCACTGTGTGTAACGAATACACAATATATAGGAGCTTTTTGATGTTCACTCCCCCAGGGCTTCCATCCAATCATCGAAACACCACAAAGGCAATTTCTATGAATGTTATGACAAAGAAACAAATTCTTTGTGTGTTCGTGCAAGTGTAGAAAGAATTAAGCACGATGATTGCTTTTATAAAGGCTCAACATAGTGTAAACCACTGAGACAACAGTAGATAAACACAGACTCAATGTGCATGATTGAAGTGCGAAGGTGGGGCAGACTTCCTTCTTTTTCAATATCCAGATTTTCCAAATGAAAACCAGATAGATAATATGCTGCGACCCCAGAAAATAATGAAACATTTTCTTTTTGAGAAGAAAATGAGTGGTTGGTGGGATTTAGACAAGAGTTGGCATGGGCTATTTGCCTGTTTCAATAACGTTCACCAAAGAGTTGTGAAACACTAGTAATGTGGTTGCCCGGCTCAGAAAGTAGTTGGTGCAGAGTTTGATATTCTTTTACTCTGATCTCACACCCTCTTTCTTTTAATCATTAAACGCACATCTAACCAAACTCTCTTTTACATTTTACCTAATCACACATCCCACACTCATTTCTTTTAGACTCTTTGTTGGATCATAATTGTATTCAAGATTAAAGGGTCTAAACTGTATTTATTTGATAGTTAAAGTTAAGGGTTTAAACTGCAATTGTGCTAAAGTTAAAGTTAAAGGGTTTAAAGTGTAATAAGCTAATAGTTTTAAGCTATTGGGCCCAAGCCCATTAAGCATTAGGAAGCCCATAAGGCCTAGGTATTTAAAGTTTTGTTTTAGTTTAGTTTTAGGTTATCTCTGATAATTTTCTAAATAGTTAGCCGTATTATTCTCTGTATTCAAAGGGTATCAAGAACACTCAAGGGTTTCATTGTTTATTCAAGGGATTGGTATGTTACTCTGATTTATATATCTCTTGATTATTATTGTGTTGCTTGATTACTTGTTTCTGTGATTATTTACCAACTAGATTAAATCTGTGTTTTGCGATTTCACTATTCATCGAAAATTACTATTCATCGAAATCACTGTTCATCGAAATCACTATTCATCGAAGTTACTATTCATCGAAATTTTTTTGTTCATCTGATTTCATGAATTAATGTGTTTATTGGTTCAAAGTTGATCTGATTAGTTGAGGTTCATGCTTCTGAATGCTATCTGATTGATTAATTGAATTAGAAAGTATCAAGTGATTGAATTTGTGATTTTGTGTTTTCTGGGTTTGCATGAATATCGACACTGTGTTCTTTAAATTTGAATGCATGAAAGTTGATTTTAATCTTTGTTATTGATTGAGTTGTGATCGTTACATGTTTCTGAGTGAAATAGTCTGGTTTGTGCATCTGTTTTTGAGTTCGTAATTGCTTTCTGGGTTGAGTACTCATCGTGTTCATCGCTTCTGGGCTGGTTAAGAACACACCGGTCGAACAATATATCGGTCTAAGACACTATCGATCCATACCTTGTATCGGTCGAAACAAATACCGGTCAAAGCACTCTACCGGTCGAATCTTTACCGGTCGAGCATAAGACCGGTTGTTACATCCTACCGGTCTAAGGAAGTCCCGATCGAAGACCCTTACCGGTCAAAGACCTCTATCGGTCTAAGTATTATCGGTCTAAGCATACTTCCGGTCGAACAAGTTACCGGTCGAATCAATTTTACCGGTCAAGCATAGTTCCGGTCTTGCCATTCGACCGGGTACTTGTATTCTCCGGTCTTGCCATTCGACCGGGTACTTGTTACTCCGGTCTTACCATTCGACCGGGTACTTGCTAGTCCGATCTTACCCTTCGACCGGGTACTTGCTTACTCCGGTCTTTCCTTCGACCGGTACGATTCATTCTCCGGTCTTACGTAAATCTGGGATAACACTCTTCACACTCAATCATTAAAGGATTAACTTCTTGGATAGGAAACACTGGTTAACGTGAATCCATAGAAGTTCAGTTAATCCTAGCACAAAGAACCCATATAATCCTAGAAAGCATTTGTTGCTCAACTGGTTTAACTATAGCAGTTAATGCTCATATACAAATGTCATATGTAAATATGCTCAGAAATATAATCATGAAGATATGAGCATTAGAAAACGTTGAAGTATTTTCAAACAAGTATATTGAATGAATGAACATGAATGCAAGAAACTTGTTTGAAAATCTGACATTGTATGAAAAATGATCAGAAATGAAATGATATAGCAATTAAACCTTATGGTCAAGAATAATGGATATAGTCTATATGAAACAAAAATATAGACATTCTTGAACTAAACGCTTTGAAATTAAAATACTCTCAAATTTCTATGAAGTACAAGCGGGGTGTCTTACCATCGAAAATATGTTACAATATGAGACATGGTAAGAACTATTTGAACAAGAAATCAAACCGGTGTGTCGGGCATTGAAAAAGTCGGATTTTTGGAGTTCGGGAGCACCCGGGCGACCATGCCAGCGATTGTGCCAGAGGGCACAATAGCCTGGCACTATCGCCGAAGCTAAAGAGCTCACGGTACATGCTTGGAGATTGTGCCAAGCGATTGTGCCACTGGCATAATCGCCAGGCACTATAGCCTGCGTGTACCTGTGGGTTAAATGTGCGATTTTCACCCATTTCCCTCATTTCTCATTTCTATCTTTTCTCCTTTTCTCTCCCAAACCCCAAAACCGAACCCTAACCTATTTTGGGGGTTTTTCCCTCCCCAAACCATATGATTCTAAATCATCTAGCTACTTGGGAGCTTGAGCCACTAAACCTCCTTCTTCACCTTCCTCGTCAAGTGCAACGGTTGGGAGCTCGGGTTGAAGTGTTGGATTGGGTATTCTCGGAAGCCTCTTTGTCTTCAAGGGTAAGTTTTCTTGTAATAAGGTTATAAATTCTACATTGGTGGTTTCTTAAGGTTCGATATCTCAAATCTTGGATTTGATGGTTTTAGAGAAATTAGGGTTTTGATCTTGTTTGTGTCAGGATCGAATTCTCAACAAGAATTAATTCTCAGAAACAATATCAAAGAAGTTTGCGGAATAACACTTTGATATTTAGTCAAAACAGTAAATCAACACAGTAGATATGAATAACAAACTGTAAACTTGTACTGAATGCTTTGAAGTTACAAGATTACACACTCAACCTCAATATTGATGAACAGGCTCACCAATACGAATTCTACTTCTCTAGAATTAGGATCTATGCCTTAAGGTTGATTTTTTCTCTAAAAGAATGAAAAACTGAAAAAATTAACTCATTATTCTAAGCTATACAATATATATACTGAATACAAAGATAATTACAATAAAAAAAATATCTTCAGTATATCTTCCATGTATATCTATAAGCTTCTATAATCTTCAGATTATCCAGCTGTCATTCTTTCCATCCGAATCTCTTTAGCAGCACTAACCATGATCAGCAGCATTAACTTCTTCTAGCAGCATTAACTACTAAGCAGCACTAACTACTAGCAGTACTAACTAGCTAAGCAGTACTAACTTTGTTCAAGCAGCACTAACTTTGACTAGCAGTATTAATAGTACTAGCAGTAGTAACACTCAGCAGTACTAACCTTTAAGTCTTCTAGCAGTAGTAACTTTGAACCAGCAGCATTAACCATACTTGATGAATTCTTCAGTTCCCAACAATCTCCCCCTAACTTGACTTTTAAGAAGAGAAGTCAAGTTCTTCAGACTTAATCTTCAAGATGCTCCCAAAACTCTATCATGGCCTAAATTCCAGTGTTTGCATTCAATCCCAAACTCTGATTGATGGTTCTTTGAATCAAGTATTTAGCCATTTCTGAATCTGGAACACACCTTAACTTTTTCTTCAGCATGGCATGTAGCTTCAATCTGCTATGATTATACACTCTATCCACTAGGAAGTATTCAGTGTGATTTAAATCCAAAGTCACTGTATATACTCCACTAATTTCATATAGAGTCCAACTGTTTACTGATTTGAAGACATCCTTGATCAAGTGCTCTACTTCTTCAGGTTTGAACATCATACACAGATACTCCATTACCAGTTTTGTAATTGAAATTCCTGGAGCCTTTAGAATATCTGCATACAACTTCATTCCTATCTCAAACATCTCTTCAAGATCTGATCTAGAGCATGTTCTGACAATTTTTGCCCATGTGTTGAACACTTCATGCTTTTCATCCTTTCTTTTCAGCCTTATGTATTCCTTTCCATCCACTGTCAATGTATCCCAGAGAATGACCTCAGGAGGCTTCACTCCTACAGGTTCTGCTGAAATTGGTTCAGGCACTTTGTCCATCACTACCATATACAAATTTACATCATCAGTGTTAGCTGGCTCTGTCTGTTTAGATGACTCAGGTGCCCCTTCTTCTTCAGCTACCTTCTCAGCCTCTTCTTCAGATACTTTAGGCTTCTTGATTGGCTTTCTCCTTGCCATCATTTTTGTTCTCTTTAAAGTCCTTAGACTTTCTCCCAGAGTGGACTCTTTCTTAGGAGGTGTTTCTTGCTCATCTGGAAATGGCTTTTGACAATCAAAGTCATTACTTTCTTTTATCCTCTTCTCCATCTCCACCCTAGCAGTTTCATTTCCCTGTAGCTTTAACATCTCTGAATCATAGAGCTCTTTGATCTTCTCAAAAGACATTTTGGAGAACATCTCCTTTTTGACTCCTACAGCACCTTTGAGAAATATAATCATCTTGTTCCTCTCTTGGGTACCTAGGAATGTCTTTGAGGGTTTTCTCTTCTTTGCAACTGTTTTCACCACTGATTTCTTCATACTTGCAGCTTTCTTCTGTGCAATTTCAGTTGCCATACTCTGTTGATAAGCTTCATTCAGTTCAGCAGCTAGAGCTTTTGCCATTTCCCTGTCCTTTTCCATCTGAACTCTTTCTTCTTTTTCAAAATCCTCCTGCATCTTTTTAGCTAGGGCTTCATCTGATTCAACCAACCTTTGCTTTTTGTTTGGTTGATCAGATTCCACCATTTTTGCTTTTCCTTTGTCTTTGTTGATTGCCTTCTTGCTATTATCTTTCTTGATCACTTCACCTTGTTCTTTGATGATTACTCCTTTGGTCTTTGAAGTGACCTTGGGAGTATCATTCTTGGCTTTTAGTAAGGTTTCTGCAATCTCAAGATCTGTTAGAACTTCTTTCACAGTTTCTGCTGCTTTATTAATGTCAGCAGTAGTAACTGTTTCTGCTGCTTCTTTTGTTTCTTTTGGTATTAAAACTCTTTCTGTTTCTGCTTCCTGCTCCCCCTCAACATTAAGCTTCCCCTCTCTTGTGGCTTCTTCCATGTTGATCTCCCCCTTTTTGGGAGCATCATTCTCAACTTTCCTTCTCCTAAGTTGGAATTGCTTTCTCTTCTTCCTTTGTACCAGACTGACCACCATCCTCTTCAGCTTAGCAATCTGTTCTTGTTGTGACAGAATGACTAGCTTCATTTCTTCAATATCTTTTCCTTGTTTGAGAACATCTTGATTGATGTTCCCCATTGTTTCCATCAATTCATAGTACGTATATCTGTCCTCACCCTTTCCAGAAGTGTTACCCTCCTTTGAAGGATCATTGGATCTTTTATTAGTGGAAGTCTTCTGCCTTGCAGAAGCACTATCCACCCCTGTGGTTTCTTGGCACCAGGGACCTTCAAATGATTGCTCATTCAAAGTTGCCATGGGGGAGGTCTTATTGATGTTACCACTTTCCTCCTCTGTACTAGCAGGAGTAGTGGCAGCCTCATCACCCATATGCTCTACCTCCTCCTCAGAGAGCACCTCCTTTGGGTTGGGAGACACCCTTGTGGTTTCCCTTTGGATATTCTCTAGGGGAGAATTCTCCCTTAGAGGGCTTATAGGCTTAGTGGGTAATGGTACAAGAAGGGAAGGAGCCTTCTTTACCTGTTTCCTCTTGTAAGTTTGTGTGATTGGAGAGGTTGGTTTTTCAAGAAGGGACTGGGGAATAGATTTTGAGAGGGAAGGTTGGGCTTGGCTAGCAGTGGGTTGGTCTAATGGGGGCCTTGACCCTGCTGCCATACCTTCATTGGTTTGGGACACCACCATCATTGTAGAGAACAATGGGGTGTCAACTCCTTCAGAGTCCCCAGCAGATCTTCTCATATTTGAGAAAACCTTGCCTTTGGGGGGTTTAGGTACATATACCCCAACAGGTTGAGGTATATCCGTCAATTCATGAGTAATGACTTCTTGAACAAACCTGGGATACATAAAGAAGCTCTTTTTGTTTCCCATGTTTGAGACAAGATCACTGAAAATCATTTTAGAAAAATTATACTTTCTGGTAGTGGCCAAGCACACCAAAGCATAAGCAATAGTGCTGCTGAACTCACTCCATCCAGTAGTCTTTTTGGAGATACAATGCATAAGAGTATGGACAAAGAAACGCCATTGGGGTGAAAATTTTGCTTTAGAGAATTTGAAAACTCCCAATGGGCCTCCATACCCCATTCTTGTAAGATTTGAAAATAGTTCATCATTTGGGATAGAGGTTATACCAGAGGCATCGTCTAGACGTAGACTGATGCGAATAACCTCTTCAGTAACCGTGAGTGATTGATCACAGATTCTTCTCTTGATCATCTGCACACCATTCTCAACAACAATGGTTGCATTAGCCCAGAACTGCCTTTGATGCTCAATATAGATTGTAGGGGATACAAGAAGAGCATGAGCAATGTGGCTTGACTTGAGGAAATCCACAATCTGATGAAATCCTGCAGCTTGCTTTGGCTTTTGTAGCATTGCAATCTCGTTGTGCTCGTCGATAAAAGTCATGGATGCCATTGATCTTAGTGAAAAGCTTGTCTGAAAACTTCGAACTTGAGAGAGAAAAGGTTTTGAGCGCAAGAGAACAGTATGCAAAGAGTCGTTATGAACTTTTAGGCGGGCAAAGAGTATTTATAGTATTCGGAACATAAGCAGTATTAACCTAGAGCAGTATTAACTAACTAGCAGTATTAACTGAAAGCAGTATGAACCACTAGCAGTATTAACTGAAAGCAGCATTAACCACTAGCAGTATTAACTGAAAGCAGTATTAACCACTAGCAGTATTAACTGAAAGCAGTATTAACCACTAGCAGTATTAACTGAAAGCAGTATTAACTGAAAGCAGTATTAACCACTAGCAGTAATAACTGAAAGCAGTATTAACCACTAGCAGTATTAACTGAAAGCAGTATTAACCACTAGCAGTATTAACTGAAAGCAGTATTAACCACTAGCAGTATTAACTGAAATACTCCTTTTAAACTTGCTAAACACTGAGTACTGCTATGCATATCCTGAAAAAGAAGATTAGTAACTCCAAGAATAATATACAGGTATAAAGCCACTTTTTGAGAAGGGGATTATTCAGTGTTGATCATTCCCACACTTGTTACCAAGAAACTGAATCTACCCACATCAAAAGCTTTAGTGAATAAATCAGCAAACTGATTATCAGTGTGAACTTTGACAACTTGAATAAGTTTCTTTTCATTACAATCTCTTATAAAGTGATACCTGATCTCAATGTGCTTTGTTTTTGAGTGCTTGACAGGATTATTCACAATGCTAATAGCACTGCTGTTGTCAATAAAGATTGGAGTGTGTAGAAAGGTTACCCCATAATCCAACATTTGATTCTGAATCCATAAGACTTGAGAACAACAACTTGCAGCTGCTATGTACTCTGCCTCTGTTGTAGATGTGGATACTGTGGTTTGTTTCTTGCACTGCCATGAGACTAGTCTAGCACCCAAAAACTGACATCCTCCAGAAGTATATTTTCTGTCCAAGTTTGCCCCACCTAGATCACTGTCTGAGTATGCTATTAGGTCAAAAGGTGAGTTATGAGGATACCAAAGTCCCAATCTGGGTTGCCCTTTGAGATATCTGAATATCCTCTTAACAGCTTGAAAGTGAGATTGCTTTGGCCTAACTTGAAATCTTGCACATACACAGACTGGAAACATTATATCTGGCCTTGATGCTGTGAGATACATGAGAGAGCCAATCATGGATCTATAATGATGCACATCCATATCCTCCCCCTCAAGATCTGCTGTGATCTGCTTGTGTGTTTCCATAGGTGTGCTGGCAGGTTTTGATTCTGAGAAATCAAACTTGGTTAGAATATCCTGCACATACTTGGATTGACATATGAAAATGCCATCTGACTTCTGTTGAACTTGGAGTCCAAGGAAGAAAGTAAGTTCCCCTATGGAACTCATTTTGAACCTTTTATGCATTAAATCCTCAAACTCCTTGCACATGTTGTTTCTTGTAGATCCAAAGATAATGTCATCAACATAGATTTGGACCAGCAAAATATCCTTCTTCTTTCTTTTAATAAATAGAGTCTTATCAATGACTCCTCTTTCAAAGTCATTTTCCAAGAGATAGGATGACAGAGTGTCATACCATGCTCTTGGGGCTTGATGTAGTCCATAGAGTGCTTTCTTTAATTTGTATACCCTGTCTGGATAGCTTGGGTTTTCAAACCCTGGTGGTTGACAGACATATACTTCTTCTTCAATTGACCCATAGAGAAAGGCACTTTTTACATCCATTTGATAGACTTTGAAGTTCATGTAAGAAGCATAGGCTAGGAATAGTCTGATTGCTTCTATTCTAGCCACAGGTGCAAACACTTCTTCATAATCTATACCCTCTTCTTGAGTATATCCCTGAGCCACCAGCCTTGCTTTGTTCCTTATGACAATACCTCTTTCATCTCTCTTGTTTATGAAAATCCATTTTGTGCCAATTGCTCTGTGACCTTTAGGAAGGTCTACCAGATCCCATACATCTTGTAGCTTGAACTGTAGCAGTTCCTCTTGCATTGCTTCTATCCAGCTAGATTCTTTCATAGCATCATGTGCCTTTTTAGGCTCAAGCTGTGGTAGAAAACAAGAAAGCACTGTATGCTGTTGATCTTGCATTTCCTGAAGCCTGCTTTGATGTCTAGTCATCATAGGAGAAGAGATATCTCCTATTACCAGTTGTGGAGGATGATTCTTTTGAACTCTGGTGTTATGACTAGGTTCTTCATTCAGTCCAGCCTCAAGATTAGATTCATGTAACTCAACTGAAGTGTTTTCAGATGCCACTTCATTATTTTCTTGAGTCTCCTTATCTCTAGTGTCTTCTTCACTCTGGCTTGGTCCAGTAAATGATTCCTTTTCACAGTCTTCAACAGAATTTACTGTGGATATGGGAAAAATCACAGATTTAGATAGACTTTCTTGAACTTGTGTGATCCCTGATCCTCCACTTCCTGTTCCTGTATACTCATTACTGAAACCAAAGGAGTTAGTTAGTGAATCAATGTCAAATAGCCACTGAGGTCCAGACCCAACAGGATTAGGTGTGTTCTCATTGCATTTGACATTGTCACTTTCTTCAATTATTCTAGAAGAAGAGTTAAAAACTCTGTAAGCCTTACTCTGAGATGAATATCCAACAAGAAATCCATCATCTGCTTTGTTATCAAACTTACCTAAGTGAGATTTGGTATTTAGAATTGTACAAGGACACCCAAAAGGTTTGAAGAAACCAATAAAAGGTTTTCTTTTATTTAAAAGCGCATATGGGGTCTTGTTCTTTTGCTTGACCACTAGAACTCTGTTTTGGACATAACAAGCAGTATTAACTGCTTCAGCCCAGAAGGTAATTGGCAATTTGGAATCAGCCAACAGAGATCTAGCAGCCTCTATTAGTGTTCTATTCCTCCTTTCAGCAACACCATTCTGTTGAGGAGTCCTAGGAGCACTATATTGCCTCTCAATACCTTTTTCTTCACAAAAGGTGTTTAGATCATGATTTTTAAACTCAGTTCCATTATCTGATCTAATGACTTTTACTCTTTGATTAGTTTGGTTTTCAATTCTTAGAATAAAGGATTTGATAAGACCACTTGTTTCATCCTTAGTCCTTAGAAAATATACCCAAGTAAATCTGGAGTAATCATCAACAATAACCAAGCAGTAAGATTTCTTGCCTATACTCATAACATTTGTAGGACCAAACAGATCCATATGCAGTAATTGGAGACAAGAAGAAACAGAATTTAACTCTTTGGTCTTATGAGAAGTTTTGTGTTGTTTGCCTTTAAGACAAGCAACACAATGATCATCACATGAAAAGACTTTTGAAGGTAAACCTCTTACAAGGTTATTTTTAACAAGATTGTTCATAGTCTTGAAATTCATGTGACACATCCTTCTGTGCCATAGAGAGGATTCATCTACAGAAGCTTTTGAAACAAGACAATTTAGAGATGAATCACTATCAACAATGTCCAAATCAAGACAATAAACATTGTCCTTTCTTGGAGTTCTAAGTAGTATCATGCTTTCATCAACTACCTTGAACCCTGGAGCAAGAATCATACACTCAGTATTAGTAAATAATATATTATGTTGTTTGTCACAAACCTGTGATACACTTAACAGGTTGTACTTTAATTGATGAACATAGTAGACATCCTCAAATGTCATCTTACCTTTGGTGACATTACCTTTTCCACTTATCTTACCACCAGTAAGATTATCTCCAAATGCAACATGTCCTCCATTGATATGCTTGAAGTCTTGAAGGCATGACATGTTGCCTGTCATGTGCCTAGAACAACCACTATCAACATGCCAAATGCTCTTTCCCTTGAGCTGTTGGTTGCCCTGCACATTAGATAAATCAATTAGTATGAATTAGGAACCCAAGCCAAAGTGGTCTTGGGTATCCCTTTCTCATCAAAATACTTGCATTCTTTCTTGACAAGATTTTTAAACTTTAATTCCTCATTCTTGGAGTACTTTGTTACAATAATAGGCTTGGAAATGTTTTTGCTAGATTCAGTACTTGTTTTAGAAGTACTAACTGCCTTGGTAGCACTTGCATGCTTAGCAGTACTAACCTTTGAAGAGGTATTAACAGTATTAGCAGCATTAATATTGTTAGCAGTACTAACACTGTTAGTACTTCTAGGCACCCACATTTTGACACTTTCTTTTAAAATCTTTTTCTTTAAAGTGCCTTTACTTTCAACATATTTCTTTATCACATGTTTCTTTCCAGCCTTCCTATAACCCATAGATTTTTGCACAAATCTTTGAAAGTTCATCTGTTGGTTAATAGGGTTAAAGTAACAATACTTAGCCAAATGATTCAACTTGCCACATATAAAACAAGGTTTTGGTCTATTGATTTTATTCAGATCAACTCCTTGTTTCTGAGCCCATTGATTATTCCAGTTTCTTTGATTTCCTCTTTTTAAACCAGAATTTAGGCTCTTGGCTTTATTGCAATCACACTGTTTACAAGATCCAGGATTCACAATTGTGGTTTGTTTGTAATGGACCTTGTTATCATTTCCTTTAGTCTTCTCTATCTCCTTGGACTTGACCCAGATTTTCCCACATCCCTCATTTGTGATAATATTGTTTTCTAATGGTATCTTTTTACTCACATTATTATCCCTGTTCTCACTGGCTCCTTTCTCAGTCAAATCCTTAACTACTACCTCATCCAAAGGATCTATCTTAAAAGCTTCTTCAGACAAGTCCTTTTTCTCTTTAGTTTCTAACAAGTCTGATGAAGGAGAAATATAATTGTTATTGTAAGGAGGGGGTGTATTGTTGTATCCAATACCAGGCTTCATCTTATCATGTATCTGAGCCTTTAGAAGAGAGTCCATTGCTTTTGAAGTATAAGAAAACTTGTCTATGTCAATCTTAACTTTTGACAGTTCCTCTTTCAGTCTATCATTCTTTTCTAAGGACTTAGACAGTTTGGTTTCTAACTCATTCTTTTCCCACTTCCAATAGTTTGTGTCATAAGAGTGTTGAAGTTCATTAGCTTGAAAGCCTTTGATTTGCTCTTCAAATCTCTCTACTATCAACACATAATCTCTTCTGTTCTTTTCTAATCTTTTGAGGTCATCACACATACTTTGATTGTGATCCCTGTATCTTGTAACAGTGTCAATGCAAGATTTAGTGCAAAGATTAGAACTTACCTCAGCGGGGATATCAGACACTTCTGCCATAAGAGCTTGGTTCTGAATGGCTTCCTCAGCTTGATCACTCCAGTCAAATCCCATTCCTTGTTGAGAAACAAGGGCTTGTGCAGGATTCTTGTTCAGATTGTATCCTCCATTCTGAGCTTGTTGATGGTTGTTGTTGTTTGGAACAACACTCCTGCATTCTCTAGCAAAATGTCCTTTCTTGTGACACTTATAACATTCCACCTTGGTTTTGTCAAAACCAGCTCCATCTTCTCTTCTTTGAGAGAAGTTATTTCTTCCAGTTCTTTTAATGAATTTCTTCACCCTCATGGATAACATGGCCATCTGCCATTTAATATCCATCTCCTCCAGATCATCAGGGTGAATTTGATTCAGATCATCATTAATCAAAGAATTGCTGCTATGACTGGACAAAAAGGCTTCAAAGATAGTTTCAGTGCCCTTTTCTGAACTTACTCCACTGGCAGTACTAACTGCTTTAGGGTTGGCAGTAGTATCAGTGGATGCTGAAAGAAGAGCAGCATTGTGAATATAACCAGAGGGCTTCTTCTTGGTTTCTACCTCAGTTTCAAAAACTCTTAGATCATTGTATAGATCATCAAGTTCTTTCTCTTCCAGATTGTCACTCTGTCTATATGAGACAGTGTACATAGTCCATTCATCCCCAAGAGATCTGAGGAACTTTCTGTTGATATCATCTTGTTCCATCTTCACCCCTACAGTAGCCAGTTCACCAATGAGTTTATTGAACCTATCAAAAGTTTGAGTCATAGACTCATTCTTTGTGGAAGTGAAGTTCTCATACTGCTGCTTTAGAACATCTCTTTGATTTCTTTTGATGCTCTTAGTTCCAGCAAATCTTTTCTCTAGAGCATTCCAGAGAATCTGAGCATCAGTGCAGTTGCAAAATTGATGCTGATATTCATTGGGAATGGCCAAGAGCAGAGTGCTCAAGGCCTTCATATCTGTTTGTCTGATCTTCCTCTCACCATCTGTCTTTGGTGGAGGTCTTTTCCCATCTGGTCCTATCCTTCCAGCTTCAGAAGGACCATTCTCAATGATATCCCACATTGAGTAGTCAGTGAGAAGAATATATTGTCTGATTCTGATCTTCCACATGTCAAACTCACTTGGTTTGAGCATTGGAACCTTAGAAACCAAAGTACTGCTTGATTCTGTAAGATTTTCCATGATGAATAACTGTTTCTGAGAGAGTTAGGCTCTGATACCACTTGTCAGGATCGAATTCTCAACAAGAATTAATTCTCAGAAACAATATCAAAAAAGTTTGCGGAATAACACTTTGATATTTAGTCAAAACAGTTAATCAACACAGTAGATATGAATAACAAACTGTAAACTTGTACTGAATGCTTTGAAGTTACAAGATTACACACTTAACCTCAATATTGATGAACAGGCTCACCAATACGAATTCTACTTCTCTAGAATTAGGATCTATGCCTTAAGGTTGATTTTTTCTCTAAAAGAATGAAAAACTGAAAAAATTAACTCATTATTCTAAGCTATACAATATATATACTGAATACAAAGATAATTACAATAAAAAAAATATCTTCAGTATATCTTTCATGTATATCTATAAGCTTCTATAATCTTCAGATTATCCAGCTGTCATTCTTTCCATCCGAATCTCTTTAGCAGCACTAACCATGATCAGCAGCATTAACTTCTTCTAGCAGCATTAACTACTAAGCAGCACTAACTACTAGCAGTACTAACTAGCTAAGCAGTACTAACTTTGTTCAAGCAGCACTAACTTTGACTAGCAGTATTAATAGTACTAGCAGTAGTAACACTCAGCAGTACTAACCTTTAAGTCTTCTAGCAGTAGTAACTTTGAACCAGCAGCATTAACCATACTTGATGAATTCTTCAGTTCCCAACAGTTTGGGATCTTGGTATTTTTATGTTTGGAGAATGTTTCCTTGTGGTTGATTATGGGTATTTATGGGTATTTATGGGTTGAAATGTTCGGATCTAGGTTTTAGAAGATTTCGGATTGAGGATTCAAGCGGCCTTCAAAAGAGCTCGTTGGGTGAAATCTAGATTTAGCCTAAATCTAGCAAGGTGAGTTCAAGTTGATTTGTGAAAACGTTGTACATGCCAAAATGTCTATTTTAAAGTGTTTTATGTGTTTTACATGAAATTATCAAATGTTGGGTTATTTGCTAATCTTTGATTATTTGAATTATATAACTTTACAAACCTTGTATAACACCCACATTTGGGGATTTTTGGGCATTTGATAAGTGTGTCACAAATGAATGGGTTTTGAGGTCTTATTGCATGAATGGATCTTTGGTCAAAGAAAATACACTTTTAAATGTATGTCGGGTTTTATGCATCATCATGAAATGGAGTGTTTTATAAAGTATTACTTGCACTTTTACGTGAGGTACTTGAAATAATGCTTATAGTCTCATTTTATGATTTTCATTCTTATCAGTAGTTAAGTTTGGAAAACACATGTCATTTGTGTTATGAGGCATTTTGGAAATATAAGGGTATAAATCATTTTGAAAATTGATTGCCTCAACTAATGTGGAGTTTTGTAATTATTTCACTTTTAGTCGCGGTGTTTACATATCCGTGGGTCGAGTGCGTTTTATTGTATTTTATTTCATTTACCAATGGGTCAATGGGTTGCTAAACCTGCGGCTTGGTATTTTTATTTGATTTGGGGTCCTTGGACAATTGTCTAGTTTTGGTAGCTCGATTTCGAGCCTTGTTGGAAATTTTAGATGTAGCTCGTTAGGTATCGGGTGAGATGTAAGTCCTACGAGCTGCACGTTAGGTATCGGGTGAGATTTAAGTCTTACGTGCTGTACGTTCAGGTACCGGGTGAGGTATAAGTCCTTCGTGCTCAAGTATTACGATATTGGATGAGGGGCTCGACATAGGAACCCGACGGGGTTGAACTCGAGTTTCCGTGGGTGTACGTTTAAAGCTACTGAGCCTGACATCCCTTGTGTGTACTTTTGTTTATATGACTAGCCATAACAACATAAAATGGGCTTACTTTGTGGACCGTCACATTTTATGGAATCGGGAATCCCTCGTCACCGAAAGGTGTTGTTTTTGGGTATTGAGTTTTATTATCCAAGTCTTCGGTGACATTTTGTATATTTGGGTTTTACCCTTGATTCATGGGTTAAGTATTATGCCCCACCCGTGTTTTGGGTGTTTTGAGATATAAGGTTTAACCGTATCTTCTTAAATGGAGAGTTCAATTTATATTTACGTTTTGCGTGAGTTTTGGATTAAGGCTAATTTATGAATGGGCGGCTTACATTGGTGTCATTATCTTCGAAGTAGTTGGTTTTGGAAAATGTCTAAATTGGTGTTCTTTGTCTAAATTGCATATTATTGGCAAATGAGTCGTTTTCTCTTGTAAGACGTATCATATTGAAGGGCTATAAATTTAACCGCATTCTTTCTCTTTTAAACGATTATTTTATATATGTTGAAAAACTCTTGAGCTCACTAGGCGTTAAGCCTAACCTTTTTATTTGTCGGCATGTGCATCAGGTTTCAAGGTTGGGAGTTGGTCCTAGCAATCCTATGAAGAGTTAAGCCTTGGGTTTGTGCAAATGTAAGTAGTTGGTGAAGTCTTCCGCAACATTGGAGATAGTAACTATGATGGGGTTTTAGTAGCACCCGTCCTTGTCATAGACTTTTGTATAGAATGAATGGTTGTATTGAGGTTAAGTCATAATTTGTGGTTGAAGATGATTTATTTATTGATGTATTTAGTAAATTTTTACTAAGTTGCTATTTCCAGATTTGAGGATGTTATAAGTTGGTATCAGAGCTTAAGTTTGAGAGATTTAGGTATTGATTTTAGGATGGCTAGACTCAAACTAGCGTTCTTATAAGCGAAGATAAGTGGAGTTGCACATTAGGTACCATAATATAAGATGCTTTGAAGATGACTAGACACTAGAAATGGGAAAATTGTCGGGGATCGCAAGGATGGTCATGTACGGTACGTTCATAATAGCACCTGGCCAGTGTTATGGTGAACCTACATGCTACATATATGCACTTGCGCTAACTCGAAATGATGACCGTTGGGGTAGTGAGAAAGTTTCTAAGTGAGTTAGCTAAGGAAGGATTGATGTTTATATCAAGGTCACCTGGGAGTGATAGTTAAGTGTGAGGAAGTCACTAAGTTGATCCTCTTGGGTCGGAAATCTTGGTTGGATTAGATCGTGAGTTTGTTAGACCGATTCTATTTCAAGGAGAATTCGTTAGTTTATCAAATTATTGAGTTTGTGGCTTTAAGATGTTTGATGCATCCGAATGACAATAGTATGTTGGGTTATTGGGAAGTGTAGTCCTATGATGTCGAGTGTCGATCAAAATCATGCACTAAATTTATTTCTGAAATAAATTTGCATAAATTGTTTCTTATGTTCGTAAAACAAAAAGTGGTTTATATTATAAAGTTTTGGTAGAGCATTTAACACGCTCCAGATTTTAAATTGTGAGCTTAAGCATTCATGAAAATGTTTTGTTGCACGTAATTGCAAATTGTTATAAAAAATCTCTTTATTCACGTCTCTTGTTTAACGCTATTTGCGGATATTGTAATATCTATGTTTTAATGTCATTGAGTATTGGGCAAGTAGCTATGAGATTTTAACTTAGGCATTGGATCTCCTCCACATATGTCAATGGTTTAAAAGGAAAAGTTATCCCCACGTGTTGAGTCGGAAATTCTTGAGAATTTTAGTTTGTGAGAACTTTGTTGAAATTTCATGGAGTATTGTTTTATGCGATGTCTTTTCATGCGTGAGTTTTAATTTTGCTTCTTTTAAGCTTACGAGTTATTTGGCGTCGTGTCCCATGTGAATTTTGTTAAAGGTGTCATTATACCTTTCATTACATTATAGGAGGAAACTCTTAGAAGATTAATATTTTAAGCATATAGTCGTCTTGCACACTTTGTTGAGAGATGAAAATTTGACACTGCATCATTTTAGCATTGATGAGTTTCGCGAAAAATTCAGTTGGGTCCATGGTGTCTCATCGTACATCATTTTGCGTTACATAAATAAGGTTGAAGCATGTGTTTATATATTTCTGCATACGTCTAAATGTAGATTTACTAATCGGTGTCATCCCACATGTTGTTTTGTGGAAATTCCCTTATCATGCAATTTATCTTTGGGCTTTATACAAATTTCAATCGTTGCATACCATTTGCATTTGGATTTAATTATAACGTTGGTATGAGTAAACATATAAAAGATTTATATCATTTCAAACAGGACGTTTATTCTGTTCATGTTTCAATCAATTACTTATACCGTTAGAAATTTCCGCAATGCATTTATTGAGTTAGCAATGTTTATATCGTTGCAGTTACTTTTTGGTCAAATGTGTTTATCTGTACGATCTGAAGCTTTAAACTCGACTTGAAACTTTACTTGTATTCCCACTATTTTACCAAGCTTTGAGGATTAAACTAATGCGTTTGGGATCGTTGTTAATTTTAGGCCACAACGTCTTTTGGTTAAAGAGGAAGGATTTTAAAATTAAAGTTGTGAATTTCTCTTTTGGAGTTGTACAAACCTTTATTGCGCGTGTTGTGGTGCATGAATCTATATTCTCTTATATGGTGTAAATTGTTGCGCATGTTTTATTGTTGTCTTTACTAACGT
Organism: Arctium minus; assembly: GCA_954870635.1. Classification (NCBI taxonomy): domain Eukaryota; kingdom Viridiplantae; phylum Streptophyta; class Magnoliopsida; order Asterales; family Asteraceae; genus Arctium; species Arctium minus. The sequence continues at coordinate 101,473,340 of OX941081.1, read as the reverse complement.
AAGTATTGCACAAACGAGTTTTTGGAAATGTTTTCATATGCGCTATGTGGTTAATCAACTTTGAAACCTATTGCATGGACGGTAGTGTATTTTTGCCGCACGTCTAATCGTTAAGAAGCTTTTTTATTCGAAAGTTTTATAAACTCAAATTGGCATACTGGTTGAAAAACCTTGAACTCATTAGGCCTATAGATTTAAACCCTGGTGTAAGAGCAGTTGTAATTATGGACTAAAGGAGTCATTGGGTTTTGAAGCGTCGGATGGTCTTCCTGGCGGTCAGTCTTGGATCTTGGGCTTCAGTGATGAATCGGTGCGCCCGATTAATGGAAATAGTAGACTTAAGTCTTCCTGGTTAAGTAAGGGGTGATTTTATGCTTCGGTGATCATGCGAGATAAAGTTTTAGGTAATTATTGGCGATTAGATTGGGTTTCGTTTTGGTGATCTGTCTGCTAGAGATGTAAGATTTGAAATTTTAGCTCTCGGTTAGGCGTCAACCTTAGTGCGACAACCCGTCTGGAATGGAATTTTGGACGAGATGCCCACATTTTCGAGGTCACCGTAGTCCTAGGCAACAACTTGTTTTCTTGAGGTCAATGGATCTTGGAATGGGTGGATATAACCCGGTTGGATTATGGAAAATAGTGACCTTTCGGTAATTGACCTTGCAAGGAGTTTGGGTAGTGAGGATTGAGTATCGAGGTACCAAGCACTTTTGTGGTGATAAGGATGTTGCTTTAGGAACGTCGCGAGATTTGGTGTTGAGTCGGAGTTGAGTGACATACGAATCTATGTTAACCGGTCACGTGAAAGACGTATTGGTGCATCTTGGAAGAATGTCTTTATAGACATTAGGAATGAACCAGTCGAAATATAAGGATTTTAAAAGTTTGGTTGCAATCCTTGGTGTTGGATTCGGAACCGTGTAGGTCCGAAGGAGATCGATCGGTGGAAAGTTGGGGTCACAAACTACCTGGAGGTAGTACTTGTCGTCCAAGGTTGGGAGACGACCGTAACCTCGTGGGTAAAGGTTCTCTTGGGAGTTAAGTGTCCGCTGGGTTATGAGTGCAATGTGCCCAAGAGAGACAGTTGATGGGAGTCTCAGTGCGAGAGTCGTGTTAGTGGTGTTGACAAATGGCTTAAGGTCGGTCCTTCTGCGGGTAAGATTTCATGGGAAATGTAGATTTCGAAGACGAAATCATTCTAACGTTGGGAGGATTGTAACACCCGTGATTTTTGGTAAGTAAATGTCACCCGAACATTTCTGTGGCTTGTAAACAGTGGGGTTTTGTTGGGAAATGTATTGTTGAAAGTCCCTCGGAGTATCGGGAGTTCGGGCATAGAAAAAGTCGGATTTTTGAAGTTCGGGAGCACCCGGGCGACCATGCCAGCGATTGTGCCAGAGGGCACAATAGTCTGGCACTATCGCCGAAGCTGAAGAGCTCACGGTACATGCTTGGCTATTGTGCCACTGGCATAATCGCCAGACACTATAGCCTGCGTGTACCAGTGGGTTAAATGTGCGATTTTCACCCATTTCCCTCATTTCTCATTTCTATCTTTTCCCCTTTTCTCTCCCGAACCCCAAAACCGAACCCTAACCTATTTTGGGGGTTTTTCCCTCCCCAAACCACATGATTCTAAATCATCTAGCTAGTTGGGAGCTTGAGCCACTAAACCTCCTTTTTCATCTTCCTCGTCAAGTGCAACGGTTGGGAGCTCAGGTTGAAGTGTTGGATTGGGTGTTCTCGGAAGCCTCTTTGTCTTCAAGGGTAAGTTTTCTTGTAATAAGGTTATAAATGCTCCATTGGTGGTTTCTTAAGGTTCGATATCTCAAATCTTGGATTTGATGGTTTTAGAGAAATTAGGGTTTTGATCTTGTTTGGGATCTTGGTATTTTTATGTTTGGAGAATGTTTCCTTGTGGTTGATTATGGGTATTTATGGGTTGAAATGTTCGGATCTAGGTTTTAGAAGATTTCAGCTTGAGGATTCAAGCGGCCTTTAAAAGAGCTCGTTGGGTGAAATCTAGATTTAGCCTAAATCTAGCAAGGTGAGTTCAAGTTGATTTGTGAAAATGTTGTACATGCCAAAATGTCTATTTTAAAGTGTTTTATGTGTTTTACATGAAATTATCAAATGTTGGGTTATTTGCTAATCTTTGATTATTTGAATTATCTAACTTTACAAACCTTGTATAACACCCACATTTGGGGATTTTTGGGCATTTGATAAGTGTGTCACAAATGAATGGGTTTTGAGGTCTTATTGCATGAATGGATCTTTGGTCAAAGAAAATACACTTTTAAATGTATGTCGGGTTTTATGCATTATCATGAAATGGAGTGTTTTATAAAGTATTACTTGCACTTTTACGTGAGGTACTTGAAATAATGCTTATAGTCTCATTTTATGATTTTCATTATTATCAGCAGTCAAGTTTGGAAAACGCATGTCATTTGTGTTATGAGGCATTTTGGAAATATAAGGGTATAAGTCATTTTGAAAATTGATTGCCTCAACTAATGTGGAGTTTTGTAATCATTACACTTTTAGTCGCGGTGTTTACATATCCGTGGGTCGAGTACGTTTTATTGTATTTTATTTCATTTACCAATGGGTCAATGGGTTGCTAAGCCTACGGCTTGGTATTTTTATTTGATTTGGGATCCTTGGACAATTGTCCAGTTTTGGTAGCTCGACTTCGAGCCTTGTTGGCAATTTTGGATGAAGCTCGTTAGGTATCGGGTGAGATGTAAGTCCTACGAGCTGCACGTTAGGTACCGGGTGAGGTATAAGTTCTTCGTGCTCAAGTATTACGATATTGGATGAGGGGCTCGACATAGGAACCCGACGGGGTTGAACTCGAGTTTCCGTGGGTGTACGTTTAAAGCTACTGAGCCTGACATCCCTTACGTGTACTTTTGTTTATATGAGTAGCCATAACAACATAAAATGGGGTTACTTTGTGGACCGTCACATTTTATGGAATCGGGAATCCCTCGTCACCGAAAGGTGTTGTTTTTGGGTATTGAGTTTTATTATCCAAGTCTTCGGTGACGTTTTGTATATTTCGGTTTTACCATTGATTCATGGGTTGAGTATTATGCCCCACCCGTGTTTTGGGTGTTTTGAGATATAAGGTTTAACCGTATCTTCTTAAATGGAGACTTCAATTTATATTTACGTTTTGCGTGAGTTTTTGATTAAGGCTAATTTATGAATGGGCGGCTTACATTGGTGTCATTATCTTCGAAGTAGTTGGTTTTGGAAAATGTCTAAATTGGTGTTCTTTGTCTAAATTGCATATTATTGGGAAATGAGTCATTTTCTCTTGTAAGACGTATCATATTGAAGGGCTATAACGCATTCTTTCTCTTTTAAACGATTATTTTATATATGTTGAAAAACTCTTGAGCTCACTAGGCGTTAAGCCTAACCTTTTTATTTGTCGGCATGTGCATCAGGTTTCAAGGTTGGTAGTTGGTCCTAGCAATCCTATGAAGAGTTGAGCCTTAGCTTTGTGCAAATGTAAGTAGTTGGTGAAGTCTTCCGCAACGTTGGAGATATTAACTATGATGGGGTTTTAGTAGCACCCGTCCTTGTCATAGACTTTTGTATATAATTAATGGTTGTATTGAGGTTAAGTCATAATTTGTGGTTGAAGATGATTTATTTAGTAAATTTTTAATAAGTTGCTATTTATAGATTTGAGGGTGTTACATGCGTAGGCTAAGAACATCCTGATGGCCTCAATACGTGCAACTGGAGCATATGTTTGTCGTAGTCTATGCATTCATTTTCCGATATCCTTTAGCAACAAGTGTTGCTTTGTTTCTTACAACGATACCGTCCTCATTCTTCTTGTTCTTGAATACCCATTTCGTGCCAATGATAGTTTTTCCTTCAGGTCGGGGCACAAGTTTCCACACTTTAAGCGCTTCCAATGGTTGAGCTCTTCTTGCATGGCTGTAATCCAATTTGGATCACAAAGAGCTTTTGAAACTTTTGTCGGTTCTATTTTACTTAGGAATGAATCATACAAACATTCATTTGCTGTTGCAGACCTAGTTTGCACCGGCTTTGAAGGATCTCTAATAATTTGATGTATTGGATGTTTTTTGGTCCACTTATATACATGAGGGAGTGGATTATATGTTGATTGATCATGTTGATCATCTAAATATCCATTATCCTCTGGCTCTAGTGGTTGGGCAACACTTCTATAGAGGGTGAGACTCAGGAAGGAGAGTGATCATGGTGTGGGGAAGTCTTCTGGTTGCAAGGACAAAGAGAGGAGTCTTCGGGCCATCTTTTGTCAGTTGCAACATTGTCATAGCCCCCCCCCCCCCATTAGTAGCGAGATGAACCGTGGTAATAAGACAGAAACAGGAGGTTTTCCATTTGCTAGAGCCTTATTCTTTCTTTTCGCTGCCATGTAGAGCTCAGAGTAAATGAGTTGGGCTAGATCAATGTTCCTATTGAAAAATAGGGTGTACATAATGGCTAGGATGGTAGGGTTGGCTTTATCTTGGTTAAGATCTAATCCAGTCCCTGAGTCAGATAGTGAGGACTCAAAGGTTACGAGGGATGATAGAATACGGCAAACAGAGGGTGCATCTGATGGGAGAAAATCAGAGAGTGCCTCTGCCACTAGTGAAGAAAGTAGGTCTACTAGTGCAGAGAGAGTGAGACATAGAGTACTTATGAGGGTGAAAACTCTGATCCCCTATTTGGCGAGATGATAGAGGTAGAAAAAGATGCCCTTATAGGCACACATGTGTACTTCCCTACCCCTCTCCCAGTGAAACCACACAATCTAGCCAAGGTGGTCCAGCACAAATGGATATTGAAGCAGAGGTGCACACCTCAAACCCTACAAGCGTTATTCCAAGTTTGATGCAAAATAATCAATATGAGCAATGATTTTTCAATCAAATCTCATATTCATTGATCTTTGAAATTCACATTACAATCACTATCAATCTCTACTTTATCTCACTAAGATATACAATATGCTCGTCTCTAATAAGCTCTCTACACACAACATTACATGGATAAAGGTATTTATACCACCTATATATTACAAGTAACACACACTAAACTAACAAGCTTAATAAAGTTGACTTTGGATGACTTAAGTTGACTTTGACTTTCCACTTTAAGTGACTTTGACTTTGCAATCTTGAGGCTTTGACTTGGGCTTTAGACTTTCAATCTAGATGATCTTGAAGACAACAATTTGTGCTCCAACATTCTCCCCCTTTGGATTCAAGATCATCTTAAAAAACAAATTAATCTTCAAAACAAATTCTCCCTCTATGATCCCAGATTTCAAGAAATACTAATCAAACACAGATTATCAAGAACAATTTTGTTTATTAATCACACAATCTACAATGATCCATATCCATTATTCTTGAATTCGATTCTAAAGCACTCTGTGTGTGTGTTTTCACCGTGTAGTCTTACCAAATCTGCGTGTGTGTTCTGTCTTCTAAACTCAACTAAGACTTGTTATATATATATGGTTAACATGACCTTTAGCAAAGTCAACTTCTAAACAACAAATACAAATACTACCGTACACTTTACAACAATTACAATTTATACCCTTCTTTTAATCTTGAATACAATTCAACTCTAACTCCTTCTTTGATTCAGAAACAAGTGAACTCCCCCTTTAGATAAACTTGCACTTATATTCAAATGAATTTCATCTTTAAAGCATGTTCTCCCCCTTTCAAGAACACTGTCCCCTTTGGGACAAAAACTGATCTTCTCAGATAATCAACATTCTCCCCTAATTGAGATGAAAATTGATAATCTTCACTTTTAAACTGATAATGATAGCAACAACAATCTTGAACATTGATCTCTCCTTCTTGTGATCTTTAATATTCTCTCCCAAAGACTTTAATAAAAATCATCATCTCTAGCAAATAAATTATCTTCAGTTGTAGCTCACTTTTCTCTTTTCAAAATATCTTCAAAGAAAATTTCTTAAATGTTCTTGAAATCTTGAACTTTCTTGACAATTTATTTCTCATTTCTTGACTTTCCCATAACTTCTTTTCCATTTCCTGACTTTCTCCAAAACTACTTTGTCATTTCTTGAATGTCTCCCCCTTTTTGATGATGTAAATCATAGAAATCATCAAAACTTCTTCAAGAAAAGTCACCATTTTGTGACCACTGATCTTTCCATATGAGCTTATGAACATCCGTTAATTCATGACTTCATCCGAATATTTTCAAATTCAAATAAATAGGAATGTAACCCTGAATCAACAAATGAATCAGTTAAAATAACTGTAAGAAGTATGAATCCACTTAGTACAACGAATTTATTGTACAAGGAGTTATATTGATATTCACTCCCCTAGGGCTTCCATTCAATCATCGAAAAATCACACAAAAAATTTCTATGAATGTTAAGACAAGAAAACGTATTGAGATAACAATAGTAATACACATACTCAATTGTGCATGATTCGAGGTCGAAGGTGGGGCAACTTTCCTTCTTTTTCAATATCCACATCTTCCGAATGAAGACGAAATAGATTATGTGTTGCGTCCCCAATCAAAGTTGAAATATCTTCTTGTTAAGAAAAAGATGAGTAGTTGGTGGGGTATAAATCAAGTTTTGGCATGGGCTCACTGGCTATTTCAATAATTTTCATGAAAGAATTGTGAAACAACAGTAATGTGGTTGCCCGAATCAGAAAGTGGTTGGTGCAGAGTTCTCGTATTCTTTGTTTTTATCATTTAGCTCACTTCTAACCAAACTCTCTTTTCCATTTTACCGCTCAGCATAATGAGGTTGTTCAATCGGATGAAATTCCTCCCCCACTCTTTGATTTTATCACCTCGCCTCTCGATCACTCGGGATAACTTCTTGGGTAGGAAACACTGGTTAGCGTAAATTCATAGAAGTTCTTTTAAGTCCTCGCACTGATCCCATGTATTTTGTCTTAAAAGCACAAAGTTGCTCAATCGTTTAACTTCAACAGTTAAAGCATAGTACATATGTCAGATGTATGTTTGATCAATAAGATAATCATGATGATTTGAGCATTTTAAAACAAAGAAGATTCTCTCAAAAACCTCCCTTTCTTCTTCAAAAGCTTTCTTGACATTTTTCTCTGATCAGATATTTCTTTAAAAACTCCAACCTTTTTCTGCTCTAGTCTCTTCTTATCCTTTTCAAACTCGTCTCTCATTTTCCAACACATTCTCTAACTAAGAAATCTTCCTAGAAAAATTACCAATCTTTTCTTTGAATGATTTTCCTTCAGTACCAAACTTAGCTTTCTCTTTCTCAAGCCTGTCTCTTTCTACAATTATTACTTTCTCAAAATCTGATTTTTGTTTAGAGAGCTTTGCATGTTTCAGATCTACTGCTTTCTTCTCTACAAAAGTCTTTCTTGAGAATTCAGAAAATTTCTTTGTAAACATTTGCCTGTCATTAGCAAATCCTTTCTTCTGGTTTTTAAATTCAGCTTTTTTCTTTTCAAGCTCTGATTTATCTTCGACAATCTGTTGCTCCAAGTCCGAAATCTTCTTTTTCAGATCCGCATTAGCACTTTCTAAACCCTTTCCTGTTTCCTTATTTCTCTTGACATAATCTTTTTGCTGGATTTCGACAATTTGAGCTTCGAAATCGGAGATCTTTATTTTTAACTCAGCATTTTAAATTTCCAATTCCTGTACTTTTTCTTCTTTTTTCTTGAACTTATCTTGACCAGATTTGTGAACTTCAAACCACTTATCACTATTCAAAGCTTCAAGAATTTCTCTTTTAAGCTCTTTTATCTGTTTTTGTATTCAACAAAAATTTTGAATAATTACCAGAACTAATTGCCTTTTTCAGATCTGCAATATGTACGTGAAGCCATTCACTGTGTTTATGAACAACAACAATTTATTTATTCCTTTCCTTCTCATAGTACTCAATCTGATTTTCCTTTTCCAGCAAGAGTTTGGTAATAGTTGTCTTGCTTTTGTATAATATTTTCTTCAAGAGAGATAGTCATGGTTTTAAGTTTAGCAATCTCTTCTTTTGATGACATCTTGAATTAACCTTCACTGATCGTTAACAAAAATCAGAATATTTGATCACACTTAAAAATTTGTCCCCCTCCGTAGACTTAGCACGGGGACTTGTCAAAATTTGGTTAAGTATAAAAGTCGCAAATCACTAAGAAGCACTTGTCGCAAAACACTATTAAGCACACCTGTCGCAGAGCACTGCTAGCGAGTTCTAGCTTGTCGCAAACAGAGGCTTGCGAGTTCTTGGCTGTCACAAGCTGAAGGATGCGAGTTCTGTACTTAGAAAAATTCACAAAATACCACTTCTCGTATGATTCCACTTGCATGTTCTACACCTATGAAAATTTCAGACAAAAAACTTGTCAGAATGCATACGAGTTCTATACTTAGAAAAATTCAGACAAAAAACTTGTCGCAAAGGGAACACTTGTCGTAAGCTTTGATGTGCGAGTTCTTCGAGTTGTCTCAAGCTGAAGAATGTTAATAGTAGCTTGTCGCAGATAGAGTCTTGCGATAAGTAACTTGTCGTAAGCCAAACCTTGTGAGTTCTGGACTTGTCGTACACCAATCTCTGCGAGTTCTTGCCTTAGAGTAAGGTCATGAATTCACAATTAAACAATGTATAAAGATTGACATGAGATAGATTGGGAAGGAAAATGATTGTATTATTCACAACCTAGAGAGAGAAAGAGTTTCTCTCTCTAGAACACTAAGAACACTTTATGTCTACATTGTGTAAACTGAAGTTACAAACAAACTACAAACATTCTCCTATTTATACCCTAATCACCCATTTACAACAAATAAGCCTCACCCTTATGCTAATAACAAAGCCTATTGCATTAAGGATTACTTTACAAAACTCTCTAAATACAATACACTAACATTCTCCCCCTAAAGTTTTGTAAATGAATCATCCCTTATCAACTTCAGCTCTTCTCACCCTTGATTTCTTTGAAAAAAAAAACTTTAGCGTTGCTTAAACTTCAAAACAACTCCGACTCCCCCTTGAAAGTAGCTCTTATTCTTAGAGTATTGTTAAGTCTAATTTTGTAGTAATCATTGTATTTATTTTATAGCTTTTACTGTTTTTTGTAGTGTAATATGTTTTGTAAAGGCTTGGGGTATTTAAGTCCCCTTATAGCCTTTGTGTTGTAACTTTGGACACGCACAATTCAATACATCTGAAAGTTTGCGCTTCATTACTTTCTCTCTCTACTTTCTCTCTCTAAGAATTAGTGATCTTGGAACTCACAATTGGTATCAGAGCAATCTGAATCTTGAGAGGATTGAGAGATTAGTGTTTTAGTTTCTGGATTTGTGAATTGAAGCAGAAAACTCGATCGATTTTCTTGATTTTTTCAAGAAAATCTCATTTTTTGCTTCTTCATCAAATTTGGACTGGTTTTTGATCAATCTGTGTTGAAATTGGTCTTAATTTATTCGTTTTTGCTAATCGATCTTATTTGCTTCTTTGTGTTTAGCATAAAAATCTTGTTTAGATCTTCAATTTGCAGATTTTGCATTTTCTGGAAAAACGACATTCTCGTTCTGTTCTTTGTCAATTTTTTGATTTTGTTGATTTTAATCGATTTGGTTAATCAAAAGTTGTTTGAAAGGTGTTTTCGTTATTAATTGTGTGAATTTCTTGTTTAAATTTCATAGTTTGATTTGTACTTGCGAAAATATGTGAATTGGTGAACTTTGCGTGTTATTCAAAGTTCTTTGCGTGTCATTCAAAGAACTTTGCGGGTTAATCATATACTTTGCGTGTTCATCTTGTGACTTTGCGTGTCATTCATAGTTCGCATGAATTAGTTGTGTTCTTGATTTTTGCGTTTCATTCTTAAGAGTTTGCGTATCATTCAAATGTGTTTGCGTATGATTCTTATGCTTTGCGCCTCATACATTCATTCTTAGGTTTTGTGATCTAACTCTTGTGTTAGAAAATTTTTCAGGTTTGCGGCTGTCTTTGGAAACGCAAAGCTTGTTTCTCGGTTCTAGTCTAACACGCAAACCATCAGTTTGCGTTTCTCTCTTCAAGTGAATAGTCAGTGCATCAAACGCAAAGTCTTTCACCCGCGAAGTTTCTCACCCGAAAAGTCTTTCACCCGCGAAGTCTCTTACCCGAAAAGTCTTCACACGCAAATATTCAATTTGCGTTCTCTTCAGCAAACGCAAAGATTAGTTTGCGTTCCCTTCTGCAATCGCAAAGTTCTGCAAACGCAAAGATCACTTTGTGTTTCACGAAGCAACCGCAAAGCTCACTTTGCGCTCCTCATTACAAACGCAAACAATCAGTTTGCGGGTCTCTCTTACTTGGAATTTTTTTTCTAAATTTTCTGACTTTTTCACAAGATGTCTTTGCAAGCACAGATCTACAAGAATGACCTCATGATGTCTTTGGGGTCTGATACTCGACCACCAGTTCTCATCAATGAAAATGAATTCGAACAGTGGCAGGATCGGTTCATCAACTTTATTGAAAGGCAACCAAATGGGGAGAACATGATGAAGTCACTGTCAGGATCGAATTCTCAACAAGAATTAATTCTCAGAAACAATATCAAAGAAGTTTGCGGAATAACACTTTGATATTTAATCAAAAAGAAAATCAACACAGTAGATATGAAGAACAAACTGTAAACTTGTATTGACTGCTTTGAAGTTACAAGATTACACACTCAACCTCAATATTGATGAACAGGCTCACCAATACGAATTCTACTTCTCTAGAATTAGGATCTATGCCTTGAGGTTGATTTTCTCTCTAATAGAATGAAGAAAAACCAAAGTTCTCTTCTATCTATTCTATACATATACTAGTCAAAAGATAATTACAATAATTAAACAAATCTTCAGTATATCTTCCATGTATATCTCAAAGCTTCCATAATCTTCAGATTATCCAGCTGTCATTCTTTCCATCCGAATCTCTTAAGCAGCACTAACCATGATCAGCAGCATTAACTTCTTCTAGCAGCATTAACTACTAAGCAGCACTAACCACTAGCAGTACTAACTTTGTTCAAGCAGCACTAACTTTGACTAGCAGTATTAATAGTACTAGCAGTAGTAACACTCAGCAGTACTAACCTTTAAGTCTTCTAGCAGTAGTAACTTTGAACCAGCAGCATTAACCATACTTGAGTTTTTCTTCAGTTCCCAACAATCTCCCCCTAACTTGACTTTTAGGAAAAGAAGTCAAGTTCTTCAGAATTAATCTTCAAGATGCTTTCAACACCTCTGATTCAATTTCCCAAATTTGGATCTAGGCCCAAACTTTGATTTACAGTTCTTCTCACCACAATCTTGGCCATCTCTGAATCCTTTGTACAAACCAGTGTAGCTTTAAGCATCCCTTCTAACTTCTCCTTGCTATGCTCATAGATTTTGTCTACCAGGTAGTATTCATGATAACAATTGTCAATAGTAATCATGTATACTCCACAGTTTTCAAACAGTATCCATTTGTCAATCTTCTTGAATATGAACTCATGCATATGATCTTTAATCCTATGGTGCACTTTTTCAGGCTCAAACATCATGCACAAGTATTCCAATGTCACTTTGAGAAGATTCTCTTCAGTACCTTTCAACACAGGTTCATAAAGTTTCATCCCAACTTTATATAGTTCTTCCATATCAGCTCTTGAACAACTTCTGATGACTTTCCCCCATGTTGAATAAGCTTCAAAGGAACCATCAGCTCTCTTGATTCTGAAGAAATTCTTTCCATTGTCTCTCAAAATATCCCAGAAGATGATCTCTGGAGCTTGCATAGAGATTGGAACAGCTTTCAAAGGTTCCACTATTGTCATGTACGGATCCATACTTTCATCTGTTTGCTTAGTGACCTGCTCTGGACTCTGTACTGGCTCTGTTGGGGATGTGACTGAAGGTTCTGCTTCCTTTTCAGTTTCTTCCACCCTAGGCCTTTTCAACTGCCTTTTTGGAGCAATTGATTTCACTCTTTTTCCAGACTTGGCTTCTATACCAACATTTCCAGGTTCTTCCTTCTTCTCTTCTGCTTCTTCTTTGGAAGGTGTGGTTTCCTCAGGGAATGGTTGTTGGATGTTGAGATCATGTCTCTCTTTCATCCTTCTCTCAGCCTCCTCCCTTTGTGCTGAATCCCCTTGAAGCTTGGCCATTTCCTTGTTATACAACTCTTCAATCTGAGAGAATGCCATGTGGGTAAACATCTCCCCCTTAACACCAATTGCACCTTTCAGGAAGTTTATCATTTTTCTTCTTTCCTGATTGGCCAAAAATGTCTTGGAGAGTTGTCTTTTCTGCTTTTGTTTCTGAATTGGCATCTTCTTAACTTGGAGTTTCTTGGCCTGAGTTGCTGTCTGAGCTGCTTCTTTCAAACTCTTTTGGTATTCTGCATTTAACTTCTTGGCCATTATCCTTGCAAGCTCTCTATCAGTTTCTGTTTGAAATTGCTCCTCTTTTTCCATTTGCTCTTGAAGCTGCTTTGCCATCTCCTCATCCATTTCAATCTGACTCCTCTTCTTTGAAGGTTGTTCAGGTTCAATCATCTTTCCTTTTCCTTTTATATCCTCCTTCATTTTCTTCTTTTGAGGTTCTCGTTCATTGATGACCACTCCTTTGGCCTTTTGAGTAGCGTTAGGAGTGTCATTCTTTGCTTTTACTAAAGTCTCTGCTATCTCCATTTCTTCCACAGAGAGCCCTATTTCTGCTGCTTCAGTTTCTGCTGCTACTTTTACTTCAGCAGCAGTAACTGTTTCTGTTTCCATCTCTTCCTCTGTCTCCCCCTCAACTTCAGCTTTCTTTTCAACAGTTTCCCCTTCATGCTTCTCCCCCTTGTTGAAAGAATCTTGAACTTTGTCCCTCTTTTTGAGTACAAACTGTTTCCTTCTTTTCTTTTGAACTAGCCTGGTCACCATCTTCTTCAATTTTTCAATCTGGACTTGTTGTGACAGGATCACCAGCTTCATCTCCTCTATTTCTTTTCCTTGTTTCAGAACATCTAGGTTGATGTTACCCATTGCCTCCATCAATTCATCATAGGTATATCTGTCCTCACCTTCTCCAGGAGTGTTACCCCCTATTGAAGGATCATGGGATCTTTTATTAGTGGAAGTCTTCTGCCTAGCAGAAGCCCTGTCCACCCCTGTTGTTTCTTGGCACCAGGGACCTTCAAATGATTGCTCATTCAAAGTTGCCATGGGGGAGGTCTTATTGATGTTACCACTTTCCTCCTCTGTGCTAGCAGGAGTAGTGTCAGCCTCATCACCCATATGCTCTACCTCCTCCTCAGAGAGCACCTCCTTTGGGTTGGGAGACACCCTTGTGGTTTCCCTTTGAATATTCTCTAGGGGAGAATTCTCCCTTAGAGGGCTTAAAGGTTGAGAGGGTAATGGTACAAGAAGGGAATGAGCCTTCTTTACCTGTTTTCTCTTATAAGTTTGGGTGATAGGAGAGGTTGGTTTTTCAAGAAGGGACTGGGGGATTGATTTTGAGAGGGAAGGTTGGGCTTGGCTAGCAGTGGGTTGGTCTAATGGAGGCCTTGACCCTGCTGCCATACCTTCATTGGTTTGGGACACCACCATCATTGTAGAGAACAATGGGGTGTCAACTCCTTCAGAGTCCCCAGCAGATCTTTTCATATTTGAGAAAACCTTGCTTTTGGGGGGTTTAGGTACATATACCCCAACAGGTTGAGGTATATCCGTCAATTCATGAGTAATGACTTCTTGAACAAACCTGGGATACATAAAGAAGCTCTTTTTGTTTCCCATGTTTGAGACAAGATCACTGAAAATCATTTTAGAAAAATTATACTTTCTGGAAGTGGCCAAGCACACCAAAGCATAAGCAATAGTGCTGCTGAACTCACTCCATCCAGTAGTCTTTTTGGAGATACAATGCATAAGAGTATGGACAAAGAAACGCCATTGGGGTGAAAATTTTGCTTTAGAGAATTTGAAAACTCCCAATGGGCCTCCATACCCCATTCTTGTAAGATTTGAAAACAGTTCATCATTTGGGATAGAGGTTATACCAGAGGCATCGTCTAGACGTAGACTGATGCGAATAACCTCTTCAGTAACCGTGAGTGATTGATCACAGATTCTTGTCTTGATCATCTGCACACCATTCTCAACAACAATGGTTGCATTAGCCCAGAACTGCCTTTGATGCTCGATATAGATTGTAGGGGATACAATAAGAGCATGAGCAATGTGGCTTGACTTGAGGAAATCCACAATCTGATGAAATCCTGCAGCTTGCTTTGGTTTTTGTAGCATCGCAATCTCATTGTGCTCGTCAATGAAAGTCATTGATGCCATTGATCTTAGTGAAAAGCTTGCCTGAAGACTTCGAACCCATAATCCAACATTTGATTCTGAATCCATAAGACTTGAGAACAGCAACTTGCAGCTGCTATGTACTCTGCCTCTGTTGTAGATGTGGATACTGTGGTTTGTTTCTTGCACTGCCATGAGACTAGTCTAGCACCCAAAAACTGACATCCTCCAGAAGTAGATTTTCTGTCCAAGTTTGCCCCACCTAGATCACTGTCTGAGTATGCTATTAGGTCAAAGGGTGAGTCATGAGGATACCAAAGTCCCAATCTGGGTTGCCCTTTGAGATATCTGAATATCCTCTTAACAGCTTGAAAGTGAGATTGCTTTGGCCTAACTTGGAATCTTGCACATACACAGACTGGAAACATTATATCTGGCCTTGATGCTGTGAGATACATGAGAGAGCCAATCATGGATCTATAATGATGCACATCCATATCCTCCCCCTCAAGATCTGCTGTGATCTGCTTGTGTGTTTCCATAGGTGTGCTGGCAGGTTTTGATTCTGAGAAACCAAACTTGGTTAGAATATCCTGCACATACTTGGATTGACAGATGAAAATGCCATCTGACTTCTGTTGAACTTGGAGTCCAAGGAAGAAAGTAAGTTCCCCCATGGAACTCATTTTGAACCTTTGATGCATTAAATCCTCAAACTCCTTGCACAAGTTGTTTCTTGTAGATCCAAAGATAATGTCATCAACATAGATTTGTACCAGCAAGATATTCTTCTTCTTTCTCTTGATAAATATAGTCTTATCAATGACTCCTCTTTCAAAGTCATTTTCCAAGAGATAGGATGACAGAGTGTCATACCATGCTCTTGGAGCTTGATGTAGTCCATAAAGTGCTTTCTTTAATTTGTATACCCTGTCTGGATAGCTTGGGTTTTCAAACCCTGGTGGTTGACAGACATATACTTCTTCTTCAATTGAGCCATAGAGAAAAGCACTTTTTACATCCATTTGATAGACTTTGAAATTCATGTAAGAAGCATAGGATAGAAATAGTCTGATTGCTTCTATTCTAGCCACAGGTGCAAAAACTTCTTCATAATCTATACCATTTGTCAGGATCGAATTCTCAACAAGAATTAATTCTCAGAAACAATATCAAAGAAGTTTGCGGAATAACACTTTGATATTTAATCAAACAGAAAATCAACACAGTAGATATGAAGAACAAACTGTAAACTTGTATTGACTGCTTTGAAGTTACAAGATTACACACTCAACCTCAATATTGATGAACAGGCTCACCAATACGAATTCTACTTCTCTAGAATTAGGATCTATGCCTTGAGGTTGATTTTCTATCTAATAGAATGAAGAAAAACCAAAGTTCTCTTCTATCTATTCTATACATATACTAGTCAAAAGATAATTACAATAATTAAACAAATCTTCAGTATATCTTCCATGTATATCTCAAAGCTTCCATAATCTTCAGATTATCCAGCTGTCATTCTTTCCATCCGAATCTCTTAAGCAGCACTAACCATGATCAGCAGCATTAACTTCTTCTAGCAGCATTAACTACTAAGCAGCACTAACCACTAGCAGTACTAACTAGCTAAGCAGTACTAACTTTGTTCAAGCAGCACTAACTTTGACTAGCAGTATTAATAGTACTAGCAGTAGTAACACTCAGCAGTACTAACCTTTAAGTCTTCTAGCAGTAGTAACTTTGAACCAGCAGCATTAACCATACTTGAGTTTTTCTTCAGTTCCCAACAGTCACTGACTCAGGGTCCTATGGAAACTCCAAGAAAAGTGATCCCAGCTACTTTGCGGGTCTATCATCCTTACAAAAACCAAGGGTTCGCGATTTAACAACCCGAAAACCATAAAAAAACTGAAATTAAAGCTAGAATAAACGAAATTAAAGAAAACGAAAACATACCTGATGATCGATATACTGATCTAAGTATAACCCAATACCCAATTTAAGAATCAAAGCACGAATTCACAATCTGAGTATTATGAATAGAACGAAAAAATACGAACATCAGATTGGAATCGAGAATACGAACACGATAATAAGCACAATCAAATTGAACACAATCAACAATAAACGAGGTTAATAGAATCAGAATCATACCTTTATTTCTCGAAAACAAAATCTGAAAGAGAACAGATTGGAATCGAGAACACAGAAAACGAAAGAGAGAATGAGGAGCCGAAAAGTTAGATAGAATGAACAGTAGGCGGGAAAAAGATGAAAATGAAAAGAAAACACTATTTATACTTAGAAAACTAAAACAAATCTATATCTAAAACATAAAAAAATAGAAATAATAATAAAAAAATAAAAAAATTGTAAAAAAATACCTGAAATCCTTTTGCTCCCCCTACACACATGCACAAAAATTAAACTGTTACTGAAATTAAAGCTAGAATAAACGAAATTAAAGAAAACGAAAACATACCTGATGATCGATATACTGATCTAAGTATAACCCAATACCCAATTTAAGAATCAAAGCACGAATTCACAATCTGAGTATTATGAATAGAACGAAAAAATACGAACATCAGATTGGAATCGAGAATACGAACACGATAATAAGCACAATCAAATTGAACACAATCAACAATAAACGAGGTTAATAGAATCAGAATCATACCTTTATTTCTCGAAAACAAAATCTGAAAGAGAACAGATTGGAATCGAGAACACAGAAAACGAAAGAGAGAATGAGGAGCCGAAAAGTCAGATAGAATGAACAGTAGGCGGGAAAAAGATGAAAATGAAAAGAAAACACTATTTATACTTAGAAAACTAAAACAAATCTATATCTAAAACATAAAAAAATAGAAATAATAATAAAAAAATAAAAAAATTGTAAAAATATACCTGAAATCCTTTTGCTCCCCCTACACACATGCACAAAAATTAAACTGTTAATATAGCAAATGTGTAGAAAAATCTGAAAAACATACCTGTTTAACTTCTGATCAACACAGATAGAAATTCTTACTTACTCCTCCTCAAACACAGGAAAAAAACTTTTTCAGATGAGCTCTCCCCCTTTAAAATTGCATAGACCATATCCAAAATACAGATACTCAAACATAAAGACATCAGTATGAAAGATGATCATATTTAATATAAATTTTGTAACAACTGAATATATAAATTTTTTAAACACTAAACAAATTAAAGTCTACTCAGTAGAATATCCCAGATTTATCAATCAGTTGAAATCAAACGGGAGTTGTTGGATACATAAACATGTTTCATTGTATATCAAGTTAAGACATATTCAGAGTCAAACACTTGCAGGTATCTATTCAGTGTGCTCGCATGCGATCTCTGATTAGCTTCAAAAAAAATGCAATTCTAAACATAAAATGAAGAAGATTGTGATGACATTGTAATCATATCATATACAGAAGATAACTTAGTATTCATGGATGCTAAGGATGAAGAGATAACGGATATGTTGTACAGAGATCTTCCTTCAAAAGATGTCTTTCCTGAAGTTTCTACTGCTCCTGAAGAGACTTCTGTTCCTAAAGATTCTACTGTTCCTGAAGAGACTTCTGTTCCTGAAAATTCTACTGTTCTTGAAGCTACTCCTGTTTATTCATCTCCTGTTGCTGCTAATGCTCCGACTACCTTTGCTCCTTCAGGTACATTTGAAGTAGGTCAGTCTTCTAGAGCACAAGATGTTGATCCTCCTGCTGAACCTGTAATTTCTCCAAGTATTCTAGAAGAAGGACCAGCTTTGTCAAGACGGGAGAGACAAAGAAATTTACAACAACGTTATATGGATTCACGAAAAAAGATCTGCCTTTCTTGAAGATTCTCAGAGCAATATTTTTGTTTCAATAACAAGACCGATCAACATCCATGCCATTCTTGGTGTAGAAAAGGAATCAGATGCCTATAAATATGAATATGTAATGCTTATCAGATGTCAACATCGTGGAAGGGATTTGGTTTCTTCTCCTCATCTGATAGTTCGGATTATCAAAGTTGAAATTCAGAGGTTGGTTAATATCTGGTATCCAGTTTTCGAGGTTGAAAGAAGAGACTGCAACCGTTATATCTTCTCAGAGGCTGACTTTAATGATTTATCCATTGACGACGTTGAGTTTCTGTATAATGAATTAAGGAATCAGTACTACAGGTCAAATGATATCTCTCAAGCTTTGTTTGTAATCAAAAGGTTTATAAGGCGCCATATCATGTTCTTCAGGGTTTTCGATTTTCAAATGGCAGCCGAAAGATTTCAGCCTGTGGTGAATTTTCTAAGACCTAACCGTAGCCTGCCAGACATTGATTCTTACTCGTTATTCACTATTCTTCAGGATCCACATGGAGTTGTATACAGGAATGCATCAGGTAAAAAGTGCTTCCTCAGATTTGAAGAGATAAGTCATTACTCCGATGGAACTTTGAAAGTGATCAGGCTGCAGTTAGATCAAAGATTGAAAGATGCTGTTAGAAGATTTATGGAAACGCGAACAAGCAGGATTCAGATAACAAATGATGAGATTCAACTTCTACGGAATGCATTGGATAAAATCAATGAGAGGTTGAATTTTCGCTCTACTCTACGACGATTAGAAGTGTTAATCGGGTTGAATAGACTACGTCAAAGAGAAGAGCATCAGTAATTCTACAAAGTCGCCTGAATGGTCTATGCTGTTACTGAAGATTGTTTTTAGAGACCACAACGCCAATGATTACTAAGGGGAGATTGTTAAGTCTAATTTTGTAGTAATCATTGTATTTATTTTATAGCTTTTACTGCTTTCTGTAGTGTAATATGTTTTGTAAAGGCTTGGGGTATTTAAGTCCCTTTATAGCCTTTGTGTTGTAACTTTGGACACGCACAATTCAATACATCTGAAAGTTTGCGCTTCATTACTTTCTCTCTCTACTTTCTCTCTCTAAGAATCAGTGATCTTGGAACTCACAAGTATCAACTGAAATATCAGATCTGATGTGGACAGTAACCTCGACTGAGTGCACATAAAGACAACTTTTAATCTTTAGTAAACCCAACACATTTCTTAACGCCCACAAGAATGATATGTGTGGATTATGACATGACACCCAAAGTGCATCTTCAGTATATAACCTCAAATTTGTCTTTGACCGCGAGTTGAATAGGAATTCAGCTTAAGAACTTAATCTGGTATGCTTGTCGGAGGATGCAACTTGTAGGAAACACTACTAGGCAGGGTAAAAGATTTATCTGAGGAAAAACTTGACAATTAAATCTCACAAGGCAACTTGTCGCAAAAATGGGTGTGAACAGTAACTTGTCGCAAAAGCTCAGAACTTGCAGAACAAATAAACTCGCAGAACAAATAACTCGCAAAGAACTATTCACGTTCTTTCACGCTAAACGTGATGTGCATGTTTCTGAAACTATCAGGCCTCTACGTGCGCGTTTTGAGAACTCCCAGGCCTCTACATGCGCGTTTTGAAAACTCGATAACTTGACTTGCGCGTTTGGAACTTAGAATAATTTGACAATATCAAAACTCTCTAAGAATGAAACTCGCAGACTGAATTATGCGCGCTTGAAGAATCCGTAAATACCTACTTGCGCGTTTTATCGAACTCGCAGGCTAAACTCGCATTCAGTTTGCGCGTTCCCCTTTCCTTGCGCGTTCATCCGCGTGCGTGTTCTTCAGATGATCTTTGCGCGTTCTTCATATGAATCTTTCGCGTTTCGTAGATCTTGCGAGAAGTCGAGTCTGAAAACTTGAAATCACCAAATCTTTCACATTTCTTCGAATTTTGAGATGAAAATTTATGAGCATGTTCGAAAAACACTTCTGAACAACTTTGTAGTTGATGATCTTGTCTAAAAACATCTCAATACCAGAATTCGATCACAACTCAGTGAAAAATATATTTCAAACCAAATACACTCAAAATCGACTAATTCTTCTAAATTTATATAAATTAAACAATATGATTAATTACAAATGATTCGACTCTAAGCATATAATCAATCTAGCATCAAATCTTGATCAATTAAGCTCCAAAATTAAGAATTTGAAATCCACGGTTACTGTTCATGCGACCATATTTACTGTTCATTGAAGAAATTGTGAATTCGATCGTTTCGATGAATAATTTCTTCGATTAGGCTCTGATACCACATGTAAGATCATGAATTCACAATTAAACAATGTATAAAGATTGACATTAGATAGATTGGGAAGGAAAATGAATGTATTATTCACAACCTAGAGAGAAAAAGAGTTTATCTCTCTAGAAACACTAAGAACGCTTTATGTCTACGTTGTGTAAATTGAAGTTACAAACAAACTACAAACACTCTCCTATTTATACCCCAATCACTCATGTACAACAAATAACCCCAACCCATATGCTAATAACAAAGCCTATTGCATTGAGGATTACTTTACAAAACTTTCTAAATACAGTACACTAACACTTAGAAAACTTTCAACAATCAAAACTCAAATAACTATGAAGCCTGCGAGTTCTTCAGATGATGCTTATGAGTTCTTTGAATCTTGCGAGTTCTTCATCAAGATGAACCCAGAACACGATTTTGCCCATAAATCTCTCAATTCTTGACGAAATCCTATGAAATTTTGCAGGATTGGTCACAATATCTATCTAAACATATTTTGTGACATCCGTCAAAATAACGTTTCAGGTTAGAACTGGACTGAACATGTTAGCATCATATGTTAAAAATGTCAGATACTAGAATTAGTATTTGAGGCCATGTTATTAGAAAAGTCTAGAAATTTTGCTTAGCATTCACTTAGATGAGTGAATTATCCACAAATCTCATAAAATGACAATCTTAACTATTTATATAGATGTATATATATACTAGCCATGTACGTACACAATGCGGCGGGAGGTAACTAAAATTGTCTTGTAAACCATGAACTTATAATCAATGCAATTGTTTATTAAAAACAACATCAAAAATAAATTACAATTTTGTCTATCAATTAATGAAAAACATGGCATCTAAGAACCAATTTTACATGTATCAATATTTTGAGAAATCATATTTCAAAAGTTCCTCTTTACAAAACAACATTAAACATTTCCTTGAAGGGGATTGGTAACCAAGTTTGTATTATCAAAATACGAACAAAATTCCATTTTGGAACGAACATCCAATTAATTTTAAAAGTTAGTTTTTCAAACATAAAGTTTTAAAATTTGATCCTCAAAATAGGAACGGATGATTTAACTTGTATTTATACATCAAATTCAGTAAGATTGATACTTACAAATGGATGCATATTTGGTTTATTTAAATTAAATCCAAGTGTAAGAGTACACAAATAATATGGTGATTGCTAAAAACAAATATATCTGGAAAGAATAACCTAAGAAAATTTATACCTTGAAAGCATCTCATCTTGAGGGTAAAATTAAGGTGTGAATAAACTACCCTGAACATATATATAAATAATTCTTGGTATTTGACCTTTGCAAGCAATTATGGCAGACCAGTAGTTAACTATTGCAATATTGGCAATCAAGGAAACATAGGTTCTTCTTATGAACATCAAGTGCTCATCTCCACGGCTTGTGCTATTCACAATTATTTTCGCACAACCTTCTACCGATTTAAGTTTGTCTGCCCAGTAGCCACATTCATATATTAATTATTATAGTTAACATAATAATCATACCAGAAATATAAACAAGATAAAGAAAGTAATGAAGGTTGGTACCTGTAATAACCATTTGTTATTTGTGATTTGTGAATTCGATGAGTCTTGGTGTTACAATTGTTATCCCAATATCTGAACCAACCTCGACACCGCAGTGTTTCAAAGAAGCTTATTAGTGCTGCCTTGCTATCCTGAGAGACAATAATGGAGTGGCCAATAACTAACACAAAATTCAGATAGGTATCTATCTAACAAAGGGTTCTTAGTTCTTACACGATAGATGCTTAACAGTTATTTTGCCTTTCGTCTTTCGTAAGTGCGGAACTGCATATTGGGTCGTATAAATCGAACCCCAGAAGTTTATTCCCTATAACCAAAACATTATACTTAATTCTTGCCAATTATTCGTAATTTTATAATAATAGAGTCAGAGTACCATGTTCGAAACATAGTCGAGATCAGAGACACATATTTGGTCTTGAACCCAACAGATTCCAACATTGTTTACCAGGTGATCCACTGTTGCAAATCCAATCTACAAAATTCTCAAACAAATCCAATATATTGTAATATCCCACTGAAAAGTGGGATATGAGATGTACATAGACTTGAACTCGAACAAACTTTTGATGTAAAGGCTAGTCCATTACTCGTGATTTTTTTTACAGCACGGGACTTTTGATCAGCTCCTCTATCTTTGCATATTTAACATAATCAACTATAGAAACAAAAATCCCTCTTTAGTCTTATTACTTCAACAAAACCAATCAAAATCATAGCAGATGTTAACTTTACCTTGAAGACTAATCGTTGGAAGTCATGCATCATTCAAATATTTCTATCATTTTGTCTTCATTCTTCTCATTTGATGACCAACGAAATAGCATAATGTGTTGATCCATGCTCCTCCTTTGAGTAGCAAATGCAATTGCACTTCATAGATTCAAAAAGAACACAGGAAAATCGTTGTGAACCTACAAGTACTTTACATCATATCATATGTTATACAATTACAAACATGTTTCAGGATCTCTAAAAAGTGAGTTCATCAGAACTTAACAACAATGTACAACAAAAAAATGGTTAGGGTCCATTTACCAAACGCTAATTGGCTAAGCCCTTATCGGGTTACTTTTATTCGGTGAGGATGGGATGGACCAAGAATCTTACCGTTTACCGGTAAGCTCGTAAAAAGGAAATATCAAGACAAAATGAATTCTCACCATCAGGAATACTATCGTATCATAGACTGCTCGAGTTAAAAATCTGTCAATGTCCTGTCCATAAGAACAACAAAGTAGGGTAAGTAGAAGACACTCTATGTGTATTGGTTTGACCCCAAATCAAAAGAAAACCCCAATATATTCATATTTTTATGAAAATACCTAGAAAAAATTTCAAAAAATAACATGTTTTTCACAAGATCAAACATACCCAGATCATTATGCACTAAGCCATTAACAATAACACATAAAACAGAAATAAATCATACATTGATGTGATTCTTGAGAAGAATAAAAAAAATATAAATATGAGGGAGATTCTGGAAGCCCATGAACCAGTTCCAAGTTCACCTGGTTGTTCCATGAAAAATATAAACTTCCACATACCAAATGAATCCAACTAACCTTAGATCTATCATCTTTTTCGAAGTTTCTCCTCCTTTAGCAAATGTAACGATGAAGAATCAGGGTTGATTTTGCTTTAACAAATATAAGGAGAACCATAGGAGAAATTGGGAACCAAAAGGTTACAAAGGTATGAATCTTCAATTCAAAATTTGAATTATTGGGAACCCAATTTCGGATTCTAGTCTGAAGGTTAAAAAAGTACTTTGCCGAGATAGAAAGAAACCTCCAAGCATCCCAAACTTGGTGCGGGTTGCCAGGATTAAAAACAGGGCTCTAATAACTTGTACTTCATGCATATCAACATGAACATAGTTAGGATTGGGCTTGATGTTCTTTCATCTTATTTGTGAAAGGAACTAAATTTACTGATGGGCCTATTATTTGGCTTAATTCCTTGGGCTCTTATGTTTAGGCTGTTTGTTTAAGATTCCTGGTCCATGGTTCCACCTCATTTTTATCTTCGATGGGCTTTAATGATTGGGCTAATATGGAGACTCCTTTATTGGATTATTATCATTGGGCATCTACTAGGAATTTGGATAAGAAGAATTTGGGCTCTAAAGTTTATTTTTGGCTTTGGATTTTTTGTTGCATTTGCAAGGGTTTTAGCTCTTTTTTAAGTTTTAGAGTTAGGCCTTTACTTGTGGTTTTTCCGAAGCATTTTTTAGGTCGTTGTTTTGTCTTGGGGTATGCCCCTCGTATCTTGTAGTTCCTTTTTTCTTTGAAAAAAGTTTGTCCTAGGGTTCTGTCTCCTTTTTCCAAAAAAAAAAAGATCGGGTCCTGATCTGTTGTAATCAGAAGACAAAATTCTTTAACATTGAAGAACGGGTCTTGAACTGAATTATTCAAGAACCATACTTGATCTCTAAGGTACGAGTCCTAGACTACTTTGTCTAGAAGTCATTAATCTTTGAAGTCCGGGTTCTAAACTGAAGTATTCAGAAGCCTACATTTTTTAACATTGAAGAGTGAGTCCTAAGCTATTGTACTTAGAAGTGATATAGCTTGACATTGAAGACCGGGTTTTGAACTGCTTTGTTCAAAAAACATTGTTTTTTGAATCATTGAAGACCGGGTTTTGAACTGCTTTTTTCAAAAACCATTGTTTTTTGAATCATTGAAGACCGGGTTTTGAAGTGCTTTGTTCAAAAACCATAACTCTTGCTCTCCCTAAACCTGTTGTACATGAAAAACAAATTTGACAGGTTTTGGTACCCACATGTATTTTGGTCTTGGTTGGTTAGATATAGGAATCCACTTCTCATTAGATTTAAAACTTTTAAGTTTACTTTTCTGAGAAATAATTCTGTAAGTTCCATACGAGTGATGAGCAAAGCCATTTTGAACAAAATCATTCTCTCCCCAGTAAGAACAACAAATCTTCTTTTGAGCCAACCTGATAAGATGATTAGCAGAATAAAACGTATCAGGTTTGTCAAAATATTTACCTTTATGTGCACTGTTCTTCTTAGCTTTTGATGTGGATGTTGATGATTTATCAATCTTCTTTTCATCAAGAGAACCTTTCACTCTCCAAACCATCTGTCCTTTCTTAGAATTATGCTTTTCAAAAGATTTGACATAAAAGCTTGTTGAACTATCAACAGATTTGTAATAAAATAAATTAGAAGGATGAATCTGATTTGATTTAACAATTTTTGATTTGACACAGTTATTTTTGAAAACATGTTCATGAATGGAACTTGAATCAATTTTAAAAGAACAAACTGAATCAGTTGAATTATCATAAGGTGATTGATTAATCACATCAGCAGAAATCTTATCCGATAATTCAACATTAACAACTTCAAGTTGTTTTATCTTTTTCAAACAAAATGTTTCTTTCATCAAGAAGTGTGTCAAACTTCTTTTTCAAATCAGACCCAACCATCTGTTTTTTTTTAAATGTCTGATGATAGAATAGATAACTTTGATGTGAGCTTAGATATTTCACTTTCAAAGATTTTACGTTCTTGCTCAAGTTCTTTTTCTAAGTTCTTGTTTTTCTCAGAAATTTCCTTGAAAATCCCAACATTTCTCTTTTCAAGTTTTTTCTTTTCAGCATCAAAAGACTTCTTTTTCTCTTGAAAGATTTGTCTTTCCTTTTCAAGTAAGTTTTGTAAAGTAGAAATCTGCTTTGGAAATTTAATAACTTTATCTTAAATAACTTTTCTCTCTTTAGCAAATATATCTCTTTCAATTATTAAAATCTTATCAACTTCGTATACTTTCTTTGAGAGCTTTATGCATATATGCTCCAAATCTTTTCTCTCTTGAAAAGTTTTCTTAGAAAAATCAGAAAATTTTTGAGTGTAAACTTCTCCAGATAAGCTTTGTCTTTATCTTCATGGATACTTTTCATTAGATCAACATTTCTAGCTTCCAATGCAAATATTTTCTCTTCAAAATCCTTAAACTTGCTATGTAGATCAACTGATTCGGATTTAAGTTCCGAAGATTTATTTTCAGTTGTCTTCTGTTGGCTTTGAAGATTGCTTATCTCTCTCTCTCTCTTTCAATCTAATATTTTTCTCTCTTGTTTTGATAATACCTGCAAAATCAGATTTAGAATCATTAATACATTTTGCACATTTAAAAGTTTTCTCAAGAATTACAAATTTAGATTTCAACTCCTGAATCTGATTTAGAAGACGTGAATTCTGAATCTTTACTTTATCCCGATCAACTTCTGTAGCAGGTATCTCAAGCATGTAAATTATTCCACAATCTCTGTTTGATATTACATTAGACATCTTTACTGAATTAGATGAAATGCTAAATAGAATGTTTGCTTGAAGTGATCATTCAAAAATATTAAGAAATAAACTTGACTTGATGAGTTAAACTTGGTCAACACTGAAACAGTAACTTCGAACAGAAAGCACGAAACTCCCAAATCACTGTAGAAGAGCTTCGTACAAGCAGGGTAATGCGCGTTCTTGGTTCGCGCAAATCAAGGCGTACGCGTTCTTGGTTCGCGCAGAGAGAGACGTGCGCGTTCTGAGTTCGCGCAAAACAAGTTTGTGCGTTCTTGGTCAGATGTGCGCGTTCTTGTACTTATAATATTTTTCAACCTTTAACTTCGTGCAATTCCGTTGCGTGTTCCTATACTTAGAAAAACATCTTCCAAATAAGAACTCGCAAACACTTCTCGTAGAACAATAGAACTCGCAAGTCACATAAATCAAAAACCAAACTCGCAAGCAGACGTGTGCGCGTTTCTACTTCTCGCAGATAGAACCGTGTGCGTTCTGATCAAGAACTCGCAGAACACCTAAAAATACAAAAACTGTTCATCATGCTCGTTCTTCCCTTCTTGCATGTTCTTTAATGTTCGTGTTCTTCCTTTACGCGAAAAACAGATCTTGCGTGTTCTTTAGAGATGAACATGAATTCGATCAAAAACTTTGAGAACCTGCAATCAAAGCACCAAAATGCACAAGATTGATCTCATGATGAATTAGAACACTTTTCTAATACAATGATACGACTAAAAACAACAAAATTACAGTGCAATCAATGAATTACAATGTTCAACTTTTTAAACCAAAAATACACAAAAAATTCAAAATTAAGTGCAAAACAGTGCAAATTTTGTGATCAAGTATGAACAAGAAAGAGTCTACTACCCAAATCGATCACTAAGAAGTCATTATATTGCACTAAAAATGCTTGAACAAGTAAAATTCAATCTAACAGTGTTTTTCTAGAAAACGTTCTGCGTGTTCTTCCAAGAATCGTGAAATTGATCAAATCAAAGTGTATCAAATCATTCTGAATAGATTGGTTTGTTCTGATACCAAATGTAAGTCCAAGATTTCAAGCAATTACAATCTAATCACACAATTAAGCACAAATCGTAGAGAGAGAAACTAGAGAGAGAGTTTCATATATCTGTTAAGTCACAAGTGATACAAGAACTCTCACAACATTGACACACACACTTATCTCACAAAGCTACTTCATTACTCTAATCCTTATAATGTACTCATACTTCTAAAGGTATATATATGGTCAAAGGACCATGTACAAAATACAAGGTAAACAACATTGACTGTGACAATATTTGACTTTACCACACTTTGATTTTTCTTTTTAAATCTTGGATACAACAATACACTAACAATCACACTTCTAAATTCATAAAAAAATTTTAGAATAGAGAAGTGGTTTGAACATTTAAGAAAACATTTTTCATGTTCGAAATTTGTTCTTCTTTCAAACAATCAGAGATCTAGATCAGAAGATAGTTACAAACATTTAAGCTCACCCTCAAATCATGATAAAATAAGTTAGATTCAGATAAGCTCCCCCTTGATATTTGCATAATATCCTTATCTCAAAAAAAAAATATTATTTGACATTTAAGACCACGTTATGAACTGTCGTATTCAGAAACCAATATTCTTTAACATTGAAGAACTAGTCCTAAGCTGATTTGTTTAGAAGTCTGTATTCTTTATCAATGAGACCGAGTTCTGAACTGTCTTATACAGAAACCAATATTCTTGCTTCCCCTAAACCTGTGGTACTTGTAAACCAGATTTGATAGGTTTTGGTACCCACATGTATTTGGGTCCTGGTTGGTTTGATTTAGAAATCCACTTCTCATTAGGTTTAAATCTTTTCAGTTCCTTTTTTTGAGAATTAATTCTGTAAGTTACATAGTAGTGATAAGCAAAGTCTTTTTGAACAAAATAATTTTCTCCATAGTAAGAACAAAAAATCATCTTTTAAGCCAACCTGATAAGATGATTAGCAGTAAATCGTATCAAATTTGTTGAGTTAGAATTGTATTGAAGATTAAAATGAGGGTCTGTATTGTAATTGTTGTAAAGTGTGAGTGTGTAATTGTATCTGTAGTGTTGTTGACCAAGTGCTAAGGTCATGTTGACCATATATAAAATAGGTCATTGTTTTGTAAGTCATAAGAACACACACGTATTTTCTAAGTATACACTGTGAAAACACACAGAGAGCATATTGTTAAAAGCAAGAAATATGTATATGGATTGATTTAGGTTGTGTGATTCAATAAAAGAAAGTGTTTCACAATCGTTTGTGTGTTAATTGATAGCTAGAAACTGGAACAACAATTGGTATCAGAGCTAAATTCGACAAATTTGACAAAAAAATGTTTACGCACTGAGTTTTAGAGTTCTTTGATTGATTTCTGATTTTGAGAGTGTTTTTGATTTGATTGTGATCGATGAATATAATAGAATGATTCTTTGTGGTTAAATTTCATTTTAAACTGTTTTGATCATCAAATTTGGTTTTTTGAAAATTTTTGAGTCGCATGAGTTCAAGCACTGTTTGATTATGAAAATGTGTGATTGAGTCAATTTTAGTAAAATTCATTGATTGTGTTTTTTTCTAATACTAATCTTGATTGATCTTGTGAGGTTACAACTCCTAATTCAAAGTATTGAATCGATTTGAGGCTGAATTTTGTATTTTTGGACAGTATCATGGAAGAACTCGCAAGATCCACACAATTCGAATGAAGAACTCGCACAAGCTCTAGAATTCGCATAGATTAATATATGAAATCCTCAGAATTCGCATAAGCTTTTATACGAAAAGTTGGTTGAAAATTATTCTAAGGACAAATTTCGCACATGCCTGTATGCGAAAAGTGAAGGATTCGTATATAGAGTGATACGAATTGCCAAGAGTTCGCATACTTTGTTGAATTTTTTTTAAGTATGGAATTCTTATCGATGCGAAAAATTTAATGTTTTTGAAAAAATATTCTAGGTAAAGATTTCACGTCTCTTAGTGATATGAATTGTTCATGCGAAAAGTTTGAAAGTTCAATTTTTTTAAGTCAAGAATTCGCATAACTCTCTTGTGCGAATTGTGAAGAACTCACATATAACTACATACGAATTCCTTAGTTTTCGTATATCTCTTGCGTGTGAATTGTGTAAGGCGTGCGCATTCTGAACTTGTTTTTAGTGTGTATGCGAATTCCTCAGGTCCTGCGAATTCTGGTGTTTGTTTTTATCCGAATTGCTTTCTAATCTCAGTGTTGTAAGAATTCTATACTTAGAAAGTTTTGGAAAATTTATTTTCTGAAAATTTTTAAGTTTTGCATCAGTTGATTCTTTTTGTCGAACTGACGATCAATTCTAGCTCATATATTTTACAGATATCAAGATGCCTTACATTGACGAAAAAGGAAATACTGTTTTGACAAAAAGAGATTGTGCTATCGCTTATATCACAGAGATTCCAGCCCTTAAAGCTGAAAATAAGAATATGAAAATTCAGAATTCATATCTTCTTGATCAGATTAATAAACTGAAAGAAAATTCAAAAGTTTTAGAGAAAGATTTTATTTGTTCAACTTGTATTTGTAACTCAAAAATCAATTTTACAGGGATCATTGTGTCAAAAGAAAAGGAGATTTCAAATCTTCAAACCAAGTTCAAGAAGTCTGAAGGTCTTAATGCAAATTTTACTTGGTCAAAGAAAGAATTAATGCAAAAAGACCTTGATGATCTCAGAAGAAGAACAAATATTGCTGGAGAAACATGTGATGGACTGAAAAAAGATAAACTCACAAATTTTCTCTGAAAGAGACAAATTGAGAGACAGAGTGTTTAGTTTTGAGGTTGAGATAAATATGTTGAAAGAGAAAGCAATCCAAGAGAAAGTGTTAGAGCATATTTTTTGGATACAAGATCATGAAGATTGAAGGTCAAAGTCAAGCAAGTCAAAGCTCAAATTCAACTCTCAAGCAAAGTCAAAGTCCTTTGAAATAAAAGTCAAAGTCTTTGTGTTTTGTATTTTATAAAAGCGCGTGTGTTTTGTTTTTCCTTTAATAGATATCTGACTTGAGTGCTAGTTAGAAGTAATTAACAGTTGCAAGTTAGAGAGAAGTTGAAAATGTACGCTGGGTTTGTAGAGAGAGAAAGTAATAGAGAGAATATTTGTATACAAAATCTATGATTGAATAGAAACACGTAATTTGACTGAGATTTGTGTTCATATTTTTAATTGAATTGTGAATAGAACTTGATAATTTGGGAATTAACAATTGGTATTAGAGCAGAGTTTGAGTGAAATCGATCAAGAGAATGGTTTTCGGCACTGTTCATTGAGTCGTAGATCAAATTTCAAGTATTTGTGTGAACTTGTGAGTTTTATTGATTATATTGGGTTCGAATTATGTTTTAGATCAATCTTGTATAGTTTTGGTAGAGTATTACACTGTAATTGATCATCAATATTGAAATTTCATGAGTTTTGAGTTCACGAGTTCTTTGCACTGTATTGGATCGAATTTGTATGCTTGAGTGTATTTTGTTGAAATTCTTTTGTCGAATTTGATTCTAGACGTGTTGGAGGTCATATTGTCGAAGTTTTGAACTGAAAGTCGAAGGTTAGATGGGATTTTGAGTGAATCGGAGGATATTTTGGCCGAAGATTTGAAGAATTCGCAGAATACTCAAGAACTCACATCAAGAACTCGCATATCTCGAGGAACTCACATAGAATTCCATGATTTCACATCTGGAATTCGCAGATCTATTTTTTTGCATAATATTTGATTCTGAAAAGATTCAAGTGTAGAATTCGCATATGTGTCACATACGAATTGTGTAGATTTTGTATGTGTGTGATGTGAGAATTGCCTAGAATTCGCATGCTTGTTTCGTGCGAATTCTCAGAATTCGCATAATCATTTTGTGTGAAAAGTGTTTGTTAAATTTTTCATAAGGACAGAATTCGTATAGCTTTGTGTTGCGAAAAGTCAAAATTCGCACAAGTCTTTTATGCGAAAAGCTTTGTGAAAAATCTCCAAGGATAGAATTCGTATAAAGTAGGAAAAAATTTCTCAGAATTCGCATCTAACTTCATACGAATTCTCAAAATTCGCATAGAGATATTATATGAATTTTTGTTTTTCAAATATCTTTCTAAGTTCAGAATTCGTATCAGGGTGATGTGCGAACAGTTTTATACAAAAAGTGTTTTATGCGAAAAGTTTGATGTGTATCTGCGAATTCTGAAGTGTTTGCATACTAATTCTGAAAGTTTGGTGGGTGCAAATTTTATAGTTGTGCGAATTGTAGTGTGTGAATTCCTTGTACTTCACTCTGACGTGCGAATTCCATACTTAGTATTTTTGGAAATTTCATTTCTGAATTTTTCTAAGTGTTTCTGTATTTTTCTGATTTCACTTGGACTAACGATCATTGTCAAGTTCTTATTGAACATTTTTAATAACAGGATGACATCAAGCGAAGCACTTGCAATCGGAACTAACGTAAAACCACCGGTACTCTTCAAATGAAAGTATGAGTAGTGGAAAGATCGCTTTTTGGGCTTCATCGATCGCAATGACTTAGGAGACTACATCAGAATATCTCTAAAGGAAGGACTCATGAAAACTCCAACAAAGACTCACACAGTTGTAGGAGAAAATGGAGAACGAGAAGAAAGAGGAGTACCTTTTACCACTTGAGTAGTATACAGATGAACAAAGAAGAAAACATAAAGATGCTAGATTTGCTAGATCTTTCATTCTACAAGGCATTCCCAATGAGATCTATGTCAAGATTGATAGTTACAACGCAATGGGCAAACAAATGTGGGATCAATTAGAAAAGATGATGCTCGGATCTAAGATAGGCAATCAACTCAGTGTCTCCAACTGCCTCAACAACTACGAAGAGTTCAAGGCCAATGAGGGATAATCTCTAGAGACAACTTATGATAGATTTGTGACTTTGCTGAATGAACTCAACAAAAACAAAGTCAGAAAGTCTCAGATAGAGCTTAATGTCAAATTTCTTAGCATCCTCAAGCATGAGGGGAAGAGGTTTACTAGACAAATGAAATAGATGAATGATCTGAACGAGATTCCACTTTCACGAGGTGTACGAGACTCTTAGGCAAAATGAAGAGGAGGTAGAGGAGATCAAAGAGGAAAAGAAAAAGGCTGAGAAGGTGGTTGCTGATCCGATTGCCCTAGATGTTAAAAAGAAGTCAGTGAACCTCAAAAAGAAGAAGAAAGTAGTAGTTTATGAGTTCGAGGATGTGAAAAGTAATGATAACTCAGACTCCGATGACTGTGAGAACTTGAAGCAGGCTATGCTGATGTTGACAAAAGCATTTCTGAAGAAATTCTACAAAAAGCCTGGCTCGAATAGTCAGAGGTATTGTTAGATCATGTTTAATCAAGTTGTAATAGTTAGTCCTTTGTTACGGATGTTGTTAAGTTTGACTTTTGTAGGAGTCAAGTAAATTGATCTTATATATAGTCTTTGTTAAGTCTAAATATTGTATCCAAGATTTAATTAGAAAAGTCAAACATGTAAAGTCCACAAGGTCTGTATATGGTTAGTCAGTATTCTGTTTATCTTGTCTGTGTCCATGTTCCCTGTGGTATAAATAGGGATATGGCTCTTGTAAGCTTGTAACTGAAGGAGAACACTTTGATCACATATTCAATACATTGAGAGCTTTTCACGTCTATACTTTCTCTCTCTACTTTCTCTCTCTATGATTTGGTAGATTTTGGGATTATCAATTGGTATCAGAGCATATCCAAATCAGAGAGAGGATTGAGATAAATGAATTTCGAATATGAGTTTGTGTTTTAAATCAAAATCTTGATCGATTTTCTTGGTTTTTCAAGAAAAACTCTTTTTTTCTGAATTTTATCAAATTTGATTTGATTTTTGGTCGATTTGATTGTAAAATGGAGTTTTTGGATTCGTTTTTGGTTATAGATCATCTTTGATTCACAGTGATTTGCAACATTTACAAGTTTTGATATTCAATTTGAAGATTTTTGAATTTTTGAAAAACACGAACGAACTGTCTGTTCGATCGATTGGAAATCGATTTCTGCGAAATTTGTTCAAAGTTTGTGTTTAAAAGATGTTATAAATCTGTTTTCAATCACAATTGCTCAAGAATGTTCATCACATTCGATTTATAAAGATCAGATTTAGATGTTTTTCGAGTGATTGTGAACCTTGCACCAGATCTAAACTTTGCGCGAGTTCTTCAACTTTCCGTCACATTCATCTCAAGAGAATCTGACTTTGCGCATCCTCGTATAACGCAAACCAGGGTTTGCGTCATCCAAGTCTAAAGAGAAGTCAACTTTGTGCTTCACGTTGCTCACGCAAACTAAGCTTTGCGTCTCTCAAAGCTCGCGAGAATCTGACTTTGCGCCATCAATGTCTCACGCAAACCAGAGTTTGCGCCTCTCAAGTCTAACGCAAAGCTTCTTTGCGCCTCTCGTCCATCTCGCAAACCAGGGTTTACGCCAACCCCTGCTCGGGCAACTCTCATTGTTCGTCACACGTCGATCACGCAAACCTCTAGTTTGCGCCATATCTGTATAAAAAAAAGTCTGAAAATATTTTTTGTGCCAGTGCTTGCTCACGTGAAATCATTCTTTGAGCCAGTCTAAGTGTTGGTGGTTGAAGATGTCGATACTGTACATGCCTAATTGAAGACGAACGAAATGATCTAAAATTGAAAATTTCAGAATATCTCAAGAGGATTCATGAGTTGCAACTCAAATTGTTCAACTGTATTAAAACTCCTGAATGTATAAATTGTACTAAAAATAGATCTAATTTTGCAGATATTCTTTATGAAAAGGAGAAAGAGATAACAGAGAAAGAAAGAGAGATTATGAATCTTCAAAGCCAAATGAAGACAACTGAACAGAAAACACCGGATCTGCAAGAAGAATCAGTTGAGCTTCAAACCAAGTTTAAGGCTTTCGAAGAAAATATATCTACATTGGAAAGTTCAAATATTGAACTTAAAAGGAAGATATCTGCATTGGTGTTAGAGAATGCTGAGATGATTAAAAGCATCCAAGCAGATAAAGCAAAATCAAAACAAGAGACATCTTCTTTTCTTCAGATGTCTGGGATTTCTAAGAAGACTCTAAGAGAAAAAGGACTTGGAGCATAGATGCAGGAATCTTTCTAAACAAGTGTCTGATTTTGAGAAAATTCTTATAAATGAAAGAGACACTTTTTCAAAAGAAAGACAAGTTCTTGAAGGAAAAATACCTGGTCTTCCCTCACAAATCTCTACTTTACAAGACTTTCTCGAAAAAGAAAGAAAACTTTTCAAAGAGCAGAAAAAGTCTTTTGATCTTGAAAAGAAAAATTACGAAAAGAGAAATGTTGGGATTTTTAAAGAAATATCTGAAAAGACCAAGAACTTGGAAAAAGATTTTAAGCAAGAACGCATATATTTTGAGTCTGAAATATCTATGCTCCAATCCAAAATTACTGTTCTATCTTCAGATATCCAAAAAGAACAAAAGGTCAAGTCCGATTTGAAACAGAAATTTGACACACTTTCAAATGAAAGAAACATTTTGACCAAACAGATAAAAGACTTAGAAGCTGCAAACATTGAAATGTCAGAAAAGATAACAGCTGATGTGATTGATCAATCACCTGTTGATAATTCAACAAAATCAGTTTGTTCTTTCAAAACAACTTCTAGTTCTATTAATGAGAAAAATGTTTTGAAAAACAAAAGTGTCAAATCTCAAACTGTCAAATCAAATCAGATCAGACCATCTAATTTGTTCTATATCAAATCTGTTGATGGTTTAGCGCGCTTTTATGTTTAATCTCTTGGAAAGAATTCAAGGAAAGATCATATTGTCTGGAGAGAAAAGGGTTCTTCAGGTGATGAGAAGAAGAAAGGCAAAGCATCTGCATCCACATCCAATGTAAAAAAAACAGTGCACGCACAGGTAAAACTTTTGGTAATTCTGATACATTTTATTCTACTAATCATCTTATCAGGATTGCTCAGAAGAAAATCTGCTGTTCTTATTGTGGAGCACATGATTTTGTAAGTAAAATTTTTAGTAATTACTGGTATGGTTCTTATCATATAATCCCCACACGAACTACAACTAACATTTATGGACCCAAATACCAGTGGGTACCAAAGAAGAAAATTGATTCTGTGTTGAAGGCACCACACGTCAAGGGGGAGTAAGTAAGACAATGGCTCTTGAGTAAATCAGCTCAAGACCCACACCTCAATGTCAAGAATATGGCTTCTAAGCACATCAGCCCGTACCTCAACGATTAAAGCCCTCTACTCCCGTAATATCATAAGAGATCGTATTCCATCACTTAAATGAGGACATCAACCTTCAAGGGGGAGTACACTCTTTCTACAATAGAGAGATATGATGGACTACATTCCAGAAGGAATTGTGGATCTCTATCCTAGACTTTTCACTGATAAATCTTTGTGATATGACGGACCACATTCCAGAAGAAATTGTGGATCTCTATCTTGTTTTAATTGATATATCTACTAATGCATAAATTATAGGGGGAGTACAGGTGATGGCTTCTGATCACATGACAGATCAGGACCCATTTTTCAATGATTAAAGAAGGATATTATGCTAATATCCAGGGGGATCTCAAAAGACATAAATCATTATATCATGTTTTGAGGGGGAGCTTAAAGGTAAATATCTTCTGATCTAGGTCTCTGATTGTTTGAAAGAAGGACAACTTTCGAACATGAAAAACAATTTCTTAAATGTTCAAGCCACTTATTATTCTCAAAAGTTTTTATGAATTTAGAAGTGTGCTTTTAAATGTTTTTCAATTCTGATCGTTAATGTTTAACTGACCGTGTGTTTCCAAAGATTAATACTTGTGTATTATCTTGTCCATATACTGTCAAGTATTCATACACACCGGTTCAGTATTTTATTTGAAATTGTTTTTACCATGTCTCTAAATGAACCAATTTTTCGATGGTAATACCCCCGTTTGTTTTCAAAGTTGATGAGTATCATTCATCTTTTCATATTTGTGCTTTCTTTGATAAATTGTTTATATTCGTTCATATAAACAAATTTCCAATTCTTTGATACCCTAACCATTTCTTTTGATTTGATCTTAATCATTGTCAGATTCTCAAAACATTTCTATTCTTTCTTGATTATTCATTCATATAAAGTTTTGAGAAATCTTAAATGTTTAAAATTGCTCAAATTTCATTTCTGATTTTTGTTGAGATTACATACACTGACATATGATTTCTTGTGCTTCATATCAAGAAAATCATTGACCAGCATGTACTTTTAGGAACATGGGATTCAATGTGAGTGCTTAATAGATCTTCCATGGATTCACGATAACCAGTGTTTCCTACCCCGGAAGAAATTCTTTGAATGATTGAGGGGAGAGGAGTCTAAAAGAATTGAGTGTGGGTGTGATTTGAGGTAAAATGAAAATGAGAGATTGGTTAGATGTGAGCTTATATGTCTAAAAGAAATAGGGTGTGAGAACAGAGTTAAAAAAATATCAGAACTCTGCACCAAACATCTTTCTGAGCCGGGCAGCCACATTACTGATTGGTTCACATTTCTTTGGTGAACATCATTGAAATAGGCAAATAGCCCATGCCATATCTTGCATTAACCCCACCTGCTACTCATTCTTTTATTAAAAAGAGAATGTTTCAAATTTTATGGGGAAGCAGCACATAATCTATTGGTTCTTCTCTTGGAAGATACTGATATTGAAAAACAAGGAAAGTTGCCCCACCTTCAACCCTTTCTCATGCACATTGAGACTATGTACAATCATTGTTGTCTCAGTGATTTACATATTTCGAGCCTTATGAAACACAATCATTGTGCTAATTCTTTCAAACTCAAGCACGAGCACACAGAGAATTTGTTTTTCTGTCAGAACATTCATAGATAAACCTTGTGTTTTTCAATGATTGAATGGAAGTCCTGGGGAGTCATCATCAAACCAGCTCCTTACATTGTACATTCGTTGTACATAGTAACTTTGTGTTATTGACAAGCACTTCTAACTGTTTCATTGTGTTGAATCAGGGTTACCATGTTCATTATGTCGGAATTTGAAAAGATTGGGATATATACAGTTCTTGATTCAGATGTTCAGATCAAAGGGCAGAGACAGTCAAATTTTCAGATAATGGGGAGATTGATATGTTCATAAAAAAGGGGTGAACAAAGATTGTGCTGAAATTAAAGACGTTTTGATGATCTTGATGCTCACAATCATCAAAAAGGGGGAGAATTTACAAAGATTCAATTTCAAAGCCGTCAAGAAGTTATCAATGTGAAGAAAGTCTTTTGAAAGAAATTCTTTGGCTGATTCAAAATGTCGTCAAGAAGATTTCAAAGAAAGTTCATTTGAAAAAGACTTATGAAGAAGTTCTGAGAGCTCAAATGTAATTCAAGTTGCTTCCGCTATTTCAAAGACAAAAGATTCTGATGAAAGATTCTTCATAGTTAAATCAAGTTTCAAGAAAGTTTGTTTTTCCAAAGACGGTTCAGAGATAAAAGTGATGAAGATTCAATATCAGAGATTCCTCAAAGCTGTTTAATTGTTCAAAGACAGTTTTTCAAAGATGAAGTTTCAAGTTTCAAAGAAGTTTCAAGAATTATGTTTCTTGTTCGAGACTTGTTGACTTTCAAAGCTTGAAAGTGAAAAAGACTTTTCAAAGGTTCTTCAAAGGCTGAAAGAGTTTCAATGTTCAAAGGTATCAGAGACAAAAGCTGAAGAATCAAGTGCTGAAGACTAGTTTCAGATTTAATTAGAAAAGTCAAACATGTAAAGTCTTGTTAATTCTAAATATTGTATCCAAGATTTAATTAGAAAAGTCAAACATGTAAAGTCAACAAGGTCTGTATATAGTTAGTCAGTATTCTGTTTATCTTGTCTGTGTCCATGTTCCCTATGGTATAAATAGGGATATGGCTCTTGTAAGCTTGTAACTGAAGGAGAACACTTTGATCACATATTCAATACATTGAGAGCTTTTCACGTCTATACTTTCTCTCTATACTTTCTCTTTCTATGATTTGGTAGATTTTGGGATTATCAGTCTTTTGTTATTTGTTAGAACAAGAATTGTATTCAAGATTAAAGTAGAGGGTCTAGTTTGTAATTGTTGTATAGTTGAGCGTTTTGAGTTGTAAAGTCAACAAATGTTGACTTAGTATAAATAATTAGGTTTCTTTGTAATCTTAGATACACACGCTCATTAGATACAACTTACAGATTGGGTAAGGATTCACACACACAAAGAACACAAACTACGTGAGACATGTAACTTGATGTTAGATCTGTGACTTGTTGTAATACTTGTGATTTGATCAATAAATTTGTCTTTGTAGATTTGTGTGTATATTGTATGCTAGTAAATCTGGGTCACAATTGGTATCAGAGCAAGAAATTCATCAATTTGAAGGTTTTCGAGTTCATATTCTGTTATTGAGTTTCTTGAATCAATTTTTGTGTAAAAGTGAGTTTTTGGTAAAATTACTTGTTGATTTGTGAACGAAAAAGGTAATGGAACATCTTTCTTGAGTTAAATTGGTTTTGAAAACTGTTTTTGATCATAAATTTGTTGATTTTAGAGGTTTTATGTTCGAAAATATGTTGAGTACTGTTTGATTGATTCTTATGTGCTAGATTGAAAATTTGATTGCAATATTTGAATTGGATTGATCTTTACACTAACTTGATTGCATCTGTGAAGTTACAGTGTGTGAATTGAAGAATTGGATCGATTTCTGCATTAAAATCGAATTTTTCAGTCTTAGAACTCAAGAACTCGCAAGATCTGAGTAATTCGTATGAAGAACTCACAAGATCTGAGTAATTCGTATTAAGAACTCGCAAGATCTTATGGATATTAAGATTTCACAGATAGATTTCGCATAGAGATTATTCTAAATTCGTTAAGTCAAGAATTAGCAGGACTGTGATCTACTAATTGTCAAAGAATTCGCATATATTTTTAAGAAAGTTCATTGAAGTACAAATTTCGTATAACTCTTTATACTAAAAGCAAAGAATTCGCATAAGAGATTTTTGCGAAAAGAATTTCTTTAAAATGTTTCAAGGCAAGGATTCGTAGATAGGCATATACGAATTCTGAAGAATTCATAATTGAGTCTTGAGCGAAAAGTTAGAATTCGCACATGCCTGTATGCGAAAAGTGAAGATTCGCAGAGTTTTTCAAAAATTTTCTTAAGGATAGCATTTGTATCTAACGAATTCTACTTGCGAATTCTCTTTGTGAGAAAAGTGTTTAATTGAAAATGTTTTCAAGGGTAGAATTCGCATAAGAGAAGCTTGCGAATTATGAAGAATTAGCAGAAAGCTTTATACGAATTCTGAAGAATTCGCATATGAGCTTATGCGAATTGCTAGAATTTTTTGTTATCTCTTGCATGCGAATTCCTATCTTGTGCGGATTTTTGAGATTGTTTTGCTAATTTCAAGTGTTATACGAATTCTAGTGGCTTTTTGTATGCGAAATGTTCTTTGTTTGTAGTACATGCGAATTTTGGACTTAAAGTTTTTAGAAATTTCAATTTCTGTAAATTTTCAAGGTTTATTCAAATTTTTGGATTGAAAGATCATTACTAGCTAAATTTTTGTTTGTGTGCAGATAATTCTCTCATCATGTCAAAAGAATTACTTTGCATGGGTTCCCAATCCAAGCCTCCGGTTCTGTCTATCGATGAATATTCTCAATGGAAAAGGAGGATGATTCAGTTCTTGAATCACAAGAACCGAGACTACATGACATCCATACTAAAAGGTCCACTTGAACCAGTTGTTATAGTACCTGGACAAGCGGCCACAGATACTTCTCCAGAAATTCCAGTGCGATATGTGCCTAAGCCATATCAATACTTCAGTGAAAGAGAGAAGGAACTCTAAAATATTGATGAAGAGGCCCTTATCTATCTCACCATGGCGATTCCAAATGACATCTACAACCCTGTAGATAGTAGAGAATCTGCTAAAACCATGTGGGACGAGCTGGAAAGACAATTCCAGGGTACTGAAAAGTCTATTCAAGCCAAAATGAACCAAAGTATAAATTCTTATGAAGGATTTCGTGTTAAAGAAGGGGAAGCATTTCTGGATACGTATACAAGATTCAATGTAATATTGAATGATTTGAGAAGAAATGGGATGAACAAGACTGTGTCTGAAATCAATTACAGGTTCATCAAGAACTTGAATCCTGAGTGGAAAAGTTATGCAATTAATATTCAGATGACAAAATACATGGCTCAAGAGGATGTAAACGACATCTTTATAACTTTATCTCAACATGAGGATGAGGTAAAGCAGTTGAATGAAGAAAAAAAGATTGTCAAAGATTCCATGGCCTTGTTGTCTGAAAGAAAGAAAGGATCAAGCTCTAAGTCCATTTCTTCATCTAAATACAAGTCAAAGAAATCCAGAGCCCTTCTCATAGAACTGACTGAATCTATTTCTAAAGATTCCTCCACTGAAATTGAAGCACATTCAGATGAAGATGTACAACAGTTTGTTGATCATCTGGCCCTCATCACTAAGCAATTTTAGAAAAGTTTTGGCAAGAAGAGATTTTCAAAGTCAAAGTATGAGGGTACAGAAAAGACATATCAGAGAAATACAAGCCGAGGTTTGGAAAGAAGGAAGGAAAAAGAGAGGATAAAAGAGATGAGAAAAGAGAAAAGAAGAAAGAAGAGAAAAGAAGAAAGAAGAGAAAACTGAGCCTAAGTTTGGCAGGTGTTACAATTGTGGTAAGCCTGGCCACTTCTCTAAAGATTGCAAGTTCAAACGTGTGAAGAATTCAGAGTACTATGCCAAGAAATATCTATTGGCAAAGAAGGCAGAAGAAGGGAATAGGAAGGTATTGACTATGACGAAACATTTGCACCTGTTGCAAGGATCGAAGCCATCAGAATCTTCTTAGCATATGCCGTGCATAAAAACTTTACAGTCTATGAAATAGACGTAAAGTCAGCTTTCCTAAATGGCGTTCTGCATGAGGTAATCTACGTGGCACAACCTGAAGGTTTCATTGGTACTCATTATCCTGATCATGTCTACGTGCTAGACAAAGCGCCGTATGGTCTTTAACAAGCACCAAGAGCCTGGTATGAAACTCTAACTAAATTTCTCCTAGCTTCTGGTTTCAAGAAAGGTACGGTTGACAGCACCTTATTTCTCAAAAGGAAAGGTGAGGACTTGATTCTCATTCAGATTTATGTTGACGACATAATATTTGGGTCGATAAATCAGAAATTTTGCAAGAACTTTTCTAAAATCATGGAAACAAAGTTTGAAATGTCGATGATGGGTGACTTAAACTTCTTTCTTGGTTTACAAGTAAATCAATTACCCGAAGGCATTTTCATTAATCAAGCCAAATACATAAAAGACATGTTAAGAAAGTTCAATATGTCAGATAGTTCTGTCATGAAAACACCAATGGCTACTGGTACACTCTTAGATGCAGATTTCTCTGGTAAACCTGTAGATCAAAAGGTGTATCGTAGCATGATTGGTTCTTTACTTTATCTGACTGCCAGTTACCCAGATATAAAGTTTGCCACATGTTTTTGTGCGAGATATCAATCCAATCCTAAAGAGTCGCACTTTAATGTTGTTAAGCGAATCCTTAGATATCTCAAAGGCACTCCTAATTTAGGCCTTTGGTATCCAAAGGATTCTCGTTTTGATCTAACTGCCTTTACAGATGCTGACCATGCAGGATGTAAGCTAGACCGGAAAAGCACCTCTAGATCATGTCAATTTATAGGTGACAAACTTGTAAGTTGGACCTCAAAGAAACAAAACTGTGTTTCAACATCCACTGCTGAGGCAAAATATGTAGCTACTGCTAGCTGTTGTTCGCAAGTCCTTTGGATGAAGACACAGTTAAGGGACTTTCGGTACAACTACAAGCGCGTGCCTATTTATTGCGATTCCAAGAGCGCAATCGCCATAACAGCTTACCCGGTTCAGCATTCAAAGACCAAGCATATAGATGTACGTTATCACTTCATCAAAGATCATGTAGAAAAAGGTGATATCGAAATGCACTTTGTTCAAATGGAATTCCAGTTCGTTGACCTTTTCACCAAGCCGTTGGATGAAAAGAGATTCCAGTTTCTAATCAGCAAACTTGGAATGTTGAACATGTCTTCTTAGACCTTACTCATGATTCGAGGGGGAGTATTCTAAATTTTAATCTTGTGTTTTATATATTTATTCTCCAACGGTTGCTAATGATAGAGGAATCATTTTCACCAATGATTACCACAATTTCTCTTGTGTGCAGGATAATTCAAGTGACAATGACTTCTAATGACATCTGATTACAATCCGCACTTCAGTGTTTTGTTTTCTTTTTGTTTGCTGTTTTGATTTAAAAAAATATTATTATTAAGTTGAGGGGGAGCTTAATTGTTAAAGAGCGTAAATGCCAACCACTTTTAGTTTGAAGGGGAGAATTGTATTGTCAAAACGAAATGTCTTTGACTTCTCCAAATATTTATTCTTCTTGTTTATTTGTGTTCCTTTGTGCTTTCATGTACAAAAGGTTATTGAACAGCACATTCTTTTAG
This sequence comes from Arctium minus, assembly GCA_954870635.1. Lineage (NCBI taxonomy): Eukaryota > Viridiplantae > Streptophyta > Magnoliopsida > Asterales > Asteraceae > Arctium > Arctium minus. Next base: position 101,430,247 of record OX941081.1, on the reverse strand, counting down.
GAAAATACATGGGATGGGATGTTTGAGCTTAACTGAACTTCCATGGATTCACAATAACCAGTGTTTCCTACCCTGGAAGTATTCCCTGAGTGACTGAGGGGAGAGGGGTCTAAAGATTTGAGTGTTGGTGTGTGAAGAGGTAAAATGGAAAAAAGAGATTGGTTAGAAGTGAGATTTAAAAGATTAAAAGAAAGAGGGTGAGAGAACAGAGTAAAAGAATATCAAACTCTGCACCAAATTTTTTCTGAGCCAGGCAGCCACATTATCTAATTGGTTCACATTCTTTGGTCATCATCATTGAAAAAGGCACCTAGCCCATGCCATCTCTTGCATACAACCACACCAGCTACTCATTCTTTTCTCAAAAAGAGAATTTTTCATATTTTCTGGGGACGTAACACATACGCTATTGGTTCTTCACTTGGAGGATACTAATATTGAAAAAGAAGGAAAGTTGCCCCACCTTCGACCCTTTCTCATGCACATTGAGTCCTTGTATAATTTGTTGTTGTCTTAACAAGTTTACATACTTTGAGCCTACAATAAAAAGCAATCATCGGTGCTTAATTCTTTCATACACATGCACGAGCACACAAAAATTTGTTTTCTGTCAGAACGTTCATAGATAACCAAGTGTTATCCGATGATTGAATGGAAGTCCTGGGGAGCCAACGTCAAAAACAACTCCTTATATAGTAACTTTGTGTTACTCAGTAAATGTGTGTTATTGACAGGCATTTCGAACTGAGTCATTTGTTGACTTAGGGTTACCACTCATTATTACATGAATCTGCAAAGATTGAAATAATCACTCTATCTATCTGGGGGAGACTGCTCTTATTTCCACACAGGGCTCTATACATGAAGACTGTGTTTAACTGTTGATTTGGGGGAGAAAATTCCTAGTTTGTTTTTGAATTGTTTTGATGATGCTGATTCTGACCACTCATCAAAAAGGGGGAGAATACAAGATAAGAATTTTTGAAAGACTGCTGAAGAATTCAAAGATATCAAAGTGTCTGAGCTCATTTGATCTATCAAAAGTCTCACGGAAGATGATCGTCAGAAGGACACTTCATTTAAAGAACGAGGAAGATGAAGACTGTAAGCTACAAATTTTGAAGTTGTAAACGTCATATCAGATACAGTTTTCAAGAGAAGTGAAGACCCGAATATAATTGAATTTTTTTTTAATCTTGAATCCAAAGAGGGAGATTGTTGGATCAGTAATTGTATTCAAGATTAAATTGAATAAGGGGTCTAGTTTGTAATAGTGTTTAATACCTTAGGGGGTATTTTAGCTTATATCTAATACTGATTAGGTACACTCATCAAGAGGTATCTATACATTAAGGAGGCCATATTCTCTGTATTGTACACGCATCAAGAGGTATCTGTACACCAAGAACACATACACGTATTTATCTTATTAATCAAGAGATCTATGGTATATTGTTTTGATTTATTCATCTCTTGTTCTTTATTGTGTTGTGTGTTTATTTATCAACTATAATCTGGGTTTAACACAACCCATTTTAAATTTTTGTTTATTTTTACAGAAAAATTTGTCTAATCTTGGTTGAGTTTTGTCAAAAACTCCTCTTGGATAGCTCTCTAAGTTACTCTCTCTTGATGACCTTCCTTTCGAGCATTTACTGCCACAGAAACATTAGTTTTGTCAATTTTGGGCCATTTTGCCTTCTGTTGCCAGGTGAGCTTTTCTTGAAAAGGTTTTATAAGATTGACAGGTTTTGGAGCTTTGGATGTTTGAGTGATCTTGATCTTTTCATTTTTTAATTTTTCAAGCTCAAGAGAAGTCTTTGCTTGAAGACACATATCCAAAAAATCAGAGCAGATGGGTATTCCTGTAGTTCTCCTTTTGGGAGCAACTATTCTGTTAAGAATACCAGAGGGTAGCTTACTTTCCTCTGGACCACAGATAACCATATCAAGTTCCACAGAATTTGCCTCATCACTGACAGAGGAGGACTCATATTCTGATTCATAATCTGTATCGAGAAAGTCCTTGTGAATGAGAGCATGACTTTCTGGAAGTATGTTGCTTTGTCCATTTGTAGTGTCCTTGGGAGCATTTAGATCTTTTGAAATACATGGGATAACCATAGGAACACTAAGACAATTTAGAAGATCTTGCTCAAAAATTTCTTCTACTTCAGAGATTAGATCAGGATGGTTGAGAACGTGATTTTCATAGGTCTTTCTCAAGTCACTTTCCAAAAACCTTTTGAAGAGTTTTTCTTCCACAGAGGCCGGAACAAACTCTAGTGCATCATACGACAATTCCTTTCCAGGAACCATCATGCACATAAAAACCATTTGGGTTTGTGTTTCTGGATGACCAAATCTGAAGACCCCTATCTGCTTTTGAGACAGATATTTATTTGGAATAGATTTTCTCTTTGATGAGAGAGTAGATGGTAAATCATTGTTCTCATACAATACATTCACCATCTGCAGAGGTTTCCTCAGATGTAGTCCTTCAGAGGTTCTACGCCTCTTGAATGTGAATAATAGGTTTGGAAGACTTGGTTTTAGAAATTGTCCAGGGCAGAAGATATTTGCTAAAGATTTGTTCCTTTTATTTCCAGTGTAGTGGTCAATGTCATCGAACCCTATACCTGTTCTACCAATCTGGGTATTGACTTTTTCATGGACCTCTTGAGCATCCAAATATCTCTTAATTAGGAGATCTCTGTGGAACAGATCTTGATGAAGAACTTCTCTTTCTTTTTGGAAATTTGTTTTATAAGAAATGGCGTTTAAGCGATCACTCTCACAGTTCTTTAGCTCTTTAACCTTGTCTTTTAGGGCTTGATCAAGTTTGAAAACATTTTCCTTTAACCCTTTCTTTTCAGCAATATGCTCAGAGACAAGAGATTTTCTTTCAAGATAAAGCTTATCCTTTTCTTGAGTGAGAAGCCTTGTTTCTCTCTCAAACAAGGTCAACTTCTTTTCTAGCTCTGACCACATGTTTTTATAAGGAAGAAATTTGTTTTGTAATTCTAGAAGTTTGTTTTCAGAGTCAGAGTTATATGAGTCAGAAGTAGATACCTCACTCTTGTTATCAGAAGAGTGGACTTCTGCCATTCCACATAAGAGTGCATTGTTGTCCCCTTCATCAGAGGATTCATTGGTCTCAAGGTTCTCTTGTTCTGCCATTAGGGATCCCTGAGTGTAATACTCTGCTTTCTTTTTGTAGAAAGCAACGTCTCTTGTGGGTTTCCCTTTAATGGCAGGGGACCTACACTCTTCCGCGAAGTGGCCCGGCTTCCCACATTTGAAGCAACCTTCAGTTTGTTTAGGGGCTTTATCACCACCTTTGTCGTCTGTCCTCTGTCCACTCCTTTCTTCTTGCCTCTGATCTCTGAATTCTTCTCTCCCATACTTTCTCACTTCACCGTATCCTCTGCTTCTGTCGTCTCTTTCCTCTCGTTCTCTATACTCTGGCCTTTTCTTAAGACCCCTATTGAATTGTTGGGTCATAAGTGCAAGTGTCTTCGCCAGGGCAGCCATATCGATTTCCTCCTCAGATCCTTCCTCACTTTCACTCTCTACCACTAGAACCTTTTTCTTCTTTTTCTTCTGTGCATCCTCAACACTCTTTTCCTTCTTACCCTTGTCTTGTGCTTCTGTGACATTACCCACCAGTGCTAGAGGACCACCGACAGGGGTCATCAACTTCGATATCCTGTTTTCTTGACTGATCAATGTCCCAAAGAGTTCTGAGATGGACCAGACATCAAGATCTAGTGTAGCTTGCATGGACATGGTTATATGAAGCCATTCGTCATTCAGGCTCTAAAGGAATCTGACATTGTTTTCCTCAGAGGTTCTGTGGATGCCATATCTCTTGCACTTGTTTATCAAGTAGTTGTATCTGTTGTATGTGCTTTGGATGGATTCCCCCGGCAGAGCCTTAAATGCGAAGTATTCAATAATGCATAGAGCTCTGTTGTTCTTGAGGGTTTTAGCACCACCCTTAAGCTGTTTCTCTAGTTCCAACCATAGGTCCTTTGATATTTTACAGGAATCAAGGGACTTAAAGATGTCGTTTGGGATAGCCATGATGAGTAGTCTTTTGGCTTTCTTTGTAAGTTCATGCAGGGCACTTTCTTGTTCAGTCCATTCATTCAAGGGCTTGGGATGCTGGTATTCAGGAACTTCAGGGGTATTTACGGTGGTAGGAACACGAGGAACTGTGGTCATTGGAATGTAAGAAGGGTTCTGAAGAAACTCGACCAAACCTGGATCCATACCTTCGATAAAGTGCACCATCCTGATCTTCCACAGAGGATATTCATCCCTCAGTAGAGTAGGAGGTTTTGATTGAGATCCTGCACTGAAATAGTTGACTGGGTTCGCCATTTTCAGATAGAGAAAGAGAAAATAGAGTGTGAAATGTTCTTTAGAAAAGATCAAGAATGCTCAGAGGGATGAGTATTCGGTATGAGAAAGATAACAACCAACAAATAAGCTTTGAATTTGTCTTTAGCGGTTCAAACACACATGCTTTTGAATCTACGTCAAACAGGTTGAAGTAGTTCCAGAAAACAGAGTATGTTTATTAGTGGGGATCAAGGCAAAGAAACAGACTCAAACTACTACCTAGAACCTGGGAATCAAGTATATAACAAGATCCTTTGATATTAAGAATCAATGTCTGCTCTGATACCAATTGTTGATACCAACTGTTGATCCCAATAAGGATGTTCTTTACTTGATGGACTTTTTACTACACACAGATTGATAAATAAGAGTGCGGAAGCGTTTTTAGTACGTAGAAAAAGTAGAACATGCAAGGTAGTAGACACACAAACAATCAACAAACAGAATCGTAAGATATGACAAGAATTTTACTCAAGACACTGTTTCATTGATTTGCTCTAAGAACACCAAGAACACGCACTGGTGTGTGCTAATATTCTTAGGGAAATACAATCTCTTAATCAGAATGGTGTGTGTGCTCGCATGCAAAAACTCAAGGTGGTGCTCCTATAATATACAAGAAGGATGCACACCGCAGTACAAGACAAAGGCTGATATTTCATAAACGGAATGCCACCTGGAAAGTAAAACAATCGTGCGCCGCAGAAAATGATCTGGAAATCTTCGTACAGCAGGCTTCACATGTTCTGCACGTGACCTTGTCTTGAACTGAGTTCGCCAGTCTTCGAACTGTCTCCAGAGGTTAGACATCATAGACGCTCTATGAGTGCTCACAGAAGGTCTGTGATCTAAAGATCATTATCAGGTTATGAAATCTCTGGCAGATTGTCGACAGAATTATCTGAGCTTTGTCTTCTACGGAGACTTGGTCGTTCTTCAGCACATAACGGCAGTTCCTATACTTAGCCTATTTTTCAATACTTCTATACATTGAAGTTGGAGCTTGTTTGTCCAGATTCTAGTTTCTAAACACAATTAAACAAAAAAAAAACACAAACAAGAATCAATTACCTGTTTGATTTCACTTTCAAATTCAAGATTACAAACTTTCTCTCTCTATAACTTCTCTTTCTCTCTCTAACGTATTCTCTCTCAACTATACAACTTCTTCTAATCTTACAACTGAATACCACACTTACAAAAAAGAAAAACAAAGCTATTTATACCAACAACTAAAACAAAGAAAGTAAAATACAAATACAATACTTTGACTTCTATTACAAAAGACTTTGACTTTGATGAGATTTGACTTTCTCAGCTTTGACTTCTGTCTTTTTGATCTTGTATCCAACATATTTATGCTCTAACAATCTCCCCCTTTGGATTCAAGATCACTGTTGAAAGATCTAGCAATTCAGTCTTCACTTTAAGCTCTGTCAGTACAATCTCCTCTTTTTCTTTGACGGTATTCTTTCCAAAACTATCTTCAAACGATTAACAATCTCCCCAAAACATTCACAACATACTTTCAGACTTTGGAAAGAAATTATCTTCAGAATCTGCTCGAATTGCTTTAGCAAATAATCTTCAAAGTAAAATTTCCTCAAATCATCAGAAATTCTTTGATCTATATCAAATCTTCAAATCTTTACTTTGAACTTTTCTGACTTGGACATTTTTGACAATCATCTCTCAAAAATTTATCATTTCTTCATACCATCTCCCCATTTTTGATGATTTGAGCATCTATATCATCAAAACTTTTCTTTCAAGAAATGTCTTTGACCATTCTGTGACACCTGTCAAATTCTGAATATTAAGGTTAGCACCCTTAGATTATTTTATAAGTTTTGTCACTTTTAGACTTTTTTATTAAAAGCCTTTAAGATAAAAGTTTCCCGAAAAATTTAGAAGTTGCGTTAAAAACCCGGAACAGTTCCGCATCTGACCGTCACTGTCCAGAAATGCCAAATAAGTGAATAACAGTCCAAAATCCTTAAACTATAAAAATCAGTATGTTAATTTCTCTTGTATTGCAAAATTTTCAAATTTGACAATTATTTAGAAAATATTGAGAATCGGGTATTTCGGTTCTCAATTATATCTGAAATTTTATAAATTAGACTAGTAATTTAATTAATAATATTAAATTAAATTTTTTTTTATGATGATGAGTCATTAGGCCACTTGTCTTAATTGTAAAATATGTTAATTATTTTAATTATTAAAAACAAATTAAAAACAAGAATTCATCCTCATTTTTCAAATTCAACTCTTCATCTCCTCTCTTCCCTCTCCTCCCTCTTGTTCGGCCGAAGACCACCACCACCACCATTCCATTTCTTTTTTTTTCTTTGTTAAAAATCAAAATACAATCAAGAATCCATCTCCAAATTGAAGATTGAATCAAGTTTCTTTCTCAAATCTCCAAGGTAATCTCAAAAACTACATTCTTATTATGCATGTTTTCATATTTTGAATTTTGAGTTTGAGGAGCAAAAGATTCATCTAAATGTGGTATAAATTAGGTTTTATTGATAAAATAGCTTTCAAATTTATGTTCAAATATTCAAAACAATGAGTTTTTGACTCTTATTTTTCAAAGAAAACTTGTTTATCATCAAGTTAGAGTTTATGATGAAAATGTTGAATTTTGGTAGCATAAACCACTAAAATATTGGTATTATTGAAATTATGATTATGTTATCATAATGAAATGTTAGTATAAAATGTTCTTATGAAGGAATTTCCCAAGTTCTACATGATTAAGAACTTAGTAATAATGTTAATGTCATTTTTTTTATGTTGTGTTCATGCATGCATTTGGATGAGCATTTTGATTGCAATGAATCCATGATGCATAAGTTAGTTTATAATGTATTGAAGAGTGAAGACATGGTTTATAATCAAAAACCATGTCTAATGATCATTATTTGTGGTTTAAAATAGTATTTACTTCATTTTAGAATCTGCCCAGAAAATGGACTTCACTTCTAGCTTGCACAACTCACAAACCAAATGTCCAAACTTGGGGTTTTTGCTTCTAAACATTAATTTAGAGTGTTAGCTTTCTAAAAAGTCCAAAAACACTGAATTTGGAGTTGACTTGGGCACTTAAATGGATTTTACAAGAAAATGGTGCAATCTGTCCAGTGAAGACAGATTCATACACCTATCTTGTAGAGGCCATAACTCCCTCATTACTCATCCAAAATAAGTGAATCTTTTTCCAAATGTTAGGATTTTGAGTTAGGTTTGCATCCATATATGGACCATTGTCTAATTACAAGAATTGATACCCCAAAAGCCTGTTACAAGTGAGGTATGTCACTGATCCGAAAATCAGTGACACTCTGTGTTGTAAAAATTATTTGAGGAATCAAAAGTCATACAAAAATTATAAAAAAATGCATATTTACTCTAAACATATCATAGAACACCACAAAAATTTATGATTTAAATAATTCTGTTGGGAAGTTAAGCTTCCATGTTGATTTTATCGGATAACTTTCTGGACAACATATGCTGAATCCAGAAAGGAAATCTTCTTAAGTTTAAATTTTGTTTTATTGTATTTTGGAACTTTGTATAGTTCAAAAATGGATATGGACTAAGGAATTTATATGATGGCATTTCATGGGACAATTGGACATATTGGTTGGACATCGGAATAGGGCATTAATGTGTTTCTTTATGGCAACTCTTGTATAGGGAAATTAAGGGCGTGACAAATTCCATAAGTATTAAAGTAAAGCTTCACCCGTTACATTCGTTAAGGTGAGTATTCACAGCCCCACTTTTATCGTTTTAACTGATTTTGGGGTGAAAAGCATGTTTTAGTTGCGTATTTAAAGATTCATGAGAATTGTTTGAAAGAATTGCGAATTAGCAATTTATAAGGCTTTGTTAAAAGCGTTTGGAAATTATAAGCTATATGATAAGTATGCAATTGATGTGTTGAGTATTAAATGTTAAGACCCCGTGACACTACTATTAACTCGAAGAAAATCGGGCCTATAGTATTAGTGGATAGCGCTATTTGGTGTGACAAACCCACCTTAATGCTGACGAGCAGGGGTGCACTATACTAGAGAAGATGACTAAACATGTGGCTTGAACCACCGCTGAGTTAGTTCATCGGGGGCGTTGAAATTGGTCAGGGACGGCTTAGTAGTGGCTCAACGTAATATTATCTTTGCATACACTTATCGTAAAGAAATTAAATTGTGGTACTCATGAATCAAAGAATTGAAGTTTGGTTTATACGTATGTTTTACAAATGACAACTTGCATATAAAAATGATTTGTGCATATTTAAAACCTGTGAACTCACCAACTCTTTGTAGTTGACCTTGGTTTTTATTCATGCTTTTCAGGAATCAAGAAGGTAATTCCATGATGTTTTAGCAGCGCACTTCATATTTTGAAGCAAGATTATTTTGCTATTATGCGTATCGTCATATTTTAAGTTTGGGAATTGTAAACAATGTCGATACTATGTTCTTAAAAATGTAATGTATTTTGAAAGTTAAGTAAATGTTGGTATGTTATAATTTTGTGCTATGACATCGGAGTTGTTATGCCTCGTGTTTCCGCTTTAGCGGGGTGTGACAGATTTGGTATCAGAGCCATAGGTTATAGGGAATACCGGTTTTGTTTTGAAACCACACACTATAACCTTTTACAAATAAAGTTTTCAAATTAAGGTGTGCTGTAGTATAACTAAGATGTGTTTCACATTATCATATTTTAACTTAAACAAAGCTTGATCACCTTTGTTTAATTTAAGTGTGTATAAAGGGGACATGGATTGGCTATACTATGAATTACTAAAAATAGAAACTTTTTGATACAAAAATGAAAAGCATGACTGTTATGTGAGTTTGCATGGTATTTTTGGTTTTTAATAAAAATTTAGCATGATTAACAATTAAACTTTATTAATTATCGCAGTCAATATGTCACGATCACCATCTCACCAAGAACAGTCGCCTGACGAATCAGGCTACCTCACCTACATACCTAGAAGAAATACTCCGACGAGTGATGATTTTGACCCATCTGAGCACGGTTATTCAGATTCCGATCGGTCACCGGAGAGATCGGTCACACCTACATCGGAGCCGACTCCACCTGCCACATTCGAGCGAGAGAGTACACCTGTCCCACGTAGGGACGAGGCGGGGCCTTCTCGACATAGGGGTCGGAGGGTATCGCCACCACCATGTGCTGGAATACCAGTGTCTCAACCAACCGGTATGACAGCGTTAGAAAACTACTGGGTCTCGGGTATGTCTCGAGAGGTGGAGAGAGTTAGAATGGAGATAGATCATCATGAGCATTCCATTGATGCACTTATGATTATAATGAATTCAAGTGATCAAATTTTAAATGGACTTATATCAATGGTAAGTATGGGTGATCAAACTATGAGTGGGATTATGAGGGAGCTGGTGGAAACTAGGGCGATGGTAGCATGGCTGCATACTTGTTTATCTGTGATGTTGGGACTTTTGGTAATTGTGATAGCATGGGTGATGATGTTGTTTTTCAGGCATCAGTAGTGCGGTTCATTGTTGGATATTTGGATGACTAACTTTCTTTTTGGAGATATGTAACTCGTCGTATTAATACATTATTAAATAGCATAGCTATTACTTTTGGATGAATATTGAATATTTGACGTAGTATTTTATTGATATTGGATATGTTTATGTTATATTGTTTATGTTTGTTTATAAATTGTGAATTTCAATACTATGAGGTTGATGTATGATGTATTGGAGGTATGAATAAACAAATATAATTTATATTGTATTAAGATTATAGGATAGAAATAAGGGAAATAAGAATATGGAATTAAATATTGACGTGGCTTTAAAATAAATTGTTGCATTAGAATTATGCCGCCAAGAAGAGAAGATCCTGAGATTGCACGACTCGTATCTGAGCAAATCTTAGCCACACTCCCTAACATAGTCAGTCAGATAGCAGCAGGTTTAAATGTTAACCAACCTAATCAACCAGGAGTCGGTGCAAATATAGAAAAAGAATGTACATATAAGACTTTTAGGTCTTGTAATCCAAAAGAATTTCACGGTACCGAAGGAGCGGTTGGGTTATTATCTTGGATTGAAGGAATGGAATCCGTTCTCCACATAAGTAAATGCTCGGAAGCAAACAAAGTGGAATTCGCAGCTTGCTTACTACAAGGAAGAGCACTGACGTGGTGGAACACTCAAGTGCAGACTCGAGGAAGAGAAGCAGCTAACAAACTCACTTGGGATGAGTTTAAAGAAATGCTTAAGGAAGAATATTGTTCTAGAAGCGAAATGCAGAAATTACAAGCAGAATTATGGGAGCATGAGATGAAAGGAAACGACATTGATACGTACACGGCTCGATTTCATGAGCTGGCGAAGATGGTACCACATCTGGTTACACCAGAAGAGAATCGGGTAGACAGGTATGTCTGGGTTTAGCTCCAGAAATCCGAGGGGATGTGACCTCGGGTAATCCAAAAACCATTCAGGAAGCGGTAAATCTGGCAACCAAGCTCACCAATAATGCCAATCGATCGGGACTTTTCATTCACGATAAAGTCAAAGGAAAAAGGAAGGTCAAGGAAACTTCAAGGAGACCGTTTGACAGAAGAAGAGGGAAGGAACAGAGAACAGTGGGTAATTATGGGATTCAGACTCAAACAGTCGATAAAGGAAAGGAAGTATATCCGAGATGCGGCAAGTGCAACAATCGTCATTTCGGAAATTGTGTTATTTGTCTCAAATGTAACAAAGGAGGTCATTATGCGAAAGATTGTAAGAATGGGGGAAAGCGAGCTTGTTTTGAGTGTGGGAGTCAGGATCACTTCAGAAATGCCTGTCCCAAATTTGTCAGAAGGATGAACGCAAATCAGACTCGACCGGTCAATCAGAGGAATCAAAAAGGTCAAGCTCGAGGCCGAGTATTTGAAATTGGAGCGGAAGAAGCAAGACAAGATCCGGATGTGATCACAGGTACGTTTCTTTTAAATAATCATCGTGCATCTGTATTGTTTGATTCCGGAGCAGATAGAAGCTTTGTTTCATTAAGTTTTTGATCAAAAATTAATCAAATGCCCAAAAAGCTAAAAGAAACTTATGTCATTGAGTTCGCTAACGGACAAGAGATTAGGGTTGGAGATGCATTTTCGAATTGTACCCTAAGTCTAGCTGAAAAAGAATTTAAGATAGATCTAATTCCAATAAAGTTAAGAAGCTTTGACATAGTTGTGGGCATGGATTGGTTATCCAAAAACCAAGCGGAAATATGTTACTCCGAAAAGACTCTTCGAATTCCGTTAACGAAAGGAGAATTACTTATAGTACATGGAGAAAAATCCAAAAGGAAGTTAAGAATAGTGTCGTGCATGAAGATGCAGAAGTATTTAAGGAAAGAATATAGTGCGTTTTTAGCTCATGTAGTCAATAAAGAGACCAAGGAGAAGTGTTTGCAAGATATTCCTGTAGTTCGAGACTTTCCTGAAGTGTTTCCTGAAGACTTACCCGGACTACCTCCACCGAGACAAGTCGAATTCCGCATTGATTTAATTCCGGGTGCTGCACCAGTGGCTAAGACACCATACCGTTTGGCGCCATCCGAAATGCAAGAACTGTCTGAACAACTTCAAGAGTTGCTTGACAAAGGATTTATCAGACCCAGTTCTTCGCCATGGGGAGCTCCAGTTCTTTTTGTTAAGAAGAAAGATGGAACATTCCGAATGTGTATCGATTACCGAGAACTCAATAAGCTAACCCTCAAGAATCGATACCCACTTCCTCGAATTGACGATCTGTTTGATCAACTACAAGGTGCAACGTATTTCTCAAAGATTGACTTGCGATCTGGATATCATCAAATGAGAGTTCGTGAAGAGGATATTGAGAAGACGACATTTAGAACTCGTTATGGACATTATGAGTTTCTAGTTATGCCCTTTGGATTGACGAACGCACCGGCAGTTTTCATGGATTTAATGAATAGAGTCTGTCGGCCGTATTTGGACAAGTTCGTGATTGTATTCATAGACGACATTTTGATTTATTCGCGAAGTAAGGAAGATCATAAGAAACATTTGAAGTTGATTTTAGAACTACTCAAAGATCAGAAGTTGTATGCTAAGTTTTCCAAATGTGAATTTTGGCTTCGAGAGGTACATTTTCTGGGTCATGTGGTTAATGAAAAAGGAATTCATGTTGACCCGACAAAAGTTGAAGCCATTAAGAAATGGGAAACTCCAAGGACACCAACAGAAATTCGTCAATTTCTTGGTCTGGCAGGTTATTACCGAAGATTCATAGCGAATTTTTCAAAAATCGCTCAACCGCTGACAGCACTGACTCAGAAAGATAAGAAATTCATCTGGGAAGAAAAACAGGAGGAAGCATTTCAAATGCTTAAACGCAAGTTATGTAACGCACCAATTCTTGCGCTACCAGAAGGTACGGATGATTTTGTGGTGTATTGTGACGCATCACATCAAGGCTTGGGATGTGTGTTAATGCAGAGGAATAAGGTTATAGCTTATGCGTCAAGACAACTCAAAGTTCATGAAAAGAACTACACCACTCATGATTTGGAATTGGGAGCAGTGGTATTTGCATTAAAAATCTGGAGACATTACCTTTATGGCAATAAATGTACCATCTACACTGATCATAAAAGTCTTCAGCATATTTTTGATCAGAAAATGTTGAACATGAGACAGCGGAGATGGGTTGAGCTGCTTAATGATTATGATTGCGAAATAAAGTATCATCCTGGTAAAGCTAATGTGGTAGCAGATGCATTAAGCAGGAAAGAAAGGGTAAAACCAACAAGGACACGAGCTTTGGGAATGTTGGTTTAATTAAGCCTTAAGACACAAATTCGTGAAGCCCAAGAGAAAGCATTGAAAGCAGAAAATCTTTGTTGCGAAGCCTTGCATAATTTGGAAAAAGAGTTCGAATCACAATCAGATGGAGTACGATATTTCAAGAACAAAGTTTGGGTACCAAAGGTTGATGATCTGCGGTCGACTATTTTGGAAGAAGCTCACCGATCGAGGTATTCGGTTCACCCAGGAGCCGATAAAATGTACAAAGGATTGAAGGAATATTATTGGTGGCCAGGAATGAAGAAGGACATTGCTAAGTTTGTAAGCAAGTGTTTGACATGTGCGAAAGTTAAAGCAGAACATCAAAAACCTTCTGGACTTCTTCAACAACCTGAGATACCACAATGGAAATGGGATCAAGTATCTATGGATTTTATCACCAAACTACCAGGACTGGAAAAGGGAACGACGCAATTTGGGTCATTGTGGACCGACTTACGAAATCAGCGCATTTTCTTCCTTTAAGAGAGGATTTCAAAATAGAAAGATTGGCACAGTTGTACATAGACGAAATTGTCTCTCGGCATGGAGTACCCCTATCTATCATTTCTGACAGAGATAGTCGTTTTACCTCCCGATTTTGGCAAGCATTTCAGAAAGCACTGGGTTCCAGGTTGGATCTGAGTACTGCATATCATCCACAGACAGACGGACAAACGGAAAGGACCATTCAAACTTTGGAAGATATGCTACGCGCTTGTGCTTTAGATTTTGGAGGAAGCTGGGATAAGCATCTGCCGTTAGTTGAATTCTCTTACAATAACAACTATCACACCAGCATTCAATGTGCGCCATACGATGCTCTCTATGGACGTAAGTGTAGATCTCCACTTAGTTGGGTGGAAATTGGCGATAGTCAACTGATTGGGCCTGACATTATACAAGAAACCACGGATAAAATATCAACCATCAAGGACAGACTCAAAGCTGCAAGAGATCGTCAGAAAAGTTATGCGGATAACCGCAGAAAACCGTTAGAATTCCAAAAAGGTGACAAAGTTCTTTTGAAAGTATCACCATGGAAAGGATTGATCAGATTCGGGAAAAGAGGTAAACTAAGTCCAAGATATATTTGCCCGTTTGAGGTACTGGAAAGAATTGGACCGGTAGCCTATAAGCTGAGCTTACCTCAAGAGTTAAGTGCTATTCATGACACTTTTCATGTGTCAAATCTAAAGAAATGTCTGATAGACAAATCAATGATTGTGTCCCCAGATGAAGTAAAAGTTGATGGGCGCCTGTGTTTTAGAGAGGAACCTGTTGAGATTCTTGATCGTGAAACTAAACGTCTTAGGCGCAGCAAAATTCCAATTTTAAAGGTCCGTTGGAATTCACGTCATGGACCTGAATATACTTGGGAAAGAGAAGATTTCATGAAACGCAAGTATTCTAAATTGTTTAATGAAAAGCCTGTCCAGAAATAACAGTCATAAATTTCGGGACGAAATTCTTCGAAGGAGGGGAGACTATGACACCTGTCAAATTCTGAATATTAAGGTTAGCACCCTTAGATTATTTTATAAGTTTTGTCACTTTTAGATTTTTTTATTAAAAGCCTTTAAGATAAAAGTTTCCGAAAAATTTAGAAGTTGCGTTAAAAACCCGGAACAGTTCCGCATCTGACCGTCACTGTCCAGAAATGCCAAATAAGTGAATAAAAGTCCAAAATCCTTAAACTATAAAAATCAGTATGTTAATTTCTCTTGTATTGCAAAATTTTCAAATTTGACAATTATTTAGCAAATATTGAGAATCGGGTATTTCGGTTCTCAATTATATCTGAAATTTTATAAATTAGACTAGTAATTTAATTAATAATATTAAATTAAATTTTTTTTTTATGATGATGAGTTATTAGGACACTTGTCTTAATTGTAAAATATGTTAATTATTTTAATTATTAAAAACAAATTAAAAACAAGAATTCATCCTCATTTTTCAAATTCAACTCTTCATCTCCTCTCTTCCCCCTCCTCCCTCTTGTTCGGCCGAAGACCACCACCACCACCATTCCATTTCTTTTTTTTTCTTTGTTAAAAATCAAAATACAATCAAGAATCCATCTCCAAATTGAAGATTGAATCAAGTTTCTTTCTCAAATCTCCAAGGTAATCTCAAAAACTACATTCTTATTATGCATGTTTTCATATTTTGAATTTTGAGTTTGAGGAGCAAAAGATTCATCTAAATGTGGTATAAATTAGGTTTTATTGATAAAATAGCTTTCAAATTTATGTTCAAATATTCAAAACAATGAGTTTTTGACTCTTATTTTTCAAAGAAAACTTGTTTATCATCAAGTTAGGGTTTATGATGAAAATGTTGAATTTTGGTAGCATAAACCACTAAAATATTGGTATTATTGAAATTATGATTATGTTATCATAATGAAATGTTAGTATAAAATGTTCTTATGAAGGAATTTCCCAAGTTCTACATGATTAAGAACTTAGTAATAATGTTAATGTCATTTTTTTTATGTTGTGTTCATGCATGCATTTGGATGAGCATTTTGATTGCAATGAATCCATGATGCATAAGTTAGTTTATAATGTATTGAAGAGTGAAGACATGGTTTATAATCAAAAACCATGTCTAATGATCATTATTTGTGGTTTAAAATAGTATTTACTTCATTTTAGAATCTGTCCAGAAAATGGACTTCACTTCTAGCTTGCACAACACACAAACCAAATGTCAAAACTTGGGGTTTTTGCTTCTAAACCTTAATTTAGAGTGTTAGCTTTCTAAAAAGTCCAAAAACACTGAATTTGGAGTTGATTTGGGCACTTAAATGGATTTTACAAGAAAATGGTGCAATCTGTCCAGTGAAGACAGATTCATACACCTATCTTGTAGAGGCCATAACTCCCTCATTACTCATCCAAAATAAGTGAATCGTTTTCCAAATGTTAGGATTTTGAGTTAGGTTTGCATCCATATATGGACCATTGTCTAATTCCCATAATTGATACCCCAAAAGCCTGTTACAAGTGAGGTATGTCACTGATCCGAAAATCAGTGACACTCTGTGTTGTAAAAATTATTTGAGGTATCAAAAGTCATACAAAAATTATAAAAAAATGCAGATTTACTCTAAACATATCATAGAACACCACAAAAATTTATGATTTAAATAATTCTGTTGGGAAGTTAAGCTTCCATGTTGATTTTATCAGATAACTTTCTGGACAGCATATGCTGAATCCAGAAAGGAAATCTTCTTAAGTTTAAATTTTGTTTTATTGTATTTTGGAACTTTGTATAGTTCAAAAATGGATATGGACTAAGGAATTTATATGATGGCATTTCATGGGACAATTGGACATATTGGTTGGACATCGGAATAGGGAATTAATGTGTTTCTTTATGGCAACTCTTGTATAGGGAAATTAAGGGCGTGACAAATTCCATAAGTATTAAAGTAAAGCTTCACCCGTTACATTCGTTAAGGTGAGTATTCACAGCCCCACTTTTATCGTTTTAACTGATTTTGGGGTGAAAAGCATGTTTTAGTTGCGTATTTAAAGATTCATGAGAATTGTTTGAAAGAATTGCGAATTGGCAATTTATAAGGCTTTGTTAAAAGCGTTTGGAAATTATAAGCTATATGATAAGTATGCAATTGATGTGTTGAGTATTAAATGTTAAGACCCCGTGACACTACTATTAACTCGAAGAAAATCGGGCCTATAGTATTAGTGGATAGCGCTATTTTGTGTGACAAACCCACCTTAATGCTGACGAGCAGAGGTGCACTATACTAGTGAAGATGACTAAACATGTGGCTTGAACCACCGCTGAGTTAGTTCATCGGGGGCATTGAAATTGGTCAGGGACGGCTTAGTAGTGGCTCAACGTAATATTATCTTTGCATACACTTATCGTAAAGAAATTAAATTGTGGTACTCATGAATCAAAGAATTGAAGTTTGGTTTATACGTATGTTTTACAAATGACAACTTGCATATAAAAATGATTTGTGCATATTTAAAACCTGTGAACTCACCAACTCTTTGTAGTTGACCTTGGTTTTTATTCATGCTTTTCAGGAATCAAGAAGGTAATTCCATGATGTGTTAGCAGCGCACTTCATATTTTGAAGCAAGATTATTTTGCTATTATTCGTATCTCATATTTTAAGTTTGGGAATTGTAAACAATGACGATACTATGTTCTTAAAAATGTAATGTATTTTGAAAGTTAAGTAAATGTTGGTATGTTATAATCTTGTGCTATGACATCGGAGCTGTTATGCCTCGTGTTTCCGCTTTAGCGGGGTGTGACACATTTTGATTTGTCAAACAGAGTCGTTGATTCTGTGATCCATAGTCAAGTATTCATCCAGATCTTTTCAAATCTAGACAAAATAAGAACATGTAACTCCTGAATCAACAAATGAATCAGTTAAAATGTTTGTCAGTAACACAAAGTCATTGTGTGTAACAAATACACAATATAAAGGAGTTTTTTGATGTTCACTCCCCCAGGGCTTCCATCCAATCATCGAAACACCACAAAGGCAATTTCTATGAATGTTATGAAAAAGAAACAAATTCTTTGTGTGTTCGTGCATGTGTAGAAAGAATTAAGCACGAATGATTGCTTTTATAAAGGCTCAACATAGTGTAAAACCACTGAGACAACAGTAGATAAAAACAGACTCAATGTGCACGATTGAAGTGCGAAGGTGGGGCAAACTTCCTTCTTTTTCAATATCCAGATTTTCCAAATGAAAACCAGATAGATTATATGTTGCGTCCCCAGAAAAATATGAAACATTTTCTTTTTGAGAAGAAAATGAGTGGTTGGTGGGGTTTAAGCAAGAGTTGGCATGGGCTATTTGCCTGTTTCAATAACGTTCACCAAGAATTGTGAAGCATTAGTAATGTGGCTGCCCGACTCAGAAAGTAGTTGGTGCAGAGTTTGATATTCTTTTACTCTGATCTCACACCCTCTTTCTTTTAATTCAATAAGCTCACATCTAACCAAACTCTCATTTCCATTTTACCTCATCACACATCCCACACTAATTTCTTTTAGACTCCTCACACTCAATCAATAAAGGATTAACTTCTTGGGTAGGAAACACTGGTTAACGTGAATCCATAGAAGTTCATTTAAGTCCTAGCACAAAGAACCCATATTTCCTATAAAGCATGTGTTGCTCAGATGATTTAACTTTATAAGTTAAATCTCATATACAAATGTTAGATAAAATGTATGCTCAGATGATATAAGCATAAATATATGAGCATTTTGAAACATGGAAGTATTTTCAAACAAGTATATTGAAATGAATGAAAATGAATGCAAAAGACTTGTTTGAAAATCTGACATTGTATGAAAATGATCAGAAATGAATGATATAGCAACTAAGGCATATGGCCAAGAAAACGGTATAGTCTATATGAAACAAAAATATAGACATTCTTGAATGAAATGCTTCGAAATGAAATATCGCTCAAAAATCTTTGAAATACAAGCGGGGTGTCTTACCATCGAAAAATATGTTTCAATATGAGACATGGTAAGAACATTTAGAATAAAAAGTCAAACCGGTGTGTATGAATACTTGAAAGTATATAGAAAAGACAATACGCAAGTATTTATCTTTGGAAACACATGGTTTGTTTATCAATTAAGCACAAAAATTAAAATGAAAACATTTAAAATCACACTTCCAAGTTATAAAATCTGTTTAAAAATCGGGAAGTGATTTCAACATTTAAGAACATGTTTTCTATATCTGAAAGTTGTCCTTCTTTCAAATACATTTGAGATTAAGATAAGAAATTGTGTGTTCCAGATTCTAGTTTCTATTCATTAACAATCAAACAAACAAGATTAAACAATTGAATTACCTGTTTGATTACTTGATTTCTCAAGAATTACACTTTCTCTCTCTAGAAATCATTCTCTCTCTCTAAAACTGAATTCTCTTAAATCTCTTACAAAGATATGTATTCTAAATTCGTACTTACTAATTACAAGAACAAAGCTATATATACTACTCCTAATACAAAGGAAACTAAAATACAACTAAACAAGTACATTGACTTTTATTACAAAAGACTTTGACTTTTAATGAGATTTGACTTTCTTCAGCTTTGACTTTCTCAACTTTGACCTTCAGTCTTCTTGATCTTGTATCCAACAGATTTATGCGCTAACAATCTCCCCCTTTGGATTCAAGATCATTGTTGAAAGATCTAGCAGTTAAGTCTTCACTTTAAGCTCTGTCTGAATAATCTCCCCTTTTTCTTTGACTGTCTTCTTTCCAAAAATATCTTCAACGATGAACAATCTTCCCAAATCTTTCACAGAATACTTTCAGACTTTGGAAAGAAAATTATCTTCAGAATCAGCTCGAATTGCTTTAGCAAAATAATCTTCAAAGAAAATTTCCTCAAATCTTCAGAAATTCTTTGATCTTCATCAAATCTTCAAATCTTTACTTTGAACTTTTCTGACTTGGACATTTCTGTAAAAAAAAATCATCTCTCAAAACTTTATCATTTCTTGATACCATCTCCCCCTTTTTGATGATTTGAGCATCTATATCATCAAAACTTTTCTCCCAAGAAATGTCATTGACCAATCTGATCTGTCAAACTGAGCCTCTGATTCTGTGATCCATAACCAAGTATTCATCTAGATCTTTACAAATCCAGACAAAATAAGAACATGTAACTCCTGAATCAACAAATGAATCAGTTAAAATGCCTGTCAGTAACACGAAGTCACTGTGTGTAACGAATACACAATATAAAGGAGCATTTTGATGTTCACTCCCCCAGGGCTTCCATCCAATCATCGAAATACCACAAAGGCAATTTCTATGAATGTTATGACAAAGAAACAAATTCTTTGTGTGTTCGTGCATGTGTAGAAAGAATTAAGCATGATGATTGCTTTTCAATAAGGCTCAAAGTTGTGTAAACCACTGAGGCAACAATAGATAAACACAGACTCAATGTGCATGATTGAAGTGCGAAGGTGGGGCAGACTTCCTTCTTTTTCAATATCTAGATTTTCCAAATGAAAATCAGATAGATTATGTGTTGCGTCCCCTTTAAAATGTGAAACATTTTCTTTTTGAGAAGAAAATGAGTATCTTGTGGGTTTTATTCAAGAGTTGGCATGGGCTAGTTGCCTGTTTCAATAACGTTCACGAAGAAATGTGAAACATTAGTAATGTGGCTGCCCGGCTCAGAAAGTAGTTGGTGCAGAGTTTTGATATTATTTTACTCTGATCTCACACCCTCTTTCTTTTAATCATTAAGCGCACTACTAACCAAACTCTCTTTTCCATTTTACCTCATCACACAACCACACTCATTTCTTTTGACTCCTCACACTCAATCACTAAGAGATTAACTTCTTGGGTAGAAATCACTGGTTAACGTGATTTCATAGAAGTTCAGTTAATTCCTAGCACAAAGAACCCATATAATCCTAATAAGCATGTGTTGCTCAAGATGGTTTAACTATATCAGTTAAAGCACAATAATACAAATGTCAGATGAATATATGCTCATAAAATATAATCATGAAGGTATGAGCATTTAAAAGCATTGAAGATATTTCAAACAAGTTAATTGAATGAATGAACATGAATGCAAGAGACTTGTTTGAAAATCTGACATTGTATGAAAATGATCAGAAATGAATGATATAACAATCAAGGCTTTATGGTCAAGAATAATTGATATTTGTCTATACGAAACAAAATATAGACATTTTTGAAATGATCGTTTCGAAATAAAATATCGCTCAAAATTCATTGAATACAAGCGGAGTGTCTTACCATCGATGAAAAATTGTTTCAATTTTGAGACATGGTAAGAACATATTGAACAAAGATTCAAACCGGTGTGTATGAATACTTGAAAGTATATAGAAAAGACAATACACAAGTATTTATCTTTGGATACACACAGTTTATTTATCAATTAAGCACAAAAATAAAATGAAAACATTTAAAATCACACTTCCAATTCATGAAATCTTTTTAAAGAATCGGGAAGTGGTTTGAACATTTAAAAATATGTTTTCTATACCTGAAAGTTGTCCTTCTTACAGATATATTTGAGATTAAGATAAGAAATTTACCTTTTCGCGCAATCTTAATTCTCATAAAGTCAAGCTGTAGTCATTTAGATATGATCTTGTCAGCTTCACTCGTCCTGCAAGTCTCAAAGTCTAGTCAAAAATTTATTCACAAAATTTATTCTAAAAGAAAATGACATAAAGAAATAAAACGATTAATGTACGAGTTCTGATTTGAAGTAATCAGAAATCATAGTCTTACTCCTTTTGACTTATAGGCTCCCCCTAAAATCATGTATCACAAAAATTTGTCAGTTAAAAAAAAATTGCAGAAATTAGTTATGCTCCCCCTCAAAATAATGTCAATCATCTAAAATCTTCTCTAACTCCCCCTGAGATCATGAGCAAACAATTAAAGTGCAGATATCCTTCAGACATAAAAATAAAGAAAAAAGATGAAAAATAACAATTCGTAACTTTAGTAGGTAACAACCGATTACGTCTTAGGATTTAACATACCAAGCTTAGAGACAAGAAAATTAAATCTCTTTTCATCTAAGGGTTTGGTAAATAAATCTGCAAGTTGATAATCTGTTTTTACAAAATAAAGTTCAATTGTTCCTTTTTCTACATTATCTTTTATAAAATGATACCTGACATCAATATGTTTGGTTTTCGTATGTTGGACAGGATTAGCAGATATCGCGATTGCACTCTTCGAGTCATAATATATTGGAATTTTACCGAACTTGAATCCATAGTCTCGTAACTGTGTTCGCATCCACAAGACTTGAGAGCAGCAACTGGCAGCAACTACGTACTCTGCTTCAGCAGTCGATGTGGAAACGCATAATTGTTTCTTTGATGCCCAGCTAACGAGCTTGTCTCCAAGAATTTGAACATGACCAGAAGTACTCTTTCTGTCCAACATGCAACCTGCATGATCTGCATCTGAATAGGCAGTCAGTTGAAACCTAGTATCCTTAGGATACCACAGACCAAGGTCTGCAGTGCCCTTCAAATATCTAAAAATCCGTTTGACAACAGCCAAATGGGATTCTTTGGGAGCAACCTGATATCTAGAACATCAGCATGTTGAAAACATAATATCTGGTCTTGAATACCCATTTAGTTCCTATCACTGTTTTACCTTCTGGTTTTGGAACTAATCTCCAAACCTTTAGGGCTTCAAACTGATGGATTTCTTCTTGCATAGCACATACCCAGTCCGAATCAACAAGAGCCTCTGATACTCGCGTTGGATCAATCTTACTGAGAAATTAGTCATGCATACATTGATTAAGAGTCGCTGACCTTGTTTGTACAGGCTTGTTGAGATCTCCAATTACTTGATGTAAAGGATTCTCTTTGGTCCAGTGATGCTCATGAGGGAGTGGAGTAGATACTGATTGAACATGATCATCATCTAGAAATCCACTATCAGAATCTTTAGTTTGAATAACAGGAGGGGGGTTTGCAGTTGAAGTTTCAGGTGCAGAAGCATCAGTTGGAATAACAGACTCTAGCTGTTAAGTAGACATTGTATTACACCCAACTGAATCATTTACTTCTGGCTCAACATTTACTTGTACATCTTCAACTATAGGAGTAATTGTAGGAATGTAAGTTTCTGACTGAACAGGGGATGCTTGTTCAGGTATGACATCTGAAGTGACTGGATGATTGCAACTTGTATCTTCAGACTTGTCAGTCACAACAAATTTAGGTATATTAGAACCTAGAAACTCATCATAACAGAATTCAAATAACAAATCTAAATCAGTTAAATGTGAAATAGATGTAGAAGCATTATTCGAATTATTGGCTGTAGAAGCAGGTTCTGGACTGATCTGCCCAGAAGCTAATACTCCAGTGATCACGGGTTCTGAACTGAGTTGTTCAGAAGCCATATCTTCATCGAATGTTACATTAACGCTCTCAACAACTGTCTTTGACTTCTTCAGATAAACACGATATGCTGCTGATGTTGAAGAATAACCAATGAAGATACCTTCGTCCGCCTTAGCACTGAATTTATTCAGACTCTCTCTGTCATTAAGCACAAAACATTTACACCCAAATATGTGAAAATACTTGATTTTTGCTGTTCTGTTGTTGATCAACTCATATAGAGTCTTTTGAAAACGGCGATGTATTATTGACCGATTTTGAGTATGGCATGCAGTCGACACAACTTCTGCCCACAAGAATAGAGGTAAGTCTGATTGGCTAAGCATAGTCCGAGCGGCCTCGATTAGCATCCGATTTCGCCTTTCGACTACTCCATTTTGTTCAGGCGTTCTAGCAACAAAATACTGATGTGAAATCCCGACTGATTCGAGATATTCATCAACAATCTTGTTCTTGAATTCTGTGTCGTTGTCAGTTCAAAGAAACTTAACTTGTCGCTGCATTTTCACCTGGGTCGTCTTTAAGAAAGTAATGAGAACTTCGGGCGTCTCATCTTTTGATCAAAGAAATTTGACCCACGTGTATCTTGAGAAATCGTCTACAATAACCAACACGTATTTCTTTCCACCCAAACTCTGAGTTTTCATTGGACCACACAAATCCATATGTAACAATTCTAACGGAGAACTAGTGCTTGGTTCAGGCTTCGGTTTATGCGGAGCTCTCTTCATCTTACCCTTCTCACATGCAGAACATAAGTGTTCTTTCTCGTATTTCAGCTCAGGAAGTCCTTTTACCAATTTCCCACTAACTAGCTTGTTGATATAACGAAAATTCAGGTGTGATAAACGTCTGTGCCAGAGCCAACTTTGTTGCATTGAAGCTTTTGTCATCAAGCAAACTTGATTGTCAATCTGAACTTTGGACAGGTTGATGGTATAGAGGTTTGTCTTTCGATGTCCACCTAAGAGTTTTGTGCCGTCTTCAGTACGAACCGAGCAACTCTTAGATTTAAAATTGACCTCTAACCTTTTATCGCAGAATTAACCAATGCTAAATAAGTTGTGCCCCAAGCCTTCGACATAACTCACCTTACTTATCGTTATGTTGTCTTGAATGATGTCACCATATCCTAAGATAGGTGAAAGCTGATCGTTTCTAAATCTGACATTTCCACTGATTTTCTCTATATAGTTAGACAATAAAGCTTTTTGCCCAGTCATATGCTTGGAACATCCACTGTCCAAGTACCACATATGTCGGGTCTGCAAGAGAAATCAGGAGACAATAGATTTAGGTACCCATTTAAAAACGGACCCTAATAGATTAGCACAAGATTTTGGTATCCACTTGAAAATGGACCCTTTTGTTCTTTTGAAAACCTTTAAAAATATTTGATCTTGAAGAGTAAACATGATAAGATCCGAACCAATCAGAAGAATTATGAGAGTAAGGAAAATCATTTCTCCGATAATGATAAGATGTAGTAGAAATAGGAGATAATTGAATCAATTGCTTTATTGAATATCGCTTGTAAGAAGTTACAAGGTTTTGTTTATGTGAAGGAAGTTGATCAATTACATCATTATCACTACTAACTGATCTAGTATAAGAATTATCAGAAACTGATCCAGCTATCTCATCATTCTTCCTTTTTGGTCGCCATTTAGTTCGAGCTTTCGACCTTTTCTTGCTTATATCTGAAACAAAAAATTTAGATTTATTAGGAAAATCAGATTTCTGGGACTGAGTTTTCTTTTGTGTACCAGTGTATTTCTGTTTCTGTAATCGCTGTTTTTTATATTTCTTACCTTGAGCATAGTAATCAGGAGTTACAGAAACTAATTCACCAACCTTTGTTGATGATTCATCTATATTAAAACCACTTGATAACACTTTTTCATTTGTAAGACAAGTAGAATGATCAAGAACAGGAGCATTGAAGTCAAACATATCAATTTCTTCTATGCACCCATCATCAGAATTAAAAAAGTCATTTGCAGACTCAAATAAGTCATCAAAATTATCAGTCGAAGTTTGAGGTGTCTTTGAAACTTTAGAACACTTTGTAGATGCAGATTGAAAAACCGTGTTCTTTAATACTGTAGAAAATACACTTTGTTGAATATCAACCAAAAGTTTTTCATCAGATAAAACATATTCAAGCTCAACTATTTTGCTTTCAAGAATGAGTGGACGAACATAAACCTTTGCAACAACAGGTTTTGCCTTCATCTCAGAAACAGAATAACTAGCAAAATAATCGTTTGAAAGAACTTTTGGTGTTTCTGAAAGATAACTATCATTTAACTTTTCATAGTTAAACGCTAGTTGCATTTTCTTTACATTCTTTCTATTTTCAGTTTCTTTGGCCTCAACTTATTCCGGTAATTGGGTAACAAATTTGGGTTTTAAATGAGTATGTTTACCAGCACATGCAAGAAAATCAAAATTATAAAGTGTTGGTTGTTTTCTGATGGCTTTCTTTAAGTAATGGGGGTTTTTAAAACCAAGTCCCCATGTTTCCTTAACATCAGCCTCTTCATCAGGTGCATTAAGAAAAATGGTTTGATTTGTTTGTCCTCTTGCGTAAATTTTGACTTCCAGACCATTTACCTTCTTATTTAAAAGCTTGTTCTCAACCTGTAGTTTATGAATAGTTAGTGCAGATTCTTTCTTCTCAAACTCATACATAGAAAATTTAACGTCAAAGTCAAAAATCTTCTTTTCAAAACAATATACTTGAAATTTAGAATCAGAAGCAGACTTGCGTAAAGAATCAATTAGATCTTTGTTCCCAATAACAGACTTATTAAGTTCAAAGATCTTGTTGTTTCTTTTAGCAACTCTGCCTTTTTCTTTCTTCAGTTTTACTTGAAGATCATTAAGCTCAACCATCATAGCTCCCATTTTGGTAATGAAATCTTTTTCAGTTAAGTTTAATACCTCATCAGCTGTCTCATCATCTGACTCATCATACTTCACTTCTTTTCCCATAAGACAGAGATGAGCAGTTTCTTCCTTCTCTTCCTATTCACCTTCTGAATGATCCAGCCAAAATTCGTCCTCCGCCATTAAAGCGATGCCTGCTTCTTGCTGTTTGGCCAAAAGAAGTTTGTTCTAATAATACTGAGAATTACGAACTTTTGGCTTCCGACAATCTTTTGCAAAATGACCAATCTTGCCACAGTTGTAGCATTTGAATGGATCACTTGCTGGCTTTTCTGCAACAGTGTTGTCATTCATGAACTTCTTCCTTTCATCAGGTTTCTTTTAAACATATCTATTCTCTTCATATCTCCTTCCTTCCACCCTTTCTCGGTGCTCATGATTCTTTGGACTTGATGATGAATACCTTTGAGAATTTGATCCCGGCTTCTTGTAGAATTTCTTTTGAAATGCACGGGTCAGTAAAAGCATGGCTTGTTTCAGACATTCTCTATCATCACCATCTAATTCAGATTCAGACTCAGAACTTGTAAGCACTTTCTTCTTTTTCTTCTTCTCTTTCTTTTCTTTCTTTTTCTCTCCAGCTACCAATGCAATAGGATCGGGAACCTTTTCTGCCTTCTTTTTCTCAGCTCTTTTCTCTTGCACTTCTTCTTCATTCTGCCTCAAAGTCTCATAAACCTCATGTAACGGTATATCATTCAGATTCTTCATTTGTTTCATCCTACGCATATGCTTCTTCCATTCAGGTTGTAGGATACTTAGGAATTTCACATTATTCTCCAGCTGCTTCTTTTCACTTTGTTCTTTTTCAGTTCATTCAGAAGCAAGACAAACCGTTCATAAGTATCTTCCAGGCTTTCATTCTCTTTGGCTTTAAGTTCTTCATAACTGTTGATGCAGTTAGCCACTTTCATCTGATTCCCGACCTTGGATCCCATCATCATCTTTTGAAATTGATCCCACATCTTCTTAGCATTTGCTTTGTAACTATCACTCTTGATGTAGATCTCATTCGGAATGCTCTGAAGAAGTAAGGATCTTACTTGTTTATCTGCTTGTATCGGTTTTTATGTTCTTCAGAATACTGAGAGATATCCACTGCCACTGTTTTCATCTTTTGATCTCTTTCCTCAGTACCATCTTCACTATCAGATGAATCATCATCAGGTATTTGAACCGTGATTGGTACCATAGGACCTTCTGCGATTGACAGCATAATATTTTCTCTATTCGCATGTCTGTCTATAAAATCAAGGAATCTGTCTTTCCACTGTCCGTACTCTCCTTTGAACAGAACAGGAGGCTTGACATCAATGCCAATGGAAAGAGCATCTTTGGAAGTCATCTTGTTTAAACCTGTTTGAAAAATATATATGCAATAAGAAACTAGAAACTGATCGTTAGTCCAAATGAAACAATCAAGAAAATACAGAAAACTTGAAATATAAAATCAGAAATTTTGATCACAACCAGAAATATGTCCCCCTTCGCAGACTTAGCACGGGTGGGGTCAAGGGGCAGCGCCCCTAGAAAAAAAAATTCACATTTAAATGCCATATTACTATTTTGAAAATTTTGTCTAAGTCCAGAAAAATCGCAGCACTGTTTGCGTTACACGTTACTGGCACAAGATGGTAGTTTGCGTTACTAGTGTGAGGCGCAAGACACACTTTGCGTGACAAGAAGCTAACGCAAACCAGACTTTGCGTGTCGTGAATAAGGCATAAATGATGAACTTCGCGTTTCCCGTTACAGACACAAACCCAACTTTGCGTTTGTAGTTAAAGACGCAAAGGTCACTTCTCGCTTCTCGTTGAAAACGCAAAGCTCGTTTCTCGGTTCTCGTTGAAGACGCAAACCTCACTTCTCGGTTCTTGTTGAAGACGCAAATCTCACTTCTCGTGTCTCGTTGAAGACGCAAACATCATTTTGCGTTTCTCATTGAAGACGCAAACCTTTGAACAGTTATTTGGTAATTCTCTCTATGAACTAGCACATACCACTGATGAACACGCGAAAACTTTGACGAACACGCGCAAACATTGACGAACACGTGCAAACCTTGACGAACACGCGCAAACCTCTAAAATCTGTCAAAATCACACCAAAAACTCATCTATACCTAGAATTTCAACACTAAACGTTATCAATTTGATTGTCTAATCATCTAGAACAAAAATCTATCACTGAATTTCGATCAAAAACACAAATCAATAGAAATTGACTTGAACACAGTGTCCAGAACTCGTGAACTCGAACTCAACAAAAATCACAAATTCATACTTGATTACAGTGCAATTAACAAATCTATCCGGACATACTCGATCGATTATGCTATAAGAACAAAACCTAATCGATTTCAACTCCCAATTCACACAAAAACACAGAAATCGGTTTTGATCTTCGATGAACAGTAACGATGAACAGGGTCAACGAACTTTTCTTGAATTCTTGATCTGATTTCGATTGGATCTGCTCTGATACCAATTGTTTGTCCAGATTCTAGTTTCTAAACACAATTAAACAAACAAAAACACAAACAAGAATCAATTACTTGTTTGATTTCACTTTCAAATTCAAGATTGCAAACTTTCTCTCTCTAGAACTTCTCTTTCTCTCTCTAACGTATTCTCTGTCAACTATACAGCTTCTTCCAATCTTACAACTGAATACCACACTTACAAAACAGAAAAACAAATCTGTTTATACCTACAACTAAAACAAGGAAAGTAAAATACAAATACAATACTTTGACTTTTATTACAAAAGACTTTGACTTTGATGAGATTTGACTTTCTCAGCTTTGACTTCTGTCTTCTTGATCTTGTATCCAACATATTTATGCTCTAACACAGCTAATAGAACCCACTACAGCAGTACCTGAAGGACATGCTTCTGGTTCTTGAACAATAGGCTTATGTAGCAGCTCTCTCTCAAACTCTGGTTGATTTACAAGACTATTAGGTTTTCTTTGATAAGGCAATTCTTCTTCAACATTAGCATTAGAATTCAGATTGACATTTGGCTCAGCATCATCAGCTTGTCTAACATCTGCTTCAGGAAATTCAAACGTACTAAAGGATGGAACAGTTGGAATGGCAGTTGTACTTGGCTCGAGCACTTGTTCATGAATACGACTGAGATGAAGATCATCTGGAGTACTCTGAGTAAACATAACATTCAAAGCCACAGTATCTCTTTCCTCAAAAAAGTCATCAAGTACACTTTCTCCATAAGCTGGCACCTCCTCATCTCTTTTGACAATTTCAGTAATTTCAACTACTTCATCTTCTGAAACTATGTCAACAAAATCATTCTTTTCTTCTTCCTCCTTAATCTTCCCGTACATCTCATATTTGGCATCAACTTCATCATCATCATCATTTTCTAGAACAATGATGTCAGCATTTGGCATTCTAGTAATCTCCATAATCTCATGCCTATTTGCAATCTTATGCTTTTCAACCCTTGATTCAACTCTTTCATCAATGTATAAAACTAACTCCATTTGATCATTCTGCAGATTACCATGATCAACATTCCTTTCAACGTTTTATGCACTTTTAGCTCTTTCCTCAAACAAAACAACATTATCAGATCCATCAATTGTCTGTTTCTCCCTATTCTCCCCCTCATGATCATTATCAGGATCATGATCATGTTTTTATATAAAAACAACTGCTTGGGCTTTACATGAAATTTGCACGACCTGTTTGAGATCAGATATAACAAAAAAAATGTCATATTTAAAAGAATTAAACTTAGTGGCACTAACCAAATCTACTGGTTTCACAGATTGTGGCGGTTTTTGTTCAAGGTGGGATTGCAGAAGGGTTAGAAGATATGCATCTTGCTGGTTATGTGGAGCTTGTCCTAAAAGTTTGGCAAATAGCAACGACTTCAGCTCATCAATGGATAAGTCAGCAGGCTGGGTTTTTGGAAGTGACTTGGATTGTCTAGTAGGTTCAGTTCGGATATCGGATCCTTCCCTTTCAGTAAACGTTTAACTCCATTCATCTCCTCCTCAAATTTCTGAAAAATCCTGGTTTCAACAAACTTTAAGGCGCCGTCGAGAGTTTCCTTATACACAAAGTCTGGGCGAGTAACTCCGGAATCACGTAGATTATCCGTTTTCATGACAGTTTTAGAATCAACTACATGGCTTGTGCTCATTGTTGGCAATGACGTGATAATGGCAGGACTTCCATCCGGTCCTCGTAGTCTAGATTGCGGATCTACTCTAGATGTTCCAATCGGGTCACTAAGACTGCCGATGGTAGCCGATTCAAAAAGTGTCCTAGGAATAGTAATAGGTAGTTCAAAAGGCACTAGACTCATTTGTGCATTCAAGGAATTAGAGAACGGGGGCTGATGTTCTCTTTGTTCAATACCTTGAATCTCCGAGTGAGAAACGGGTAGATTATGAGATAATTCCCCGTGAGAAGATGAAACTGTATCTTGTTGAGAAGAGATAGAGTGGGTGGCCTGGGTGTGCGATTGCATAAGTGGTCTACTTATGTCTTTTTCAACACCTGCACGCAACAAATGCGGTGAAGTGGTAGATCTGGCTGCCTTTTGGGATAGGTAGGTTCGTTTGTACACACGCTCTCCATGTTCTTTTTCTATAATCTCACTCTCTCTTTCAAAATTTTCAACTAAGATTCCCTCGTTTCTCCTTATATCTCCCACAACATCACTAAGGATGGTATCAACTTGAACTTGATCTTCCACCTCCATGGCATCAGTACCATAGAATGGTTCAAACACATCAGTTTCATCATCAACATGAACATCAGCTTGTTCCTGAGTTTGAATATCAGCACCACAATCATTGTTATCATCATTATCTTCATGAGAATCACCTGCATCAGCAACATCAGTCTTTGTTTCGTCATCATCTTTTGAAGCAGCTTCCGTAACACTTATAGCTAATAGAACTTCAATAGAATTACTTTCATTTCCAGCCAGATTAGCATGATCCAGTTCATTGTCAGATCCTTGACCTTCATCAGCAGAAGGAGTCACTGAACGTGGGGTAATCACCCGTGACCCTGATGCCTCAAGTCTATCTCTACGAGCCCTCTAGATCCCCTATCGTTGTTTTTCCTCTTCACACCCCAGTTCTGTACTCCCTCGGTATCAGAAACCCTTACAGATTCCGCTCTTCTAGGGTTTGAGCCTTGGGTAGGGTCAACTGGTCCTGGTTGTTCCATAGACTCTATATACTCTTCAACACTATCACACTCTGGATCAGCGTAATCAAGTAAACTTTCTGGCACAGGCATGGAATAGGTAAAGTTTCTCTTCTACTTCATTAAGTACCTCATCTCACTTACCGGTGCAAGTAGATGGTTGATCCTGGTAGGAGTTTGTCTGTTGCTTTGTAGCGTGCTTCTGACAATCAAGGCCATGAACCTCTAGTAAGAAATGTAGTTCGGAGCTTTGGAAGTCTTCTTTGCAACTACCTTCTCATACAGCTCAGTCCAGAAGATACTAGGATAGTCAATATGAAGATCATGAACTATGGAGTAAAACAACTTCAGAATGTGATTGCTGGAATTGTCAGTTCCATAAATCTTAGCAGTCAGACACCTGTTGATAACAGAAAACAGGGTGTAGTAGAATGGTGGAAGATTGTTCTTCTTAAAGTGATTGACCTGTGTCAGTTGGCCAATGTATCCCATATCTCTAACGCCTTTGAAGACCTCAGTGTTTGATGGTAGCTCATCATAAGTTGTTGTGCCTTCTCTTGCAGTCTCAGAAGGTAGACTCAGAATGAATCTCAATCTGTCAAGAGTAAGAACTGAAGTGAAGTGGTCAATCTCCAACTTAAAGATAGCTATTCTTTCTCCTTGTTCGTTAATGTGACTAAACCTAATAGTCTTCCAAGCTTGTTGGACATAAAGTTCAGGAACTGTTGCTTGAGCCGTTAATGCATTTCGAAGAGGATGATTTCTCAGAGTATCCAATATAAGTGGATCAATATTGATGGTGAACTGAAGATGATGATTGTTTAGCTGTTGTGGCTTCATCTTAGATGGTGAAATGAGGAAAAGATGAGAATTGATATTCTGTGGAACTTGAAAGTCTGATCTAGATGATGGCATAGGACATTGTTCAGATTCCTCATGTGGTGAATTTTCTCCAGTCTGAACATGTTGATCAACTGATGGTTCAACCATTTGTACCTGAAAAAGATTAAAAAGTTTGAACAGAGTCCAAATGGTTAATACAAAATCAGAAGATTTGAGACTGAAAATCACTTTTTGAAAATCTCTAAGTATAGAATTCGCATGACAAGGGTATGTGAATTCCTCACTTAGGAATTAAAAGAACATAGATGCAAACAAGAATTCGTATGAGACAGAATTCGTATGGAAGTTATATATGAATTCCTTACTTAGAAGAAGTTAAACAAGACAAAACAGAATTCGTATGGAAGAGAATACGAATTGTGGACTTAGCAAAGATATGACAATGAATTTCAGAATTCGTATGGTACTGAATCATCAAGAATTAGTATGAACCTTTAAAGAATTCAAAAATAAATATTTTCTTGAAAATTTTCTAAGTGTAGAAGGATGAACATCAAGAACATCATCAAAAATTCATATGAACCCAGATTACCAAATTTTCAAATTTTTAATTTTAACCCAAAATCTTGAATCCTTTATGATCGATTTGAGATCAGAACCAACTTTAATCAAGAAACTTTAAGATTAAAACACTTGTCGACCCTTAAATTTTGATTATTCACCAAGAACAAATGAAGAACAGTCGAAGAGTTGAATCCAATTAAATAGCAAAATAAGTGATTTAGGTTAAAATTTATGTACACTAAAGTTCGATTATGTCATGTGAATGTTCCTTTTAGTTCAAATCAACATCTAGAAACTAATCAAGATCAAAATTTTTCGAAAATTCAAAGTCCAGTCGAAGTCTTAAAGATGAACAGTCCATGAATTCGAATCCTAATACTAATCCAGTAAGGGTATACCTGCAAAGAAACAATGAAGATACAAGATACAAAGAATTAAAATACAAACAATAAGAACAAAAATAAACCTTGGAATCAAGAAATCAAAAAGAAATTAGAAGAATCTTGGAAGTCGCAGATTAGGGTTTAAGGTTATGTGCACTGAAAAAACTCGTATGCTTAAAGATACTTACGAAAAGTGAGGGTTTCGTAGACAAGAAATGTATTTATACGATGGAATGATTAAGACACGTGGCTCGAGTATATTGGAGCTCACATTTTTCGCATAAGACACTAATACGAATTGTCTAGAAAAATTAGACAATGTGTGTGAGAATTCGCATCAACCAATATGCGAATTCTGTGTAAAAGAACACCATTCGTATGACACACACATGCGAATTCCTAAGATTTCGCATGATAATGTTATGAGAATTCCAACAATTCGTGTAACACACACATGTGAATTCCTTAGATTTCGCATGATAGTGTTATGGGAATTCTGGACTTAGCAAACTTTCCAACTTTTTGAAAAACATTTTAAACATGGAAACATTCTATTTTAGGAAACTTTTCAAACTTTTCCAAAAATAGAAACTTTCCATAAATGGAAATTTTCTAAAAATGACATTTTTAACTGATTTTAAGTTCCAAAAATATTTACACACACTACACACTTACAAACCTTTTTGAAGATTTATCTGTATTAAGCTCCCCCTTGACTTAATATCTGTCTTGATTTGAATTTATTCTTTCTTGATGTATTCTTTTGCTGGCTCCCCCTTTACATGATGTGGATCTTGTAGACAATATATGGATATGCTCCCCCTACATATCTGCACACATAGAAAAATATGACAATATGAATTTGTTTCTCCCTATAAAAAAATATAACAAGTAATATCTGTTTGTCCCTTATAAAGAAATTTTCTTTGAAAAACATTCTCCCCCGATTAACAAAAATGAACAATCAATGGTGAGAAAAAACTCCCTGTAATGATTTAACATTCAAAGATTATTGTCACTTGAACATTGAAGAATGAGTCCTAAGTTGTTGTACTTAGAAGTCATCATCCTTTGACATTGAAGTCCGAGTCCTGAGCTGATTACTCAGAAGTCATCTTGATCTCTGAGGTATGAGTCCTAGACTGCTTTGTCTAGAAGTCATAATCCTTCTCACTTCTTCTTGAGTGTGGATTCCTGCAACACAGGTTGAACTGGTTATGATACCCAAAAAATCTTGGGTCCACTCTGGTTAGTATGTGAAAACTTCTTTGAGTGATTTTCATCTCTGTGAAATGTAGTATCATAATATTTCTTGTAAGAATAATTCCTTTTTTTGATGTGTACTTTATGTACAAAATCATCATTGCAACTGTAATAACAACAAAGTTTTCTTTTAGCTAACCTGATAAGATGCTTAGTAGACTTTACAACATCAGGAGTAAAAGATTTATCTTTTGCAACTCTGTTCTTGTTTCTTTGTGCAGCTTGTGCAAATGATTTCTGGTATTTCACTGATTCTGGAGATCCATTGACAACCCAAATCATCTTTTCTTTCTTAAAAGCTTGAGAACCAGATTTTGTAAAGTAAGTAGCATGATTATCAACACATTTGACATACAATGAACTAGAATGTTTAATCTGATCTGTTTTCAAGATTTCTGGTTTGACATTCTTTTTCTTGAAAACCATCTTTTGAAAATAAGCTAGATACTGATTGAAATGAACATACTGATTCAACTGAATCATCATCATAAGAAGATATGACAGGTGTTTCAGATATTATATTGTCAGATAAATCAGAATTAGCTTTCTCAAGTTGTTTGATCTTGTCATTCAACTTGGTTTTCTCATTGCAAAGTTTATCAAATTTGCTTTCTAAATCAGATCTCCTTTTCTGTCCTTTCTGTATATCTGAAGATAAGGTAGCCAACTTGTTAGTGAGTGTAGAAATCTTAGATTCAAAAAATTTTCTCTCAGATTCAAATTCCTTTTCCATGTTCTGATTTTTCTCAGAAATATCTTTGAAAATAAAGTATTTTTCTTTTCAGTATTTTTCTTTTCGTTATCAAAGATAACTCTTTCAGAAATGAAAATTTTCTCAAATTCAGAAACTTGTTTGGAAAGTTTGGCACATCTGATTTCTAACTCTTTCTTTTCTGTTTCAGCTTTCTTAGAAAGATCAGATAATATCTGATTGAAAGTTTTCTCATATTCAGCTTTCTCCATCTTACTTCTTTCATCAACTTTCTTCAGCCATTCTTTGTCTTTTGCTTGATATGTAGATACTTGTATCTCAGTTGTTGTCAGCTTGACAATCAAAGTCTCTATCTCAGCTTTCAATTGTGAGTTCTGACATTTAAGCTTTGCATTCTCTTCTTCAATCAGAGGTATTATAATCTTGTGACTTCGTTGTAATCATATGAATTGAATACAAAAGATTGTTTGATAATCTGTGTTTGAATTAGACTGCTAGTATTATAGGATCACATTTGGTATCAGAAGAAAAATTTAGAGAAAAGTTTTTAGATTTTAGAAATTCCTTCTTGTTTACTTGACAATCAGAAGAAAGGAAAGAAATAGAATCTTGTTTTTGAGAAAATAAATTTTCTTCAATACTTGAAGTCATAAAAGAAAAAATAACATCAGATTCAATTTCTTTTTGAATAATTTGATCTTCTATTTTATCTTCAAGGTCAACGATTTTGCCTTCTAAAACTAATGGAGGAGTATATCTCTTAGAATCATAAAAGATTTGAGAGATATTTTCCTTATCAGATTTAGCGGCATATATATCAACAAAATCATCAGATACTGAAGACTTAATGGGAGATATGTCATTTAAACTTCTTCTGCCTTTCTTTGATTTGTCAGGAAAATATTTAGCATTTTCGCTCGTATAAACAAAAGAAATTTCCTTTTTCTTATTATTCACCCTTTTCTCATTTTCGATTTCTAAAACTTGTTTTTCATCCATCCAATCAATTTTAAATTGAGGAGCATATTTAGCAAGTGTTAGAAAATCATATTTATATAAAGTAGGGGATTTTTCTATCGCATTGTTTAAACAATGTGGATTTTCAAAACCAAGTCCCCATTTTTCTTTTATAGATTCATAACTCCGCGGTTTGTTCAAATAAATAGTTTGCTCAGACTGATTCCTTCGATATAATTTTTCTTCCAACTCATTTATTTTATCAGAAAAATTATCTTTTAATTTGGTCATTTCAGTCAAAAATCAAGATAAGTCATATTTGATTTTTCTAAATCATCTAATTTCTTTTGAAAGATGTCTTTTGTATGATCCAAAATAGATTTTTCATCTTTCAAAAAAATTTGTAATTTATCAATCAAATTTGACTTTTCTGAATTTAAATTCTTTTCAGATATTAACTTCGAGTGAAGATCAGATAAATCAGTTATAATAATGTTCATTTGTGAGGAAATGAAAGTGTAATCAAAATCAGAAATTACCTCATCTTCATCATTTGAGGATTCATCATCATCATCAGACTGATCATTTCCAATGAAGCACATATGAGCAAACTCGACATTATCAGCTTCATCCTCATAATGATCCAGCCAAAATTCTTCTTCTACAAGCAACACAGTTCCATTCTCTCTCTTTTCGGCCAGTTCCATTTATTTCCTATAATATGCCGAATCCCGAACCTTCTTCACTCTACATTCCTTAGAGATGTGACCGGGCTTTCCACAGTTGTATCATGCAGCCGGTTTCTTAGCCTCAGGCACATGAACATTCTTGGACCCAGAAGTGAAGCGAAGATTGTTAGAACTCGACTGAGGTTGGAACTTTTTCTGATAGTGCTGAGAGAGATAAATCATTGCTTTATGAAGAGTCTCGCCATCATCAGTGGCCCCGTTATAAGCATTATCAGACAATGCTTGTTTTGCCAGTTGGTTCGTGAGGAGAGCAACCGGGTCCACTATTTTCTTGTTCTTCTTGTCCAGTTTTGCTTTCTTCTCAAGCACAATGCTCTCATCAGTCATCAAGATCTCGTACATCTCTTGGATTTGCATTGAAGAAACCCGAACATCGTTTCTCAATCTGTGACAAGACTTGTTCCATTCTGGCTGAAGAGCGTTGAGGAATTTCAGGTTTGTTCCGAGCTCTGTCTTGTTCACATTTATCTTGCTCATATCATTCAGTACTGTGCAAAATCTTTCGAAAACACTCTTTAGAGACTCAGTTTCTTTTGCTTTAAACTCCTCAAAATTGTTCATATAACGTGTATGTCGGAGTTGGGTTGCGACCGATGAACCAAGCATAATCTTTTCCAATTGTGCCCATTACATATTTGGATAATCCTTGCAATGATCAACCCGGTTGTAGACAGAGTTTGGTAAAGCTAGCATCAGGTTAGCTTTTAATTCTCGATCAGCTTTCTTACGCGAAGCCTCTTCAGTTGTTACGGGAGTCCCTTTGTTAGGCTTTACGAAAGGTCCTTCAGTGAGAGACTTCATCATGTTATCTCCATTAACTTGACACTCGATGAAGTTCAGGAACTGATCTTTCCATTGAGTGAATTCGTTTTCATTGATCAATACTGGAGGACGAGTTTCTGTGCCCAATGACATCATTACATCGTTTTTGTAGAACTGGGCTTGAAAAGTAAACTTTGCAGAATCCATGGAGACAGAAAAATTTCCATGTCTGGACTGAGCTGGCGCAAACTAGAGGTTTGCGTGAGAGTAAGCTGGCGCAAAGTTAGGTTTGCGCGAATAAGCAGTGGCGCAAATTTTGTTTTTCGCGAGACGCAGATGGCACAAAGGAGTCTTTGCGTGACAAGAAAGTGGCGCAAACTTGATTTGCGCAAGTAACTGGTGTCGTAAGAGATTTGCGTGAGCTGTGGATGACGCAAACGAGATTTGCGTGAGCTGTTGAAGGCGCAAATTAAACTTTACGTGAAATGCTGGGGGCACAAATGTAACTTCGCGCTATAGGTATATGGCGCAAACTAAAAGTTGTGCGAGGTAAAGATGACGCAAATGTAACTTTGCACACTGAACTGAACTTTTCGTGAACTGAGGATCACGCAAAGTTTACTTTGCGTGATATGAAGGTGACGAGAACTTGTACTAAACGTAAACTTGCTTTCCTGAAGAAACATGCAAAACAGAGGATGAACTGGCGCAAAGCTCTACGAACTGGCGCAAAGTTCCAGATGAAGCCTGATGAACTGGCGCAAAACAGAGGATGAACTGGCGCAATGTACAGATCTGGCGCAAACTCTGAAAAACAATAAAAACTTCCAAATTTTGATTTACAAAAACGAAATTGATGAAACTTTTCTCAACCAGAAGTGATCGAAAAAAGTTTTATAACAACTTTCAAACAATAAGATCGATCAAAAATCACAAAATCAAGAATTCGAGTAAAGAGCAGTTCGTAAAACGAGTTTTCCAGAAACTCGATAATTCTCAAAATTGACAATTAAAACTTGATTTCCTTGAAAAATGATGTGAATCAAAAGTTTTCTACTATTAAAATCGAATCCAACAAACCAATTTTCAACAAAATTCAATCACAAACCAGTCCAAATTTGATGAAAAATCAAAATATGATATTTTCTTGAAAAATTCAAGAAAATCGATCAAATATTCTGATTCAAACACAAATTCAGATTTCTAAAAACGATTCTCTCAATTATCTCTGATTTAGAAGGCTCTGATACCAATTGAAAGTCCAAGATCTACCAAATCTTACAGAGAGAAAATAGAGAGAGAGAGAGAGAGAGAGTTTTAGCGCAAAGTAGAGTTCCTATTGAATAATGCGTGAATCCTTACAAGACACAAAGGCCCAAGGGACTTAAATACCCAAGGCTTATTCAACACAGAATAACATTCTAAACACAGTATAAGACCAATCCTATAAATACAATGATTACTATAAAATCGGACTTAACAGTATCATAGCTTAATCTGACATTTTTGAGAGTTTTTTGACTTCGTATAAACTGTTCTTGAGTCTTGATTTGATTTCTGAGATTAAATGTGTTTTTGTTAAAATATTTGATTGGATTCTGGTCGAAGATTGATTTAGAATATCTTTCTGTGATTGAATTACATTGGAAAATCGATTTGGATAAACAATTTGTGAATTTTTGAAAGTTTTGTTCGAAAGTGTCACAATTACTGTTTGATCACTGAATTCTATGATTTAGTGTATTTGTGTGCAAACTGATGGATTTGGATTGTTTCTTCTACTAACGTGATCATTTATGTGAGTTTACAGCTTCTAGATCGAAGAATTTAAGTGGATTTTGGACTAGAATCAGATTTTTAGAACCGAATACTCAAGAACTCGCAAGATCTGTACATTTCGTACGAAGAACTCGTAGACCTAAAATTTTGTAGAAGAATTCGCATAATTCATATCTAAATTCATTTCAAGTGTACAATTCGCATAATTTCTATCAGTGATGTACGAAAAGTAGAGGAATTCGCATAGAATATATTGAAAAATCATTTTAATGTGTGGAATTTGTATATCTCTATATAAAAAAGCAAGAATTCGCAGAGGTTTATTGTGCGAAAAGTTGAATTTTAAAATTTCAAGGCAAGAATTCGCAAGTGGTTTTATACGAATTGCACATAATTTGCACATGTCTGTGATGCGAATTGTGTAGAATTCGCATATATGTGGAGTGCGAATTGTTAGATTTCGCACAGGCTTTCATACGAATTCTATAAGATTTCGCATGGTTTTTCAAACTTTTTCATCAAGTTTAGATTTCACATGGATGCGAAAAGTTTTTTTGAAAGTTGAAAATTTTTTGAAGTAAAGAATTTGTATCATTCTCTCATACGAAATATGTGTGCGAAATCTGTTTGCGAAAAGTTTTTATGCGAGAAGTTTGTTTCTAAATTTTTGAAGGATACAATTCGCATAAGGGGTGCATGCGAATTACGGTCGTTTGAGTATCTCTTGCGTACAAATTGTGGACTTGTACGAATTGTTACTTGCTTTATATGAATTCTATGTGATATACGAATTCTGTCATATTTTTTTTCATGCGAATTGCTCTCTGATTTGTACCATACGAATTCTATATTTGAAAGTTTTTGGAAATTTCAGTTTCTGAAAATTTTCAAGTCTTGCATCTATTATCTCGATTTGTCGGACTAACGATCATATCTAACTTATATTTTTACATATTTCAAGATGTCTTAGGGATACAACTATGATTTTGAAAAAATGAATATTTCTGAAGCTAAAGATAATGTTAAGCACGTTGCTGAACAATTATTAAGATACACTAGCATGGCCAATGATTGTGAAAGGGAGAATACAAAGCTCAAATATGAGATATCACCTCTAAAAACTGAAATGAAAATTTGAGGATTCAAAATTCATCTCTTCTTGATTAGATCAATAAGTTCAAAGATAGTTCTACAGTTTGAAAGAAAGATTTTATTTGTTCAGATTGCATTACTAATTCCAAGATCAATTTTGCAGGAATAATTGAGTCTACTGAAAAAGAGATCTCAAATCTTCAAGCCATGCTGAAAAAGTCTGAAGGTCATAATGCAAACTCTACTCGGTCAAAGAAAGATTGAAGATCTAAGAAGAAAAGAAAACATTGCTGGAGAGACTTGCGATGGGCTGAAAAAGATAAATTCTCAATTTTTTGCTGAAAGAGACAAACTGAAAGACAAAGTTTTCAGTCTTGAGGTTGAAATAAATATGATGAAAGAAAAGGACAACTCAAGAGATAAAGTGGATATGAAGAAGGTTGAGAAGAAAAGAAAGGAATTGGAGAAAGATAATGCTGAGCTGAAAAAGAAAATTTATGAATTGGAAGATCAAATGAATAAAGAGAAGAAATAAATAGTTGAATTTGATAGAGAAAGAAAAGCTTATGCTCAAAAGTTTTCTGATTTTTCAAGAAAGGTCTTTGAAGAGAAGAAATCCATTGACCTGAAATGTCTTAAGCTTTCTCAACAAGTGTCAGACTTTGAGAAAGTGATCATAATGGAGAGAGACAAATTTGAGAAAGAAAAGAAGAAAACTAAACAAAAGAATGTTGGTGTATTCAAGGATATTTCTGAACAGAGAAAGAATACTGAAAAGGATTTTGAAGAAGAAAGAAGAGTATTTGAAGCTGAAATAGAGAAACTTAAAAAAAAACTATTTGAGCTGTCAACAAACATTATGAAAGAGAAGAATGCAAAATTTGAATTGCATAAGAAGTTTGATTTGATTTCAAAGGAAAGAAACAGTTTGTCTTCAAAAATAAAAGAACTTGAAGAGATCATGTTCAAGGTGAAGTTGACTGAGCAAAAGACGCCAAAATCCATTGTTCAGTCACCGAGAGATGATCTAGCTGATTCAGAGTTCTCATTCAAAACATCTTCAAGTTCACGTTTTACAAATGTTTCTAATAATCCTTTACTTGATTCAGATGATAGTCATACTTGTAAATCTAAAGATCAGATTCGTCCTTCTAACCTTTTCTATGATAAACGTGTTAATGGTTCAGGTAACATAAAGAAGAACAAGTTTCAGCAGAAGATGTTTTGGAGAAGGAAAGATGAGAAAGAAAAAGATAAGTGGATTCAGAGAGTGTAAGGTTCCTCGGAGGAGAAGAAGGAACTGAAATCATTTGTGCATACATCGATGGCAAAAAAGGAACAATGCTTCTAAAGGTAAAACTTTTAGCAAACTTGATCTTGTTTATATTGTAAATCAACTGATCAGGTTAGCACAAAAGAAAATTAGTTGTTCCTATTGTGGTTCAAATGATTTTGTAAACAAAAATTATGAAAATAGCTGGTATGGTTCTTATTACATCTCTTCTAATAGAACTACAACTAACAAACCATCAACCAAATACCAGTGGGTACCAAAAGCTAAATCTGTGTTGCAGGCATGTAAAGACGAAGGGGAGAAGAACCATGACTTCTAGACAAAGCAGGCTAGGACTCGTACCGCAGAGATCAAAGAATGGTTTCTGATTACAACATATCAGGACCTGATCCTCAATGGTAAAGAACAATGACTTCTAGACAAAGCAGTCTAGGACTCGTACCTTAGAGATTAAAGTATGGTTTCTGATTACAACAAATCAGGACCCGTGCTTCAAATGGTAAAACTGAATATTACTATTCTCACCGGAGAATATGTAATGATAGCTTCTGAATACTTTAGCTCTGAACCCGATCTCAAAAGTTTTTCTTCTGACGGATGCTTACAAGATAACATCTTTTCAAGAAGTTTTTTTTTTATTTCGAAGGGGAGTTAATGAGACTTACACTATCATATCTTTTAGGGGGAGAATATATAAGAAGTTTATTAGACTTTAATTGTCAT
The DNA here is from genome assembly GCA_954870635.1 of Arctium minus. Classification (NCBI taxonomy): domain Eukaryota; kingdom Viridiplantae; phylum Streptophyta; class Magnoliopsida; order Asterales; family Asteraceae; genus Arctium; species Arctium minus. The sequence goes on along the minus strand of OX941081.1, from coordinate 101,387,698 downwards.
ATTTTTCTGATGAATTGACTTTTTACAAATATTGAGGGGGAGAATATCTGATTTTTTGTCAACGATGCATAAATGATGATATTCATTTAAAGGGGACTTGAGAATTTCAACGCTAAAAAGGTATATTTTTCTGAATCTCAAACTCTATCATCCTTTGAAAGACGGACAACTTTCAAATGTGAAAATTGTTTTCTTAAATGTTCAAACCACTTCACATTCTTAAAATGCTTTCATGAATTGAGAAGTGTGATTTTAAATGATTTTTCTTTGGATACTTTGATGACTAACTGACCGTGTGTTTCTTAAATATTAATACTTGTGTATTATCTTTTCTATATACTATCAAGTATTCATACACACATCAGTTCAGTACATTTCTTGACTTTGTTATTACCATGTATCAAATAGATAAATCTTTCTTTGGTAATACTTTCGGTTGTATTCAAAATTGTTTGAGATCAGACGTCATTTCTTTATATGTGTGTTTATTGATAATATGTTTATATATCGTTCATATAAACAACTTACGTTCTTTGATACCCCAAATTATTTTTCTTCATGATATTTGATTTGATTAAATCATTGTCAGATTCTCAAAACCATGAAATTGACTTATCTTAAATGTTCAAAGTTTTTAGAGATCTTAAATGTTTAAAATGCTCAAATTTCATTCTTATCTTTAATGAGCATATATACACTAACTATTGTTAGTGTACTGTATTTAGAAATTTTTGTAAAGTAATCCTTAATGCAATAGGCTTTGTTATTAGCATATGGGTTGGGATTATTTGTTGTACATGGGTGATTGGGGTATAAATAGGAGAGTGTTTGTAGTTTGTTTGTAACTTCAATTTACACAATGTAGACATAAAGCGTTCTTAGTGTTTCTAGAGAGAGAAACTCTTTCTCTCTCTAGGTTGTGAATAATACATTCATTTTCCTTCCCAATCTATCTCATGTCAATCTTTATACAATGTTTAATTGTGAATTCATGACCTTACATGAGGTATCAGAGCCTAATCGAAGAAATTATTCATCGAAACGATCGAATTCACAATTTCTTCAATGGAACAGTAAATGTGGTTGCATGAACAGTAACCGTGGATTTCAAATTCTTAATTTTGGAGCTTAATTGATCAAGATTTGATGCTAGATTGATTATATGCTTAGAGTCGTCGAATCATTTGTAATCAATCATATTGTTTAATTTCTATAGATTTAGAAGAATTAGTCGATTTTGAGTGTATTTGGTTCGAAATATATTTTTCACTGAGTTGTGATCGAATTCTGGTATTGAGATGTTTTTAGACAAGATCATCAACTACAAAGTTGTTCAGAAGCGTTTTTCGAACATGCTCATAAAGTTTCATATCAAAATTCGAAGAAATGTGAAAGATTTGGTGATTTCAAGTTTTCAGACTCGACTTCTCGCAAGATCTATGAAACACGCAAGATTCATATGAAGAACGCGCAAAGATCATCTGAAGAACACGCACGCGGATGAACGCGCAAGGAAAGGGGAACGCGCAAACTGAATGCGAGTTTAGCCTGCGAGTTCTATAAAACGCGCAAGTAGGCATTTGTGGATTCTTCAAACGCGCATAATTCAGTCTGCGAGTTTCATTCTTAGCGAGTTTTTATATTGTTAAATTATTCTAAGTTCCAAACGCGCAAGTCAACTTAGCGAGTTTTCAAAATGCGTACGTAGAGGCCTGCGAGTTCTCAAAACGCGCACTTCGAGGCATGCGAGTTTCAGAAACGCGCACATCACGTTTAGCGCGAAAGAACGTGAATAGTTCTTTGCGAGTTATTTGTTCTGCGAGTTTATTTGTTCTGCGAGTTCTGAGCTTTTGTGTTGGGAACTGAAGAAAAACTCAAGTATGGTTAATGCTGCTAGTTCAGAGTTAATACTGCTAGTAGTTAATACTGCTAGTCAAAGTTAGTGCTGCTTGAACAAAGTTAGTACTGCTTAGCTAGTTAGTACTGCTAGTGGTTAGTACTGCTTAGTAGTTAATGCTGCTAGAAGGAAGTTAATGCTGCTGAAGATTAATATTGCTTATATGATGAAGATTCGTATGAAAGGATATACATGGAAGCTTAGAGATATACATAGAAGATATACTGAAGATATTTTATTTATTGTAATTATCTTTGTATTCAGTATATATATTGTATTGTTTAGAATAGTTAGATAACTTTAGTTTTCATTCTTTTAGAGAAAAACAACCTCAAGGCATAGATCCTAATTCTAGAGAAGTAGAATTCGTATTGGTGAGCCTGTTCATCAATATTGAGGTTGAGTGAGTAATCTTGTAACTTCAAAGCATTCAATAAAAGCTTAACAGTTTGTTATTCATATTTTCTGTGTTGATTTACTGTTTCATAGAATATCAAAGTGTTATTTCGCAAACTTCTTTGATATTGTTTCTGAGAATTAATTCTTGTTGAGAATTCGATCCTGACAAGTGGTATCAGAGCCTGATTTCTCAGAAACAACTATTCATCATGGAAAATCTTGCAGAATCAAGCAGTACTTTGGTCTCAAAGGTTCCAATGCTTAGACCCAATGAATTTGATATGTGGAAGATCAGAATCAAGCAGTACATACTCCTCACTGACTATTCTATGTGGGACATCATAGAGAATGGTCCTTCTGAAGCAGGAAAGATTGGTGCAGATGGAAAGAGAACTCCACCAAAAACTGATGCAGAAAGAAAGATCAGACAGACAGAGATGAAAGCCTTGAGCACCTTGCTCTTGGCTATTCCCAATGAATATCAACATCAGTTCTGTAACTGCACTGATGCAGAGATGCTCTGGAATGCTCTGGAGAAGAGATTCTCTGGTACCAAAAGTACCAAGAGAAATCAGAAAACCATTCTGAAACAACAATATGAGAACTTTATGTCAACCAAGAATGAGTCCATGACTCAAACTTTTGACAGGTTCAACAAACTTATTGGTGAACTAGCTACAGTGGGAGTACAAATTGATCAAGATGATCTGAACAGAAAGTTTCTAAGGCCCTTGAGTGATGAATGGGCCATGTATACTGTGTCTTTCAGACAGAATGATCAACTGGAAGAAAAGGAACTTGATGATCTTTATAATGATCTAAGAGTTTTTGAATCTGAGATAGAGGCTAAAAAGAGGCCTTCTGGGTATGTTCACAATGCTGCACTCCTTTCAGCATCAACTGATTCTACTTCCAACCTTGAATCAGTTAGTCCTGCCAATGGAACAAACCAAGAGAAAGGCACTGAAACTGTGTTTGAGGCCTTTCTGGCAAGTCATGGAAACTCTTCTCTCATTAATGATGACTTGGAACAACTCAATCCAGATGATCTTGAAGAGATGGATATTAAATGGCAGATGGCCATGCTCTCCATGAGAGTTAAAAAGTTCATCAAAAGAACTGGGAGGAACAACTTCTCCCAAAGAAGAGAAGATGGAGCAGGATTTGACAAGTCCAAAGTAGAATGTTACAAATGCCATCAAAAGGGACACTTTGCTAGAGAATGCAGAAGTGGAATGTCTCAGAATAACAACCACCAACAAGCTCAATCTGGAAGCTTCAACAGAAACTCTGCACAAGCCCTTGTATCTCAACAAGGTATGGGGTTTGATTGGAGTGATCAAGCTGAAGAGGCTATTCAGAATCAAGCTCTAATGGCAGAGGTGTCTAGTCTCCCTATAGAGGTAACTTCTAATCTTTGCTCTCAAAATTGCATTAACACTGTTAAAAGGTATAGGGATCACAACCAGAACATGAGTGATGACCTTAAGAGATTGGAAAAAGACATAAAAGATTATGTGAGGATTGTTGAGAGATTTGAAGAACAGATTAAGGGTTTTCAAGCTAATGAGCTTCAACACTCTTATGACACAAATTACTGGAAGTGGGAGAAGAATGACTTAGAGCTTCAACTGACCAGATCTAAAGAAGAAAGTGAAAAGCTAAGAGGAGAGCTAGCTAAAGTAAAACTTGATGTAGAAAAGTTTTCTAATGCTTCCAAATCAATGGATTCTTTGTTACAAACTCAGATTCATGATAAACTGAGAAGAGGTATAGGGTACAATACCACACCACCACCCTATAACAACAACTACATCCCTCCTAGTTCAGAGCTGTTAGAAACTAAGGATAGGAAGGATCTACCTAAGGGAGCCACTGAAATAGATCCCTTAGATGAAGTGGTTGTTAAGGATAAAACTGAGAAAGAAGTTGTCAAGGATAAGGACAATACTGTGAGTGGTGAGATTTCTAAAGAAAATCATATTATCACCAATGAGGGATGTGGAAAGCACTGGATCAAGTCCAAAGAGATAGAAAAGACTGAGGGAAAGAACAAGAAGGTTCACTATAAGCAGACCACTGTTGTGAACCCTATTCCTTGCAAACAATGTGAATGCAATAAAGCCAAGAGCCTAAATTCTGGTTTAAAAAGAGGAAATCAAAGAAACTGGAATAATCAATGGGCTCAGAAACAAGGAGTTGATCTGAATAAAATCAATAGACCAAAACCTTGTTTTATATGTGGCAAGTTGAATCATTTGGCTAAGTATTGTTACTTTAACCCTATTAACCAACAGATGAACTTTCAAAGATTTGTGCAAAAATCTGTGGGTTATAGGAAGGCTGGAAAGAAACATGTGATAAAGAAATATGTTGAAAGTAAAGTCACTTTAAAGAAAAAGATTTTAAAAGAAAGTATCAAAATATGGGTGCCTAGAAGTACTAACAGTATTAGTACTGCTAACACAGTTACTACTGCTAACAGTGTTAGTACTGCTGAAAATATTAATACTACTAATACTGTTAATACCTCTTCAAAAGTTAATACTGCCAACACAGTTACTGCTGCTAACACAGTTACTACTTCTAACAAAGTTAGTGCTGCTAAGCATGCAAGTGCTGCCAAGGTAGTTAGTACTTCTAAAACTAGTACTGATTCTAGCAAACAAAGTTCCAAGCCTATTATTGTAACAAAGTACTCCAAGAATGAGGAGTTAAAGTTCAAAAATCTTGTCAAGAAAGAGTGCAAATATTTTGATGAGAAAGGGGTACCCAAGACCACTTTGGCTTGGGTTCCTAAATCATACTAATTGATTTATCTAATGTGCAGGGCAACCAACAGCTCAAGGGAAAGAGCATTTGGCATGTTGATAGTGGTTGCTCTAGGCACATGACAGGCAACATGTCATGCCTTCAGGATTTCAAACATATCAATGGAGGACATGTTGCATTTGGAGACAATCTTACTGGTGGTAAGATAAGTGGAAAAGGTAATGTCACCACAGGTAAGATGACATTTGAGGATGTCTACTATGTTGATCAATTAAAGTACAACCTGTTAAGTGTATCACAGGTTTGTGACAAACAACATAGTATATTATTTACAAATACTGAGTGTATGATCCTTGCTCCAGGGTTCAAGGTAGTTGATGAAAGCATGATACTACTTAGAACTCCAAGGAAGGACAATGTTTACTATCTTGATATGGACAATGTTGATAGTGATTCATCTCTAAATTGTCTTGTTTCAAAAGCTTCTGTAGATGAATCCTCTCTATGGCACAGAAGGATGTGTCACATGAATTTCAAGACTATGAACAATCTTGTTAAAAATAACCTTGTAAGAGGGTTACCTTCAAAAGTCTTTTCATGTGATGATCATTGTGTTGCTTGTCTTAAAGGCAAACAACACAAAACTTCTCATAAGACCAAAGAGTTAAATTCTGTTTCTACTTGTCTCCAGTTATTGCATATGGATCTGTTTGGTCCTACAAATGTTATGAGTATAGGCAAGAAATCTTACTGCTTAGTTATTGTGGATGATTACTCCAGATTTACTTGGGTATATTTTCTAAGGACTAAGGATGAAACAAGTGGTCTTATCAAATCCTTTATTCTAAGAATTGAAAACCAAACTAATCAAAGAGTAAAAGTCATTAGATCAGATAATGGAACTGAGTTTAAAAATCATGATCTAAACACCTTTTGTGAAGAAAAAGGTATTGAGAGGCAATATAGTGCTCCTAGGACTCCTCAACAGAATGGTATTGCTGAAAGGAGGAATAGAACACTAATAGAGGCTGCTAGATCTCTGTTGGCTGATTCAAAATTGCCAATTACCTTCTGGGCTGAAGCAGTTAATACGGCTTGTTATGTCCAAAACAGAGTTCTAGTGGTCAAGCAAAAGAACAAGACCCCATATGAGCTTTTAAATAAAAGACAACCTTTTATTGGTTTCTTCAAACCTTTTGGGTGTCCTTGTACAATTCTAAATACCAAATCTCACTTAGGTAAGTTTGATAGCAAAGCAGATGATGGATTTCTTGTGGGATATTCATCTCAGAGTAAGGCCTACAGAATATTTAACTCTTCTTCTAGAATAATTGAAGAAAGTGACAATGTCAAATGCAATGAGAGCACACCAAATCCTGTTGGATCTGGACCTCAGTGGCTATTTGACATTGATTCACTAACTAATTCTTTTGGTTTCAGTAGTGATGATTCTACAGGAACAGGATGTGGAGGATCAGGGATCACACAAGTCTCAGAAAGTATATCTAAATCTGTGATATTTCCCATACCCACAGTGAATTCTGTTGAAGACTGTGAAAAGGAATCATTTACTGGACCAAATAAGAGTGAAGAAGAAACTAGAGATGAGGAGACTCAAGAAAGTAAAGAATCAGAAGTGGCATCTGAAAACACTTCAGTTGAGTTGCATGACTCTAATCTAGAGGCTGGACTGAATGAAGAACCTAGTCATAACACAAGAGTTCAAAAGAATCATCCTCCACAGCTCGTAATCGGAGATATCTCTTCTCCTATGATGACTAGACATCAAAGCAGGCTTCAAGAAATGCAAGATCAACAACATACAGTCCTTTCTTGTTTTCTATCCCAGCTTGAGCCTAAAAAGGCACATGATGCTATGAAAGAATCTAGCTGGATAGAAGCAATGCAAGAAGAACTGTTACAGTTCAAGCTACAAGATGTATGGGATCTAGTAGACCTTCCTAAAGGTCACAGAGCAATTGGCACAAAGTGGATTTTCAGAAACAAGAGAGATGAAAGAGGTATTGTCATAAGGAACAAAGCAAGGCTGGTGGCTCAAGGCTATACTCAAGAAGAGGGTATAGATTATGAAGAAGTTTTTGCACCCGTGGCAAGGATAGAAGCAATCAGACTATTCCTAGCCTATGCTTCTTACATGAACTTCAAAGTCTATCAAATGGATGTAAAAAGTGCTTTTCTCTATGGATCAATTGAAGAAGAAGTATATGTCTGTCAACCACCAGGGTTTGAAAACCCAAGCTATCCAGACAGGGTATACAAATTAAAGAAAGCACTTTATGGACTACATCAAGCTCCAAGAGCATGGTATGACACTCTGTCATCCTATCTCTTGGAAAATTACTTTGAAAGAGGAGTCATTGATAAGACTCTATTTATCAAAAGAAAGAAGAAGGATATCTTGCTGGTCCAAATCTATGTTGATGACATTATCTTTGGATCTACAAGAAACAACATGTGCAAGGAGTTTGAGGATTTAATGCATCAAAGGTTCAAAATGAGTTCCATGGGGGAACTTACTTTCTTCCTTGGACTCCAAGTTCAACAGAAGTCAGATGGCATTTTCATATGTCAATCCAAGTATGTGCAGGATATTCTAACCAAGTTTGGTTTCTCAGAATCAAAACCTGCCAGCACACCTATGGAAACACACAAGCAGATCACAGCAGATCTTGAAGGGGAGGATATGGATGTGCATTATTATAGATCCATGATTGGCTCTCTCATGTATCTCACAGCATCAAGGCCAGATATAATGTTTCCAGTTTGTGTATGTGCAAGATTTCAAGTTAGGCCAAAGCAATCTCACTTTCAAGCTGTTAAGAGGATATTCAGATATCTCAAAGGGCAAACCAGATTGGGACTTTGGTATCCTCATAACTCACCTTTTGACCTAATAGCATACTCAGACAGTGATCTAGGTGGGGCAAACTTGGACAGAAAATCTACTTCTGGAGGATGTCAGTTTTTGGGTGCTAGACTAGTCTCATGGCAGTGCAAGAAACAAACCACAGTATCCACATCTACAACAGAGGCAGAGTACATAGCAGCTGCAAGTTGCTGTTCTCAAGTCTTATGGATTCAGAATCAAATGTTGGATTATGGGGTAACCTTTCTACACACTCCAATCTTTATTGACAACAGCAGTGCTATTAGCATTGTAAATAATCCAGTCAAGCACTCAAAGACAAAGCACATTGAAATCAGGTATCACTTTATAAGAGATTGTAATGAAAAGAAACTTATTCAAGTTGTCAAAGTTCACACTGATAATCAGTTTGCTGATCTATTCACTAAAGCTTTTGACGTGGGTAGATTCACTTTCTTGGTAACAAGTGTGGGAATGATAAACTCTGAATAATCTCCTTCTCAAAAAGTGGTTGTATATCTGTATAGTATTCTTGGTGTTACTAATCTTCTGTTACAGGATATGCATAGCAGTACTCAGTGTTTAGCAAGTTTAAAAGGAGTATTTCAGTTAATACTGCTAGTGGTTAATACTGCTTTCAGTTAATACTGCTAGTAGTTAATACTGCTAGTGGTTAATACTGCTTTCAGTTAATACTGCTAGTGGTTAATACTGCTTTCAGTTAATACTGCTAGTAGTTAATACTGCTAGTGGTTAATACTGCTTTCAGTTAATACTGCTAGTGGTTAATACTGCTTTTAGTTAATACTGCTAGTGGTTAATACTGCTTTCAGTTAATACTGCTAGTAGTTAATACTGCTAGTGGTTAATACTGCTTTCAGTTAATACTGCTAGTAGTTAATACTGCTAGTAGTTAATACTGCTTTCAGTTAATACTGCTAGTAGTTAATACTGCTCTAGGTTAATACTGCTTATATTCCGAATACTATAAATACTTTTTGCCCGCCTAAAAGTTCATAACGACTCTTTGCATACTGTTCTCTTGCGCTCAAAACCTTTTCTCTCTCAAGGTCGAAGTTTTCAGGCAAGTTTTCACTAAGATCAATGGCATCCATGACTTTCATCGACGAGCACAACGAGATTGCGATGCTACAAAAGCCAAAGCAAGCTTCAGGATTTCATCAGATTGTGGATTTCCTCAAGACAAGCCACATTGCTCATGCTCTTATTGTATCACCTACAATCTACATTGAGCATCAAAGGCAGTTCTGGGCTAATGCCACCATTGTTGTGGAAAATGGTGTGCAAATGATCAAGACCAGAATCTGTGATCAATCACTAACAGTTACTGAAGAGGTTATTCGCATCAGTCTACGTCTAGACGATGCCTCTGGTATAACTTCTATCCCAAACGATGAACTGTTTTCAAATCTTACAAGAATGGGGTATGGAGGCCCATTGGGTGTTTTCAAATTTTCTAAAGCAAAATTCTCACCCCAATGGCGTTTCTTTGTCCATACTCTTATGCATTGTATATCCAAAAAGACTACTGGATGGAGTGAGTTCAGCAGCACTATTGCTTATGCTTTGGTGTGCTTGGCCACTGCCAGAAAGTACAATTTTTCTAAAATGATTTTCAATGATCTTGTCTCAAACATGGGAAACAAAAAGAGCTTCTTTATGTATCCCAGGTTTGTTCAAGAAGTTATTACTAATCAATTGACGGATATACCTCAACCTGTTGGGGTATATGTACCTAAACCCCCCAAAGGCAAGGTTTTCTCAAATATGAGAAGATCTGCTGGGGACTCTGAAGGAGTTGACACCCCATTGTTCTCTACAATGATGGTGGTGTCCCAAACCAATGAAGGTATGGCAGCAGGGTCAAGGCCCCCATTAGACCAACCCACTGCTAGCCAAGCCCAACCTTCCCTCTCAAAATCAATTCCCCAGTCCCTTCTTGAAAAACCAACCTCTCCCATCACCCAAATTTACAAGAGAAAACAGGTAAAGAAGGCTCCTTCCCTTCTTGTACCATCCCCCACTAAGCCTTTAAGCCCTCTATTGGAGCATTCTCCAATAGAGAATATCCAAAGGGAATCCAATAGGGTGTCTCCCAACCCTCAGGAGGTGCTCTCTAAGGAGATGGAAGAGCATATGGGTGAGAAGGCTGCCACTACTTCTGCTAGCACAGAGAAGGACAGTGATAACATCTCTAAGACCTTCCCCATGGCAACTTTGGGTGAGCAATCATCCAAAGGTCCCAGGTGCCAAGAACCCAAGGGGGTGGATAGTGCTTCTGCTAGGCAGAAGACTTCCACTACAAAAAGATCCAATGATCCTTCAAAAGAGGGTAACACTTCTGGAGAAGGTGAGGACAGATATAACTATTATGAATTGATGGAAACCATGGGCAACATCAACATGGATGTACTCAAACAGGGCAAAGATATAGAAGAGCTTAAACTCATAGTTCTGTCACAACAAGAACAAATCATCAAATTGAACCAAATGGTAAGGAAACTGATTCTGCAAAGGAAGAAGAAACAATTTGTGCTCAGAAGGAGGAAACCAATGACTGATGCTCCCAAAAAGGGGGAGTCAGAAGCTGATGCCAAAGCTAAGGGGGAGCAAGAGGAAAAACATGATGTTGAGGGGGAGAATGAGCAAGAAGCAGAAACAGAGCCAGCAGCAGAAACCATTAATACTGCCAGTTCAAGTAAAGCAGCAGAAATGGTTAATACTGCTGAGCTGAAAGAAGCAGCAGAAACAGTAAAAGAGGTCCTTACAGAGCTTGAGATTGCAGAAACACTCATCAAAGCCAAACATGATACTCCCAAGGTCACCTCAAAGGCCAAAGGAGTTGTCATAAAAGAAAGAGGTGATGCAGCAAAGAACTCTAGCATTGAGAAGGTGATGGGTAAAGAGAAAGGTAAGGCAAAGCTAGTTGAATCTGATAAACCAATGAAAAAGCAGAAGCTGATTGAATCAGATGAAGCTCTAGCTAGGAAGATACAGGCTGAACTTGAAGAAGCAGAAACCATGCAAGTGCAAAAGGATAGAGAGATAGCTAAAGCAATGGCTGCAGAGTTAAACAAAGCCTATCAACAAAGCTTAGCAACATAACAAGCCAAGCAGAAAGCCACATCTTTGAGGAAGCCTGCTAAGATCAAAATGGCTGCAAGGAAAAGACAACCTTCAAAGACATACCTGGGTGCTCAAGAGAGAAAGAAAATGATTACTTTCCTCAAGGGTGCAGTTGGTGTCAAGGTAGAGATGTTTTCAAAGATGTCTTTTGAGAAGCTCAAGAAGATGTATGATGCTGAGATGATAAAGCTTCAAGGGGATGATCTTGCAAGGGTTGAAATGGAGAAAAGAATGAAAGAAAGCAATGATTTCTTACAAAAACCATTCCCTGATGAGCAAGAAACTCCAGAGAAGGAAACAACAATTGGTGAAAGTCTAAGGACTTTAAAAAGAACAAAGATGATTGCCAGGAGAAAGCCTACAAAGAAGCCTAGATTAGTGGAAGAAGAGGCTGAAAAGGTTGCTGAAGAAGAAGAGGCACCTGAGTCATCTACAATGAAAGAACCTGCAAGTACTGAGGATGTCAAGATGTACATGGTTGTGATGGACTAAGTGCCTGAACCAATTGCAGCAGAACCTGTAGGAGTTAAACCTCCTGAAGTCATTCACTGGGATGTTTTGGAAGTAGATGGCAAGGAGTATATCAGACTGAAGAGAAAAGATGAAAAGTATGAAGTCTACAGTACTTGGGCTAAAATTGTCAGAACATGCTCAAGGTCTGATATTGAAGAAATGTTTGATATAGGGATGAAGTTGTATGCAGATCAGTTGAAAGCTCCAGGGATTTCAATTACAAAACTGGTGATGGAGTATCTGTGTATGATGTTCAAACCTGATGAAGTGGAGGAGATCATAAGGAGTGTTTTTCAAGCAGTTACCAATTGGACTTTGTATGAAACTAGTGGTGTATATTCTGTGACTTTGGATAGAAATCACATTGAATACTTCCTAGTGGATAAAGTATACAACCATAGCAGATTGAAACTTCATTTAATGTTGAAGAAGAAGCTTGGATGTGGTGAAAATTCAGAAATGGCTAAATATTTGATCCAAAGAACAATTAATCAAAGTTTGGGATTGGATGCAAATACTGGAATTTAGGTCATGATGGAGTTTTGGGAGCATCTTGAAGAAGATCTGAAGAACTTGACTTCTTTTCCTAAAAGTCAAGTTAGGGGGAGATTGTTGGGAACTGATGAAAAACTCAAGTATGGTTAATGCTGCTAGTTCAGAGTTAATACTGCTAGTAGTTAATACTGCTAGTCAAAGTTAGTGCTGCTTGAACAAAGTTAGTACTGCTTAGCTAGTTAGTACTGCTAGTGGTTAGTACTGCTTAGTAGTTAATGCTGCTAGAAGGAAGTTAATGCTGCTGAAGATTAATACTGCTTATATGATGAAGATTCGTATGAAAGGATATACATGGAAGCTTAGAGATATACATAGAAGATATACTGAAGATATTTTATTTATTGTAATTATCTTTGTATTCAGTATATATATATTGTATTGTTTAGAATAGTTAGATAACTTTAGTTTTCATTCTTTTAGAGAAAAACAACCTCAAGGCATAGATCCTAATTATAGAGAAGTAGAATTCGTATTGGTGAGCCTGTTCATCAATATTGAGGTTGAGTGAGTAATCTTGTAACTTCAAAGCATTCAATAAAAGCTTAACAGTTTGTTATTCATATTTTCTGTGTTGATTTACTGTTTCATAGAATATCAAAGTGTTATTTCGCAAACTTCTTTGATATTGTTTCTGAGAATTAATTCTTGTTGAGAATTCGATCCTGACATTTTGCGACAAGTTGCCTTGTGAGATTTAATTGTCAAATTTTTACTCAGATAAATCTTTTACTTTGCCTAGTAGTGTTTGCTACAAGGGGTCTCCTCCGATAAGCATACCAGATTAAGTTCTTTAGCTGAATTCCTATTCAACTCGCGGTCCAAGATAGATTTTATGTTATATACTGAAGATGCACTTTGGGTGTCATGTCATAATCAACACATATCATTCTTGTGGGTGTTAAGGAATGTGTTGGGTTTACTAAAGATTAAAAGTTGTCTTTATATGCACTCAGTCGAGGTTACTGTCCACATCAAATTTGATATTTCAGTTGATACTCTAAGAATAAGAGCTACTTTCAAGGGGAGCCGGAGTTGTTTTGATGTTTAAGAAACGCTAATGTTTTTCAAAGAAATCAAGGGGGAGAAGAGCTGAAGCTGATAAGGGATGAATCCTTTACAAAACTTTAGGGGGAGAATGTTAGTGTACTATATTTAGAAAGTTTTGTAAAGTAATCCTTAATGCAATAGGCTTTGTTATTAGCGTATAGGTTGGGCTTATTTGTTGTACATGGCTGACTGGGGTATAAATAGGAGAGTGTTTGTATTTTGTTTGTAACTTCAATTTACAAAATGTAGACATAAAGCGTTCTTAGTGTTCTAGAGGGAGAAACTCTTTCTCTCTCTAGGTTGTGAATTATACATTCATTTTCCTTCACAGTCTATCTCATGTCAATCTTTATACATTGTTTAATTGTGAATTCATGACCTTACAACTATGATATCTTGTGCTTAATTGTCAAGATAATCATTGAGCAACACATTTTTAGGACAAAATACATGGGACTCAGTGTGAGTGCTTAAAAGACCTCCATGGATTCACATTAACCAGTGTTTCCTACCCTGAAAGTAATCCTAATAGTGATTGAGGGAAGAGGGGTCAAAAGAATTGAGAGTGGGTGTGTGATGAGATAAAATGGAAATGAGAGTTTGGTTAGGAGCGAGTTTAAATGATTAAAATAAAGAGGGTGAAAGAACAGAGTAAAAGAATATCAAACTCTGCACCAAACTTTTTCTGAGTCGGGCAACCGCGTATTCTGTTGTTTCACAATTCTTCGTGAACGACATTGAAACAAGCACTTAGCCCATGCCAACTCTTACATATAACCCCACCTTCTACTCATTCTTTTCTTAACAAAAGAGTGTTTGTCTCAATGGTTTACATAATTTTGAGCCTAATCAAAGCAATCATTGTGCTAACTCTTTCAAAACACAAGCACGAGTACACAGAAAATCTGTTTTTTCTGTCAGAACGTTCATAGATTAACCTTGTGTTTTTCGATGATTGAATGGAAGACCTGTGGAGTGAATATCACTCAAGTTCCTTACATAGTACATTCGTTGTACTAAGTAACTCCGTGTTACTTACAGGCACTTTAACTGTTTCATCTTTTGATTCAGGGTTACCATTCTAAATTTGTCTGAATTTGAAAAGATTTGGATGAATACATTCATGGGGATTGTTATTCATGGAGACTATGCTTATCTGATTATTTGGGGAAGTTCATTCAAAGACAGAGCTGACATTGAACATGTTCGATGATTCTGATTCTCAAAATTCATCAAAAAGGGGGAGAAGTTTCAAAAGTTCAAGTCAGATTTAAAGTTGGTCATATCAGAAATGGGAGATGGTTCAAGATTTTAATGTCAGGTTAGTTTCAAATCGGAAAGTACAAGAATTGGAAAAAAAAGTCAGATGGTTGATTGTTTCAAATAATGAGATAAATCTGAAAGTTGCATCAAAGTTAGAGGTTGAAGAAAATGTTGACTACTCAAAGCTACTAAAAGCTAATCCAAATGGGGAGAATCGTTTAATGTGACATACATCGAAGATTAACCAAAGTGACAAAGTTTTGTAGATGTAAAGTTTGTTAAAGACATCAAAAATTTCAAGATTTAAAGTTGTGAAAGATTTGAATGCTGAGGAGTTTTCTGAAGAAAAGAAGACCATGAAGATTATTGCAAAAAAAAATTAATCTTGAATCCAAAGGGGGAGATTGTTAGATATGAATTGTATTCAAGATTAAAGTAGAGGGTCTATTATGTAAATGTTGTAATGTCAAAGGGTTTGTGTTGTAAAGTCAACATTAGTTGACTTAGTATAAATAGTTGTTGTTTCTTGGTAACCATTAAGTCACGCGAACACAAAATAGAATCTTTTAGAGAGAACACAGAGAATTCGCATATAGTCAATCTAGTGAGATTTGTGACACTATAATCTTGTGACTTCGTTGTAATCATATGAATTGAATACAAAAGATTGTTTGATAATCTGTGTTTGAATTAGACTGCTAGTATTCTGGGATCACAATATACCTCACAGCACAATCTCTGTTGGCTAGAACTGTATGGCCTTTCTCATCAATGTAAGGCATGATTAGTATTTATCTGAAAAATATTGCTTGAAAAGATCGTTAGTCAGATAATCAGGAAAAAATCAATAGTAAAAATCACAGAAAATCACAAAAAAAATATCACAAGTATAGAATTCGTATGGCACTTACAAAGAACAATTCACATGCAATAACTCGTATGAACTAATACAATTCTCATACACTTACAATTCGCATAGACACACAATTCACATAAGAAAAATAAGAAGACTTGTTAAGTCCCTGAGATCATGATTGATTGATTGATACAAGATAACAAGGATTATAGGATGGAATATGTAGTTTTATTTATTGAAAGAAAACCTACCCTACAGAGAGCTATGGATTCATACGATCTACATGATGAATGAAACTTACCTACAAACGAACTAAATAGACTCCTTAAATACTCACAACATACCTTGTACACATTAAGCCCAAACCCAATACAAGGCCCATTACATCACATGTTGATTACTTTACTAAACTTTCTAAATAGAACATATTTTATGTTCTAACATTCACCCCCTAAGTTTTGTAAAGTTATCATTATCTTCTAAGCTCCAGCTTCAGCTCCTCTCCCCCTTGATTTCTTTGTAAAACTTAGAGTTGCATAAACTTCAAAGCTCCTCTAGCTCCCCCTTGAAAGTAGCTCTTATCCTTGAAGTTTCAACTGAAATACCAGATCTGATGTAGACCATAACTTCGACTGAATGCACATAAAGACAACTTTTGACTCTTGTAAACCCAACACATTCCATATGCCAACAATAATGATATGTCTTGAATATTGGAATGACAACCAAGTGCATATTCAGTGTATAACATCTGATCTGCGTTTTAACCACGAGTTGAAATAAGAATTTAGCTTAAGAACCTCATATGATCAGCTTACGGGCGGTAGCATCTGGTAGCAACACTACAAGGCAAGGGTTAGAAGGCAAGCACTGTTCAACAACTGATGAAAGACGCTCATTTTCTGATTGCTTTCCAGAATACTGAATAATCAAACCCAGAACTCCTTTCTTCAAGAATCAGCTGGATGATTATAAGCACTAAGGATTCTGAATCACAACTCAAGCATCAGAACAACGATTTCAATCATTCACACTACTGAGTGATCATTTTAGAAGAATGATAAAGTGCTCTCAACGGTCTAACCACAAAAGAAGCTTTTCAGACTGATGATTGCAGATACTCAGGCAACTAACTCAATCCAATCAGAGACTAAATCATCAAATCCAATATCTGAAAATCTTGAAAAACATGATCACTCGTGAAACATAGATCAATTGCTAAGGATATGTGACCAACATATGATAAGAGTGATGTGACATATGCATTCCGCGTAAAAAGCTCGGGAACAGGGCAAACTTGTAGCAAACAGGGTTCAGAACAATCAAAATTCTCAAAAACATCAAAACTTTTCGCATACAACTAACAATTCACAGATAACTATTCACATTTAAGCACAATTCGCATGATGGCATAAGCCTAACACCACAATTCACATAGGACTTCATGCGAATTCTCATTTCTCGCACGAGCCTATGTGCGAATTCCTCGCATCTCGCATAACTCACATCAACGAAATATTTACAATTCATATCACTCACACCTGCGAATCTTTAACTTCTCTCAAACACCTATATGAATTCCACACTTAATCTAAATTTCATCTTCAAAGAATGTTATCGTGTGAGTTCTTAAACATTTCGCATATAACTCTTGTGCGAATTCTGTACTTAGGCAAAAATGTCATCTTCAAAGAATATACGAATTCTGACATGCAAATTCTTAAGCATGCAAATTCTATGATGTGAATTCTTCTAAAATCCTTCATTCTACGAATTTTTTCAATTCTCATGCGAGTTCTTCAAACTATGTGACTTCTTCATTCTGATCATGGGAATTATGTGGATCTCGAACATTTTTCTAACTTTTCTTCAAATTCACCTTCTGTACATCGAATTTTGAGATGTGCTTTTGAGAGCAGGTTCGAAAACAACTTTTGAGCACAATTGTTGTTGATGATTTAGTCTAAATTTGACTCTAAGGCTTACTTCAATCTCAACCACAGTGATATACGTTTTTCGAACAAAGACTTATGAAAATCGATCAGTTCGTTCGAATTAATGAAATTAAAATAGTGTAATTGATTCCATATACTTCGACTATAAGCACAGAATCAATTTTGCAACAAAAGAACATCAATATTAACACAATTTGATGGATTAGAAAATTTTCCACATCGACTGTTCTATCAATTAAATATGATCACGATCGTGCGTAGAATAAATCTATGTTCTGCTCTGATACCACTTGTTAAGTCCCTGAGATCATGATTGATTGATTGATACAAAGATTACAAGGATTATGGGATGGAATCTGTAGTTTTATTTATTCAAAGAAAACCTACACTATAGAGATCTATGGATTCAGACGATCTACATGATGAATGAAACTTACCTACAAATGAACTAAACATACTCCTTATATACTCCCAACATCCCTTGTACACATTAAGCCCAAACCCAATACAAGGCCCAATACATCACATGTTGATTACTTTACTAAACTTTCTAAATAGAACATATTTTATGTTCTAACAAGACTTCACTTTTCGCATGAGCTTATATGCGAGTTCTGAACTTTTCGCATAAAGATATATGCGAGTTCTAAGCTTTTCGCATAACGCTATGTGTGAATTCTGCATATTTAGCATAAAGAAGGATGCGAATTCTGAACTCTTCGTATGAATATATGTGAATTCTGAGCTCTTTGTATGAATATATGTGAATTCCTCCCTTGGAATATTTTCTCAGACTCAGAAGCGAATTCCACACTTTTCGTATGTTGCTCTGTGCGAAATCTTCACTTCTCATATGAACCCTTGTGCGAATTCTGTCCTTAGAACAATAAACATAACTATTCTTCTAATTCTTCATCCTGCGAGTTCTTCATGCGAGTTCTTTATCATTTATGCGAATTCCTTAAATCTTGAACATTTTTTTCACAAATTTCAAGACAAATCCACCAAAATCTTCAAATTTGCCTCTGAAACTTGGTACGAATGTTCACTATATCAACGAGAATATCCCTGTGGGGATGAATTTCTCCAAGAACACCCATAATTGAAACCCTTTGATCTTGACAGTCCGCGAATGGAAAGTTTCCAAAACTAGAAAGATTGATCAAATTCTTTCAATCTGTTGTTTAATTGAATAATATTTCTGAATGAAAGATACTCTTTGACACTAGACGATCACAGTGCAATCAAATTCACACTCAAATAATCACAATTTCACAATCTCGATTTCAATCCAACAGTGAACTTTTTATTTCTAGAAATCTTATTTTCTGCCCAAAATTACTTGATTTTGATTTTCCCAATTGAATCTGATGTAGCTCTGATACCAATTATGATCCCAGAATTCAAGCAATAGCAATCAAACAAAGAATCAAAGATGTGCTCAAAGATTGTAGTCATATATCTCTTGATGAAAAGTTACAATACGTGAAAATGCAAAATGACTCAAAGGCTTACAAGATTGACACACAAAACTTCTTACACGCATACTAAAACAAGACAAGGAAAGACTTATATAGGGTCAAACAAAGCCTTGACCTCTACACAAGTTTACAACAAAAGTCAAACATACAAAGATAAACTAGCTAAGCAAATTGACTCAAAACATGATCTAACAATCTCCCCCTTTTTGATCAATTTGCTAGTCTTCAACTGGTCCACTTCTTCATGCACGTCCTCTTTATTCCCATGAAACTTTCAAACCTCTTGATGACTTGTCTGAATATGATTCTGTCTTTAATAGCACTGATTACATTCTCTGTCCAAATCATTTCCAACTTTGGCATATGATCATTCTCAGCAAGTCTTTGCTTTTCACTTTATTCATGCTTAGCTTGTAGTTTCTCAATAACTTCTTTCACAGTACCGTCTGAATACTTAGGAATTTCAGCTGCTCTCATGAACCTTTTCTGCTTCTTGTCAACATTCTCGTACACAACTCCTAGTTCTGGATTTCTGAGAACTGTGTAGAGAGGAGTTTCTTCAAGCAAAGGATGAGTCATATCAAGTGCGAGTATCTTGATTTTCCTCTGGTTGGTCTCAATACCTAGCTGAAAGTCATAGTAGTAGGTAGAGTAGATATGTCTTTTGATGAACCTTTTGATAGCATTTAGAGCATACACAACTTTAGGGAATCGTTTGGTTCTTCCTTTGAACTCATGATACATAAATTCAATATCTCTGAAGTTCAAGTTTGCAAAGTTGGCTTCATTAAAAATGTAAATCTTCAAATCTTTCATTTGAAATGTAAATTCAGGATACCATATCTTTTGGTATCTCTTCAAAATAACTTTGTCGACTTGCAAAATTTCTGCTCTGCTTCTGACAAGATCGAAATTCTAAACAAGAATTTAATTAAACACTCCGAAACTTTGTTAAAGAAGTTTGCGGAATAACACTTTAACAGTAAATCAATAGAACAGTGTATGGATCAAATCACAAGTTATATTGAATTAATTTAATGATTACAACCACAACCTCAATCTGTTGAACAAACTCAACAGACGTTCAATACTTCACTAAATAAAGGATTACTAACAATCTTGAGGCTAATTCTCTCTAGAACAAAAACGTATATCTGTGTATTACCTTCTATCTATCAATCTATATAGACAAAACAAATTACAAGATAAATATGAAAATAATATTGATCTTCAGCATCCGGTCCATAATTATCTTCAACATTATCTCCAGCTCCTAGTCTTTCGCATCAAGCAATCAATCCATCTTTATCTTCATGAGCAACATTAATCTTCATCCTCATCAGTACTAACCATACTTGTAGTAGTAATTCTTCAAGCAGTACTAACTACTAGCAGTATTAACTTTCAAGAAGTATTAATACCTCTAGCAGTAGTAATCCTACAAGCAGTAGTAATACCTTTGAGTAGCAGTATTAAAATCTTTAGCAGTATTAATTCTTTCAGCACTTAGTAGCACTAACTGGACTTAGCACATTTTAAACCCAACAATCTCCCCCTAATTTAACTTTTCAATTCGAGAAGTTAAGTTCTTCAGGATGTGGTCTTCATGATGCTTTCCAAATATCTGCTCAGATTTATAGATCAGGATTCAAACCTAGGCTTTTATTGATTGTGCTTTTGATCACAATTTTGGCCATTTCTGAACCTTTAGCACATACCAGCTTAGCTCTCAACATCCATTGCAACTTTGCTTTGTTGTGGTCATATACCGTATCCACCAAGTAATACTCATGATAGCTTTTATCAATGGTTAAGACATAGACTCCACATCTTTCAAACAACATCCAATAATCAATTCTTTTAAAATCATTTTCATGATGCAGGTCATTGATAAGATACTTCACTCTATCTGGATCAAACATCATGCATAAAAACTCCATGACCATCTCTATTAGATTCATCCCAGCTCCTTTCAACACTTCATCATATAGAATCAGACCAACCTTATACATCTCCTCCAAATCTGTTCTGGAACAACTTCTGATGATCTTTCCCCAGGTTGAATAAACTTAATACTGATCACCCATTCTCTTGATTCTGATGTATTATGTTATTTTGTCCAAGAGTGTATCCCAATGAATGATTTTAGGAGCATTCACTGAGATAGGATCAGCTTTCACTGGTTCTTCATTTGTTAGGGTCATGTACAAATCAAACTGCACATCAGAGTGACTTGACTGTTCTTGACTATGCTCAATTTCAACATGCTCTATAGGAGGTGCAACAGTAGGTTCTGATGGTTTTGCATTCATTCTTTCAGTTTCCTTTTCTTTCTCCATTTCTTAAGTGCTTGGCCTTTTTGCCTGTTTCTTTGAAGCAATAGACTTCATTCTTTTGACAGCTCTGATCTTCTAGGCTAGTGTTTCTACTTTCTTGACTTCTGCCCTTTCTTTTGTAGGAGTGCCTTCTTCACTGTGAGGGAAGGGCTGTTGAATATTCAGATCATGTCTCTCTTTCATTTTTCTTTCAAACTCAACCGTCTGACTGAAGTTTCCTTGAAGCTTGGCCTTTTCCTTCTTGTATAATTCCTCAATTCTGCTGAAAGACATATTGGTAAACATCCCTTCAGGAACTCCAATGGATCCTTTTAGGAAGTTGATCATCTTTCTTCTTTTTTGATTGGCTAGAATGGTTTTTGAGGGCTGTTTTTTCTGTGGAGCTTTCATAGTAACCCTCTTCACAGTAGTTTTCAAGCTTTTCTGATACTCTTCATTCAACCTTTTTGCCAAATCTAAGGCAAGCTTTCTGTCCTTGGTAGTTTAGATTTCATTCTCTTTTTTCAATCTCTTTTTGCAGCTTCTTTGCCAACTCTGCATCCATATCTATTTGCTTTTGCTTTTTCACTGGTTTCTCTGATTCAACCACCTTCTCTTTTCCTTTTTTCTTTGCATCTGACATGCTTATATCTTTCTTTGTCTTTTCTGTTTCTCCTTCTTTGATCACCACTCCCTTAGCCTTTTGAGTGGCTTTAGGAGTGTCATGCTTTGCCTTAACCAGAGTTTCAGCTATCTCTATCTCTTCTCTAGACATTTCAGTTTCTACTTCTTGTTCTTTTGTTTCTACTGATGGTTCAGATACTACTTCTTGTTCATTTGTTACTGCTGTTTTCACTGTTTCTGCTGCTGACTGAGTTACTGCTGCTTTAACAGTTTCTGCTTCTTTCTCAGTTTCTGCTGCCTTACCAGTTTCCTTCTCACCTTTCTCTTCAGATTCACCATTAAACTCCCCCTCAAACTTAGATTCCATAGCCTCTGAACTCTCCCCCTTTTTGGAAGCATCATGTACAGTTCCCCTTTTCTTCAAGACAAACTGGGTTCTTTTCTTCTTGTGCACTAATTTCAACACTATCTTCTTTAGTTTGGCTAACTGCTCTTGTTGAGAGATTATCACCTGTTTTATCTCCTCTATCTCCATACCCTGACTGATGACATCCTGATTGACATTTCCAATTGTTTCCATCAATTCATCATAGTTATATCTGTCCTCACCTCCTTTAGGTGTTTTTACCACCCTTGAAGGATCCTTGGATCTCTTTGTAGAAGTCTTCTGCCTAGCCAAAGCACCTGCTACCCCCGTGGTTTCTTGGCACCTGGGACCCTTAGATGATTGCTCATCTAAAGTTGTCGTGGGGAAGGTCTTAGAGATGTTCACACTGTCCTGACCTACACCTTGTGCAGAATCAGTAGTGTGAGCCTTACTGCCCACATGCTCTTCCTTCTCCTTAGAGAGCACCTTCTTGGGGTTGGGAGACACCCCTGTGATTTCCCTTTGGATATTCTCAAATGGAGAATGCTCCATTAGAGGGCTTGCAGGCTGTTGGGGTGAAGATACAAGAAGGGAAGGAACCTTCTGTACCTTTTTCCTTATATATGATTTGGTGATGGGGGAAATTGGCTTCACAATAGGATTCTGAGGAGGATTAATTGAAATGAATGGTGTGGGTAGGTCATCAGTGGGTTGGTCAGATGTGGGCTTTGGCCCTGATGCCTCACCATTGGAATGAGACACACCCATCATTGTAGAGAACAATGAAGTGTCTTGTCCAGAAAAGTTATTACTAGGCGTTTTCATGTTAGAGAACACCTTCCCTTTGGGAGGTTTAGGTACA
This sequence comes from Arctium minus, assembly GCA_954870635.1. Taxonomy (NCBI): domain Eukaryota; kingdom Viridiplantae; phylum Streptophyta; class Magnoliopsida; order Asterales; family Asteraceae; genus Arctium; species Arctium minus. Next base: position 101,364,758 of record OX941081.1, on the reverse strand, counting down.
TACACATCTTGAAGAGAGGGTAAATCCGTCAATTCATTGTTAAGTACTTCTTGTACAAACCTTGGATATATGTAAAATCGTTTAGTTTTGGTTTTGGTATCCAGGTTTGACAGTAGATCATTCAAAATCATTTGTGAAAAAATAAACTTTCTGGAGGTTGCTAAGTAGACCAAAGCATAAGCTATGGTACTTCTAAACTCACTCCATCCAGTTGTTTTGCGAGAAATACAATGCTGAAGGGTATGAACAAAGAATCTCCACTGAGGTGAAAATTTTCTCTTGAAGAACCTGTAAACCTCAGTGGGAACATGTAAATTTGATTTTGAAATTTTGAAGGCAGGACATGTTACCTATCATGTGCCTAGAGCAACCACTATCTACATGCCAAATGCTCTTCCCCTTGAGCTGTTGGTTACCCTGCACATAAAATAAAGCAGTTAGTTTCTAGATGGAACCCAAGCCAAAGTGGTCTTGGGTTGCCCTTTCTCATCAATATACTCATATTCATTAAGCTTAGTCTTGATGAGTTGATCAGAGTCAGGAATCTCATGGCTGGAATACTTTGTTTTAATAATAGGCTTGGCAATATTAACACTGGTAGCAGTACTATCCTTGTTAGCAGTATTAACTTGCTCAGCAACACTAACTTTGTTAGCAGTACTAGTTTGGTCAGCAGTACTAACTCTGGTAGCAGTACTAACTTTATTAATAGTACTAACTTGGTCAGCAGTAGTATTGCTATCAGCAGCACTATTTCTGTTAGCAGTACTATTTGAGGTAGCAGTACTAACCGGTTTAGTTTCTTTTGGGACCCAAATTAAGACACATTTGTTTACATTCTTATTCTTTGTGTTACTCCTTGATTTGCTTGGAGTATTTTCTTTTGATTTAACAAACTTATTCTGAATATGAGATTTTGCAGTACCAGTTTTCACTGCTGCTGTTCTCACATTCTCAGCCATGTGGTTCCTTGATCTTCTTGATTGCTTCCTATAACTAACAGAATTTTGATGTTGTCTTTGAAAAGTAAATCTTTGGTTAATAGGATTGAAATAACAGTGTTTGGCTAGATGATTCAACTTGCCACAAATGAAACAAGGCTTTGGTCTATTAACTTTGCTTAGATCAATTCCCTGTTTTTGAGCCCACTGGTTATTTATGTTTCTCTGATTGCCCCGTATTTTATCATGTTGATGGGGCTTTTTCTGTTGACAAGTACAGGGATTTACAACAGTAGTTTGCATATTGTGATCTCCCTGTACCTTTTCCTTCCCTTTCCTAGAGGTCTCAGCTTTCTCACTCTTGACAGTCTCTTCCCTAGTCTTAAACTTCTCTACTTTCTCACTCTTGACAAATGGTTTACCTCCCCTCTCATTTGTAAGAATGTGGTTTCCTAGGGGAACTTGTTTCTGGTCTACCTTGTTTTCTTCTTCAGATTCTGCCTCAACCACTATAGTGTCTAAAGGATCTACTTCTGTCGCTCCTTCAGGTAAGTCATTCTTATTCTACCTTTCTAAGAGATCTGAAGTGGGTGGAATATAGTTGTTGTTGTAAGGTGGAGGAGTGTTATTATATCGTATACCTCTCTTCAGTTTGTCATGAACTTGAGATTTGAGTAAAGTGTCCATTGCTTTAGAGGCATTGGAAAATTTCTCAATGTCTAGTTTGGCCTTCTCAAATTCACTTCTGACTTTCTCACATTCTTCTCTAGCCTTTTCTAGCTTAATCTCTAACTCCTTTTTCTCCCACCTCCAATAATTTTGATCATATGAATGTTGAAGTTCATTGGCCTGATATGCCTTAATTTGTTCTTCAAGATTCACAATGATCAAATTAGATTCTCTCCTATGTTTGTCCAGTCTTTTAAGGTCATCACACATGCTCCGATTGTGATCCCTGTACTTCTTAACAGTTTCAAGACAGACTTTAGAGCAAAGTTTAGATTTTACCTCTGTGGGAATTGCAGTGATTGAAGACTCTGAAACTTCAACCATCAGTGCTTGATTCTGAACTGCATCATCAGCTTGATCACTCCAATCAAATCCCATTCGATCTTGTGAGACAAGTGCTTGAGATGGGTTCCAGTTGTTGGTGGACTTTGATTGTTGATTGTTGCTCACATGCTGTTGACAGATTCCCCCTCTGCATTCTCTTGCAAAGTGCCCTAATTTATGACACTTTTAGCATTCCACTTTGGATTTGTCAAATCCAGCACCATCTTCTCTTCTCATGGCAAAGTTGTTTCTTCCAGTTCTTTTAATGAATCTTTTGATTGTCATGGTGAGCATTGCCATTTGCCACTTAATGTCCATCTCTTCAAGATCATCAACATTAATTTGCTCCAGATCATCATTAATAAGAGAATATTTTGCATGACTAGCAAGGAAGGCTTCCAAAACAGAATCATTGAGTCCATCATGTTTTGAGCCATAAGCAGTACTAACAGATTCTGTATTAGCAGAAGAATCAGTAGTAGATGGTAAAAGAGCAGCATTATGAGAGTATCCAGATGGCCTTTTCTTAGATTCAACTTCTACTTCAAATACCCTGAGATCATTGTAGACATCATCAAGTTCTTTATCCTCCAGATTATCATTCTGTCTGAATGATACTGTATACATTAGCCATTCTTCACCAAGAGATCTTAAAAACTTTCTGTTGACATCATCCTGGTCCATCTTGACACCAACAGTGGCCAATTCTCTAATCAACTTGTTGAATCTATCAAAGGTTTGAGTCATAGACTCATTCTTTGTAGACATGAAATTCTCATATTGTTGCTTCAGAATTGCTTTTTGATTTCTCTTTGTGCTTTTAGTGCTTGAAAATCTCTTTTCCAAAGCATTCCATAGGATTCTTGCATCAGCACATTTGCAAAACTGATGTTGGTATTCGTTAGGAATTTCCAAGAGCAGAGTACTCAAGGCTTTCATCTCAGTCTGCCTCATCTTTCTTTCTCCATCAGTCTTTGGTGGAGGTCTCTTGCCATCTGCTCCCATCTCTCATTCATTGGAGGGACCATTCTTAATGATATCCCACATTGAGTAATCTGTAAGAAGGATATATTGCCTGATCCTGATTTTCCACATGTCAAACTCATTGGGTTTGAGCATGGGAACCTTTGAAACAAGAACACTGTCATGTGATCCGTCCATGTTGATTATAGCTTTCTGAGTTCCTTGGCTCTGATACCACTTGACAAGATCGAAATTCTAAACAAGAATTTAATTAAACACTCAGAAACTTTGTTAAAGAAGTTTGCGGAATAACACTCTAACAGTAAATCAATAGAACAGTGTATGGATCAAATCACAAGTTATATTGAATTAACTTAATGATTACAACCACAACCTCAACCTGTTGAACGAGCTCAACAGACGTTCAATACTTCTCTAAAGAAAGAATTACTAACAATCTTGAGGCTAATTCTCTCTAGAACAAAAACGTATATCTGTGTATTACCTTCTATCTATCAATCTCTATGTATCTATATATACAAAACAAATTACAAGATAAATATGAAAATAATATTGATCTTCAGCATCCAGTCCATAATTATCTTCAACATTATCTCCAGCTCCTAGTTTTTCGCATCAAGCAATCAATCCATCTTTATCTTCATGAGCAACATTAATCTTCATCTTTGCATTAATCTTCATCCTCAGCAGTACTAACCATACTTGCAGTAGTAATTCTTCAAGCAGTACTAACTACTAGAAGTATTAACTTTCAAGCAGTATTAATACCTCTAGCAGTAGTAATCCTACAAGCAGTAGTAATACCTTTGAGTAGCAGTATTAAAATCTTCAGCAGTATTAATTCTTTCAGCACTTAGCAGCACTAACTGGACTTAGCACATTTTAAACCCAACAGCTTCTAAAATCTTTACAAGTTCCTCCAACAGCTTGAAGTAACCTGACATATTCTTGCTGGAATTCAAGAGATTTATCTTGAATCCCCAAGATATGGACTTGATCTATCTGCTTGATGTAGCTTACAAATATTTAAACTCCTTCTTCAAGATATGGAACTCTTAAAGATCTTCTGATCCTTTTGATTTCTTCCAAAGTAGGACCAAATTCATTATAGCATGTGTATGGAGTTGAACCCACTACAGCAGTACCTGAAGGACCTGCTTCTGGTTCTTGAACAATAGGCTTCTGTAGCGGCTCTCTCTCAAACTCTGGTTGATTTACAGGACTATTAGGCTTACTTTGATAAGGCAATTCTTCTTCAACATTAGCATCAGAATTTAGATTGACATTTGGCTCAGCATCATCAGCTTGTCTAACATCTGCTTCAGGAAAATCAAACGTACTAAAGGATGAAACAGTTGGAATAGCATTTGTACTTGGCTCGGGCACTTGTTCATGAATAGGACTGAGATAAAGATCATCTAGAGTACTCTGAGTAAACATAGCATTCAAAGCCTCAATATCTATGTCCTTAAATAAGTCATAAAGTACACTTTCTCTATAAGCTGGCACCTCCTCAGCTCTTTTGACATAGTCCTTTTGTTTCTCGTAGTTTGGAGGCAATGGATTTAACCTTCAAGGCTCTGTAGGTTTCACGTGGATTGCACTTTGAGGCTCTTTTGGATTTTGGAAGAAAGTGAGACTACAGAGTCCTTTTGTTTTGACTTTTTAGTATAAGACTCTTAGCTCAGTGGGATTTCATTCAGGGGTTCTGCGGAGATTGGTATTCCAGGTAATAGCTTTGGCAGATTCTCCCCCTCACAATGACTAGATGGACCACCAGGCTCATCATCATCGTGCTTCCTCCTCTGTTGAGTTGCCTTTGCTTGGCAAGAGGAGGGTGCTTTTCTCTTCCGTTTCTTGCATAAAAATTTCTCTATGTGTTCCTTGATGTCTTTGATTGCATCTCTGGCTTCGAGGGATGTGCGGTTGATTTTGTAGTCTGATTTGAACTTCAGAGTGGCTACGGTGCTTTTCTTTGTGGTTGCGACATCCTTGCCTTCCTTGATCATATCCGAGCCAAGAAGGTTCATGTTCTACAGGAGCATCTTCCCCAGAGTTGCAAGATTATCCTTTGTCAATAGGTTAGATGGAAGGTTCTGTGGGGTCTGCAGAGGCGGTTGAGTAGAGGCAGAGGTTGACACTAGGACCATGGTACTATGAACCATATCCTTAATTTCATCCTTCAATTTCTTGAGATCATTCACCTGAGAGTGTGTAGCCTCTGTGGTAAATTTTGAGCCTCTTCCATGACTATGTCACCAAGAACCTTGATTGCATCAGTTTGGATGTTCACGGATTTGGCTATCTCGTTGAAGTCATTCGTTTTAGCGTTAGATGCAGAAGCTTAAATTAAATTTCTTTATGTCAGCAGAGTTCTGCTCCGATATTCTCCTAAATTCTTGTAGAGCTTCAGTATTGGCTTGTAGAGCTGAAATTCCCAAACAAAACAGATTTCAAACACAAATCACAAGTTTATTGAAGAATCTTTAACTTTATCTCTCTACAGATTTTTTCTCTCTAGAAATTCTTTTTATACGTATGACAATATCAAAGGAACCTCTCTACATATTACAAAGAACCTAAACCTTTTATACCCTAATCTAACAAAACAACTAAACTAAACATACTTTGACTAACAAGACTTTGACAACACTTTTGACTTTTGTTGACTTTTGACTTTTTAGAACTCTTTGAAAAACTTTGACTTTGCTAACAATTACAATCACATACAAAATAAGACCTTTTAATCTTGAATATAATTCTTGATCTAACAAGAGTTGTAGTCAATTTGCTGAAGTCATCCTTGGAGACAGAGGTGTCAGTGAGCTTTTAGAAGTCGAGAGAGTTTGCCAGATGAATATTCTTGGATGACACAACGTTGTCCCGGATTTCATCAATAGTGAGCGTTGAGATGATTGGAATGTGATCATCAAGTTCTTCAAGTTTTTCGAACACTTTGTCAGCATAGGCTTTAAACTCCTCCCTTGTGACATAGGTGTCTGGGTTAACCTCTGGACCAACATATGGTCTACATTTAGCCAAGGAGATATTAGCACCTGCAGAGCCTGTGGTGATGTTGAGTTCTGCAGGAATTCTCTTCAATCCTTGACGTTCCGTAGAGGAATCGTCTATGAAGGTTATGTTAACAAGTTTCTTGTGAATAGATTCAGAGTCAACCTTAATTCCCTTGTTAAGTGTACTCGGTAGATGTTCTAGATCTACAAAGTCAGTGAGTGTCCTTACTACCACCTCTGAAGTGGTTTGGTTGTCGCTCATTGGTGGAGCAGAGGCAACAAATGCCTCTGCGGGGATGAGTGGTCTGTCCTGGGACGATGGGACACTTATTTCTACACTTCCATCCTTTTGGGAGGATGGAGTGCATTAGGCTTCACCGGCTTTGTGTGGTACAGAGGATGAAGGAATATCCTCTATCCGGCTAGTTTGGGTAGGGTTCGAATCGTGTCGTCCTTCTTCAATACCTTGTTGCACTAGAACTGCAGAGGTAGAAACATGGCTTGCACTGGGAGGTGGGCTGAGTGGTGTGCCAAAGGCATCTTTTTCTGCACTCTCCTCCAACGATTTTTCTTTAAGATCTCCTTACTTGTCTTTGTCAGAGCTTGGAAGCCCTGACACATCCTCCATTTTTATCTCGACAATCTCTTCAAGGTCCACAGAGTATAGCTTGGCTACTTCTTTGGCTATCTCTGTGGACACCTTCAGATGACTGGAGGGCCTTTCCTCAGGGCTTTCAACAATTACTGCCCTTCTTCTTCTCCGCTGCAGAGGTTCCTCCTCTTCCTCTGCAGGTTCTTCTCTCAGTGCCCCATCCTCATCATTTTTGTTCTTAAAGACCCATTTGGTCCCTATTGCGATTTTGCCTTTCGGCAGAGGCATTAGGGTCTATACTTTGTTTCGTTCAAACTGATGAAGCTTCTCTTGCATAGCCTCTATCCATTTGGGGTCTTCAGGAGCTTCTGAGACCTTCTTATGCTCGATAATACTGACAAAGTTTGTAAAAAGGCAAAAATTTGTCGTAGCTGAGCGAGTTTTTACACCTTCAAAAGAGTCTCCAATGATTTGGTTCTGAGGATGACTTTTGGTCCACTTAGTCATGCGAGGATGGTGATTACTGGAACCTTCTATTTCACCATGTGGAGAGGTTTACTGTTCTTGATCCTTTTCTACTTCATAAGGAGGATCTTTTGTGCTTACCGCTAGTGATAGTTGAGTTCCTTGGGTTGAAGTTAAGAGCTCTGTGGTTGCTTGATTTGAGCTCTGTGGTTGCTCTCGTGTGGATTCCTCTGATATTGTTGGAAGATGATCATTTACCTGGTTGATCCTAGAGCCTTGGTAATCGGTTTCTGTATGCTCCCCTCGACTTGTGGTCCTACAATGTTAGTAGAAGAAGGAGAAGTAGCACTAGGTCCTGTCAGGGATGTACCTGTTAGGTCCTCAGAGGTTTCAGTTTTAGAGGCTCTGCGATCACCACCAGAGGGTCCTTCATCAAACATCTCTTCAAACAAATGTTGAAGTTCATTTGTTTTTGATGCCTCACAAGAGGCTTCATTTTGCAACTTGAGCCCAGAACTAAGTTGCTTAGAAGTCATCTGAAAAGAGTCATCAAATGAAACATTAACACATTCGAGTATATGATTTGAGTTAAGCATAAAGACTCCGTAAGCTTTGGAGGTGGATGAGTAGCCAACAAACTTGCCCTCGTCCACTTTGGGACTAAATTTCTCTATTTGTTCTCTATTTGTGTTTGGCTTTCTTTCATGATGTAGATGGTATAGGGTCTTAGCATGCCTCTTTACTATTAATTATCTATTTTGAGTGAAGCATGCTGTACATATGGCTTCTGCCGAAAAAGAAATAGGTAGTCCTGAGGCAGTGAGCATTGTTATCATGGCTTCCACAAGTGTTCTATTCTTGCGTTCAACAACACCATTTTGTTGTGGAGTCCTTGCAGCTGAGAGGTTTTGAGATATGCCTTCTGTCGATAGATAAGCTTCAATGGTTGAGTTCTTGAACTCTGTGCCATTGTCACTTCGTAATCTTTGTACTCTGCAATCATAAAGAACTTGAATTTTCTTTAAGAGATTGATTAGTATTACCGGGACATCTGATTTCTTTCGGACAAATTACACCCAAGTAAATCTAGAAAATTCATCAATAAGTACAAGGATGTACTTCTTCCCTCCAAGGCTCTGCACTGAAATGGGACCATAGAGGTCTACGTGCAGCATTTGTAGAGGCCTTGTACAGGATATATCCGACTTGCTCTTATGGGCAACCCTTTTGAGTTTGCCCATTTCGCAAGCAGAGCATAGATGATCTTTGTCGAATTTTATTCTTGGTAGACCACTTACCAAATCCATCTTTACAAGATTTTCAAGTGTATGAAAGTTTAGGTGACAGAACCTGGTGTACTAAAGCCATGCTTCCTCATTTTTCTTAGATACCAAACAAAGTCTTTCTTCTTTGTTGGTTCGTTTGAAGTTCATGATATACAAGTCACCTCTTCGGTTGGCTCATAGAAGCTCTATGCCTGTGTCAGCTTTTAACAGAGAGCAATATTTTTCTTTGAACATAACTTCGAAGCCATTATCACAAAGTTGACTAACACTCAGAAGGTTATGCTTTAGGCCATCCACATATGCAACTTTGCAGACTGCAATGTCCTCCTCAGCTACGACTCCATAGCCCATAATTTTTCCTTTTCGATCATCTTCAGAGGTTACTAAACCACCTCCAAGTTTTTCTTTATATGAGGTGAGTATCCCTCTGTCCCCATTCGTATGCCTAGAGCACCTGGAGTCTAGGTACCAAATAGGCATACGATTCTTCTTCTGTAGACAGATTAAAGAGTTTTAGGTACCCATTGCCAAATGGGTCCATTCTTGTTAGGGGACTTTAGAGATGCCTTAGCACTCTTAGTTTTGGTTTTATCCTCAATAGCAGAAGTACCATTTTGTCCTTTCTGACCCTTGAATTTTGCATTCAAATTCCTGGGGTGAGAAATGTGACAGGTAGGTCTGGAGAAGTGTTGGTTGAGAGCATGCATTAAATCAAAACATTTGTAGTAAGAGACTCTAGAAGCCAGATTCTTAAACACTTCATTAAATTGATCAAAAGTGGGTACAGAGCTTTGTTTACAACAACCCCTTTTAGAATTGGGTTTCTTTTTATAGAAATCTTTGTCTACTCTAGATTGAGTTTTGCTAAAATCTCCTCTTGGATAGCTCTTTGGATGTACTCTCTCTTGGATTTTCCTTCCTTGCACTCACTGCCACAGAACTATGAAATTTGTTAATTTTGGGCCATTTTTCCTTCTGTTTCCATGTGAGCTTCTGTTGACAGTGTTTAGCTGATTTTAGAGCTTTGGGATGTTCGGTTGACAGAACCTTTTCTTTGTTTACCTTTTCAAGCTCTAGAGAGGTTTTAGCTTCCAGAAACATGTCCAGGAAGTCAGGACAAATAGGAATCCCTGTAGATTTCCTTTTTGGAGCAACCATTCTATTAGGAATGCTAGAGGGAAGTCTAACCTCCTCTAGTTTACAGGGGACTATTTCTTGTTCGACAGAAATAGTCTCATCATCTACAGAGGATGACTCAATCTCTGACTCAGAGTCTGAGTCAAGGAAGTCTCTGTGGATGGAGGCATGACTTTCTGTACATATGTTTCTTTGTCTATCACTAGTGTCCTTTGGAATATTTAAACTTTTAAGAACACAGGGAATCACTTTAGGAATACTGAAGCACTCCAGCAAGCCTTGCTCAAAGATATTATGCAACAATGAGGTTGTATCAGGATGATCATAGAAATGATTTTCATAAGTTTTTCTTAGGTCATTTTCATGAAAGATTTTGAATAGCTTTTCTTCCACAGAGGCTAGCACAAACTCAGATGCCTCAGAGGAAAACTCCTTCTCAGGAGTCATCATGCACACAAAGGCCATTTGGGTTTGTGTCTTTGGATGGCCAAATCTGAAAAGTCCTATTTTTTTTTTAGACAAATATTTCTTTGGAATGAACTTCCTCTTTTCAGAGGGTGATGATGATAGAGTGTTGTTTTCATACCAAACACTAGACATCATCAAAGAATTCTTCATATGTGGTCCTTCAGAGGTTATGTGCCTCTTAAACGTAGACGTTAAGTTTGGAAGACTTGGTTTTAGAAATGGCCCAGGGCAGAAGATGTTTGCTAAAGATTTATTTATTTTATTTTCCAGTATAGGGGTTAGTGTCATCAAACCCTATACCCCTTATGCCAATCCAGGTTTTTACTTTCTCATGCACCTTTTGTGCATCCTGATACTTCCTTATGATGAGATCTCTGTCGAGCAAGTCCTGATGAAGGACTTCTCTCTCTCTTTGAATTTTTTTTTTCAAAGCAACAACATTAAGTCTGTCACTCTCAACATTCCTAAGCTCTTTGATCTTTGTCTTAAGAGCTTTATCAAGAGAAATCACTTTTTTCTTTTAAGCCTTTCTTTTCTGAGATATGCTCTGAGATAAGAGTACACTTTTCGAGATAGAGCTTGTCCTTCTCTTGGGTGAGAAGTCTAGTCTCTCTATCAAAGAAAGCAAGATTTTTCTCAAGCTCTGTGCAAGTGCTTTTGCAAGCAAGAAAGTCTTCATTTAGTTTAAGGAATTTGTTTTCAGAGTCATACAAAGAAGTGTCAGAAGTGGATACCTCACTGGCAGAGTTTGAATTGTTAACCTTTGCCATCCCGCAAAAGAGTACATTTTCATCCCAATCTTCGGAGGATTCGTCAGTTACAAGGTTGTCCTGCATAGCCATCAAGGACCTTTGTGTATAGTACTCTGCCTTCTTTTTGAAGAAAGCAGCATCGCGAACAGCCTTACCCTTGATGGTGCCTGACCTACACTCTACCACAAAATGACCAGGATTTCCGCATTTGAAGCATCCATCATTATGTTGAGTCTTCTCTCCACCTCTGCCGTCAGACTTTTGTCCACTCCTTTTGTCATCTCTTCTCTCTCCTTGCCTTTGATATTCACGATCCTTTCTCCAAAACTTCTTTTGGTCTCCATAACCTCTTCCTCTGCCATCTCTCTCATCTCTTCCTCTGTTGTATGCAGACTTTTTCCTAAGATTTCTGTTGTATTCTCGAGTGATCAGGGCAAGAGTTTTTTCCATCGATTCCATATCCATCTCTTCTTCAGAGCTTTCATCACCCTCGCTCTCAGCCACTATTACCTTCTTTTTCTTTTTCCTCTTCATTTCCTCTATAGTTTTATCCTTTCCTTTATCTTGAGCCTCAGTGGCCTTTCCCATCAACTCTAGAGGCCCACCAACTTGAGTCTTTAGCTTTGAGATTCGGTTTTCTTTGCTTACCAATGTCCCAAAGAGATCTGAGATGAACCATGTATCAAGCTCCAGAGTGGTTTGCATTGACATTGTCAAGTATATCAACTCATCATTAAGTCTCTGTAGGAACCTAACATTGTTCTCCTCATTGGTTCTGTGAATACCAAACCTCTTGCATTTGTTAGTAAGAGAGTTGAACCTACCATATGTGCTTTGAATAGCCTCATTCGGTAGAGCCTTAAAAGCATAATACTCATTGATGCAGAGGGCTTTATTGTTCTTCTGAGTTTTAGAACCCCCCTCAAGTTGCTTTTCAAGCTCTAGCCAAAGATCTTTAGAGGTCTCGCAGAGTCTAATGACTGGAAAATATCATTTGGGATTGCCATGATCAATAACCTCTTGCATTTCTTGGCAAGTTTATTTAGGTCTCTCTCTTCCTCACTCCAATCAGCTACTGGCTTTGGGCGTTGATATTCTGGGGTTTCAGGAGTGGTTGTAGTAGCAGGGACACGAAGAACAATGCTCATTGGGACATAAGGAGGATTATGAAGGAATTCCACCAACCCAGCATCCACTCCCTCAAGGAAATGGACCATACGGATATTCCATTGGGGATATTCATCCCTTAGGAGTGTGGGTGGTTTGGATTGGGATCCTGCACTAAAGAAGTTAATAGCATTTGCCATTTTCAAGGATAAAAATGGTTGCAAAACAGGGTATGAAATGATGTGAACAAACAAGATGAGTATGAACTTAGTAAGATATGAGAACAATTTGAAGAGAATGATGACCAACTATCAAGCTTTGAAATATTGTTATATTTGGAGGAAACAAACTAGTTTGTGAATCCAAATCAAACTAGTTGATGAAAACTTTAGAAAACAGAGTATGTTCCTTTAGAATGAAGAACAAGATAAAGAACAGATTCAAACTACTACCAAGAACACTAGATTCAAGTATAGAACAAGATCCTTTGATATTAAAGATCAAAGTTTGCTCTGATACCAATTGTTGATCCCAAATATGGTGTTATATACGATGATTAACTATAAACTACACAAAACAGATGATTTAGAGTGCGGAAGCGTTTTAGAATGTAGTAATATAGTCTTTGATTGGTAGTAAACACACCAAGAAGTAAAAAACACAATCACAAACAAGTAATGAATGATTGTCGAAGAATTTGCTTGAATAAACTTGCTTTTACACCAAGAACACGCACTTGTGTGTGCTAAGATGCTCAAAGAAAATACAGGGTACTTTCATATTAGTGTGTGCTCGAGTGATTTACAAAACAGGATGTGTTCCCCTCATATAGGACGAGGAGCACACAAATAGTACAAGACAAAGGCTGACATTCCACAAAAGGAATGCCACCTGGAAAGTAAAACAACGTGGGACGCACACAAATGATCCTGAGAATCTTCGTACAACAGGCTCACGTGTTCCGCACGTGATCTTGTCTTGAACCATTTGTCTTGTAAACTACAAGTCTTCCAACTCCAGAGGATAACCATCACAGAGGCTCGGTGATCTGAAATTGATCTTCATGTTAAGTTCTCGAGTAGATGATCGACAGGGTCTTCTGAGCTTGCAACTTCTGAGGTGTACTTGGTGATTTGAGCAGTCTTCTGAGGTTCCTACACTTAGCCTATTTTTCAATACTTCTATACAGATGAGTTGGAGCTAACAGTCTTTGTCGCAAAAAACTATCCGATGCTGAATAAACTGTCTTAATCCTTCAACATAACTCACCTTCTTTATCGTTACGTTCTCTTGAACTACATCTCCATAACCCAAAATTGGTGAAACTGATCGTTTCCGAAATGCACATTGCCATAAAATTTCTGTGTATAATTAGATAAAATTTCTTTCCTCTCGGTTATATGCTTGGAACAGCCCGAATCCAAGTACCACATATGACGGGTCTGCACATGAGAAATCAAGTAACAATAGGTTTAGGTACCTACTTGTAAATAAGTCCTTTCTGGTTAGTCCCAGATTTTGGCACCCAACGAAATTTCGGTCCTCTTTTCTTTCTAAAAACATTTGATCTATCAGAATGATATATATGATAAGAACCAAACCAATTATCAGAAAATTGATGAGCAACAAAATCATTTCGGCCACAAGGGGAACAATGAATTATAGAATGAGATAATTGAATCAATTGCTTTATTGTATAAACCTTGCATCGAAGTAAAAGTTTTGATTTATTCGAAGCAAATTGACCAGTTACATCACTACTTCTATCAGTTTTCCTATTACAATTCGAAGCTGAAAATAATTTTATCGACTCTTCATCTTTCTTAGGTATCCATTCAAGCTTCACCCCAGATCTTTTAAATCTCACATCTGAAACATAAGATTTATGCTTGTTAGAATGATGAGAATTCAAAGTTTTCTTTTTTTAGACTTACCAGTGTTGTTCCATTTCTGTGAGTGCTTCTTCTTCTTACCTGTAGCATAATAAGCACTTACAGGAACTTTGTCATCAACTTTAGTTGACGATTCACCAACTTCGAATACACATGATAATTCTTCAAAAATTATAACAAAGTTAAAATGGTCTGGAATTTTTGCTTTAAAGTCAAACTTATCCATACACCAATCAAAACATTCCTCAGAATTTAGAAAATCAACTTCATCATCAACCAGATCCTCATCATCTAAAGACTGATAAGTTTTGGAAGATTTTGATTACATGAAATCATTAAATTCTTTTAAACATTGTTTTTGATATGGCGTTTGTTCAAAATCTGATGGTTTTAGATTACAAAAGATATTACCCATGAAAGCTTTGCAAGACGAAGCATCAGAATCATTAGAACTGTTTTCACAAGCTCTTTCTGTCTCTAATTTATTATCTTCTTTAAACTCAGATTTTGAATAAGTGTTTAACAAAACTGTTGACAACACAATTTGTTCTAAATCAACCAGAATTCTTTCTTCTACTAGGGTATTCTCAAACTCAGAAATTTTACTTTCTAAGATGAGTGGAGGAACATAAAGTTTTCCTTCAATAGGTTTAGTTTCCATTTCGTCAGTAGAATAGCTTTGAAACTAATCATTTGAAAGAAACTTTGGTTCTGAAGTCAGATAACTATCATTCAGTTTGTCATAACAGAATCGTAGTTGCATTTTAGATGTGTTTTTTCTTTTAAGATCTTCCTTTGCTTCATCCTCTTCAGATAACTTGGTCCATCTGACTTTTAACCTAGGATATTTGTCAGCCAATTGTAAAAAATCAAAATTATAAAGATCGGGTTGTTTTGAAATTCCCTTTTTCAAGTAATTTGGGTTGTCATACCCAATACACCAGTTATCATTAAACAATTTAAATTTCTTAGGTTTGTTTGGATGAATGGTTTGGTCATTTTGGCCTCTTGCATAAAACTTTTATTCCAAACCATTAATCTTTTTAATCAAAGATTTGTTCAAGTTCACACAACTTGAACTTAGAGTTTGCCTAAGATATTTCATTTTCAAGAAAAATCTTTTATTTCTCAAAATTGCTGACGTCATTGTTTAAAGAACCAATCAACATTTTCTTCCCAACAATATCTTTGTTGAGATCAAATATTGTTTGACGCTTTCTCACAACAACGCCATTTTCCTTTTTAAGTTTTAATTAAAGATCTTGAAGCTCACCCATCAGTATCTTCATTAGATATTTCTAAGAAAATCAGGTTCAGAAAGATCAGTATCTTCATTAGATATTTTATCATCGGATTCATCATAAGTTGCTTGCTTGCCCATTAGACACGTGTGAGCAACTTCATCTCTTTCTCCTTCAAAATCTGTTAGATCAAGCCAGGAATCATCCTCAGCCAACAATGCGTTTCCAGCCTCTTTCTGTTTTGCAAGCAACATCTTGTTCTTATAATAATCTGAGTTGCGACCCTTTGGTTTTCTACAGTCTTTGGTAAAGTGACCTATCTTCCCTTAATAACTTGCCTTGTATATTTCTTCCATTCAGGTTGTAAGACGATTAGAAACTTGACGTTGTTCTCAATTTTCTTCTTCTTCAATTTATTCTTTGTTAGCACATTAAGTAATGAAACAAATTGTTAGAGCACAGATTTGTTGGAAGCAAGATCATGAAGTATGAAGATAAAAGTAAAGCAAGTCAAATGCTCAAAGTCAACTCTCAAGCAAGAAAGTCAACGTCTTTGTAATAAATTCGAAGTCAAAGTTTGTGTTTTTGTTTCTTGTATTTGATAGTTACTATAAATAGCCTTGTCTTTGTATTTGTAGAGCGTGTAACAACAAGCATAGACGTGGAGCTTATTAGAGAAAAGGTTCATTGTTGTATCTTCTTGGAAGAGAAAGTAGAGAGAGATAGAATCTTGTAATCTGTGATTTTATAATTAATCACATGTGATTAGAATTTGATTATCATCTTGTTGTTGTTTGTAATTAGCAATTAGAACTTGAATCTGGGAATATCAATTGGTATCAGAGCAAATCTAAACAGAAATCAAGAAAATTTGGAAAGTTCGCACTGTTTTATCGAGTCTTGATTGATTTTTCCATTTTTTTTGTGTAATTCGAGGTGTGTTTAATTGAATTGTGTAGTAGATGGATCTTGTATCGGTTTTATAGAGGATTGCACTGTAATTTTCAAGAATTTTGGAATTTTGGTCATTCGAAGTTTCACGAGTTCTTCGCACTGTAATGGGATCATTTTGATTTGTTGAGTGATTTTTGTTGTAATTCTTTGATAGAATTTGATTCTAGATGTTCTAGTGGACATTTTGTCAAAGTTTCAGAGTGAAATTTGAAGATTTGATAGGTTTTTGAGTGAATCAGAGGATATTTTTATCGAAGATCTGAAGAATTCGCAGATTCCTCAAGAACTCGCATCGTGAACTCGCAGAATCACTAGATTTCGCATCCAATTAGAATTTGTATCCTAGATTTCGCATAATCATTAGTTTTCGCATAGAAGTTGTTCTAAAAATTCACAAGTGTTGAATTCGCATCTGTATGATATGCGAATTGAGAAGAATTCGCATATGTGTGTGGTCACATTTTTTGTAGAATTCGCATATGTTCACGTTCGAATTGATAGAATTCGCATCTGTGTTTGTACGAAAAGTTTTTCAGAAAAATTCTTTCAAGGACATAATTCGCATATCTCTTGAATGCGAAAAGAACAGAACTCGCATAAGACTCATATACGAATTCCTTAGAATTCGCAGAATAGTATCATACGAATTATTGTGTTTTTCGCATAAAAGTTTTTAGATTTTTCTAAGTGATGAATTCATGTGAGTGTTTCATGCGAAACGTTTATGCGAATTCTGAAAACATCTTTCATACGAATTTTGTAGTGTGAGTAGTGTGTGAATTCTGTTTGATTCTTGCTTGCATGCGAATTGTTTATGCAAATTCTAAGTACTTCACTCTTATGTGCGAATTCCTTACTTAGAGAAATTTAGAAATTTCATTTCTGATATTCTTTCTAGGTTTTTCTGAATTGCTTGATTTCTATTGAACTAACGATCAGTTTGTCAAGTTCTTAAGGAAACAGAAATAATGGATGATTATTTTTTTATTGAAGAGTATACTACTGAAAGGCGTAAAGAGATAAGTCAGGAACAAAATATTTCATAACTTGAAGAACATTATAAAGTAGACCAGTGGGTCATTGAAAGGTTCAGAGCAGAAATTGATAGACTTAATGAAATGATAATGAATGGTAGAAATAAAAGGAAAGAGATTGAAAGGAATTTGAGGAATGAGCTCAGATTGGTTGAAGAGAAAGAAAGAGAATTGGAGACTGAAAATAAGGTTCTAAAGAAGAAAATCCCTCAGATAGAAACTCAACTTGTCAAGATCCAGAAGCAAGATTCTATTGGAAAGTATGAGAAGATAGTTAAAAGGATGGAAATTGCAAATGCTGAGTTTCAAAAGAAGATTTCTGATTTGGAAGAAAATATTTCAAAAGACAAAGAAGAGTTTGAAAAGGAAAAGAGAGGATTTGCATAGAAATTTTCCGAGTTTTCAAGAAAATCTTTTGAAGAGAAGAAAGCGGTTGAGCTCAAATGTATAAAGCTTTCTCAACAAGTGACTGATTTTGAGAAAGTAATCATAATGGAAAGAGATAAATTTTCAAAGGAGAAAGAAAACTCTTAGAGGCAGAGATAAGGAAGCTTACCGAGAAGCTATCTGAACTGTCAACATGTGCTTTGAATGATCTGAAAATGAAGTCTGAATTTGAAGAAAGGATTTACATACTCATTAAAGATAGGAATAGTTTATCTTCACAGATAAAGGAACTTGAAGAAATTATTTCTAAGGTGGCAGTGACTGAGCAGAAGACTCAAGAGTCATTTATTCACACACCTAGAGATGATTCATCTGAAAAGACAACTTCAAGTTCACATTTTATAATTGTTTCTAATAATACTTTGTTTTATGATTCAGATGATAGTATGTCTAAGCAGAAATATCATATTCATCCTACTAACATTTTCTTTGATCGAAATGTAGATGGTTCGGGTACATACAATATAAGAAGAAGAAGGTTTAAAGAAGAGAAACTGGTCTGGAATGTGAAACCAGTAGATGATGAAAAGAATGATGAAAAGAATGATGAGAAAAAGGATGAGAAGAAAGAAAACAAATCATTTGTACATGGATCAAATGCGAAAAAGAACAATGTGCGGAAAGGTAAACCTGATCTTGTCACTCGAGAGATCAATTAATCAGGTTGTATAAAAAGAAAAGGTATTGTTTTTACTGTCGTACTTATGATTTCGTTCATAAAACGAATTATCATTACTGGTATGGTTCTTAATCCATTGCTCCCAATAGAACTGCAACTCACAAACATGGACCCAAATAACAGTGGGTACCAAAGCCGAAAGATGATTCTGTGTTGCAGACACCTTATTTCAAGGGGGAGTAGGAGAACCAAGGATTCTGAATAAATCATGTTAGTGTATTTTATTGTATCCAAGATTTAATGAGAAAAGTCAAAGTCTGTAAAGTCAACAAAGTCAACTTTAGTGACTTGAGAGAAGTTTTGTTTTGTGTTGTGAGAGAAGCATGTTTGAGAGAAGTTTCTTGTGAGAAGTAGTGTTGGTATAAATAGGCAGTGTATTGTAATGTTTGTAAAAACCAAGTATCACATTGTAATTGTCAGACTTGTGACTTTAATATACTTGTGATTGACTTTCTCTCTCTACTCTCTCTCAAGATATTATAATTGTCATAATCTTGATTGAGATTGTTAGAATTGGTTGATTTGAATATGGATTTTTACATTTTCAATTGGTATCAGAGCTATACCAAACATTTTCAGAAAGATTTTCACAGAAAATTAGATTGATTTTCTGAATTTTTGGATCAAAAAGTCGAATGTTCTTGAAAATATCAAGAACACTGTAGTTTGTCATTTTCACAAATTCTCATTGAATTGTTGCTCTTTAATTGTGAAATTGGGTTTATTAGATTCATATCGTGTGATAGATTTGTCCTTCTTCATATCATTTCAAGAATTAATCACTCAAATTGAATCAAAATCTGGAAATTTTCAAGAACACAAATCGTTTTATGGATAAATGACTTCGATCAAATTCTCATTGTTTTGTTGATGTTAGGTTGTAAGATTGATCTTGTTGTAATCGATGTATGATTTAAAACACATCTTATTCACACTTGTACAAGATTAAATCACAAAATCATATTGCACTTTCGAATTTCTTGGATCTGATTGTTAAAAAATGTCGAGCACTGTATTTTGATCATGCACTGTGATTTGTTGTTTTTAATCTGAAAATTGATATTAGAAATGTTTTCAGAAGTGATTTTCGATCATTGTGATACAGATTTCAAGAATCAATTTATAGATTTGAATTGATTTGGATCAAATCTATGAACCTAGGGAAGAACACACAAACATCAAGTTGAAGAACACGTAGAACACTGGGTCAATCTTCCAAGCATCTGCGTGTTATACAGAACACGCAGACCAAGTTTATTAGATTCGCGAGTTTGAATCTATTCGATCTGCGAGTTTATGATCAATGAGATGCGAGTTTGATGCTATTTGTTTTGCGCCAACGACTTCAAAACTTTGCGCCACCATCATCAAAACTTTGCGCATTCATCATCAAAACTTTGCGCCACCATCATCAAAACTTTGCGCCACCATCATAATAATTTGCGCCTTAGTTGTTTGATTTGCGTGTTTCAGCTCTATGCAGTGTACGAGTTTTGACAAAACACACAACTAGTGATCTGCGTGTTTCCAATTGAAACAATCTGAGTGTTTCAACAGTCCATATGATCTGCATTTAGTTTGCGAGTTTGTGTTCATTAAGCTTGCATGTTTTATGCCAAGTAGTCTGAGAGTTCGTGAATTCAAGTTCAAGTAACTTGAGTGTTTAATCTGCAAGTTCTGAAAACACTTAATCACAACTTGCGAGTTTGAATTCGAGTTTCAAATAATCTGCGAGTTTGATGATTCAAATAATTTGAGAATTTAAGTTCATTTGATTTGAGAGTTCCAGAGATAGAATGTTTCTAAGAAATTTTTTTCAAGTGGTGATTTTAATTTGACTTTCAGTCAAATCTTCTGAATTGTTTTAGAACGATCATTCATATCAAGCTAATCTGTCATGATGTCTTCTACAGATAAACATTCTCAATGGAGAAAGCAGATAAACAGCAAAGATTTGGAGCCTATTGTTTTAATTCCACATATCATAGTGGATGGAAATGAAACATCTCCAACTTTAAATATTTCTGTTTCAAATTCTAAATTGACAAACTCTGATAAAATTCCTGTTTGTGCAAAATGTACTGATAATGATAAATCTGATTTTGCAGGTATTATCAGAACAAGAGAGAAAGAGATAAAATCATTGTAATAAAATAAAATTCAATTCAGACTCTTGAGAAAGTTATCAAGATCAAATAGTCTAATATTGCAAATCTTCAAAGCCAACTGAAAACAACTGAACAAAAATCTTCAGAACTACAAGGTGAATCAGTTGAGCTTCAACACAAGTTTAAGGCTTTTGAAGATAAGATATCTGTCTTGGAAATCAAAAATGCAGAATTGATAAAAATCATCCAAGCAGATAAAGAAAAATCAAATCTAGAGAAATCTTCAACTCAACAGATATCTGAATTTTCAAAGAAAACACTACAATAAAAAAATGATTTGGAGCTGAGATGTTCAAAACTTTCTAAGCAAGTGTCAGAATTCGAAAAGATAATAATAACTCAAAGAGACACTTTTGTGAAAGAAAGACAAGTTCTTGAAAAAAAAAATAACTGAACTTCCCAAACAAATTTCTACTTTACAAGACTTCCTCGAAAAAGAAAGACAAATTTTCAAAGAAAAGAAAAAGTCTTTTGATCTTGAAAAGAAAAATGCTGAAAAGAGGAATACCATAATTTTTAAAGATATTTCAGAAAAGAACAAGAACTTGGAAAAAGATTTTGAGCTTGAACGTTCGCATTTTGAATCTGAAATATCTAAGCTCACATCCAAAATAACTGTTCTATCATCAGATGTTCGAAAAGAACAAAAGCCAAATCTGATTTGAATCAAAAGTTTGACATACTTATTTCAGAAAGAAACATTTTATCTGAAAAGATAAAAAACTTAGAAGCTGCAAACGTTGATTTGTCAAAAAAGATTACAGCTGATGTGATTGATCAATCACCTGTTGATAATTCAACAGAATCAGTCTGTTCTTTCAAAACAGCTTCAAGTTCTATTCATGAGAAAAATGTTTTCAAAAAGAAAAATATCAAACCAAACACTATCAAATCAAGTCAGATAAGACCATCTAATCTATTTTATGATAAATTTGTTGATGGTTCAGCAAGCTTTTATGTTAAATCTCTTGGGAAGCAATCAAAGAAAAATCAGATGGTCTGGAGAGTGAAGAGTTCTTCAAATGAAGAGAAGAAGAAGGGCAAAGCATCTACATCTGCATCCACATCTAAAGCAAAAAGGAACAGTGCACACAAAGGTAAATCTTTTGATAATCCTAATATGTATTATTCTACTAACCATTTGATTAGGGTTGCTCAAAAGAAGATTTGTTGTTCTTACTGTGGAGCAAATGACTTTGTAAGTAAAAACTTTGTCAATTACTGGTATGGTTCATATTATGTAAACCCCACAAGAACTGCAACTAACACATCAGGACCTAAATACGAGTGGGTACCAAAAGCTAAATCTGTGTTGCAGGCACCCAAAGTTTAAGGGGGAGCATGATGTTTGACTTCTAGACAAAACAGTCTAGGACTCGTTCTTCAAAGTTTAAAGAACAATGGATTTTGAACACAACAGTTCAAAACCCGCACCTCAATGTCAAGACTGTGGCTTCTGATCACATGACAGATCAGGACCAGTTCTTCAATGTTTAGATAAGGATATTTTGCAAATATCCAGGGGGAGCTTATCTGACCTAAATCATTATATCATGATTTGAGGGGGAGTTTAAATGTAAGTATATTCTTATCTCGATCTCTGATTGTTTGAAAGAAGAACAACTTTCGAACATGAAAAATGCTTTCTGAAATGTTCAAACCACTTCTGGTTCTCAAAAAGATTTCATGAATTTAGATTTGTGATTTTAAACGTTTTTCAATTTTGAGCTTTAATGTTTAACTGACCGTGTGTTTCCAAAGATCAATACTTTTGTATTATCTTGTCTATATACTGTAAAGTATTCACACACATCGGTTCAGTACTTCATTTGAAATTGTTATTACCATGTCTCATAAAGAAACAACTTTTCGATGGTAATACCCTCGTTTGCTTTCAAATATTGTTGAGCATCAATCATCATTACTAAATTTGTGCTTTCATTGCTAAATTGTTTATATTCATTCATATAAACAACCTATCAAGTTCTTTGATACCCTAACCATTTTATTTGATCTGATTGATACATTGTCAGATTCTCAAAACAATTATCTTGACTTCATTTTATTCATTCAATATCTTTGTTTTGAGAAATTTTCAAAGATCAATTGCTCAAATCTCATGAGCATAAATTTTGACAATGTTATCATACATTTTGTGCTTGAATGTTCAGATAAATTGTTGAGCAACCATTCTTTTTTGGACTTACATAGGATCAATGTGAGAGATTAAATAGAACTTCCATGGATTCACGTTAACCTGTGTTTCCTACCCAAGAAGTTATCATCGAGTGATTGAGGGGTGAGGGGTCAAAATCAAAGAGTGGGGGAGATAACTCATCTAGTTGAGTTTTTCTCATTGAGATGAGGTAAAATGTAAATGAGAGTTTGGTTAGAAGTGAGCTTTCATGTTAAAAAGAAAGAGGGTGTGAGAACAGAGTTAAAAGAATATGAAAACTCTGCACCAACTACTTTCTGAGTCGGGCAGCCACATCTTCTGATTGGTTCACATTCTTTGGTGACCATCATTGAAAAAGGCAGTGAGCCCAAGCCAACTCTTGCATTAACCCCAACAACCACTTGTTTCTTTCTTAACAAAGAAATGTTTCAATTTTTCTTGGGGACGCAACATATCTGCTATCTAGTCTTCACTCGGAAGATTTAGATATTTAAAAAGAAGGAAAGTTGCCCCACCTTCACACCTTTTTCATGCACATTGAGTCCGTGTAATATATGTTGTTGTCTCAACAGTTTACACATTTTGAGCCTGAAAAAGCTTGAGTAGCTTCAATCATTTCTACACTAGCATGCACACATAAGGAATATGTTTTCTTGTCATAACATTCATAGAAAATTCCTTTGTGAGTTTTTCGATGATTGAATGGAAGCCCTGGGCAGTGAACATCACCAAAGCTCCTTTCCAATGAACATTCGTTGTACAAAGTGGCTCTGTGCTACTTACAGGCATAATAACTGTTTCATCCGTTAAATCAGGGTTACGACGCTTAATTTGTCTGAATTTGAAAAGATTCAGATGAATATATTTCATGACTTGACAGCCATACAAATCAAAGGGCGGAGAATGTCAAACTTACCATTAAAAGGGGAGATTGTTAGTTTCTTACAAAGGGGAAGATCAAATAAAGTGTTGAAATTGAAGAGTTTTGATGATCATGATGTTCACAATCATAAAAAAGGGGGAGAAGTCTACAAAGATCAATTTCAAAGAATGAAAAAGGGACAAATTTTCAAAAGTTCAATTTCAAAGTCATAGCTTCAGAGCTAAAGAGATGTCAAGTCAGATGGATAAGTTTCAAGACAGATGAAAGTTTGTTTGGATCAAGAAGATTCAAAAAGATTCTGAAGAAAGATAATTCAAAGACAAATTCAGATAATTCGAGAAAGTTCGTTTTTCTGAAGACAGTTCAGAGATTACAAGTGATGAAGATACATAAGATACATGTTTGTCAAAGATTCCTCAAAGTTTCAAAGAAGTTCAAAGTTTTCAAGGTTTTATTCAAGACTTGTTGATTTTCCAAAGATACAAAGTGCAAAAGACTTTTCAAGATTCTTCAAAGGCTGAAAGACTGAAGATTGTTAGAGTTGCAAAGGTCAAAGCTGTCAGTGTCAAAGATTGAAGAATCAAGCGCTGAAGTGATTGTCAAATTTTTATTAAATCTTGAATACAAAGGGGGAGATTGTTAGTGTATTTTATTGTATCCAAGATTTAATGAGAAAAGTCAAAGTCTATAAAGTCAATAAAGTCAACTTTAGTGACTTGAGAGAAGTTTTGTTTAGTGTTGTGAGAGAAACATGTTTGAGAGAAGTTTCTTGTGAGAAGTAGTGTTGGTATAAATAGGCATTGTATTGTAATGTTTGTTGGAACCAAGTATATTATTGTAATTGTTAGACTTGTGAATTTAATATACTTGGATTCACTTTATCTCTCTACTCTCTCTCTAGATCTTATAATTGTCATAATCTTGATTTATATTGTTAGAATTGCTTGAATTAAATCTGGGAATTACATTTTCAAATCAGTTCAGAACCCGTACTTCAACGGAGTTTGACTTCTAAACACAACAGTTTAGGACTCCTACTTCAGTGATAAAAAGAAACGATACTCCCGGGATGATATGAGATTGTACTCGAATATCTAAATGAGAAGATCAACCTTCAAGGGGGATTACATATTTTTACTGAAATATGCATTCGAAATATATGATGATCTACATTTCAGGGGCAGTTGTAGATCTCTATCATGTGTTTCACTGTTAAATTTGATGATGCATAATTTCAGGGGGAGCATATGACTTCTGATTATATCCGATCAGAACTCGTAATTTCAAAGTTTTACTGCTTACGGTCATTTATTTTTCAATAAATGTTGTGAATAAAGCTTTGTGCTTTGACGTCTTTGTGACTTTTGTAGATTTGAGAGGAAGCTTAAATGATCATATCTGTTATGACTTAGACCTAACTTGATGAGATTTAAGACTGAGCGAAAAGGTTTATTTCTAATCTTAATCTCATATTTATCTGAAAGACAGACAACTTTCAGGTATGAAAACAAGCTTTTAAATGTTCAAACCACTTATGATTCTTAAACAATTTCATGAATATAGACGTGTGATTTTAAATGTTTTCATTTTTACTTGTGCTTAAATGTCAATAAACCATGTGTTTCCAAAGATAAATATTTGTGTATTGTCTTTTCCATATACTGTCAAGTATTCACACACACCGGTTTAATATTTTGTTGAATTTGTTCTTACCATGTCTCTATATTTAAACAAATTTTCGATCGTAAGACACCCCATTTGAACTTCAAAGAATTTTGAGTGTGATTTCATTTGGAAAGGTTTCTTTAAAAAATGTCCATATCTTGTTTCATATAGACAATATCAAATTTTTACTAACCTAAGCCTTATTTGATAAATAATTCTATTTGATCTTTATCATACAATGTCAGATTTTCAAACAAGTTTCTTATATTCATTTCTTTCATTCAATATACTTGTTTTGAAATATCTTCAATGTTTAAAGTGCTCAAATCTTCATGATTATCTCATTGAGCATACAGACATCTAACATGTATATTGTGCTTTAACTGTAAAGTTAAATCATTATGAGCAACATGATCTTTTAGGAAAACATGGGTTCTTTGTGAGGACTTAATTGAAACTTCTATGGATTCACGTTAACCAGTGTTTCCTACCCAATAAGTTATTCATTGAGTGATCAAATGTGTGAGGAGTCAAAATACTGAGTGTGGGTTGAGTGATGATGTAAAATGGAAATGAGAGTTTGGTTAGAAACGAGCTCAATGATTTAAAAGATAGAGGGTCAGAGAACAGAGTAAAAGAATATCAAACTTTGCACCAACTTTTTCTGAGTCGGGTAGCCACATTACTTGTGTTTTACAATTCTTCGTGAACATTATTGAAACAGTCAACTAGCCCATGCCAACTCTTGATAAAAACCCCACCAGCTACTCATTTTCTTCTCAACAAGAAAATGTTTCATATTTCAAGGGGATGCAACACATAATCTATCTGGTTTTCATTTGAAAAACTGGACATTAAAAAAGAAGGAAGTCTACCCCACCTTCGCACTTCGATCATGCACAATCGAGTCTGTGTTTAACTGTTGTTGTCTCAATGGTTTATACAATTTTGAGCCTTATAAAAGCAATCATCTGTGTTTAATTCTCTCAAACACTTGCACGAACACACAAGGAAATTTGTTTTTCTTGTCATAACGTTCATAGAAGTTCCTTTGTGGTGTTTCGATGATTGAATGGAAGACCTGGGGGAGTGAACATCATAAAAGCTCCTTTCCAATGTGTATTCGTTATACACAGTGACTTCGTCTTACTGACGAGCACTTCTAACTGATTCATTTGTTGATTCAGGTGTTACACTCATAATTTGTCTGAATTTGCAAAGATTTGGATGAATATCTTTTTGGATCGATAAATAATCAGAGGCTTAGTGTGAAAGATCAGTGGTCAGATCAGATCAAAGACATTTCTTGTTAGAGTTTTGATGATTTCATGCTCCAATCATCAAAAAGGGGAGAAGAGTTAAATAAATGTTTGTGTAAGAAATGTTAAAGATGGGAGAAATGTTCAATATATGGTTGTGAATGAAAGTCTGCTGAAAAATTATTAGAGAAAGTTTTTATTAAAGAAAGGGGAGAATGTTCTAAGAAGAAAAGGGAGAGTGTACCTCAATGATTATGTTTATTTCTGAAAATGATCTGAATTGACAAGAAGTTTACAAGGGATAGATAAAGTTGATCGAAGGGGGAGAATATACAATTTGAACTTAAAGAGAGAAGAATGAATTGCAAAATCTTTTAGTGATGATCTTGATCCAAAGGGGGAGAATGTTAGAGCATAGATTTGTTGAATGCAAGATCATGAAGTTTGAAGATAAAAGTAAAGCAAGTCAAATGCTCAAAGTCAACTCTCAAGCAAGAAAGTCAAAGTCTTTGTAACAAAGTCAAAGCCAAAGTTTGTGTTTTTGTTTCTTTATTTGATAGTTAGTATAAATAGCCTTGTCTTTGTATTTGTATAGTGTGTAACAACAAGCATAGACGTGGAGCTTATTAGAGAAGAGGTTCATTGTTGTATCTTCTAGAGAGAGAAAGTAGAGAGAGATAGAATCTTGTAATCTTTGGTTTTATAATCAATGACATGTGATTAGAATTTGATTCTCATATTTTTGTTGTTTGTAATTAGCAATTAGAACTTGAATCTGGGAATATCAATTGGTATCAGAGCAAATCCAAACAGAAATCAAGAAAATTTGGAAATTCGCACTGTTTTATCGAGTCTTGATTGATTTTTCCATTTTTGTGTGTAATTCGAGTTGTCTTTGATTGAATTGCGTTCGAATAGTGTAGTAGATGGATCTTGTATAGGTTTCAAAAAGGATTGCACTGTAATTTTCGAGAATTTTGGAATTTTGGTCATTCGAAGTTTCACGAGTTTATCGCACTTTAATGGGATCAATTTGATTTGTTGAGTGATTTTTGTTGTAATTCTTTGATAGAATTTGATTCTAGATGTTCTAGTGGTCATTTTGTCAAAGTTTCAGAGTGAAATTTGAAGATTTGATAGGTTTTTGAGTGAATCAGAGAATATTTTTATCGAAGATGTGAAGAATTCGTAGATTTCTCAAGAACTCGGAGAATCACTAGATTTCGCATCCAATTAGAATTTGTATCTTGGATTTCTCATAATCATTAGTTTTCGCATAGAAGTTGTTCTAAAAATTCACAAGTGTTGAATTCGCATATGTATGATATGCGAATTGAGAAGAATTCGCATGTGTGTGGTCACAGTGTTTGTAGAATTCGCATATGTTCACGTGTGAATTGATAGAATTCGCATCTGTGTTTCTGCGAAAAGTTTTTTAGAAAAATTCTTTCAAGGACATAATTCGCATAAGTCTTGCATGCGAAAAGGACAGAACTCGCATAAGACTCATATACAAATTCCTTAGAATTCGTAGAATAGTATCATACGAATTCTTGTGTTTTTCGCATAAAAGTTTTTATATTTTTCTAAGTGATGAATTCGTGTGAGTGTTTCATGCGAAAAGTTTATACGAATTCTGAAAACATCTTTCATACGAATTCTGTAGTGTGAGTTGTGTGCGAATTCTGTTTGATTCTTGCTTGTATGTGAACTGTTTATGCGAATTCTAAGTACTTCACTCTTATGTGTGAATTCCTTACTTAGAGAATTTTGGAAATTTCATTCTTGATTTTCTTTCTAAGTTATTCTGAATTGCTAGATTTCTATTGGACTAACGATCAGTTTGTCAAGTTCTTATTGAAACAGAAATAATGGATGATTATTTTTTTGTTGAAGAGTATACTACTAAAAGGCGTAAAGAGAAAAGTCGGGAACAGAAAATTTCAGAACTCTAAGAACAACATAAAGTAGACCAGCTGGTCATTGAAAGATTCAGAGTATAAATTGATAGACTTAATCAAATGATAATGAATGGTAGAAATAAAAGGAAAGAGATTGAAAGGAATTTGAGGAATGAGCTCAGATTGGTTGAAGAGAAGGAAAGAGAATTGGAGACTGAAAATAAGGTTCTGAAGAAGAAAATCCCTCAGATAGAGAGTGAAAATATTGAGCTGAAGAAAAAGATTTCAGATTTGGAAACTAACTTGTCAAGATCCAGAAGCAAGATTCTGTTGGGAAGCATGAGGAGATAGTTAAAAGGTTGGAAATTGCAAATGCTGAGTATCAAAAGAAGATTTCTGATTTGGAAGAAAAGATTTCAAAAGACAAAGAAGAGTTTGAAAAGGAAAAGAGAGGATTTGCACAAAAAATTTCTGAGTTTTCAAGAAAATCTTTTGAAGAGAAGAAAGCGGTTGAGCTCAAATGTATAAAGGTTTCTCAACAAGTGACTGATTTTGAGAAAGTAATCATAATGAAAAGAGATAAATTTTCAAAGGAGAAGAAGTTGGAAATGTCAACAGGTACTCTCTTAGTCTTTGGCTCTCTAGGTTCAGTACCATCACCACTATCTGAGGAATCATCATCTGGTACAACTGTAGTAACGTTGTCATGTCGGTCAATAAAATCTAGAAATCTATCCTTGAACTGCTCATATTCTACCCTGAATAGGACAGGTGGCTTTACATCAATACCAATAGGTAGAGCATCTTTAGAGTCAACTTGAAATTCACTTGCTTTTGAAAGATCACAAAAATCACAAATTTTTCTCAAAACTCAAACTTGTCAAAATTTGACAAGTATAGAAGTCGCACACCACTCAACAATCACTTGTCGCAAAGCACTAAGATCAAACTTGACGCAAGCTACAGGATACTAGAACTTACAACTCGTAAAGAATTGGATGTGAGTTCTTAACTTATCGCAAAGAGAGATACCCGAGAAGTAGGTTGTCACAAGGCTCGATAAGCGAGTTCTATGCTTCTCGCAAGGTGAAAGATACGAGTTCTCAAGTTGTCGCAAATCAAATGGTACGAGTTCTGGACTTAGCAAAAATTTCAAAGAAACCAAGAAACTTGTCGCAAAGATAGACTTGCGTCAAGTAGTTTGTCGTAAGTAATGAGGTGCGAGTTCTTCACTTGTCGCAGGCTACACCGTGTGAACAGTAACTTCTCGTACGTAACTTTGCGAGTTCCTGACTTGTCGTATGCAACGTTCTGCGAATTCTTCACTTTTCTTACACTGCTATCTACGAGTTCCACACTTAGAAATTTTCACCAAAAATAACAAACTACCTGCGAGTTCTTGCGATGAACTTGCGAGTTCTATGGATCTTGTGAGTTCTATGGATCTTGCGAGTTCTTCACCATTGTCGAGTCTGTGATCACTTTTTCAACTTCAAATCCTTCAAACCTCTGAATTTAGACTCGAAACTTTGCAGATTGGTCCACGATCACTTTCTGAACACAATTTTAACACATCATTTCAACTGAAAACAACAAAATTACAAACTTTTGATCCAAAAATAGACTTTGCACCTTTCGACCAAAAACTTCAACAAAAACCAAAATTCACACAAATTTGTTGTGAATTAGACAATGCAACACAAACAAGAATTGATCTATTACTAAAATCGAATGCAATAGATTCAGTTTCCAAGAAAAAACATCACTAATTCACTAAATTTGAATCTGGATAGTTGACTTTCGCAAGTTCTTCAAAATTTCAACAAAATCTTCAATTTTTGATCTGATTTTTGATTTATGTCTGCTCTGATACCAATTGTGTGTCCCAAATCAGCAAGTATAATCAAGATGAACAATACAAATCAAATTCAAATGTCATATGTCATTGATCTTGATGCGATTACAAGCTTTCTCTCTCTAAGTTCTATATGAAAATACAAAGAACAAAATCTATTTATACATACATCTAATACAAGACAACAAAACAACTAATAAAACTAACTAGAACATTGACTTTGACTTTGCTTTAAACTCCTTTGACTTTGACCTTCTTCTATAAATGAGTTGACTTTGACTTTCTTCTTTGAGGCTTTGACTTGAGACTTTCAACTTCAATCTTGATGATCTTGAATACTACAAAATGTGCACTAACACCCTTATTCTCAACAATAAATTTAATTAACACCTACAATCATAAGATCAACCCTTTGAATGGGATCAAACTTTGGCAAGGACAGATTTTGCCAAGCCTTTGCCCCCAAAATCTAGACGCATGCCTAGTAGACCTACAATAGCCAAAAGGAAATATGCATGTGAATGAGGTAGTCAAAGTAGAAGAAATGCATACAACCATGAGTTATAGCCAAATCAGGCTGGAAGATGACTTGAAGAAAATGTTTGGTGGTATGACAAAATTCTAGGAGTTGTAAAAATCAAAAGAAAGATGCACCAATTTGGCTAAAAGATCCAGTTGGTAGGCCGAGAAAAAACACTATACAAGAGGAAGATTTGGTTATTGGAAGCAAAATAAGAGGAAGGGGTTTAAGAGGTACGAGTTTAAGAGGTAGAAGTTCAAGAGGTACGTGTTCACGAGAGACTATTATAGGGGTAAGTACAATAATTGGATTCACATTATATATGTATCAGATATTATAGATAAAATTTTGTTTATTTTGCAGACTTCACATGTTAGTTTTGAGGCGAGTATACCAACTATTGATGAGGAGGGTAATTCAATAGGTATAACCACACTTTGTATGCATATTCACATCTAACTTGCATATCTACACTAACCTGCATATGTTTACGCATATGAAAAGTTCATATTGGTGAGACACCAATTACTGATCTTGAAGTTCAATCAATTCTACAATTTGAAGTTGATGGTTAACTTTTAGAATGATGGTTCTGTTATAGCAAAAATATTGATTGTCCCTGAAATTCAGTTTCTTATCACCTATAAGAGATGTATATATTCACAAACAAGAGATTAGCAAACCTGATATGGATTTCTCAAACAAAGATTACAAGTTTTCTATTGAATGTGTTTCTCTCACTAAGATCTCTCTTTTCTCTCTCTAAGATGAATGGTGGATGATTAATACAAAATTAGGCACACACACTCATTTTTAGATATCCATATAAAAACTGGATATTTTATTTGAACTGTTTTATGATGAATATCTTGGATCTAATGTGAATAAACTTGTTGTGGTTGACAGGATTGAAGATTCAATGATTGATTCAGGGACACACAATTGGTATCAGAGCAGATCCAGATTGAAATCATATCAAGAAAAGGGTTCGACACTGTTTCATTGAAGTTTAGATTCAAATTTTGAGTTCTTGGTCGAATTTGAGTCTGTAATTGATAGAAATCAGTTCGTTTATTGTATTCGATTGAGTGTGTATAGTTTGATTTGTATTTTGTACAATAATTGAGATTAAATTTTGATTCTGTCGAGTTTTCATATATACGAGTTCATCGCACTGTAAAAGGGTCAATGTGTATTTTTGTGTAATTGTTGTTGAAATTCGTTGATAGAAATAGGTTCTAGAAGTGTTGTTAATTGATTTGTCAAAGTGTCGAGTTGTAATTCAAAGTCTAGTTAGGTTTTCAGACAGATCAGAGACGTTTTTCAACTCAGAACTTAAGAAATCGCTAACAGCTGAAGAACTCGCAAACAGATTTGAAGAACTCGCAAGATTATCTCAAGAACTCGCAGAGTTCATAGTTTTCACATAAAGTTTTAAGAATTCGTAGAATTCTTTATTATTCGCAAAGTTGAATTTTCTGAAAATCATAAGTACAGGATTCGCAGATCAAGTGGTTTACAAAAATTAGAGAATTTGTTTTTGTGTCACTTGCGAATTTCATAGATTTCGCAAAGAGTGTATCAAGAAAAGTTTTAAGTATAGAATTCGTAGTTCAGAATTCGTATTACTCTGTTTTTGAGATTTGCTTAGAATTCGCAGATTTTCGAGAGAATTTTACTAACGAAAGGATTCACATCTGAGAATTCGCAGAAGGCTATTTTACGAATTCTATGGAATTCGTAGAACTGTAGTCTACGAATTCTTGTTGTTTTATGAAAATTTTGAAAATATTTCTAAGTAGAGGATTCGCAAGTCTCTATTTTACGAATTCTAACTTGTTCTTACTTACGAATTCTTTAAGCTTGCGAATTCTGTGTTTGTTTCTTCTAGCTTGCGAATTTCTAGTGTATTTTGCGAATTATTTGTTGTTTTAAGTGAAGCCTGTGAATCATATACTTAGTGTTTTTCAGAATTTCTTTGTCTAGTTGATTTCAGTGTTATTCAATATTTTCTTGAGATTTCTATTGGACTAACGGTCAGTTTCAAGTTTCTTATTGCATATATTTTGAACAGGATGACTTCAAGGGAAGCATTTGCTATTGGATCTGATGTCAAGCCTCCTGTTCTATTCCGAGGAGAATACGAACATTGGAAAGATCGTTTTCTTGATTTTGTTGATAGGCATGCAAATGGAGACAACATTTATTTGTCTATCACTGAAGGTCCTATGAAGATTTCCACTACTGAAATTCCTGCGGATATTAGATCAGATGATGATGAAATTCAGACAGAGACAGTTCCGAAAGAACCTGCTTAGCTTACTGACGCACAGAAAAATCGCTTAAAAGCTGATAAAGAAGCTAAAAATATTATGTTACAGAGTATCCCAAACGAGATTTATATAAAGATTGACAGTTACAAAGACACTGCCAACAGTATGTGGGATCAACTACAGAAGATGATTATGGGTTCAAAGGCAGGAAATCAGTTGAAGGTAGCAAACTGCATAAACAGCTACGAAGAGTTCAAAGCAAAGGAAAATGAGAGCTTGGAGGACACGTATGAAAGGTTTGTTCTTCTTTTGAATGAGCTGTCAAAGTGAAGTTCCTCAGCATTCTATAACCAGAATAGAAGAAACATACACACAGGATGAAACAGATGAAAGATTTGAGTGATATACCTCTTCATGAAGTCTACGAGACTTTGCGACAAAATGTGAAAGAGGTAGAAGAGAAAAGAGCTGAAAAAAAGAAGTCTGAGAAAGTGCTCGATCCCATAGCACTTTTAGCTGGAGAAAAGGAAAAAGAAAAGAAAGAGAAAAAGAACAAGAAGAAGATAGTAATTTCTAGCTGAGAGTCTGATTCTGAATCACATGGTGATGATGGGGAGAATCTCAAGCGGGCAATGCTTTTACTGACCCGAGCTTTCCAGAAAAAGTTTTACAAGAAACCTGGGTCAAACTCTCAGAGATATTCATCATCGGGATCAATGAATTATGAGCATCGTGAGAGAATAGAAGGAAAGAAGTATGAAGAGAAAAGGTACGTGGATAAGAAGCCAGATGAGAAGAAGAAGTATGTGAATGACTACGCCATCACTGAAAAGAAAGATGATGATCTGATCAAATGCTACAACTGTGGCAAGGTTGGACAATATGCAAATAACTGTCGGAAGCCGAAGGTTCGGAATTCAGAGTACTACAAGAACAAAATGCTCTTGGCCGAGTAACAGGAAGTTGGCAAGGCATTAATGGCTGAAGACGAATATTGGTTAGATCATTCTGTTATCGAGGAAGAGAAAGAAGAAACTGCTCATTTATGCTTAATGGGTAAAGAAGATAAGCATGATGATTCTGAAGATGAGACAGCTGATGAGGTAATGCACTTAACTGAAAATGATTTTATGACCAAAATGGAAGCCATGATGGTCGAACTTCAAGACCTTCAATCAAAACTGGAAGAGGAAAAAGACAGAGTTGCTAGGAGAAATCAAAAGATCTTTGAGCTTAATAAATTAGTTATTGAGAACAAAGATTTAATTGATTCTCTACGCAAATCTGCTTCTGATTTTAAACTTGAAAAAAATTGTTTTGAAAATAAGATTTCTGATTTTAAGTCTAAACTTTTTAAGTCTTATGTAGAAAAAAAAAAAAGAATCTGTACTAAAAGCTCTTAAATTGCAGGTTGAAAACAAGAGCTTGACTAAAAAGGTAAATGGTTTGGAAGCCAAACTTCATTCTATAGGCCAAACAGATCAAACTATTTTTCTAAATACACCCATGGAAGAGGCTGATATTAAAGAGAAATGGGGACTCGGTTATGATAACCCCCATTACTTAAAGGAAACCATAAGAAAACATCCAACATTATATAACTTTGATTTTCTTGTTGTTGCTGGTATATATCCTCATTTAAAACCCAAATTTCTTACTAAATTACCAGAAGAAGTTGAGGCCAAAGAAACTGAAAATAGAAAGAGTGTTAAGAAAATCCAACTACCATTTAGCTATGAAAAGTTGAATGATAGTTATCTTTCTGAAACACCAAAAGTTCTTTCAAATGATTATTTTGCTAGCTATTATGTTTCAAAGATGGAGGCAAAACCTGCAACTGCAAAAATTTATGTTCCTCTACTCATTTTAGAAAGCAAAATAATTGAGCTTGAAAACGTTTTATCTGATGAAAGACTTTTGGTAGATTTAGAACAAAGTGTATTTTCAACTGTGTTAAAGAACACTGTGTTTCAAAATAAATCTACAAAGTGTTCGAATTTTTCAAAAGCTCCCCAAACTTCAACTGATAATTTTGATGACTTATTTGCGTCTGCAAATGATTTTCTTAATTCTGATGATGGGTGTATAGAGGAAATTGATTTGTTTGACTTCAATGCTCCACTTCCAAATCATTCTACTTTTGTAATTAATGGAGAAGCTTTACCAAGTGTTTATGAAAAAGGTGAATCATCAACTAAGGTTGGTGAATCAGTTTCTGTGAATGCTGATTACTATGCTAAGGGTAAGAAACATAAGAAACAGCGCTTACAGAAACGGAACAAAACTGGTAAACACAAGAAAAATCAATCTCAGAAATCTGATTTTCCTAACAGATCTAAATCTAATGTTTTAGTGAAAAAGAAAAGATCTGAAGCGAGAACTGAATGGCGACCTAAAAGGAAGATTGATGACAAGGCAGAATCAATTCCTGATAATTCTTGTAGTAGATCAAATAGTAGTGTGTGTGATGTAATTGGTTCTGTTGCTTCTAGTAATAAAAACCTTGTAACTTCTTACAAGAGGTATTCTATAAAGCAATTGTTCCAATTATCTCCTCCTACTACTAAATTTTATACTTATCGGTGGAATGATTTTGCTTATCGTCATTATTCTAATGATTGGTTTGGATCATATCATGTTTATTCTTCTAAACCAAATGTTTTCAAAAGTTTTCAAAGGAAAAGAGGATCCATATTCAAATGGATACCAAAATCTTGCGCTAATCTGTTAGGACCCGTTTTTAAATGGGTACCTAAATGTGTTGTTCCCTGATTTCTCTTGCAGACCCAGCATATGTGGTACTTGGATAGCGGCTGTCAAAAGCATATGACCGGGCATAAAGCTTTATTGTCTAATTATACAGAGAAATTCAGTGGCCATGTTCGTTTTGGCAACGACCAGTTCTCACCAATTCTGGGCTATGGTGATGTGGTACACGACAAAGTAACGATAACGAAGGTGAGCTATGTAGAAGGCTTAGGGCACAACCTATTCAGTATTGGCCAGTTCTGTGACAAAGGATTAGAGGTAAATTTCAAGGCTAAGAGTTGTTCGGTGTGTACTGAAGACGGCAAAGAACTCTTAGTTGGTATTCGCAAGTCAAACCTCTACACAATCAATTTGTCGAAGGTCCAGACTGACAATCAGGTGTGTCATAAGGAACAAAGCATGACTTGTTGCTGAGTGATATAGGCAAGAGGAAGGCATCGACTATGACAAGACTTATGCTCCAGTAGCACGTATAGAAGCAATCCGCATGTTTCTAGCCTTCGTTGCTCATAAAAACTTCACTGTCTATAAAATGGACGTGAAGACTGCCTTTCTGAATGGCATTCTTAAGGAGGAAGTCTACGTCTCTCAGCCAGAAGGGTTTATAAATCCCGATAAGCCAAATCATGTCTACATCTTGGATAAAGCTCTTTATGATCTGAAATAAGCACCTCGCGCCTGGTATGATGTTTTATCTCAATTCTTGGTCAAGTCAGGCTTCTCAAAAGGTAAAGTCGATACCACTTTGTTTATCAAAAAGGAGAAAGTCAATATCATTCTTATTCAGATATATGTCGATGATATTATATTTTGCTCAACTAATCCTAAATATTGTAAGAATTTTTCAAACCTCGTGGTGTCTAGATTTCAAATGAGTATGATGGGAGAGATGAATTTCTTTCTCGGATTACAAGTAAAACAATTTTCAACGGGGATTTTCATTAATCAATCTAAGTACATTTTTTATATTCTTCGGAAATTCAAAATGGAAAATTGCAAACCAGTTGGAACTCCAATGGCACCAGGTACTAAGATTGGCACTAATCCTTCGGGTAAAAGTGTAGATGTTAGGACTTATAGAGGAATGATAGGTTCTTTAATGTATCTTACTTCATGTAGGCCAGATATAATGTTTTCAACATGCTTGTGTGCAAGATATCAAGCTGATCCTAAAGAATCCCATTTGGCTGCTGTCAAATGAATTTTTAGATATCTGAAGGGGACTGCAGATCATGGTCTGTGGTATCCTAAAGATACAGGGTTTGAACTAACTGCTTATTCTGACACAGATCATGCTGGATGTATGTTAGATAGGAAGAGCACGTCGGGTCATATTCAATTTCTTGAAGACAAGCTTGTTAGCTGGGCATCAAAGAAACAACTTTGTGTTTCCACATCAACTGTTGAAGCAGAGTATGTAGCCACTGCCAGTTGCTGCTCTCAGGTTTTGTGGATGAGGACACAACTTCGAAACTATGGATTCAAGTTTGACAAAATACCGATCTATTGTTACTCGAAGAGCGCTATCGCAATATCAGCTAATCCTGTGCAGCATACTAAAACAAAGCACATTGATGTCAGGTATCATTTTATCAAAGATAATGTAGAAAAAGGTACAATATAACTTTACTTTGTAAAAACTGATCAGATTTGTTTACCTAAGCTTTAGATGAAAAGAGATTCAATTTTCTTGTATCTAAGCTTGGTATGCTTAATCTCCAGATCTAATCAGTAATTACCTATTAAAGTTTCTTTTATTGTAATTTTTCATCATTTTTATATCATTAATTCTGAAAGGATATCTGCACTTTAACATGTTTCTTAATGATCTCAGGGGGAGTGAGACAAGATGTTAAGATGATCAACATTCTTTTGAGGGGGAGTTTATAAAATTTTTGTATTTACTTAACTGTCAAATTTTTGTGATGCATGATGTTAGGGGAGTTTATGAGGACAACAAAAGGAGTAAGGACATGATTTCTGATTACTTCAGATCAGAACTCGTTCACTCATTGTTTTACTGCTTTCACTTACTGCTTTATGTTCTTTACTTTTCAATAAATTTGTCAATAAAGTTGCTTTGACATGACTTTGAGACTTTTGCAGATTGAGAGAAGCTATCAAGATCATATCATTATGATTTTCAGCTTGACTTGATGAGATTTAAGACTGCAAAGAAAGGTTTATTTCTTATCTTAATCTCATATATGGTTGAAAGAAGGACAACTTTCAATCATAGAAAACATATTCTTAAATGTCCAAATCACTTCCCGATTCTTAAATAGATTTCTTGAATTGGAAGTGTGATTTTAAATGTTTTCATTTTACTTGTGTTTCAACGCTTAACAACCCGTGTGTTTCCAAAGATAAATACTTCTGTATTGTCTTTTCTATATACTTTCAAGTATTCACACATACTGGTTTGATTTTTTGTTCAAAATTTTCTTACCATGTCTCAAATTTAAAACATATTTTTCAATGGTAAGACACCCCGCTTGCACTTCAATGAATTTTGAGCGTTAATTATTTCTAAACGTTTTGTTCAAGAATGTCTATATTTTGTTTCATATAGACAATATCCATTCTTGTTGACCATAAGATTTATTTGCCATATCATATTATTTCTGATCATTTTCATACAATGTCAGATTTTCAAACAAGTCTCTTGCATTCATATTCATTCATTTAATTTACTTGTTTGAAAATACTTCATCGTTTCAAATGCTTAAATTGTTATGATTACATCTATGAGCATACACATATCTGACCCATGTTTTCCATGTCTTAATTATTCAAGTTAAACTATCTTGAACAACATATGCTTTCTAGGATAATACGGGTTCTTTGTGCTAGGACATAAATGAAAACTTCTATGGATTAACGATTACTAGTGTCTCCTACCCAAGAAGTTAATCCATAGTGATTGAGTGTGAGGAGTCAAAAAGAAATGAGTATGGGTTGTGCGTTGAGATAAAATGGAAAAGAGAGTTTGGTTAGATGTGAGCTTAATGATTAAAAGAAAGAGGGTGTGAGAACAGAGTAAAAGAATATCAAACTCTGCACCAACAACTTTCTGAGTCGGGCAGCCACATTACTAATGTTTCACAATTCTTTGGTGAACGTTATTGAAACAGACAACTAGCCCATGCCAACTCTTGATAAAAACCCCACCAGCCACTCATTTTCTTCTTAAAAAGAAAATGTTTCATATTTTTTCTGGGGACGCAACACATTATCTATTTGGTTTTTATTTGGAAAATCTGGATATTGAAAAAGAAGGAAGTCTGCCTCACCTTCGCACTTCAATCATGCACATTGAGTCTGTGTTTATCTATTGTTGTCTCAGTGGTTTACACAATGTTGATGTTAGGACATAAATTGTCCAAGTTAGAAAGTTTTGTAAAGGGGTTTATAAATAATATTAGTTTTGGGCTTTAACTGTAAATGGGCTTTAATGTAAATGGGTTTGGGCTTTAGGTTAAAACAAGGGAGTTGGGAGATTATATATAGTTTATGTCTTTAGGGTTTTAAAGTTAGGTTATTCATTCACAATGTAGCCGTTCTGAGAGATTGTGTGTTCTAGAGAGAGAAACACTTTCTCTCTCTAGATTTTGTTGGTGTTCTTCGTTTTTAATGTGAATAAAAGGTATTCTCTCCCAATCTCATCTTGTTCTCTTATTTGATCATGAATTGTTGTTAAATCTGGGATCTACATGTGGTATCAGAGCCGGATCGAAGAAATTGTTCTTTGATTCGATCAATTTTGAACAGTTCATGATCTACAACCCGATTTTTGATTAAATCGATTTTTGGATTTGATTTGATGAAGTTTGGAGCTTAATTTGTGAGTTTAATTGCAAAAAAAAAAAAAAAATCTATTCTATGTTACATACTAAAATCATTGGAATCGATACAAGAAATTATTGGAGTTATGATTGTTTTTGGAAGAGTGTTGATCGGAATGTGCTCATCATGTTTTTCAATACAAGAAATTATTGGAGTTGTGATTTTTTTTGATCAAGAAATTGTAATCGTCTACCGGAAGATTAATATTCAATATGATTGGGTGAATCAAGTTAGTGGGTCGGTGTTAATTTGTTACAAGGCTCGGTGAAGAAGAACAAACCGGCGGCTGATTACAATTTATGGTTAGTGGAACCATTGTGATAGAAAGTTGATTAATGGGTTTGTGATTTTAAAATTGTTGATGGTTGGTGGAGGTTATTTATCGATCGGCGGCTGCGGTTTACAATATGAAAGGCCATCCATGAATTTGGTTATTAATTGTGATTGAAAGTTTAATGTGATTGGATGCTTAATGATAATGGGTCGGTGGAATCATTCACAAGGAATAAATTCTTCATTTGGTTCTTTGTCTACATGGTGGAATTAGTTTGATGACCAACTAGTTGTTCTAATAATGGATCTACGGTGGTTTGAAGATTTTATGACCGACGGCTGATTAAATTGTGCAGGTTCTCAAATTAAATGGTGGCTGTTGATTTCCTTACCCTCTGGGAGTGCATCTCTACGAGGACCTAGGCCTAAAGCTACATCCGGGCCAATTTTTTTTTGGGCTTCCAATCAATCCCGGTTGCATATAAACCACCTTGCCATCCGGGCCGTTTAATTTTTATGGATTTTATTTGTTGGGCGTGTTCTATCAAACTATTGGGCTTACTCGTATATAACCAAATTTTGAGCTTAGGTATAAATTTTTTGATAAGTGATCATGTCGTCTGATTTTTTTTGAAGATTGTTACTGGATTTTAATCTTGCAATTATCGAGAACCGACTATTGTTACGAAGAGCGTATATTCCAGATTTATTTGCGATTTGACCGTGTGATCCGTGGAACAGAAATTTCAAGGAAATTTTTTTATTTGTTCCGGAATTTTCGCGTTTGGGTTTTCTCGATAGTTGTTGATTGGTTCTTCTAACCCTTGCCGAATAGTGTTTGCTACAAGATGCTTCCTCTACGAGCTGACCAATACAAGTTCTTAAGTTGAACTCCTATTCAACTCGCGGTTCAAGGACAGATTCGTTGTTATAAACTGAAGATGCACTGTGGTTGTCACGCAAAACTCACACATTTCTTTCTTGTGGGCGTAACGAATGTGTTGAGTTTCTAGAGATAAAAGTTATCTTTAGTGCACTCAGTCGAGGTTATTGCACACATCGAATCTGGTATTTAAAGTTGAAACTTTAAAGGATAAGAGCTTCATTCAAGGGGGAGCCTGAGCTATGTTGAAGATACGTAACACTAAATTTTTTCAAAGAAATCAAAGGGGAGAAGAGTTGGCGCTTCAAAGAGGATGATTCCTTTACAAAACTTTAGGGGGAGATTGTTAGGACATAAATTGTCCAAGTTAGAAAGTTTTGTAAAGGGGTTGATAAATAATATTAGTTTTGGGCTTTAACTGTAAATGGGCTTTAATGTAAATGGGTTTGGGCTTTAGGTTAAAACAAGGGAGTTGGGAGATTATATATTGTTTATGTCTTTAGGGTTTTAAAGTTAGGTTATTCATTCACAATGTAGCCGTTCTGAGAGATTGTGTGTTCTAGAGAGAGAAACACTTTCTCCCTCTAGATTTGGTTGGTGTTCTTCGTTTTTAATGTGAATAAAAGGTATTCTCTCCCAATCTCATCTTGTTCTCTTACTTGATCATGAATTGTTGTTAAATCTGGGATCTACAGTTGAGCCTTTTATAAAAGCAATCATCATATGCTTATTCTTTCTAACACTTGCACGAGCACACAAGGAATTTGTTTTCTTGTCATAACATTCATAGAAATTTCCTTTGTGGTGTTTCGATGATTGGATGGAAGCCCTGGGGGAGTGAACATAACAACAACTCTTTTCCTATGTGTATCTGTTACACACAGTGACTTCGTGTTATTGACAGGCATATTAACTGATTCATTTGTTGATTCAGGTGTTACACGAATATTTTGTCTGGATTTGAAAATATCTAGATAAATACATGGTTATGGATCAACGAATTAGTGGCTCTTGGACAGATCAGAATGGTCAGAACATATAAAGACATTTCTTGGGAAAATTTATGATGCTATAGATTCTCTATTCATCAAAAAGGGAGAGATGAATTACAGAAATGTCAGATTAAGAAGATAAAGTTTGAAAGATTGTACAAGCGAAGTCAAAGATGTCTGAAGATGTGCTGATTTTACTGAAATTTTCTTTGAAGATTAATTGCTGAAGATGTCCAAGCTAAATCTGAAGATAATTTTTTTCAAAGTCTGAAAGAGGTTTATACCATATTTGGGGAGAATGTTTTTACTTTTGAAGAACAATCTTTTGGAAGGTTGCTGAAAGTTTTTTAAGATACTGTGTTTATCAAAGAAAATGGGAGATTGCAATGTTTGAGCTTAAAGAGAAGACTGAACTGCAAAACCTTTCAAAGATGATCTTGAATCCAAAGGGGGGGATTGTTAGAGCAGAAATATGTTGGATACAAGATCATGAAGATTAGAAGTCAAAGTCAAGAAGTCAAGAGCTGAAGTCAACTCTCAAGCAAGTCAAAGTCATTTTGTAATAAAAGTCAGAGTCACTTTCAATTGTATTGTTTTGTTTCCTTGTTTTAGTTGCCAGGTATAAATAGTTTTGTTTTGTTTTAATAGATAGTTGACTAGAAGGATTGCATACGT
This sequence comes from Arctium minus, assembly GCA_954870635.1. Taxonomy (NCBI): domain Eukaryota; kingdom Viridiplantae; phylum Streptophyta; class Magnoliopsida; order Asterales; family Asteraceae; genus Arctium; species Arctium minus. The sequence continues at coordinate 101,322,574 of OX941081.1, read as the reverse complement.
ATTCTGAGAGAGTTTGTAGAGAGAGAAAGAGATAAACAATTTGTATTCATTTGAATTTGTAATTGAATTTGAACAGGAAGTTAATCAATCTTGTTTTTGTTAATTGATTTGTGATTAGAAACTTGATTCAGGGACACACAGGTTCAAGAAGCAGTCAAGTATTGAAGAGTCTCAACATTAATTTTTTTAACAATTTCTTGTCGTCGATCATTTATAGATCTTGAGAATTTGAATGTTGTGAACTTTAATTATGATTTGACCAACCAAAGTTGATATAAAGTTTGAAATTGGTGTGGTTTCATTGTTAGAGCACAGATTTGATGGATACAAGATCATTAATTTTGAAGATCAAGGAAAGCCAACTCTCAAGCAAGAATGTCAAAGCCTTTGTAATAAATGTCAAAGTCAAAGTATTGTATTTAGTGTAATGTGATAATGTCCAATTCAAGCTTTAAGAATCAATTCAAACACAAATAAGATCAAGATTCTAGAGAGAAAATTTTAGTGAGAGAAAGTCATATGTCTATTGATCACAAGTGTATGCGTACAATGTTCAAGTGTTATGCGTACAAATCAGAATGTTACAAGCTTCTCTCAAACAAGGCTATTTAAACTACATGACTTTTCTCAAGCTACTTCTCTCAAACAATACAAGATAAACCTCACTACATGGTTCTCTCAAAGCATGTAAAGTACAAAACATAAAGTCAAAGATATTTAACAAAAGTCAAACACACTTGATCTAAACAAAGCATTAACAATCTCCCTCTTTTAGATCAAGTGTTGATAATCGGTCTTCCCCACTGAGATAGTCTTCCTTGACGTATCCCAAGCAATGACTCAAAGTTTCTGATACCACGTCTGAAATTAAAACGATCATATATGGCATCAACAATTCTTTCAGATCGAATCTTCACAAGCTTGTTCATCCCTTTTTCACCTTGTCTCAACTTCTCTTTATTTTCTTTAAGCTTCCTCTCCAATTGCATCTTGATTACTTTCAAACTTCCATCTGAAAACTTGGCGATTTCTGATAATATGAAGAACCTCTTCTTGTTCTCAGAAGTCTTGTATACCACACCAAGTTCAGGTTTATCAAGCATAGTGAACAAGTTGTAATCATCAATATTTTCAAGGCTAAGATCAGGCTTTTTCATGTTGACTTTCCTTTGATTTGTCTCTATTCCAAGCTGGAAGTCATAGAAGTAAGTGTAGTTCATCTGTCTTCTCATGAACCTTTTCACAACATCCAAGGCAACAAGAATATTATCTTTTCTGATAGTCATATTTCTGAACAGATGGTAGAGATACTCGATGTCGTCCACGTTCGGAAAACATAAATCAGCTTCAGAAAATGTACATTCAGACAAATCTCTTCTCTGCACATGGAATACTGGATACCAAATATGAACGAAATGTACAAGCCTCACTTGCTTTACAGTCACTAAGCCTGACTTGTTTTTAACCACATTCTCCAGATTTCTCACCCAGTTCATCATTCTTACATACTCTTCTTGATACTCTGGATGTTGATCTGAGACACCCAAGACTTTAAATTTATACATCTCTCTGATCCTGTGAACAAATATATTTTTCATCTCTTCTTCCAGAAACGGTTGCCTCAAAGTATTCCTCATTTGCCTGATTTGATCGTCATTAGGGGCAAGAGGTACATGAGGTTGGTCAGAGGATCCGTCTTAGGCTTCAGCTGGGTTAGAAGGAAAGAAAGGTTCAGATTCAGTTTCAGAGTTTGGATGGGGTAGATTTTCAAGTCTAGGTGGTTCCTCATGGTTTGGGCTTGGTAGTCTTTGTGGGCTTCGTAAGCTTGTTTGACTAGGTGAAATGGATTGGCTAATTGTAGCTGTTTGGGTAGTTTGGATAATTTGGCTAGTTTGGGTAACTTGCGTAGGTTGACTTTCTTGGGTTGATTGAGTAGGTTGGGTTTCTAGTCTTTGTGTAGGTTGGTTGGAAGGTTTATATCTTTGAAGGATGGGATATTAGGTTGTTCAAGGTTAGTTTATGGAAGTTTTGTGTTCACAGGACTGATATGGATATCCTATTGAGAGCACGCAAGGATATCTAGAATATTCGCTTCTCCTTCTTCAAACAACTCCCTTTCTTCCTCCTTAATCCTCCAAAATTTTTCATACTTTTCACCAGAAGATTCTTCATCATCAGAAGATAGATCTATCGTGTAAATCTCCTCCAAACCAGTGAGCCTTATGATCTCTTCTCTTGTAGCAACCACAGGCTTTTCAACCAATGGTTCTACGTCTTCATTAACGTATAAGATCAGCTCCATTTCTTGATGTTCACCCATATCCATCTGCTCCTCACCAACAAGATCAACCATTTCTGTATCTTCCCCTCTATCTGATACACCAACAATAGAAAGTTCAGATTCTGAAGCAGTTCTTTGGCATTTGCTTTTCTCCCCCTCATGGTCATGATCTGAATCATGATCATGCCTTTTCTTTGAACATGCTTGAGCTTTGCATGAATCTTGAACTTCTTTGGTTAACTCCTAGATATGTTAAACCATTTATATCTTGAAAGCATTGAACTCAGTTATGGAAACAACATCAGATGAGCTTGGAGTTTGTTGAGCCATTAATAATCCAACAAGATCAACATCAGAATCCTCAGCGGTTGCCTGAGATAGAAGTTTGACATACAACATAGATTTCAGCTCCTCCACTGAATGATCAACTAGCTGAACTGGTGGTGGTCGAGGTGGCTGAACAGGCTCTTCAACCGCTGGGCCTTTCCCCTTCATAAGGCTTTTAACTTTAGCAATCTCCTCCTCAAACATGGCAGATAGGCTCTCAGTGACATGTTTTTCAACAACCTTTAAGGTGTCGTCGAGATATTCCTTTGACAAGAAGTCGGGTAAGATAACTCCGGGGTCACTTGACATATGGAGCAGATTAGAGAAGAAATATTTTGCATATCATTCTAGAGAGAGTGTGTGTATGTAGAGAGAGAAAGTTGAGATTGTAATCTTTGATTGTTGAATTAATGAAATGTGATTACGATTTGCTCATCTTGATTGTTTTGTACAATTAGAACTTGATCAAAACTGGGAATAACAATTGGTATCAGAGCAGATCCAATTGAAATCAAATCAAGAAAAACGTGTTCGTCACTATGGTCTTCGAGTTCAGATTCATTTTTGAATTTCTGTGCGAATTTTGAGTTGTAATCGATAGGATTGTATTCGTATAAGTGTCTAGAATGAATTTGTATAGATTTTTTCACGAATTGCACTGTATTTTTTTCATCAATTTGATGAATTTGTTGTTTTTTGAAGTTTACGAGTTCGAACACTTTGCCGGAGATCGATTTGTATAGATTGTTGATTGTTGTTGAAATTCTTTGATTGAAATATGTTCTAGTTGTAATATAGAACAAATTGTCAAAGTTTGAGTTCGAAATTCGAGGTCTAAGTTGGATTTTGGGTAGATCAGATTGATTTTTCTTCGAGATCTGAAGAACTCGCTAAATCCACGACGAACTCGCAAGATTCATGAGAAGAACTCCCAGACTTTCAAGAACTCGCAGAGTGTTAAAGGATTCGCATAAACCTTAAAGAACTCGCAGAGTTCATAGATTTCGCAGAGAGCACGAAGAATTCGTTGATCTCATCAGGATTCGCATTATCATTTCTGAAAAAGTTGAAGGACAGAATTCGCAATTGTGTCTATAGCGAATTTTCCAGATTTTGCATCACAGAGTGGTGAGAATTCTTAGAATTCGCAGAGGAGCTACTTGCGAATTTCACAGGATTCGCATTTGTGTGTATTGCGAATTGTTTAAGTTTCACAGTCCTGTGTGTTGCAAATACGTAAGAGCACTTCTTTGCTTGCGAATTCTGAGATTATATTACTTGCGAATTCTATCTGTTTACGAATTATGTGTTTGTTTTTATAAATTTGCGAATTCCTTGTACCTCAGTGTTGTTTGCGAATTCCTTATACTTCATAATAGGTTGCGAATTCCAGACTTGGTGATTTTAGGAATTTGGTTTTCTGAATTTAGGTATTGTGTGATTTCATTTGGACTAACGATCATTTTTGTCAAGTTCTTTTTGTAACAAAATGACTTCCAGTGAAGCTCCTGCAATCAGTATGGATGAGAAGCCACAAGTACTTTTCAGAGGAGAGTATGAACAATGGAAAAATCAGTTTCTGGATTTCATTGATAGACATGACTTATGGGATCTTATTAGAAAATATCTGAGGGAAGAACATATGAAAACTCCAAGGAAAGTTTTTACTGTTGTAAAGAATAAAAAAAGAGAAAGAGAAGAGCTTCCATTACCACTTGAGATGTACTCAGACGAGCAAAGAAAAAGATATAAAGCTGACAAATTAGCCAAAACTTTTATATTGCAAGGAATTTCAGATGAGATTTCGAAAGAAATTTCTATCAAATTAGAAAGTAAAAAGGCTACAGGAAAACAACTGTGGGAACATATTGAGAAAATAATGGTAGGAACAAAGATGTCATCAAGAGTAAAGTTTTTAGAAGTTGAGAACTTTGAACTAAAAGGAAAGATTTCTGATCTGGAAACTCAAATCCATAAGCAATATTCTGTTGAGAATAATTAGAAGAAAGTTAAGGATTTGGAGAGTGCAAATATTGATGTTCATAAGAAGATTTCTGATCTGGAAGATGCTAATGCTAAACTTCAACAGACAATATCAAATTTGGATCGAAAGATGGTGAAAGATAAATATGATTTTGAGAAAGAAAAGAAAGAGTTTGATCATAAATTCTCAGAACTTTCCAAGAAGAGTTGTGAAGAAAAGAAGATGGTTGAGCTTAAATGCATCAAGCTTTATTAACAAGTGTCTGACTTTGAGAAAGTAATCATTTTGGAAAGAGAAAAGTTTGCAAAAGAAAAGAAGTTAATTGAGCAAAAGAATGTTGGATTCTTTAAAGAGATATCGGATGGAAGAAAGAATGTTGAGAATGGATTTGAAGAAGAAAGAAGTATATTTGAGATAGAAATCAAGAAGCTGAATGCGAACCTATCTGAACTATCTGAAAGTGCACTGAAAGAACGAAAAGCGAAGTCTGAATTCAAGAAAGAGATTGACCTACTTGTCCGAGAAAGAGACAGTTTATCTTCAAAGATAAAAGAGCTTGAAGATATTGTTTCAAAGGTGGTGGTGACTAAGCAAACGACTCCAGAGTCACAAATCTACACACCTAGAGATGATTCAGCTGATTTTGAATGTCCGTTCAAGACAGCTGCAAGCTCACATAAGAAAACTCTTTCTACAAAAAGGTTAGTCAATTCATTTGATCAGATTAGTACAACTAACATTTTCTATGATTGGAAAATAGATGGTTCAGGTACACCAAGAAGGAGAAGAAGGAGATATAATGAAGAGAAACTGGTTTGGAAAGTGAAACCAGTAGATGAAGAAAAGAATGACGAGAAGAAGGAAGAAAAGAATGGAAAGAAGAAAGGAAACAAATCATTTGTACCTGCATTAAATGCGAAGAAGAACAAAGTGCTGAAAGGTAAACCTGATCTCACTTACTCGAGAGATCAATTGATCTCTCAAAAGCCTTAAACTTAAGTTGAAGCTTAACTGATTCATTTTTCAGCTCAGATGATTTCTGTTGAGTCATCTTCAGTTGGCTTCAAAGATTTGTAATTATGGATTTTTTAACCTTGATTGCGCTCTCAACAGTATTTATCAAATCATCTTTCCTTTGAATATCTTTCTCTTGCTCTCTAATCTCTTTCTCTCTAGCCTTGATGATACCTGCACAATCAGATTTAGCATGATTAGCGCACTTTACACAATCAGAAGATTTATCATAATTTGACAATTTTGATTTAAACTCCTGAATTTGTTTGATAAAGGTTGCATTCTGAATTCTCAGTTTGTCTCGTTCAGCCTCTATACCAGGTATCTCAGGCATGTACAATACAACCATATCTCTAGCTGAAAGTACAGTATTTCCTCTCTCATCTGAACTTGGCATCTTGAATGAAATACTAGCTTGAATGATATTATCGTTCAAGAAGTGCAGATTACACTCGGTGTGTAAAATCCAAAACTGATCAAATTTGAAATAACTAGCATAAATTGACTAAGTACTAAAACTCACAGACCACTGAAAAACTTGAAACTCGCAGACTCTTGAATGCGTAAAACACTGTTTACTGACAAACTCACAAACAGAGATGTGCACGTTTATAAAACTCGAAGACTGAAGAACTCGCAAAACACTGTTTCGGATAAACTCGCAGCCCGAAACGTGCGCGTTTCTAGAACTTGCAGAGGTTTACTTGCGCGTTTTAACAACTCGCAAGCTAAAACTCGCAGATGGAATCTCGCACAAACTCGCAGACAAAGAGCAAACCACGCAGGCTTTGATTTGCGCGTTCTATGAACTCGCTAATAACGCTTTGCGCATTTGAGACCAAATTCTTCAACTTGCGCGTTCTTCCGATGAACTTGCGCGTTTCACAGATCTTGCGCGTTTTTGGGTTTCCTTGCGTGTTCTTGGCCTGTTCGATCAAAAATCAAGTAAATCTTGATTTCTGATTCTGAAAATCACACAATTAGTCCACGATACAATCCGAAAGAAGATTACAACACTGAAATTACAAAAGCAATTGAAAATTATAGTGATTAATTCGAATTACAGTGTTCGACTTTCTACTTTTCACGAAACCAACATTTTGATCAAATTGATCAATCTAAAGTTGAAATTGGCCTATGTGATCTGAACGAAACTTGATCCTATTGATAAACCACACACAATCAAATCGAATTCATGATTTAATTGTGCAAAAACAAGAAAAACTAAGATCAAACAGTAACTTTTTCAGTCCGCCAAAAATATTTCAAAAAAACTTCAAATTCAATCTGAATCTACTCCTTCTTGTTTGCTCTGATAGCAATTGAAATTGAATTTCCCAGATTCAAATCAAGCAATTCAAACAATCAAGATCAAGATCTAACAGTTTATGATCGTAGAGAGAGAGTAGAGAGAGAAAGTAAATCTGTATATTATAGGTATTTATACCTAAGAACTAAAACACTCACAAGATTAAACCCTCTAAACAATTAAACTCTCAAAGACTAAAGCACCATATTGACTTAAACTAGATTGACTAATCTAGACTTTGACTTAGAAACTTTGACCTTGTTGACTTTGCTAGACTTGATTTTTCTAATTAAATCTTGGATACAATTTTATACACTAACATTCTCCCCCTTTGTATTCAAGATTTAAAAAACAATTGACACTTGTCTTCAGCGATTGATTCTTCAACTTTTGTCTCTAACATATTTAAAACATTGAAGCTCTAACAATCTTCAGTCTTTCAGTCTTTGAAGAATCTTGAAAATTCTTTAACACTTTGCATCTCTTGGAAAGTCAACAAGTCTTGAACAAAACTTTGAAAACTTTGAAAATCTTTGGAACTTTGAGGAATCTTTGAAACCATGAGGAATCTTTCAAAACTGTATCTTCATCACTCTGATCTCTTGATCGTCTTCAGAAAACAAACTTTCTCAAATCATTTGGACTTGTCTTCAGAATCTTTTGAGAATGATTTCAGAAATTCTCCACAAGTCATGACTTTGAACATTCTTCAAGACTTTGAAATTGATTTGAAATTGACCTTTGTAGATTTCTCCCCCTTTTTGATGATTGTGAACATCATGATCATCAAAACTTCATCAATTTCAGCATGTTCTATAATTTCCCCCTTTGTAAAGACTAACAATCTCCCTTTTTTATGGTAAATTTGACATTCTCCGCCCTTTTGATCTGAATAACTGAATTATGAAATGTATATACCCGAATCTTTTCAAATTCAGATATAATGAACGTTGTAACCCTGATTCAACAAATGAAACAGTTAGTATGCCTGTAAGTAGCACGGAGCCACTTTGTAGAACGAATGTAAATTGGAAAGGAGCTTTTGTGAAGTTCACTCCCCAGGGCTTCCATTCAATCATCGAAAAACCACGAAGGAATTTTCTATGAATGTTATGATAAGAAAACATATTCCTTGTGTGTACGTGAAAGTGTATGAATGATTGAAGCTACTTAGCTTGATCAGGCTCAAATTGTGTAAACTGTTGAGACAGCAACAAGTATTACACGGACTTAATGTGCATGAAAGAGGTGCGAAGGTAGGGAAACTTTCCTTCTTTTTCAATATCTAAATCTTCCGAGTGAAGACTAGATAGCAGATATGCTGCGTCCCCAAAGAAAATGAAACATTTCTTTGTTAAGAAAGAAACGAGTGGTTGGTGGGGTTAATGCAAGAGTTGGCATGGGCTCATTTCAATGATGGTCACCAAAGAATGTGAACCAATCAGAAGATGTGGCTGCCCGACTCAGAAAGTGGTTGGTGCAGAGTTCTGATATTCTTTTAACTCTGTTCTCACACCCTCTTTCTTTTTAACATTAAAGATCACTTCTAACCAAACTCTCATTTACATTTTACCTCAGCTCAATGAGAAAAACTCAACCGGATGAGTTATCTCCCCACTCTTTGATTTATGATCCCTCACCTCTCAATCACTCTAGGATAACTTCCTGGGTAGGAAACACAGGTTTACGTGAATCCATGGAAGTTCTATTTAAGATCACACACGAATCCCATGTAAGTCCTAAAAAAATAGTTGCTCAACAGTTTAACTTGAACAGTTTAGGACAAATAAGATTTCACTGTCAAAATGTATGCTCATGAGATTTGAGTAATTGAAGTTTGAAGATTTCTCAAAACAAGGATATTGAATGAATGAAATGAAATCAAGAGAATTGTTTTGAGAATCTGACAATGTATCAATCAGATCAAATAAACTGGTTAGGGTATCAATGAAATTGGATAGTTTGTTTATATGAACGAATATAAACAAATTAGCAATGAACGCTTAAGTTGGAAATGATGATTGATGCTCAACAATATTTGAAAGCAAACGGGAGTATTACCATCGAAAAATTGGTTCATTATGAGACATGGTAATAACAAATTAAAATAAAGTACTGAACCGATGTGTGTGAATACTTTACAGTTTGTAGACAAGACAATACGCAAGTATTGATCTTTAGAAACACACGGTCAGTTAAACATTAAAGCTCAAAATTGAAAAACATTTAAAATCCCACTTCTAAATTCATGAAATCTTTTGAGAATAGAGAAGTGGTTTGAACAATTAAGAAAACGTTTTTCATGTTCGAAAGTTGTTCTTCTTTCAAACAATCAGAGATCTAGATCAGAAGATACTTACATTTAAGCTCCCCCTCATATCATGATAAAATGATTTAGGTCAGATTAGCTCCCCCTCGATATTTGCAAAATAACCTCATCTGAACATTGAAGAATGGGTTCTGATCTGTCATGTGATCAGAAGCCATAATCTTGACATTGAGGTGCGGGTCTTGAACTGTATTATTCAAGAGCCTATGTTCTATGCTCCCCCTTAAACTTTGGGTTCCTGCAACACAGTTTTAGCTTTTGGTATCCACTGGTATTTGGGTCCTGATGTGTTAGTTGCAGTTCTTGTGGGGTTTACACAATATGAACCATACCAGTAATTAACAAAATTCTTACTTACAAAGTCATGTGCTCCACAGTAAGAACAACAAATTTTCTTCTGAGCAATCCTGATAAGATGATTAGTAGAATAAAACGTATCAGAATTACCAAAAGATTTACCTTTATGTGTTCTGTTCTTTTTGGATTTGGATGTGGAATTGAATGCTTTGTCATTCTTATTCTCTTCATCTGAAGAACTCTTCACTCTCCAGACCATCTAATTTTTCTTAGAATTCTTTCGAAGAGATTTTACATAAAAGTTTGTTGAACCATCAATAGATTTGTCATAAAACAGATTTGATGGTCTGATCTGATTTGATTTGACAATTTGTGATTTGACACCTTTCAATTTGAAAACATTTTTATCATGAATAGAACTTGAAGCTATTTTGAAAGAACAGACTGATTATGTTGAATTATCAACAGGTGATTGACTAATCACATCAGCTGTAATCTTTTCTGACAAATTGACATTTGCAGCTTCTAAGTCTTTTATCTTTTCAGATAAAATGTTTCTTTCTGAAGTAAGTGTGTCAAACTTTATTTTTAAATCAGATATGGCCTTCTGTTCTTTTTGCACATCTGATGATAGAACAGTTATTTTGGATGTGAGCTTTGATATTTCAGATTCAAAATGTGAACGTTCTTGCTCAAAATCTTTTTGTAAGTTCTTGGATTTCTCAGAAATTTCATTGAAGATCCCAACATTTCTCTTTTTATATTTCTTCTTTTCAATCTCCAAAGACTTTTTATTTTCTTGAAAAACTTTTCTTTCTTTCTCAAGTAAGTCTTGTAGAATAGAGATCTGTTTGAGAAATTCAGAATTTTTATCTTCAAGAACTTTTCTTTCTTTGGCAAAAGTGTCTCTTTCAGTTATTATTATCTTTTCGAATTCAGACACTTGCTTAGAAAGTTTTAAACATCTCAGCTCCAAATCCTTTTTTCTCTTGTAAAGTTTTCTTGGAAAGTTCAGATGTCTGTTGAGTTGAGTATGTCTCCAGTTTTGATCTATCATTATCTGCTTGGATGCTTTTCTTCAGTTCAACATTCTGTATATCCAACGCAGATATTTTGTCTTCAAAAGCCTAAAACTTGAGTTGAAGTTTAACTGATTCATCTTTCAGCTCAGATGATTTCTGTTCAGTCGTCTTCAGTTGGCTTCGAAGATTTGTAATTATGGATTCTTTAACCTTGATTGCTCTCTCAACAGTATTTATCAAATCATCTTTCCTTTGAATATCTTTCTCTTGCTCTCTAATCTCTTTCTCTCTAGCCTTGATGATACCTGCACAATCAGATTTAGCATGATTAGCGCACTTTACACAATCAGAAGATTTATCAGAATTTGACAATTTTGATTTAAACTCCTGAATTTGTTTGATAAAGGTTGCATTCTGAATTCTCAGTTTGTCTCGTTCAGCCTCTATATCAGGTATCTCAGGCATGTACAATACAACCATATCTCTAGCTGAAAGTACAGTATTTCCTCTCTCATCTGAACTTGGCATCTTGAATGAAATACTAGCTTGAATGATATGATCGTTCAAGAAGTGCAGATTACACTCGGTATGTAAAATCCAAAACTGATCAAATTTGAAATAACAAGCATAAATTGACTAAGTACTAAAACTCGCAGACCACTGAAAAGCTTGAAACTTGCAGACGCTTGAATGTGCAAAACACTGTTCACTGACAAACTCGCAAACAAAGACGTGCGCGTTTATAGAACTCGCAGACTGAATAACTCGCAAAACACTATTTAGGATAAACTCGCAGCCCAAAACGTGTGCGTTTCTAGAACTCTCAGAGGCTTACTTGCGCGTTTTAACAACTCGCAAGCTAAAACTCGCAAATGGAATCTCGCACAAACTCGCAGACCAAAGAGCAAAACACGCAGGCTTTGATTTGCGCGTTCTATGAACTCGCTAATAACGCTTTGCGCATTTGAGACCAAATTCTTCAACTTGCGCGTTCTTCCGATGAACTTGCGCGTTTCCCAGATCTTGCGCGTTTTTGGGTTTCCTTGCGTGTTCTTGGCCTGTTTGATCAAAAATCAAGTAAATCTTGATTTCTGATTCTGAAAATCACACAATTAGTCCACGATACAATACGAAACACGATTACAACACTGAAATTACAAAATCAATTGAAAGTTACAGTGATTAATTCGAATTACAGTGTTCGACTTTCTACTTTTCATGAAACCAACATTTTGATCAAATTGATCAATCTAAAGTTGAAATTGGCCTATGTGATCTGAACGAAACTTGATCCTATTGATAAACCACAAACAATCAAATCAAATTCATGATTTAATTGTGCAAAAACAAGAAAAACTAAGATCAAACAGTAACTTTTTCAGTCCGCCAAAAATATTTCAAAAAAACTTCAAATTCAATCTGAATCTGCTCCTTCTTGTTTGCTCTGATACCAATTGAAATTGAATTTCCCAGATTCAAATCAAGCACTTCAAACAATCAAGATCAAGATCTAACAGTTTATGATCTTAGAGAGAAAGTAGAGAGAGAAAGTAGAGAGAGAAAGTAAATTTGTATATTATAAATCTGACAATGAAAGCTCTTAGTTAGTGTTACATGATTAACAAAGCTATAGGTATTTATACCTAAGAATTAAAACACTCACAAGATTAAACCCTCTAAACAATTAAACTCTCAAAGACTAAAGCACCATATTCACTAAAACTAGATTGACTAATCTAGACTTTGACTTAGAAACTTTGACCTTGTTGACTTTGCTAGACTTGAATTTTCTAATTAAATCTTGGATACAATTTTATACACTAACAGATCAGGTTGTCTAAGAAAAGGTATTGTTCTTACTGTCATACATATGATTTTGTTCATAAGTCGAGTGATCATTTCTGGTATGGTTCTTACTCTATTACTCCTATTAAAACTGCAACTCACAAACATGGACCCAAATACCAGTGGGTACCAAAGCCGAAAAGTGAATATGTGTTGCAGGCACCTATAGTTTAGGGGGAGTAAGAGAACCATGGATTCTGAATAAATCTATTCAGGACCCGTACTTCAACAGAGTTTGACTTCTAAATACAACAGTGTAGGACTCGTACTTCAATGAGGAAAGAGATGATACTCCCGGGCTGATAAGAAATTGTACTCCGATACTCAGATGAGGACATAACCTTCAAGGGGGAGTACATATGTTTCTGGAAATATGCATTCGGAAGATATGACGAACTACACTTCAGGAGGAGTTGTAGATCTTTATCATGTGCTTTTTCACTAACAAATTACAGATGCATATTTTCAGGGGGAGTATGATTTATGATTTCTGATTACTTCAGATCAGAACTCGTTCATTCAATGTCTTACTGCTTTCTGTTGTTTACTTTTCAATAAATTTGTGAATAAAGTTGCTTTGACATGACTTTGAGACTTTTGCAGACTGAGAGAAGCTATCAAGTTCATATCATTATGATTTTAAGCTTGACTTCTTGAGATTTAAAGACTGAACGACAAAGGTTAAATTTCTTATCTTAATCTCATATATGGTTGATAGAAGGACGACTTTCAATCATAGAAAACATATTCTTAAATGTTCAAACCACTTCCCGATTCTTAAACATATTTCATGAATTGGAAGTGTGATTTTAAATGTTTTCATTTTATTTGAGTTTGAATGTTTTACAAACCGTGTGTTTCCAAAGATAAATACTTGCGTATTGTCTTTTCTATATACTTTCAAGTATTAACACACACCGGTTTGACTTCTTGATTAAAATGTTCTTACCATGTCTCAAATTTGAAATATATTTTTCGATGGTAAGATACCCCGCTTGAACATCAATGAATATTGAGCGTTAATTTCATTTCTAAACGTTTCATTCAAGAATGTCTATGAAAATGTAATTCCCTTATCAAATCAAGCAATCAAACACACAATCTTAATCAAGATTATGACAATATCAAGAACTAGAGAGAGAGTGTAGAGAGTGTTAATCAATAAATTCCAATCTATCAAGCTAATTACTCAAAATTTATCTAATATGCTCAAGAACTAGAGAGAGAGTCTAGAGAGAGAAAGTAGATCTTGTATTTCACACACTCAAGATTATTACAATATGCATTAGTCACTAGTTCGTTGTTACATGATTACAAGGAACACACTATATAAACCCACAACATATCTAAGCAGGACTTAACTACAAAGGAAACTAAACATTACAAAACTAACTATTACAAGGTCAATGTTGACTTTTACATATTTGACTTTCCTATTAAATCTTGGATACAATATTTAGACTTAACAATCTCCCCCTTTGTATTCAAGATTTAATAAAAAATTGATGCAAATCTTCAGCTCTTGATTCTTCATCTTTCATCTCTTGAAGCTTTCACAAACTTTGCTCTTTTGCAGCTTTTGAAGAATCTTGGAAAGTCAACATGCCTTGAACAAAACAGGAAATTCTTGAAACTTCTTTGAAACTTGAAACTTCATTTCTGAAAAATCTTTCGTCTTCATACAAATTGTATCTTCATCACTTTGATCTCTGAATCGTCTTCGGAAGAACAAACCTATTTGAATTCTTGAAATTTTCTTTGAACATTCTTCCTTCAGAATCTTTTGGCTTTGAATTTCTTTATTAGACTTGAACTTTGAACTCGAACTCTGAAATTGAATCTTTATATCGTTCTCCCCCTTTTTGATGATGTAAGCATCAGATCATCAAAATTTCTTCAATTTCAACTAAGACTTTGATAACCCCTTTGAAAAAATATCCCCTTTGATAACCAGTTTATATCCGAATCTTTGCAAATTCATACATAATAAGCGTGTAACCCTGATTCAACAAATGAAACAGTTAAAAGTGCCTGTCAGTAACATGAAGTTACTGTGTACAACGGATGTACAATTTAAGGAGCTGGTTTGATGTTGACTCCCCAGGACTTCCATTCAATCATTGAAAAACACAAGGTTTATCTATGAATGTTCTGACAGAAAAACAAATTTTCTGTGTGGTCGTGCTTGTGTTTGAAAAATTAGCACAATGATTGTGTTTCATAAGGCTCAAAGTATGTAAATCACTGAGACAGCAATGATTATACATGGACTCAATGTGCATGAGAAAGGGTCGAAGGTGGGGCAACTTTCCTTCTTTTTCAATATCAGTATCTTCCAAGTGAAGATCCGATAGATTATGTGCTGCTTCCCCAGAAAATGTGAAACATTCTCTTTTTAAGAAAAGAATGAGTAGCTAGTGGGGTTGTATACAAGAGATGGCATGGGCTATTTGCCTATTTCAATGATGGTCACCAAAGAAATGTGAACCAATCAGTAATGTGGCTGCCCGGCTCAGAAAGATATTTGGTGCAGAGTTCTGATATTCTTTTAACTCTGTTCTCACACCCTCTTTCTTTTAAACATATAAGCTCACATCTAACCAATCTCTTATTTCCATTTTACCTCTGCTCATTCCCACACTCAATTCTTTTAGACCTATCTCCCCTCAATCACTCAAAGAATTACTTCCGGGGTAGGAAACACTGGTTATCGTGAATTCATGGAAGATCTATTAAGCACTCACACTGAATCCCATGTTCCTAAAATTACATGCTAGTTAATGATTTTCTTGAGATCTAAATCACAAGAAATCATATGTCAGTGTATATATGCTCATTAAAAAAATATGAATGAAATTTGAGCATTTGAACGTTGAAGATTTCTCAAAACAAAGATATTGAAAGAACGGAATGAAATCAAGAGAATTGTTTTGAGAATCTGACAATGATTAAAAGCAGATCAAATGAAATAGCTAGGGTATCAAAGAATTGGATATTTTGTTTATATGAACAAATATAAACAATTTATCAATGAAAGCACAATTATGAAAAAGATGAATGATGCTCATCAACTTTGAACTTCAAACGGGGGTATTACCATCGAAAAATTGTTTGAATTTGAGACATGGTAATAACAATTTCAAATAAAATACTGAACCGGTGTGTATGAATACTTGACATTATATGGACAAGATAATACACAAGTATTGATCTTTGGAAACACACGGTCAGTTAAACAATAAACTCAAAAATTTTAGAAAAACATTTAAAAGCACACTTCTAAATTCATAAAACTTTTGAGAATAAGAAGTGGTTTGAACATTTCAGAAATTGTTTTTCATGTTCGAAAGTTGTCCTTCTTTCAAACAATCTGAGATCTAGATCAGAAGATTTTTACCTTTTCAGCTCCCCCTCAAATCAAAATATAAAGATTTTAATCTTTTAAGCTCCCCCTGGATATTAGCACAATATCCGTCTTTGATTATTGATGAACGGGTCTTGATCTGTCATGTGATCAGAAGCCACTTTATTCATATTACTTATTCAAAAATAAAAGGACAGAAAGCAGTAAAACGATTATAGAATGAGTTCTGATCTGAAATAATCAGAAGTCATCACCTTTACTCCCCCTTAAATTAAGCATCTGAAATATGTCAGTTAAAACAGGATAGAGATCAAACACTCCCTTTTTGAATTGTTAGACCATCAATATCAGAAAAATCTATCAAAGAAAAAGTATAGGATAGAGATCAGATCAATTCTCTTGGGATGAAGACCATCAATATCCATTGGAGGCAAGCATACAGGAGTAAGGTCTTTTTGATCACTGAGGTACGGGTCCTAAGCTGTTGTGCTTAGAAGCCAAACTCCGTTAAAGACGGGGTCCTAAGCTGATGTGCTTAGAAACCATAATCTTTTATCCATGAAGTTCGGGTTTTGAACTGTTGTATTCAAAAGTCATAGTCTTTCAGCATTGAAGTCCGGGTTTTGAACTGCTATGTTCAAAAGCCATTTTCTTTCTTACTCCCCCTTGGATTGAGGTGCCTGCAACACAGATTTAGGTTTCGGTTTTGGTACCCACTGGTATTTGGGTCTAGAAATGTTAGTTGCAGTGCGTGTGGGGGATATGGAGTAAGGACCATACCAGTAATGATCATTTGTTTTGTGAAAATGATCATGTGTACAACAAATAGAACAATAAAATTTCTTATCGTTAGATGCTTTGTTCTTCTTTGCTTTGTGTACAGGTACACATGATTTCTTCTTTTTCAACTCATTTTTCTTATCATCTTGGACTGGTTTCTTTTGCCAAACCAGTTTCTCTTTCTTGAAACGTCTTCTTGGATAAGTATCTGAACCATCTAAAAATTCATTGTAGAAAAGGTTAGTGCGACGAATCTGATTAAATGATTTGACTGACCTTTGTGAAGAGATAAAATTCTGACTTGAACTTGAAACAGATTTTTCAAGTTCTTTGATCTTTGATTCAAAGTTATCTCTTTCTTTCACAAGCTGTTCAATCTTTGTTGTGAATTCAGACTTCGTCCTTTGTTCATTCAGCACAGCTGCAGACAGTTCAGACAATTTGGAAGTCAGTTTCATGATTTCAGATTCAAAGATTAATATTTCTTCTTCAAACCCTTTTTCTGAATCATTTCGCTGGCCAGATAACTCTTTAAAGCATTCTACATTCTTCTGTTCTATGGCCTTCTTCTCTTTATCAAACTTCTCTCTTTCCAATATCAGTACTTTCTCAAAATTTGAGATTTGTTGAGAAAGCTTGATGCATTTAAGCTCCATTGACTTCTTCTCTTCATAACTCTTCTTTGAGAAATCTGAGAACTTCTTTGAAAAAATTTTCTTTTCACTTTCAAAATCAGCTTTATTTGCAACAAGCTGTTTTTCCAAATCAGATAAATTCTTTCTAAGCTCAAAGTTCTCAGATTCCAATCTCTTAATTTTCTGCTCATTGCTCTTAACAGAGACTGTCTGCTGAATTTTAGCTTCCAACTCAGAAATCTTTCCTTTTAGATCTGACACAACTGTTGGCCCTATCATCGTCCATTCAAGATAGTCCCATATATCCTTTCCTGTTGATTTGTACAAATCTTTTCTTGTCAACTGATATATATCTATGTGACCTTTAAACTCATGACGAATACTATTCAACAGAAAAGTTCGAGCCATATTATCAGCATTATTTCTTTTCTCTCGATCCTCAGTACAATCTTCTGTTGGAGTATGAGGTGTCATCTCTCCTTCAGTCAATGACAATTTGATATAACAACTCAGGTCATTTGTATCTACAAATTTGAGAAAATCAGCTTTCCACTGCTCGTATCTTCCTCTGAGCAAAATTGGTGAACTCATCTCTCTTTCAGAAAATATTGAATGAGAAATCAGCTTGATGATAATCATCGTTCCCAAACTGTATATCAGAAAAACAACAATCAGATCAAATTGAAATCTTAAAAAAATATTTCGTGAAAATTGAAATTTGAACAATACTTGATATTTTGCAAAGTAAAAAAAAAATTTCCAAAGATGACCAAAAAAAAATTTTCCAGAGTTTTTTTTTATTTTTTTATTTTTTTTATTTTTTTTTTAAAGAAAAGAGGTTTGCGTGTGTTGACCGAAACGCAAAGCTAGGTGTGCGGGTCCTTGGTGAAACGCATAGCTAAGAATGCGGGTTGTTGAGGAAACGCATAGTGAGGTATGCGGGTCCTTAAGGAAACGCATAGTGAGGTATGCGGGTCCTTAAGGAAACGCATAGTATAGAATGCGGGTCCTTAAAGAAACGCATAGTATAGAATGCGGGTCCTTAAGGAAACGCATAGTATAGAATGCGGTTCCTTCTTGAAATGCTATGCGTGTTCAACGAGGCACGCACTTGAATTTATGCGTGTGTAGAATGACACGCACTTGATGCTATGCGGGTTCAACCTGAGACAAACACTAACACCCAAAACACTAGATAGAATATATGATAGACCCGCAAAATCATATGAATGACCCGCACAATCATATGAATGACCCGCACAATCATATGAATGACACGCATACTAATATGAATGACCCGCATACTAAAACTCGATCAAAATCACACCAAAAATTCATCTAGACTTCAAATTTCGATCTGAAACTTTTGACAATTCACTCACATACACAATTCGAACACAATTCTAGCAAGCAAAATCGATTAAAAACATATAAATTACAAATTTGAATCAAGAACAGTTTCAAGAACTCGATATTTCCAGAAAACTCAAATTTCGAAAATTGATATTGAAATTGATAGAATTATGAAATGTAATCAGAACAAAAATCAATCCTACATATAAAACGAATCCAATAAATCCATTTTCTTGCATTAAAAACAATTTTTCACTCAAAATTCGTATGAACAGTAACAAACTCGTTTTCTTGAAAAACTTTTGAAAAAATCAAATTTTCGATCAAAAAACACCAAATTTCAATTCAAATCATGATAAAATCTTTTTTGAAAAGTTTGGTTCAGCTCTGATACCACATGTTAGGATCAAGCGCTTACCACTATGCCAAAAGCAATTGCTGATGGAGAAGGCGCAACTTTATTTCCTTATAGCGTAGCAGTCAGCGCCACGTTTCGATTTAGGAAGATGTTGGTCAATGACCCAACAATCCCCCCCCCAGCATCTGCCAGCACTAACAAGATCTTCATGCTCAAGAACTAGAGAGAGAGTCTAGAGAGAGAAAGTAGATCTTGTATTTCACACACTCTAGATTATTACAATATGCATTAGTCACTAGTTCGTTGTTACATGATTACAAGGAACACAATATATAAACCCACAACATATCTAAGCAAGATTTAACTACAAAGGAAACTAAACTTTACAAAACTAACTATTACAAGGTCAATGTTGACTTTTACATATTTGACTTTCCTATTAAATCTTGGATACAATATTTAGACTTAACAGAGAGAGAAAGCGTTCAAGTCATATATCTCACAATATGAATATTACAATGTAAACTCCTACTTCTATTACAAAGCATTAAGCCTATTTATACCTAAGATAAAGTCACAAGATTAAACCTACAAAACGGAGCCACTTTGTACAAGAGATGTACATTGGAAAGGAGTTTTTGTGATGTTCACTCCCCCAGGGCTTCCATTTAATCATCGAAAAAT
Source organism: Arctium minus (assembly GCA_954870635.1). Classification (NCBI taxonomy): domain Eukaryota; kingdom Viridiplantae; phylum Streptophyta; class Magnoliopsida; order Asterales; family Asteraceae; genus Arctium; species Arctium minus. The sequence continues at coordinate 101,302,992 of OX941081.1, read as the reverse complement.
TACGAAGGAATTTTCTATGAATGTTATGACAAGAAAACATATTGTGTGTCCCTGAAATCAGGATTCTAATTGCAACACAAATCAAACAAACAAGATTAGCAATTACCTGTTTGATTCAAATCTCAAATCAAAGTATTTACAACTTTCTCTCTCTATACGTCTTTTTCTCTCTCTACAATTCTCTCTAAAAACTGAACTCAAACTCTAGCCATCTATCTATTAAACAGCAAATAAGAGTATTTATACCTAAAACTAAAAACAAGGAAACAAACAAATACAACATGTTGACTTTGACTTTTATTACAAAATGACTTTGACTTTCCATGAGAGTTGACTTTCCCAACTTTGACTTCTTGTACTTTGACCTTCAGTATTCTTGATCTTGTATCCAACAGATATATGCTCTAACAATCTCCCCTTTTGGATTCAAGATCATCTTTGAAAGATTTAGCAAATCAATCTCCCCCTTTGGTTCAATCTGGACAATCTCTTCCTTTTGTTTAACTTTATTCTTCCCAAGTCTGTCTTTGAACAAAATTAACAATCTCCCCCAAATATGGTAGAAATGATATTCAATAATCTCCCAAAATTATCACAAGACTCTTTCAGACTTCAGAAAGAAGTTATCTTCAGATTTAGCTCGACTTGCTTTAGCAAATAATCTTCAAAGAAAATTTCTGAAAATCAGCACATGTTCAAACAACTTTGACTTTGCTTGAACAATCTTTCAAACTTTGAACTTTATCTTCTTCAAATCGTTAACTTTGAAATTTCTGAATCTGACATTTCTTTAAATCATCTCCCCCTTTTTGATGAATAAAGCATCTATAACATCAAAACTTTCACCAGGAAATGTCTTTGACCATTCTGACCGTTTCCAGAGCCACTGACTAACCATCAATCCTCCAAGATATTCATCTAGACCTTTTCAAATCCAGACAACATATTCATGTAACACCTGAATCAACAAATGAATCAGTTAACATGCCTGTCAATAACACTAAGTCACTATGTGTAACTGATAATCCAAGATCGTTCTAAATCCTAGAGAGAGAAAGTAGAGAGAGAGAGTTGAGACGTGAAATCAGAAAAATATTCAATATGCGCTTCCAAAGTTAAAAGGAACAAAGGCCACACGGGACATAAATACCCTTGGCCAATACCAGATATACAAGCACTCTAAACACAGTATAAGACCAAGCCTATAAATACAATGATTACTATAAAATCTGACTTAACAATCTCCCCCTTAGTAATCATTGGCGCTCCGGTCTTCAATGTAAACTGATATATCCATATTCGAACTCTAATCAGACCTGCTAAGCGTCTTAGTGTAGCTTCTTGACTAAAAAAAAATTCTTCTCAGCATCTTTCAATCTATTTTGCCTTTGCTGCTTTCACAAGACTGGACCTATTTGTAATAAGCTTGAAAGAACAATCGGTTCATCAGCTTGTGCTCTAAACGACACACCTCTTTCAAATGTACTCGAATAAGCTGTGGTGGTTGGAGCTGGAAAAGCAGAAGTACTAGTATAACTGAGAAAATAATATAATCTTGAGGGAATCTTGAGCAGCAGATAAACGTTTGAACTCTTTGTCTCTTTAACTTCTCCTTAACTTCTCCCCCTCATGACCTTGATGATCTGGATCAACTTGGTCATGCCTATGTTGGAGACGAGACAGCTTCAGATCTGCAAAATTCAGAATAAAGAAGAAAAAAAGAAGGTTTGCGCTACATGTTGACGGCGCAAACTTAGTTTTGCGCTAGCTGAAGGAAGCGCAAAGTTGAGTTTTGCGCTACCAACTATTGGCGGAAATCTGACTTAAACTCAGAAAATAATCAACTGTTGAGCTCTTTTACTCCCCCTACACAAATGCACTAAATATGAAAACTCAAGTTAGCATTCGTATAGAAAATTAGATACTCCCCCTAGAAATGAGATATGATCTGTCAGAATATTCTCCTTATTCACTCCCCCTCGAAAAATGCACAGACCCATTGATACAGATATGAGAACACAAGGATCGAAACATCAATGTGGAAAGAAAAATATACTGAATATGTATTTTGAAACAACAAAATATATAAAATTTTAAACACTATACAAATTAAGTTCTACTTAGTAAAATATCACAGATTAATCCATTAGTTGAAGTAAAGTGTATGTTGTTGGATACAAATACAAGTTTCATTGCATACCAAGTTAAGACATGTTCAGTTTCAAAAACTTTCATTAATCTATTCAGTGTGCTAGCATGTGAATTTCGATTAGATTCAAGAAAATGCAATTCTAAAAATATAATAGAGAACTTTGCCTTTACTCACACTAAGCTGTCAAGAATTAAGACTTTCACAAATTTATAAATTTATCGCAACTCAAATATATCACCAAGTATCATGAGATGTGTGCTCATTGGCATCTTTTAGCATTGTGCACATTGGCATCTTTTAATCAAAAAGTTTGGTAATTAAAGAACATTTCGTAAACGTAACTTTAATTTATATCTGATCCTATTACAGGATTTGGGTCAGCCGCTCCCAGTTGGCCTTAGGGGACTAGGTGTCAAGCACCCCTTGGAACTTACGCTCCCATATCAGAAAGGCTACATCGACACATCCTAAACCCATTATGTAACACCCTTAATTCTGAAGATACCAACTTTATTAAAAAATTTCTAAATACATCAATAATTGATTCGTCTACAAACATAATTTAAGAATTAACCTCAATACATACATTCATTCTATACATACAATCTATGACCAGGACGGGTGCTACTAAACCTAACAAACAGTTACTAACTCCAACCTGCAGAAGACTTCACCAACTACATACTCTTGTGTAAGGCTAGGGCTCAACTCTTCGTGAGGCTACTAGAATCTGAACCCTAAACTGGAACCTGATGCACATACCGACAAATAAAAAGGTTAGGCTTAACGCCTATTGAGCTCAAGAGTTTTAGTATGAATGAATAAATCTTTAGAAGATAGGAAATCAGTTTTAAAGCAAGATCCATCGAATATATTATACTTCAAAATGGAAACGACACATTTCCCCATAATATACACTTTTAAAAACAATGTTTCCCAAACATGCATTTCTTATAAAACGTGTTGGGTCAGAAATATGTCAAGTATGGTTAATGCTGCTACTTACAATTTAGTACTGCTAGTTAAACATTACTACTGCTAGTAGAATTACTACTGCTTGAAGAGTTAGTACTGCTAGTAGATAGTACTATTTGAAGATTACTACTACAAGAGGAGAGTTAATACTGCAAGCATGTTAATACTGCTGAGGATAGAAGATTAATGCTGCTGGATAATGATGAAGTTAATACTGCTTATGATGATAAGGATGCTTGAAGCAAAAGAATAGGAGCTGGAGATAGAGATGAAGATAATTATGGAATGAAGATCAATTTTGTTTTGATAATTATCTTGTAATTAATTTTGTATATATAGTCTAGAAGTCTTTGATAGAATTAATATAGTTTTTTGATATACGTTTGTTTTAGAGAGAATTAACCTCAAGGTTCTTAGAAGTCCTTTCAATAGAGAAGTATTGAACGTCTGTTGAGCCTGTTCAACAGATTGAGGTTTTGTTTGTAATCATTAAGTTAGTCAATATAACTTGTGATTTGAATATATACACTGTTTGATTGGTTTATTGTTAAAGTGTTTTTACGCAACTTCTTTAACATAAGTTTCTGAGTGTTTAGTTTAAATTCTTGTTTAGAATTTCGATCCTGACAAGTGGTATCAGAGCCTTCAACTCAGAAATCAAAAAATCATAATGAACGGATTTCATGACAGTGTTCTAGTTTCAAAAGTTCCCATTATCAAACCCAATGAGTTTGACATGTGGAAAATCAGAATCAGGCTGTACATTCTTCTTACAGACCACTCAATGTGGGACGTCACTGAGAATGGCCCCTCTGATGGAGGAAAGATGGGCGCAGATGGAAAGAGAACTCCACCAAAGACTGATGGAGAAAGAAAAATGAGGCAAACTGAGATGAAAGTCTTGAGCAATCTGCTCTTGGCAATTCCTAATGAATACCAACATCAATTCTGCAACTGTTCTGATGCTCAAATCCTGTGGAATGCATTGGAGAAGAGATTTTCAGGTACTAAAAGCACTAAGAGGAATCAGAAGGCAATTCTCAAACAACAATATGAGAATATTATGTTTACGAAGAATGAGTCCATGACTCAAACCTTTGATAGATTCAATAAATTGATTGGAGAGTTGGCCACTGTTGGTGTCAAGATGGACCAGGATGATGTCAACAGAAAATTTCTAAGATCTCTTAGTGAAGAATGGGTGATGTACACTGTATCTAAGGGTGATGAATGATAATCTGGAGGATAAGGAGCTTGATGATCTCTACAATGATCTAAGCGTGTTTGAAGCAGAAGTTGAATCCAAGAAAAGACCATCTGGATACTCTCATAATGCAGCTCTTTTATCATCTACTACTAATTCTTCTGCTAATCCAGAATCAGTTAGTACTTCATATGGCTCAAAACAGGATGGATCTAATGATTCTGTTTTGGAAGCATTCCTTGCTAGTCATACTAAATCTGCTCTTATCAATGATGATCTTGAGCAGATCAATGTTGATGATCTTGATGAGATGGATATCAAGTGGCAGATGGCAATGCTCACCATGAGAGTCAAAAGATTCATCAAAAGAACAGGTAGAAACAATTTTTCCATGAAAAGAGAAGATGGTGTTGGATTTGATAAATCCAAGGTGGAATGCTACAAATGCCATAATCTGGGACACTTTGCCAGAGAGTGCAGAGGAGGAACTGCTCAACAGCATGGAAGCAATAATCATCAACCAAAGTCCACTAACTATAGCAGGAATTCATCTCAATCTCTTGTCTCACAAGAAGGAATGGGCTTTGATTGGAGTGATCAAGCTGAGGAGGTCATTCAGAACCAAGGCTTGATGGCAGAAGTTTCAGAGTCATCAAGCACTGCTCTTCCCATAGAGGTAAAATCTAACCTTTGCTCTAAAACCTGTATTAAAACTGTTAAAAAGTACAGGGATCACAATCAGAGCATGTGTGATGACCTTAAAAGGTTAGAGAAAGATAGAAGAGAGTATGTTGTGATTGTTGAGAAGTTTGAAGAACAAATAAAGGCATATCAAGCTATGAACTTCAACATTCAATTGATCTCAACTACTGGAAGTGGGAGAAGAATCAGTTAGAGATTGAGCTAGAAAAGTCTAGAGAGGAGTGTGAAAAGGTTAAGAGTGAATTTGAAAAGGCCAAACTAGATATTGAGAAATATTCCAATGCTTCTAAAGCAATGGACTCTTTACTTAAAGAGAGGAATAGGCTACAGCAACACTCCTCCACCATACAACAATAACTACATTCCTCCCACCTCAGACCTCTTAGAAATCCAAGATAGGAATGACTTACCAGCAGGAGCCACAGAAGTAGATCCTTTAAACAAAGTAGTGGTTGAGGCAGACTCTGAAGAAGAGAATTCTGAAAGTAAGAATGAGGAAGGCCATAAAGATATTCTCTCAGAAAACCACATTCTTACAAATGAGAGAGGAGGTAAACCATTTATCAAGAGTGATAAAGTGGAGATGTCCAAGACAGAGAAAGAGATTGTTAAGAGTGAGAAAGCTGAGACCTCCAGGAAAGGAAAAGAAAAGGTACAGGGAGTTCACTACATGCAAACCTCTATTGTAAATCCATGTACTTGTCAATAGAACAAGCCCCATAAACATGATAAAATAAGGGGAAATCAGAGAAATAGAAATAATCAGTGGGCTCAAAAACAGGGAATTGATCTAAGCAAAATCAATAGAGCAAAGCCCTGTTTTATCTGTGGCAAATTGAATCATCTTGCCAAATACTGTTATTTCAATCCTTTTACCCAAATAGTTACTTTTCAAAGACAAACACAAAATTCTTTTGGTTATAGGAAACAATCAAGAAATCACATGGCTGCTAATATGAGAACAGTACCAATGAAAATTGGGACTGGAAAATCTCATATTCAGAATAAGTTTGCTAAATCAAAAGAAAATACTCCAAGCAAGTCAAGGAGTAACTCTCAGAACAAGAAAGCAAACACCTCTATTAAGATTTGGGTTCCAAAAGTCAAGAAACCTGTTAGTACTGCTACCTCAAATAGTACTGCTAACAGAATTAGTGCTGCTGATAGCAATACTACTGCTAACCAAGTTAGTACTGCTAACCAATTTAGTACTTCTAACCATGTTAGTATTTCTAACAAGGATAGTGTTGCTACCAGTGTTAATGCTGCCAATCCTATAATTTTGACAAAGTATTCCAGCCATAAGATTCCTAAATCTGATCATCTCATCCAGACTAAGATTACTGATTATAAATATGTTGATGAGAAAGGACAACCCAAGACCACTTTGGCTTGGGTTCCCTCTAAAAACTAACTGTTTTATCTTATGTACAAGGTAACCAACAACTCAAGAAGAAGAGCATTTGGCATGTAGATAGTGGTTGCTCTAGGCATATGACAGGTAACATGGCCTGCCTTCAAAACTTCAAAAAGTTTGATGGAGGACATGTTTCTTTTGGTGACAATCCAGCAGGAGGTAAGATTAGTGGAAAAGGTATGGTATCAAAAGGTAAGATTTCCTTTGATGATGTGTACTATGTTGAGAAATTGAGATACAACCTGTTAAGTGTATCACAGGTCTGTGACAAGAAACATAGCATATTATTTACTAAGACTGAATGTATTATCCTTGCTCCAGGATTCAAGGTAGTTGATGAAAATATTATACTACTTAGAACTCCTAGGAAGGATTGTTAGAGCATAAATATGTTGGATACAAGATCAAGAAGTCTGAAGGTCAAAGTCAAGAAAGTCAAAGCCGAAAGAAAGTCAACTCTCATTAAAGTCAAAGTCTTTTGTAATAAAAGTCAAAGTGTCTTTGTATTTGTTTTTGTATTTTATTTTCCTTGTATTAGGAGTTGGTATAAATAGCTTTTATCTTGTATTGTTTAGATATACGTGAGAGTTCTGATTGTATTGAGAGAAAAAGTTCGTTTGAGAGAAATCTGTAGAGAGAGAGAGTTCTAGAGAGAAAAAGATTGTAATCTTGAATTTGAAAGTGAAATCAAACAGGTAATTGATTCTTGTTTGTGTTTGTTTAAATATTAATTGCATTTAGGAACTAGAATCTAGGAATAACAATTGGTATCAGAGCAGATCCAAATCGAAAATCAAGAAAAATCAGAATGTTCGTATCTGTGTTCTTCGATGTCCATGTTGATTTTGAGTTTTAGTGTGTTTTTGGAGTTGTAAATGATTAGGTTTTGTTAGAAACGTGTTATCGATCGAGTCTGTATAAGTTTTAGATCAATTTGCACTGTAATCGATCGTTAATTTTGATTTTAGTTGAGTTCGAAGTTCACGAGTCCTGTGTACTGTAATTGAGTCGATTTATACATTTTTGTGTATTTGATCGAAATTAGTTGTTAAGATTGTGTTCTAGATGGTTAAACGATCAAATTGTCGAAGTTTTGAGTTAGATTTCGAGGTCTAGATGTCTTTTTGATGAAAATTTGTTTGTTTCAGAGGTTTGCGTTTCATTCATCAAGGTTTGCGTTTCATTCATCAAGATTTGTGTAAGTTCTTCAGATGCGCAAAGTAATGTTTCATTCATCAGAGGTTCGCGTATTCAATGAGAAACGCAAAGTGATGTTTGCGTCTTCAACAAGAAGCGAAAAGTGAGCTTTGCGTCTTTAACTACAAATGCAAAGTTGGGTTTGCGTCTGTTACTACAAACGCAAAGTTGGGTTTGCGTCTTTAACTACAAACGCAAAGTTGGGTTTGCGTCTTTAACTACAAACGCAAAGTTGGGTCTGTAACGGGAAACGCGAAGTTCATCGTTATGCCTTTTTCACGACATGCAAAGTCTGGTTTGCGTTACCTTCTTGTCACGGAAAGTGTGTCTTGCGCCTCACACTAGTAACGCAAACTACCATCTTTCGCCAGTAACGTGTAACGCAAACTACAACCTGAATGGAAGAAGCATACGTGTAGGATGAAACAAATGAAGGATCTGAATGACATACCGTTACATGAGGTTTATGAGACTTTGAGGCAGAATGAAGAAGAAGTGGAAGAGAAAAGAGCTGAGAAAAAGAAGGCCGAAAAGGTTCCCGATCCTATTGCATTGGTAGCTGGAGAGAAAAAGAAAGAAAAGAAAGAGAAGAAGATAAAGAAGAAAGTGCTTACAAGTTTTGAGTCTGAATCTGAATCAGATGGTGATGATGGAGAAAGTCTGAAACAAGCCATGCTTTTATTGACCCGTGCATTTCAAAAGAAATTCTACAAGAAGCCGGGATCAAATTCTCAAAGGTATTCTTCTTCAAGTTCAAAGAATCATGAGCACCGAGAAAGGGTGGAAGGAAGGATATATGAAGAGAACAGATATGTTGAGAAGAAACCTGATGAAAGGAAGAAGTTCATGAATGACTACACTGTTGCAGAAAATCCAGCAAGTGATCCAGTCAAATGCTACAACTGTGGCAAGATTGGTCATTTTGAAAAAGATTGTCGAAAGCCAAAAGTTCGTAATTCTCAGTATTATCAGAACAAACTGCTATTGGCCAAACAGCAAGAAGCAGGCATAGCATTAATGGCTGAGGACGAATTTTGGTTGGATCATTTTGATCAAGAGGATGACAAAGAGAAGGAAGAAACTGTTCATCTCTGTCTAATGGGAAAAGAGGTCAAGTATGACGAGTCAGATGACGAGACAGCTGATGAGGTATTAAACTTAACTGAAAAAGATTTTATAACCAAAACGGAAGCTATGATGGTTGAGCTTAATGATCTTCAAGTAAAACTGAAGAAAGAAAAAGACAGAGTTGCTAAAAGAAACAACAAGATCTTTGAGCTTAATAAGTCTGCTATTGGGAACAAAGATCTAATTGATTCTTTACGCAAGTCTGCTTCTGATTCTAAATTTCAAGTAGATTGTTTTGAAAAGAAGATTTCTGACTTTGACGTTAAAATTTCTAAGTATGAGTTTGAAAAGAAAGAATCTGCACTAAGTGTTTATAAATTGCAGGTTGAGAACAAGCTTTTAAATAAGAAGGTAAATGGTCTGGAAGCCAAACTCTATGCAAGAGGCCAAACAAATCAAACCATTTTTCTCAATGCACCTAACGAAGAGGCTGATGTTAAGGAAAAATGGGGACTTGGTTTTCAAAACCCCCATTACTTAAAGAAGGCCATCAGAAAACAACCAGCACTTTATAATTTTGATTTTCTTGCTTGTGCTGGTAAACATACTCATTTAAAACCCAAATGTGTTACCAAATTATCAGAAGAAGATGAGGCCAAAGAAACTGAAAATAGAAAGAATGTAAAGAAAATGCAACTACCATTTAACTATGCAAAGTTAAATGATAGTTATTTTTCAGAAACACCATAAGTTCTTTCAAACGATTATTTTGCTAGTTATTCTGTTTCTGAGATGAATGCAAAACCTGCAGTTGCAAAGGTTTATGTTCCTCCACTCATTCTTGAAAGCAATATAGTTGAGTTGGAAAATGTTTTATCTGATGAAAAACTTTTGGTTGATATTCTACAAAGTGTATTTTCTACTGTATTAAAGAACACGATTTTTCAATCTATATCTACAAAGCGTTCTAAAGTTTCTAAGGCACCTCAAACTTCGTCTGATAGTTTTGATGACTTATTTATGATTTTCTTAATTCTGATGATGGGTGCATAGACGAAATTGATATGTTTGACTTTAATGCTATTCTTCCTGATCATTCTACTTGTCTTACAAATGAAAAGGTGTTACCAAGTGTTCTTAAAACTGCTAAATCATCAACTAAGGTTGGTGAATCGGTTTCTGTAACTGCTGATTATTATTCTCAAGGTAAGAAACATAAGAAACAGCGATTACAGAAACAGAAACACACTGGTACACAAAAGAAAACTCTGTCTCAGAAATCTGCTTTTCCTAATAGATCTAAATCTTTTGTTTTAGATATAAGCAAGAAAAGGTCGAAAGCTCGAACTGAATGGCGACCAAAAAGGAAGGATGATGAGAAAGCTGAATCAGTTTCTGATAACTCTTGTAATAGATCAGTTAGTACTGATACTGATATAGTTGATCAATCTGCTTCAAATAAACAAAACCTTGTAACTTCTTACAAGCGGTATTCAATAAAGCAATTGATTCAATTATCTCCTATTTCTACTACATCTTATCATTATCGGAGAAATGATTTTGCTTACTCTCATAATTCTTCTGATTGGTTCGGATCTTATCATGTTTACTCTTCAAGATCAAATATTTTTAAAGGTTTTCAAAAAAACAAAGGGTCTATTTTCAAGTGGATACCAAAATCTTGTGCTAATCTGTTAGGGCCCGTTTTTAAATGGGTACCTAAATCTATTGTCTCCTGATTTCTCTTGCAGACCCGGCATATGTGGTACTTGGACGGTGGATGTTCCAAGAATATGACTAAGAAAAAAGCTTTATTGTCTAACTATACAGAGAAATTCAGTGGAAATGTCAGATTTGGAAACGATCAGCTTTCACCTATCTTAGGATATGGTGACATCATTCAAGACAACATAACGATAAGTAAGGTGAGTTGTGTCGAAGGCTTGGGGCACAACTTATTTAGCATTGGTCAATTCTGCGATAAAGGGTTAGAGGTCAATTTTAAATCTAAGAGTTGCTCGGTTCGTACTGAAGACGACACAGAACTATTAGGTGGACATCGAAAGACAAACCTCTATACCATCAACCTGTCCAAAGTTCAGATTGACAATCAAGTTTGCTTGATGACAAAAGCTTCAATGCAACAAAGTTGGCTCTGGCACAGACGTTTATCACACCTGAATTTTCGTTATATCAACAAGCTGGTTAGTGGGAAATTGGTAAAAGGACTTCCTGAGCTGAAATACGAGAAAGAACACTTATGTTCGACATGTGAGAAGGGTAAGATGAAGAGAGCTCCGCATAAACCGAAGCCTGAACAAAGCACTAGTTCTCCGTTAGAATTGTTACATATGGATTTGTGTGGTCCAATGAGAACTCAGAGTTTGGGTGGAAAGAAATACGGGTTGGTTATTGTAGACGATTTCTTAAGATACACGTGGGTCAAATTTCTTTGATCAAAAGATGAGACGCCCGAAGTTCTCATTACTTTCTTAAAGACGACCCAGGTGAAAATGCAGCGACAAGTCAAGTTTCTTCGAACTGACAACGACACAGAATTCAAGAACAATATTGTTGATGAATATCTCGAATCAGTCGGGATTTCACATCAGTATTCTGCTGCTAGAACGCCTGAACAAAATAGAGTAGTCGAAAGGAGAAATCGGACGCTAGTCGAGGCCGCTCGGACTATGCTTAGCCAATCAGACTTACCTCTATTCTTGTGGGCAGAAGTTGTGTCGACTTCATGCCATACTCAAAATCGGTCCATAATACACCGCCATTTCCAAAAGACTCCATATGAGTTGATCAACAACAGAACACCAACAATCAAGTATTTTCACATATTTGGGTGTAAGTGTTTCGTGCTTAACGACAGAGAGAATCTGAACAAATTCAGTGCTAAGGCGGATGAAGGTATATTCATTGGTTATTCTTCAACATCTGCAGCATACCGTGTCTATCTGAAGAAGTCTAAGACAGTCGTCGAGAGCGTCAATGTAACATTCGATGAAGATATGGCTTCTGAACAACTCAGTTTAGAATCTGTTATCACTGGAGTATTAGCTTCTGGGCAGATCAGTCCAGAACCTGCTTCTACAGCGAATAATTCAAATAACGCTTCTACTTCAATTTCACATTTATCTGATTTAGATTTGTTATTTGAATTCTTTTATGATGAGTTTCTAGGATCTAATTTGCCTAAATCTGCTGTGACTGACAGGTCTGACGACTCAAGCTGCAATCATCCAGTCACTTCAGAAGTTTTAACTGTACTTGTATCCCCCGTTCAGTCAAAAACTCACATTCCAACATCTACTCCTAAGTAACTGTTTCAGTTGGGTGTAATACACTGTCTACTCAACAGCCAGAGTCTGTTGTTCCAACTGATGCTTCTGCACCTAAAACTTCAACTGCAAACCCCCCTCCTGTTATTCAATCTGAAGATTCTGATAGTGGATTTCAAGATGATGATCATGTTCAATCAGTATCTACTCCACTTCCTCATGAGCATCGCTGGAGCAAAGAACATCCATTACATCAAGTAATTGGAGATCTTAATGCGCCTGTACAAACGAGGTCAGCGACTCTTAATCAATGTATGCATGACTCATTCCTCAGTAAGATTGAGCCAACGCGAGTATCAGAGACTCTTGCTGATTCGGTCTAGGTATCTGCTATGCAAGAAGAGATCAATCAGTATGAAGCTCTAAAGGTTTGGAGATTAGTTCCAAAACCGGAAGGAAAGACCGTGATAGGAACTAAATGGGTATTCAACAATAAAAAGAATGAAGATGGTATCGTCATAAGGAACAAAGCTAGACTTGTTGCCAAAGGTTACCAGCAAGAGGAAGGCATAGACTACGATGAGACGTATGCTCCAGTAGCGCGTATAGAAGCAATCCACATGTTTCTAGCCTACGTAGCTCATAAGAATTTCACAGTCTTTCAGATAGATGTGAAAACAGCCTTTCTGAATGGCATTCTTAAAGAGGAAGTGTACGTGTCTCAACCAGAAGGGTTTGTCAATGCAGAGAAGCCAAATCACGTCTACATCTTGGACAAAGCCCTATACGGTTTAAAATAAGCCCCTCGAGCATGGTATGACGTTTTATCTAAATTCTCGGTCAAGTCCGGTTTTTCTAAAGGTAAGATAGAAACCACATTATTCATCAAAAAGGGAAAAGTTGATATTATCCTTATTCAAATATATGTTGATGATATAATATTTGGTTCTACTAATCCAAATTTTTGCAAAAACTTTTCTAACCTCATGGTGTCACGTTTTCAAATGAGTATGATGGGAGAGATGAATTTCTTTCTCGGATTACAAGTTAAACAATTTTCTATGGGGATTTTCATTAACCAATCTAAGTAAATTTTGGACATTCTTCAGAAGTACAAAATGGAAAATTGTAAACCAATTGGAACCCCGATGGCACCAGGTACTAAGATCAGCACTGATCCTTCGGGTAAAAGTGTTGATGTTAGGACTTATAGAGGTATGATAGGATCGTTAATATATCTTACTTCTAGTAGACCAAGATTATGTTTTCAACATGCTTATGTTCTAGATATCAGGCTGCTCCCAAAGAATCCCATTTGGCTGCTGTCAAACGGATTTTTAGATATCTGAAGGGCACTACAGACCTTGGTCTGTGGTATCCTAAGGATACAGGGTTTCAACTGACTGCCTACTCAGATGCAGATCATGCAGGTTGCATGTTGGACAGAAAGAGTACTTCTGGTCACGTTCAATTCCTTGGAGACAAGCTCGTTAGCTGGGCTTCAAAGAAACAATTATGCGTTTCCACATCGACTGCTGAAGCAGAGTACGTAGCTGCTGCCAGTTGCTGCTCTCAAGTCTTGTGGATGCGAACACAGTTACGAGACTATGGATTCAAGTTCGATAAAATTCCAATATATTGTGACTCGAAGAGTGCAATTGCCATATCTGCTAATCCTGTCCAACATATGAAAACCAAACATATTGATGTCAGGTATCATTTTATAAAAGATAATGTAGAAAAAGGAACAATTGAACTTTATTTTGTAAAAACAGATTATCAACTTGCAGATTTATTTACCAAACCCATAGATGAAAAGAGATTTAATTTTCTTGTCTCTAAGATTGGTATGTTAAATCTTAAGACGTAATCGGTTGTTACCTACTAAAGTTACGAATTGTTATTTTTCATCATTTTCTTTATTTTTATGTCTGAAGGATATCTGCACTTTAATTGTTTGCTCATGATCTCAGGGGGAGTAAGAGAATATTTTAGATGATTTACATTATTTTGAGGGGGAGCATAACTAATTTCTGCAATTATTTTTTTTTAACTGACAAATTTTTGTGATACATGATTTTAGGAGGAGCATGCATATTGATCAAGTCAAAAAGGAGTAAGACTATGATTTCTGATTATTTCAGATCAGAACTCGTACTTTAATCGTTTTATTGCTTTATGTCATTTACATTTGAATAAATTTTGTGAATAAATTTGTTTTGACTAAACTTTGAGACTTATGCAGGATGAGAGAAGATGACACGATCATATCTTGATGACTACAGCTGACTTTATGAGAATTAAGATTTAGCGGAAAAGGTAAATTTCTTATCTTAATCTCAAATGTATTTGAAAGAAGGACAACTTTCAGATATAGAAAACATGTTCTTAAATGTTCAAACCACTTCCCCATTTTTAAACAGATTTTATAATTTGGAAGTGTGATTTTAAATGTTTTCATTTTAATTTTTGTGCTTAATTGATAAACAAACCGTGTGTTTCCAAAGAAAAATACTTGCGTATTGTCTTTTCTATATACTTTCAAGTATTCACACACACCGGTTTGACTTTTTGTTCTAAATGTTCTTACCATGTCTCATATTGAAACATATTTTTCGATGGTAAGACACCCCGCTTGTATTTCAAAGATTTTTGAGCGATATTTCATTTCGAAACTTCATTTCAAGAATGTCTATATTTTTGTTTCGTATAGACAATATCCATTATTCTTGACCATAAGCTTTGATTGTTATATCATTCATTTCTGATCATTTTCATACAATGTCATATTTTCAAACAAGTCTTTTGCATTCATTTTCATTCATTTCAATATACTTGTTTGAAAATACTTCCATGTTTTAAAATGCTCATATATTCATGATTATATCTCTGAGCATATTCATATCTGACATTTGTATATGAGCTTTAACTGATAAAGTTAAATCATTTGAGCAACATATGCTTTCTAGGACTACATGGGTTCTTTGTGCTAGGAATTAACTGAACTTCTATGAAATCACGTTAACCAGTGATTTCTACCCAAGAAGTTAATCCTTAGTGATTGAGTGTGAGGAGTCTAAAAAGAAATGAGTGTGGGTGTGATGAGGTAAAATGGAAATGAGATATTGGTTAGTAGTGAGCTTAATGATCAAAAGAAAGAGGGTGTGAGAACAGAGTAAAAGAATATTAAACTTTGCACCAACTACTTTCTGAGCCGGGCAGCCACATTACTAGTGTTTCACAATTCTTTGGTGAACGTTATTGAAATAGGCAACTAGCCCATGCCAACTCTTGACTAAACCCCACCAACCACTCATTTTCTTCTCAAAAAGAAAATGTTTCATATTTTTCTGGGGATGCAACATATAATCTATCTGGTTTTCATTTGGAAAATCTGGATATTGAAAAAGGAGGAAGTTTGCCCCACCTTCGCACTTCAATCATGCACATTTAGTCTGTGTTTATCTACTGTTGTCTCAGTGGTTTACACAATTTTGAGCCTTAATAAAGCAATCATTCGTGCTTAATTCTTTCTACACGTGCACGAACACACAAGGAATTTGTTTTCTTGTCATAACATTCATAGAAATTGCCTTTGTGGGATTTCGATGATTGGATGGAAGCCCTGGGGAAGTGAACATCAAAAAGCTCCTTTATATTGTGTATTCGTTACACACAGTGACTTCGTGTTACTGACTGACATTTTAACTGATTCATTTGTTGATTCAGGAGTTACATGTTATTATTTTGTCTGGATTTGCAAAGATCTAGATGAATACTTAGTTATGGATCAACGAATCAGAGGCTCAGTTTGATAGATCAGAATGGTCAAAGACATTTCTTGGATGAAAAGTTTTGATGATGAAGATGCTCAAATCATCAAAAAGGGGGAGATGGTATCAAGAAATGATAAAGTTTTGAGAGATGTTTATAAAGAAATGTTCAAGACAGAAGATTCAAAGAAAAGATTTGAAGAAGATCAAAGAATTTCTGAAGATATACTGATTTTTGAGAAATTTTCTTTGAAGATTATTTGCTAAAGCAATCCGAGATGATTCTGAAGATAATTTCTTTCCAAAATCTGAAAGTGTGTTGTGAATGTTTTGGGGAGATTGTTAATCGTTTGAAGACAGTTTTGGAAAGAATATCGTCAAAGAAGAAGGGGAGATTGTACTGAAAGAGCTTAAAGAGAAGACTGTATTGCTAGATCTTTCAATAGTGATCTTGAATCCAAAGGGGAGATTGTTAGAGCATAAATATATTGGATACAAGATCAAGAAGTCTGAAGGTCAAAGTCAAGAAAGTCAAAGCTGAAAGAAAGTCAACTCTCATTAAAGTCAAAGTCTTTTGTAATAAAAGTCAAAGTGTCTTTGTATTTGTCTTTGTATTTTATTTTCCTTGTATTAGGAGTTGGTATAAATAGCTTTTATCTTGTATTGTTTAGATATACGTGAGAGTTCTGATTGTATTGAGAGAAAAAGTTTGTTTGAGAGAAATCTGTAGAGAGAGAGAGTTCTAGAGAGAGAAAGTTTGTAATCTTGAATTTGAAAGTGAAATCAAACAGGTAATTGATTCTTGTTTGTGTTTGTTTAAAGATTAATTGCATTTAGGAACTAGAATCTGGGAATAACAAGGATAATGTTTATTGTTTGGACTTAGAGAATGTTTCATCTGATTCATCTTTAAACTGTCTATTTTCAAAAACTTATGTAGATGAATCATCTCTTTGGCACAGAAGAATATGTCACATGAATTTTAAAACAATGAACATTCTTGTGAAAAACAACCTTGTTGGATCCTAGATTTAATCTCACAACAATGATATAAACAATAAGAGTAATAATAGCGGAAGCAGTATAGTTTAATATCAAAGGAGATTCAAATATCACAGTTCACAAAGCAAATAGATAAACAAGATATTCTTTGAATAAAATATTCAACTTATATTATCAGTTATAAGACTTCTTAAGCACACTTTGAACAATAAGATGATGGTCCTTTTTATAGGACCATAAAGTAAACAGTGTACTTATCTGACAAATAGAAGCATGTTTTGAACAATATCTTACCTAAGAGGTAAGATCAAGATATTGAACAGTGTCTTACCTAAGAGGTAAGATCAAGACATGCTTGAACAGTGACCTACTCTAGAAAGTAAATCTTATCACAAGGTGACGTGTCATATGTTCTTCTTTGTCATGAAATTCAGAGTGAACATCTTCAGAGCTATGAAGTAGGATCTCTGATGAGGGGCTCTCTGATGTCTTTCTGTGAGATTGTCTCTAAACTGACTTCAGAGATAGACATACTTTCTTCAGACTGACTCTGACCTGACTTTAGAGACAGACTTGCTTTCTTCAGACTTACTCTGACCTGACTTCAGAGACAGACTTGTTTTCTTCAGACTAACTCTGAATTGACTTCAGAGACAGACTTGTTGATGTCCCTTGAAATTCTTTAGATGAAGACTTAGTTATTTTCAATACTTTCATTGGTTCAGATTTGGGGCTAACAAACCTTGTAAGAGGTTTACCTCAAAAAGTGTTTTCATGTGATGATCACTGTGTTGCATGTCTTAAAGACAAGCAGCACAAAACTTCTCATAAGTCCAAAGAAATAAATACAATCTCTTCACCTCTTAAATTATTGCATATGGATCTCTTTGGTCCTACAAATGTGACGAGTATTGGTAAGAAATCCTACTGCTTAGTCATTGTTGATGACTTCTCTAGATTCACTTGGGTATATTTTCTAAGGACTAAGGATGAGACAAGTGGACTGATCAAATCCTTTGTGCTCAGGATTGAAAACCAAACTAATCAAAGGGTTAAAGTCATCAGATCTGATAAAGGAACTGAATTTAAAAACAATGACTTGAACAACTTTTGTGAGGCTAAAGGTATTGAGAAACAATATAGTGCTCCTAGAACTCCTCAACAAAATGGTGTAGCTGAGAGGAGAAATAGGACACTAATTGAGGCTGCTAGATCTCTGTTGGCATATTCAAAGTTACCAATCACATTCTGGGCAAAAGCAGTTAATACTGCCTGTTATGTCCAAAACAGGGTCCTAGTAGTCAAATCTCAAGGCAAGACACCTTATGAACTTTTTAACAAGAAGAAACCATTTATTGGATTTTTCAAACCTTTTGGGTGTCCTTGCACTATTCTCAACACCAAATCTTACTTAGGCAAGTTTGAAAGCAAAGTTGAAGATGGATTTCTTGTTGGATACTCATCTCAGAGTAAGTCTTATAGAGTATTTAATAGTTCGAGAACACACCAAATAAAATTGGTACAGGTCCTGATTGGTTGTTTGACATTGATTCACTAACTAATGCTTTGGGTTTTAGTAATGTGCAAATTGCAGGAACAACTTCAGAACAAGTCCAAGCACAGAAACAAGATTTTGTACTGTTCCCCATACCTACAGTCGATCCTGTTGAATTTTGCCAGCAAGAAAAGAAATATGATTCAGAAGATTCTGATGAAGAGGACAAATGTGATGAAGAGAATAAGAGTGATAAAGATGATGATCATAATTCAGAAAACACAGGACCTGAGATGCCCATACTATCAGAAGATGACACTGATGATGAAAATTCTTCAGTGTATGGTGGAAGCACTCCAGAAAAGAATGACACCAAACTTGAAGCAAATCTTAATGAGGAGGTTGTCAATGCTACAAGAACTCAGAAGAATCATCCTCCTCAATTGGTGATTGGTGACATTAATTCCCCAATGATCACAAGGCAACAAAGCAAGTTAGGGGGATTGAAAGACATATAGTCAGGGTTATTATGTTGTTTTCTATCTCAGATTGAACCCAAGAAGGCATGTGATAAAATGAAAGAACCAAGTTGGATAGAGGCAATGTAAGAGGAGCTGCTACAGTTTAAGCTGCAAGATGTATGGGATCTGGTTGAACTTCCACAAGGACAAAGGGAAATTGGTACCAAATGGGTTTTCAGAAATAAGAAAGATGAGAGAGGAATAGTAATAAAGAACAAGGCCAGACTTGTGGCTCAAGGGTTCACACAAGAAGAGGGAATAGACTATGAAGAAGTATTTGCTCCAGTAGCCATAATTGAGGCAATTAGGCTGTTTCTAGCCTATGCTTCTTTCATGAAGTTCAGAGTTTATCAGATGGATATCAAGAGTGCTTTCCTATATGGGAAAATTGATGAAGAAGTAAATGTTTGTCAGCCTCCAGGGTTTGAAAATCCCAACTTTCCTGACAGAGTATACAAATTAAAGAAAACACTCTATGGACTACATCAAGCACCAAGAGCATGGTATGACACTCTGTCTACCTATCTCTTGAAAAATGGTTTTGAAAGGGGAATAATAGACAAGACTCTGTTCATTAAAAGAAAGAAGAAGGACATTCTGATTGTGCAAATCTATGTGGATGACATCATTTTTCGATCCACAAAAGATTATTTATGCAAGGAGTTTGAGGAGCTGATGCACAAAAGATTCAAGATGAGCTCAATGGGTGAACTTACATTCTTCCTTGGGCTACAGGTTAAACAGAAGAAAGATGGTATCTTCATCAGTCAATCCAAGTATGTGCAGGATATACTTACAAAATTTGGATTTTCATATTCAAATACTGCAAGCACATATATGGATAAACACAAACAGATCACTGCAGATCTTGAGGGGGAGGATGTAGATGTTCATCACTATAGATCTATGATTGGCTCCCTCTTGTATCTAACAGCTTCAAGGCCAGATATTATGTTTGTTGTTTGTGTGTGTGCCAGATTTCAAATAAGACCTAAGCAATCTCACTTTCAAGCAGTCAAGAGGATCTTCAGATATCTCAAAGGACAACCTAGGTTGGGTCTTTGGTATCCTCATGACTCACCATTTGATCTACTTGCATATTCTGATAGTGATTTGGGTAGTGCAAACTTGGATAGAAAGTCTACCTCAGGAGGATGTCAATTTTTGGGTGCAAGACTAGATTCATGGCAGTGCAAAAAGCAAACCACAGTGTCCACCTCAAAAACAGAAGCAGAGTACATAACTCCTGCAAGTTGCTGCTCATAAGTGCTATGGAGTCAAAATCAGATGCTGGACTATGGTGTTACTTTTTTGCACACTCCAATCTTCATTGACAACAACAGTGCCATAAGCATTGTTAATAATCCAGTGAAGCACTCAAAAACCAAACATATAGAAATAAGGTACCATTTCATTAGAGACTGCAATGAAAAGAAGCTAATTCAGGTTGTGAAGGTACACACAAGTAACCAATTTGCTGATCTATTCACCAAAGCTTTCGATGTTGGTAGATTCACATTCTTGGTCACAAGTGTGGGCATGATAAACACTTGTTAATCATAAAATCCCAATCACAACAAGCTAATTACTCAAGATATCATCAATTAAGCTCAAGAACTAGAGAGAGAATCTAGAGAGAGAAAGTAGATCTTGAATATCACAACTCTAGAATTAAAATATGCTTAGACTAGTTCGTTATTACATGATTTCTAACAAAACCTATATATACCATCTATCTATCTAACAAAGACTTAACTATTAAGGAAAGTAAACTTGCTTTGACTAACTATTACAAGGTCAATGTTGACTTTTACACATTTGCTTTCCTATTAAATCTTGGATACAATATTTACACCTAACAATCTCCCCCTTTGTATTCAAGATTTAATAAAAATTTGATGCAGATCTTCAGCTCTTGATTCTTCATCTTTTATCTCTTGACGCTTTCAAAAACTTTTTCTCTTTTGGCCTTTGAAGAATCTTGGAAAGTCTTTTTCAACATTTAAGCTCTGAAATTCAACAAGCCTTGAACAAAACTGGAAACTTGAAACTTTGAAAACAGCTTTTTAAACTTTAACTCTGAAAAAACTTTTGACTTTGATCAAACTTGTATCTTCATCACTTTGATCTCTGAACCATCTTTGGAAGAACAAACTTTCACGAATCATCTTGATTTAACTTTGAACATTCTTCCTTCAGAATCTTTTGGTTTTGAATTTCTTTATCAGACCTGAAGTTTAAATCAGCGGAAGCAATTTGAAATTCTGACTTGAACTTTGACAAACTTTGACAACTCTTCATCTTTGAAATTGAATCTTTATAATTCTCCCCCTTTTTGATGATATGAGCATCAGATCATCAAAATTTCTTCAATTTCAGCTCAGACTTTGATAACCCCTTTGAAAACAATCTCCCCTTTGATAAATGTTGTGCTTTGATCTGAACTGTTTATATCCGAATCTTTGCAAATTCAGACATAATAAGCTTGTAACCCTGATTCAACAAATGAAACAGTTAGAAATGCCTGTCAGTAACATGAAGTTACTATGTACAATGGATGTACAATGTAAGGAGCTGGTTTGAAGTTGACTCCCCAGGACTTCCATTCAATCATTGAAAAACACAAGGTTTATCTATGAATGTTCTGACAGAAAAACAAATTTTCTGTGTGCTCCTGGTTGTGTATGAAAGAATTTTAGCACAATGATTGTGTTTCATAAAGGCTCAAAGTATGTAAATCACTGAGACATCAATGATTATACATGGACTCAATGTGCATGATAAAGGGTCGAAGGTGGGGCAACTTTCCTTCTTTTTCAATATCATTATCTTCCAAGTGAAGATCCGATAGATTATGTGCTGCTTCCCCAGAAAATTTGAAACATTCTCTTTTTAAGAAAATAATGAGTAGCTGGTGAGGTTGTATGCAAGAGATGGCATGGGCTATTTGCCTATTTCAATGATGGTCACCAAAGAAATGTGAACCAATCAGTAATGTGGTTGCCCGACTCAGAAAGTGGTAGGTGCAGAGTTCTGATATTCTTTTAACTCTGTTCTCACACCCTCTTTCTTTTTATCATTATACTCACATCTAACCAATCTCTCATTTCCATTTTACCTCTGCTCACTCCTACACTCAAATCTTTTAGACCCCTCTCCCCTTAATCACTCAAAGGATTTATTCCGGAGTAGGAAACACTGGTTATCGTGAATCCATGGAAGATCTATTAAGCACTTATACTGAATCCCATGTTCCTAAAAGTACATGCTGGTCAATGATTTTCTTGAAATTAAGCACAAGAAATCATATGTCAGTGTATGTATGCTCATCAAAAAATCAGAAATGAAATTTGAGCATTTTGAACTTTGAAGATTTCTCAAAACAAAGATATTGAAAGAATAAAATAAAGTCAAGAGAATTGTTTTGAGAATCTGACAATGAATGAATCAGATCAAATCAAATGGTTAGGGTATCAAAGAATTGGAAATTTGTTTATATGAACAAATATAAATAATTTGTCAATGAAAGCACAAATATGAACAAGATGAATGATGCACAACAATTTTGAACGCAAATGGGGGTATTACCATCGAAAAATTGTTTGAATTTGAGACATGGTAATAACAATTTCAAATAAAATACTGAACCGGTGTGTATGAATACTTGACAGTATATGGACAAGATAATACACAAGTATTAATCTTTGGAAACACACGGTCAGTTAAACAATAAGCTCAAAAATTTGAAAAACATTTAAAATCACACTTCTAAATTCATAAAATCTTTTGAGAATAAGAAGTGGTTTGAACATTTAAGAAACTGTTTTTCATGTTCGAAAGTTGTTCTTCTTTCAAACAATCCGAGATATTGGATCAGAAGATATTTACCTTTTCAGGTCCCCCTCAAATCATGATTAAATGATTTATATCTTTTAAGCTCCCCCTGGATATTAGCACAATATCCATCTTTGATCATTGATGAACGGGTCTTGATCTGTCATGTGATCAGAAGCCACTTTATTCATATTATTTATTCAAAAATAAAAGGACAGAAAGCAGTAAAACAATTATAGAATGAGTTCTGATCTGAAATAATCAGAAGTCATCACCTTTACTCCCCCTTAAATTAAGCATCTGAAATATGTCAGTTAAAACAGGATAGAGATCAAACACTCCCTTTGAATTGTTAGACCATCAATATCATAAAAATTTAGCAAAGAAAAAGTATAGGATAGAGATCAGATCAATTCACTCGGGATGAAGATCATCAATATCCATCGGATGCAAGCATACAGGAGTAAGGTCTTTTTGATCGCTGAGGTACGGGTCCTAAGCTGTTGTGCTTAGAAGCCATAATCTTGACATTGAGGTGCGGGTCTTGAATTGTTGTGTTCAAAAGCCATTTTGACATTGAAGTCCGGGTCTTGAGCTGATTTACTCAAGAGCCATTGATCTCTCACTCCCCCTTGGATTGAGGTGCCTGCAACACAGTATCAATTTTCTTCTTTGGTACCCACTGGTATTTGGGTCCAGAAATGTTAGTTGCAGTGCGTATGGGGGATACAGAGTAAGATCCATACCAGTAATGATCATTTTTTTTATGAAAATGATCATGTGTACAACAAATAGGACAATAAAATTTCTTACCGTTAGGTGCTTTGTTCTTCTTTGCTTTGTGTACATGTACTCATATTTTCTTCTCTTTCAGCTCATCAGTCTTGTCATCTATGACTGATTTCTTCATCCAGACCAGTTTCTCGTTCTCGAAACTTTTTCTTGGATAAGTATCTGAACCATCTAAAAATTCATTGTAGAAAATGTTAGTGCGACGAATCTGATTAAAGGATTTGACTGACCTGTTTGAAGAGATGAATTTCTGATTTGAACTTGAAATAGATTTCTCAAGTTCTTTGATATTTGAGGCGAAGTTGTCTCTTTCTTTCATAAGCTGGTCAATCTTTGTCGTGAATTCAGACTTCGTCCTTTGCTCTTTCAGCGCAGCTGCAGACAGTTCAGACAATTTAGAAGTTAGCTTCTTGATTTCAGATTCAAAAATGGATCTTTCTTCCTCAAATCCTTTTTCTGACTCTATTCGCTGGTCGGATAATTCTTTAAAAAATTCTACATTCTTTTGTTCTATGGCCTTTTTCTCTTTAGCGAACTTTTCTCTTTCTAAAATCAGAATTTTCTCAAAATCTGAGATTTGTTGAGAAAATTTTAAGCATTTAAGCTCCACCGACTTCTTTTCTTCATAACACTTCTTGGAAAAGTCTGAGAACTTCTTGGAAAAAATTTTCTTTTCACTTTCAAACTCAGCTTTATTTGCAACAAGTTGTTTTTCCAAATCAGATAAATTCTTTTTAAGTTCAGTGTTCTCAGATTCCAATCTCTTAACTTTCTGCTCATTGCTCTTAACAGAGACTGTCTGCTGAATTTTAGCTTCCAACTCAGAAATCTTTCCTTTTAGACCTGACACAACTGTTGGCCCTATCATCGTCCATTCAAGATAGTCCCATATCTCTTTTCCTGTTGATTTGTACAAATCTTTTCCTGTCAACTGATATGTATCTATGTGACCTTTAATCTCATGACGAATACTATTCAACAGAAAAGTTCGAGCCATATTATCAGCATTCTTTCTTTTCTCTCGATCCTCAGTACAATCTTCTGTTGGAGTATGAGGTGTCATCTCTCCTTCAGTCAATGACAATCTGATATAACAACTCAACTCATTTGTATCTACAAATTTGAGAAAATCAGCTTTCCACTGCTCGTATCTTCCTCTGAGCAAAATTGGTGAACTCATCTCTCTCTTAGAAATAGCTTGATGAGAATGATCGTTCCCAAACCGTATATCAGAAAATCAAAAATCAGATCAAATTGAAATCTTAAAAAAAAAATATTTTGTGAAAATTGAAATTTGAACAATACTTGTTATTTCGCAATGTAGAAAAAAAATATTTCCAAAGATGACCAAAAAAAATTTCCAGACTTGAAATTTGAACAATGCTTGTAATTTCGCAATACTTGTTTTTTTTTTTTTTTTTTTTTTAAACTGAGGTATGCGTGTGTTGCCCGAAACGCAAAGCTAGGTGTGCGGGTCCATGGTGAAACGCATAGCTAAGAATGCGGGTTGTTGAGGTAACTCATAGTGAGGTATGCGGGTCCTTGAGGAAACGCATAGTGAGGTATGCGGGTCCTTAAGGAAACGCATAGTATAGAATGCGGGTCCTTAAGGAAACGCATAGTATAGAATGCGGGTCCTTCTTGAAACGCAAGATGAGCTTTGCGGGTCCTTCTTGAAGTGCAATATGAGCTTTGCGGGTCCTTCTTGAAGCGTAGAGTATGGTATGCGGGTCTCACTTGAAACGCAAAGTATGGTTCTCAAGTCTGAATGAATGACCCGCAAACCGTATGAATGACACGCAAAGTCGATTTCTTGACATTATCTTTCTCAAATCGATTGATTCCTGCACAATTGAACTTCAAGAATTTGTTAGCATCATCGAAAAACAATTCTAAACACACACAAGCAATCAATTTTCGATTAAAAACATCAAATCGAATATTTTCAATCAAGAACAGTAACTGAACAAGTTTTTCACGAAAATATCAAAAATCAAAAATTGAAACCGATTTTGTTCGAATTTCGAGATGGAATCAAAACAACAATCAATCACCAACATAAATCGAACACAATGAATCCAGTTTCTTGCATTAAAAACGATTTTTCACATGAAATTCGTATGAAACAGTAACAAACTCGTTTTCTTGAAAAACTTTTGAAAAATTCAAATTTTCGATCCAAAAACACCAAATTTCAATTCAAATCATGATCAAATCAATTCTGAAAAGTTTGGTATGGCTCTGATACCAATTGTTAATCATAAAATCCCAATCACAACAAGCTAATTACTCAAGATATCATCAATTAAGCTCAAGAACTAGAGAGAGAATCTAGAGAGAGAAAGTAGATCTTGAATATCACAACTCTAGAATTACAATATGCTTAGACTAGTTCGTTATTACATGATTTCTAACAAAACCTATATATACCATCTATCTATCTAACAAAGACTTAACTATTAAGGAAAGTAAACTTGCTTTGACTAACTATTACAAGGTCAATGTTGACTTTTACACATTTGACTTTCCTATTAAATCTTGGATACAATATTTAGACATAACAACACTGAATAAGCATCTTTTGATTTTCTTAATGTACCTTTAATATATAAATTCCTTCATGTTTAATTTCTCATATTTTATTTTGCATGGTGCTGCTAACCTTGTGTGTTTAAGTGTTTTAGATTGCTTTAATTGGATACTTGGTACTTCTAGTTTAGTTAATACTGCTCTCGATATTACTCATGATGACAGTTCCAATATGGTAAAGTATGGTTACTACTGCGATGGTAGTTTATACTGCCAGTGCAAAGTTACTACTGCTTGCCTTATTTCTACTGCTAATCAGTGTTACTACTGCTGATATATGTTAATACTGCTAGTCTGTGTTACTACTGCTAGTCTGTGTTACTACTGCTAGTCTGTGTTAATACTGTCAGTATGTGTTACTACTGCTAATATGAGTAATGCTGCGGGATTGTTAATACTGGTAGGGTACTTAGTACTGCTTCTAACTGAAACCCTCCACCTATAAATACCCTCATTACCGCCAAAATCCAAACGGCTCTTTGAATTTACTACGAGTGTTCTTTCTCTCTCTTTCTCTCAAATTCTTACTTATCAGTGCGTAACCCTAGCTTCGACTAATCGATCAAGAAGATGGCAGGACTAATGTTCGTTGATGATCACAATGAGTTGGCAATGCTACAGAAACCCAAGCAACCAGAGGGTTTTCATCAAATTGTGGATTTCCTAAAATCCTCACACATCGCCTACGCATTAACTGTCAATCCCACAATCTATGTGGACCATCTGAGACAGTTCTGGGCAAATGCGACCATCCAGAATGATCAAGGCAATCAGGTCATTCACTCAAGGGTTTGTGATAAACCCATCACCATCACAGAGGAAGGTATTCACACTCATCTACGAATAGATGATGCCTCAGGTATAACCTTTTTACCTAAGGAATATCTCTTCCAGGTTCTTAGTCGTATGGGGTATGAAGGTCCCACTGATGTATATAAGTTTTACAAGAACAAGTTTTCATCTCCGTGGTGATTCTTTGTTCATACCCTACAACACTGCATTTCACGAAAATAAACTGGATGGAGTGAGTTCAGCAGTACCTTAGCTTATGCTCTAGTCTGCTTAGCTACCTCTAGACAGTTTAATTTTTCTCAAATGATTTTCAATGATTTAGTGTCAAACCTGGATACCAAAACCCAAAGCTTTTATATGTATCCCAGGTTTGTACAAGAAGTACTTAACCAAGAATTGACGGATTTACCCTCTTTCCAAGAGGTGTATGTACCAAAACCTCCCGAAGGGAAGGTATTCTCAAACATGAAAAGACCAAGTAAGGACTTTTCTGGACAAGAGACACCATTGTTCTCTACAATGATGGTTATGTCGCATTCCCATGGTGAGGCATCAGTGTCAAAGCCCACATCTAACCACCAAACTGATGACCTACCCACACCACTCGTTTCAATTGATACTACTCAAATTCCTATTGTCAAGCCAACATCCCCGATCACCAAAACATATACAAGGAAAAAGGTACAGAAGGTTCCTTTTCTTCTTGTACCTTCACCCCCAAAGCCTTCAGGCCCTCTAATGGAGCATTCTCCATTAGAGAATATCCAAAGGGAAACCACAGGGGTGTCTCCCAACCCCAAGAAGGTGCTCTATAAGGAGAAGGATGAGTATGTAGGCAGTGAGGCTCACACTACTGTTTCTGCACAAGGTGTAGGACAGGACAGTGTGAACATATCTAAGACCTTCCCACGGAAACTTTAGATGAGCAATCATCTAAAGGTCCCAAGTGCCAAGAAACCACGGGGGTAGCAGGTGCTTTTGCTAGGCAGAAGACCTCTACTAAAAGATCCAAGGATCCTTCAAGGGTGGTAAAAACACCTAAAGGAGGTGAGGACAGATATAATTATGATGAATTGATGGATACTCTTGGTACCATAAGTCTGCAAGTCCACAATCAAGAATTGGAGATCAAAGAGATGAAAAAGGTGATCACTTCTCAACAAGTGTAGATTACCAAACTCAAAAAGATGGTTTTAAGGCTGGTGCACAAAAAGAAGAAAACCAAGTTTGTTCTGAAGAAGAGGAGCATTGATCATGATGCTTCCAAAAAGGGGGAGACTCAAAAGAATGAAAGTGAAATGAAAAGCCCTGTTGGCATGGAATCTCATTTTAAGGGGGAGTAGAAAAGTGAAGCAGTAGAAACTACATCAGCAGCAGAAATTGGGAAAGCAGCAGTATCTGAGCCAGCAGCAGTAACTACACCAGAAGTAGAAACTACAAAAGCAGTTGAAACAGAAAAAGTTGCAGCAAAAACTGGTATGTTTGTAGAGGTGGTTGAGATTGCTGAAACTTTGGTCAAAGCAAAGAATGACACCCCCAAGGCTACTCAAAAGGCTAAAGGAGTGGTAATCAAAGAAGGTGGAACAGAGAAGAAAAAACAGAAGTCAGTGTTGCTGAGGCCAAAAGGAAAGGAAAAGAAAAGATGGTTGAACCAGTAAAAGCATCAAAGAAGCTAACTCAAATAGATCTTGATGAAGAAATGGCCAAAAAGCTGCAAGAAGAGTTGGAAAAGGAGGAAAAGATTCAATCTGCCAAAGACAGAGAAATTGCTTTAGATTTGTCTACCAAGCTTAATGAAGAATATCAAAGGAGGTTGAAGACTGCTGCTGCTGCTAAGAAAGTGACAATGAGAGCAACTAAACAAAGCCAAAGAAAGCCTTCAAAGACATTCCTGGCCAATCAAGAAAGAAAGAAAATGATAAACTTTCTGAAAGGAGCTATTGGAGTTCCTGAAGGAATGTTTACCAGCATGGCATTTGGAAGGGTAGAAGAGCTATACAGGAAGGAGATAGCCAAGCTGAAAGGGGACTTCACTCAAAGGGTAGAGGTTGAAAGAAAGATGAAAGAAAGGCATGACCTCAACATACAACAGCCCTTCCCTGACAATGAAGAAGGCACTCATATCAAAGAAAAGACAAAAGTGAAGGAAGAAGAGACCTTAGCTCAGAAAATTGGAGCTATAAAAAGAAAGAAATCCATTACCACAAAACCAAAGGCAAAAAGAACTAGAACTGAAGAAGGAAAGACAGAGCTGGGAAGTGAACAAACAGAAGCAGAGGTTCAATCTCAAGAGCAAAGACCAGAGCAAACAAGCCAACAATCTTCAGATCAGCCTAGACAATCAGATGAGCAGGTGAATTTGTACTTAACTGTGACAAATGAAGAACCTATGCAAGCTGACCCTATCTCAATGAAAGCACCAGAGATTATTCATTGGGATACTCTGAAGGATAACAGAAAAGAATATTTCAAAATCAAGAGAATGGGAGATCAGTTTGAGGTTTATGCAACTTGGGGCAAAACCATCAGAAGCTATACAAGGGCTGATTTAGAAGAAATGCACAAAGTTGGACTGACTCTGTACGGAGATGTGCTGAAAGGAGTAGAAATGAACCTAATCAAGATAGACACGGAGTACCTATGCATGATCTTTGAGCCTGAAAGAGTGAAGCATATGATCAAATATTTATATCATGAATATGGATTCAAAAAGATTGATCATTGTGGAGTCTACATGATCACTATTGATAAAAGCTATCATGGGTATTACTTGGTTGACAAGGTGTATGACCATAGCAAGGCAAAGCTGCAAGTTATGTTGAAAGCCAAGCTGGTATGTGCTAAAGATTCTGAAATGGAAAGAATTGTGGTTAGAAGAACAATTAATCAAAGTCTGGGACTTGATCCTAATCTGGGGAACTGAGCAGAAGTTTTGAAAGCATCATGAATATCACAATTTTGCTGAAGAACTTAACTTCTCAATTTGAAAAGTTAAGTTAGGGGGAGATTGTTGGGTTAGAAATATGTCAAGAATGGTTAATGCTGCTACTTACAATTTAGTATTGTTAGTTAAAGATTACTACTGCTAGTAGAATTACTACTACTTGAAGAGTTAGTACTGCTAGTAGTTAGTACTGCTTGAAGATTACTACATCAAGAGGAGAGTTAATACTGCAAGCATGTTAATACTGCTGAGGACTGAAGATTAATGCTGTTGGATAAAGATGAAGTTAATACTGCTTATGAAGATAAGGATGCTTGAAGCAAAAGACTAGGAGCTGGAGATGGAGATGAAGATAATTATGGAATGAAGATCAATTTTGTTTTGATAATTATCTTGTAATTAATTCTGTATATATAGTCTAGAAGTCTTTGATAGAATTAATATAGTTTTTTGATATACGTTTGTTTTAGAGAGAATTAACCTCAAGGTTCTTAGAAGTCCTTTCAATAGAGAAGTATTGAACGTCTGTTGAGCCTGTTCAACAGATTGAGGTTTTGTTTGTAATCATTAAGTTAATCCATATAACTTATGATTTGAATATATACACTGTTTGATTGGTTTATTGTTAAAGTGTTTTTCCGCAACCTCTTTAACATAAGTTTCTGAGTGTTTAGTTTAAATTCTTGTTTAGAATTTCGATCCTAACAAGTGGTATCAGAGCCTTCAACTCAGAAATCAAAAAATCATCATGGACGGATCTCAAGACAGTGTTCTGGTTTCAAAAGTTCCCATGGTCAAACCCAAAGAGTTTGACATGTGGAAAATCAGAATCAGGTTGTACATTCTTCTTACAGACTACTCAATGTGGGACATCATTGAGAATGGCCCCTCTGATGGAGGAAAATTGGGAGCAGATGGAAAGAGAACTCCACCAAAGACTGATGGAGAAAGAAAAATGAGGCAGACTGAGATGAAAGCCTTGAGCACTCTGCTCTTGGCAATTCCTAATGAATACCAACATCAATTCTGCAACTGTTCTGATGCTCAAATCCTGTGGAATGCATTGGAGTCCAACCCCGTACCACCCAAATGACCATCAAACAAGACTGACTCATGTGCCTATGGATCCAATGCAACACAGTCTAAAATTACCCGACTATACCTGAGTGACAACAGCACTCGAGCCTGTAATTATAAATATACAATAAAATGCATTAAGACGTAAACTATGAAATTGGACTCTACATCGAGCCATTAAACCCGGACAAATATCCTCAATCCCCTTTTTAAGCCAATACCGAGCTAGGATGCTCAAAATCCATTTGACCAACAATTACCGGTTCCCCAAATAATGAAATGTCTTTAAACAACGTTTATGAGGACACACATCTCAAAGACGAGATTAACCCAAAACTCCACACGAGATGGGACTAATGATTTTCCAAAGGGTTTATGAATGCAAATACACCAAAATGCATATAACATGAAATAGACTCCATTTGTACAAAATCATCAAATATGCATGAATCATGAAATAGATCTTACTTGTACAAAGTCACCAAGAATACGTAAATCATTCTATTTAGTTGCTAAAATGTTTAAACCCAATATAAGCATTTTAAGAGGTTAACACAACCCAAGTTTACCAAATATGAAAACTTATCAAAATACTCACACTTTGACGAATAACCAAGTAAATCATATTTTACTTCGAATTACCCAAAACTTATCAGCAGTTAACCATTTCATGTAAAAACACTTTAAAATAAACATTTTTGCATGTACACCATTTTCACAAATCAACTTGAACTCACCTTGGTAGATTTAGGCTAAATCTAGATTTTACCCACATAGAGCTTTCCTTGAAGAACTTGATTCTTCAAACCAAATCTTCCAAAAACCTAGATCCACAAGGTTTCAACCATAAATATACATAAACAACCACAAATAATCGATCCCCAACCTTATACATGAATACCTCAACTGATACCGAAACCCTAACTTCCATAAATGAAAAAAATAGAAGATTACCTTAACCCAAGATTGAATCCACCAATCAAAACACCTCTAGTTCACCAAAATGGTTACAAACCTCCAATCTATGAAAGGGAGAACAAAGGGTGGATGAAATCCTAGAAAACTTTGGTGAAGAAGATGAATAGTGAGAGATGAGAAGCTTACCACCAAAAATACTCAAGTATACTCCAATAGACTTCCAATCTCTTGCTAGATCCTTGAAGAGCTCTCAAAAACGAAATTGTAGCAACTTGAATCACCAAAATCGGAGTTGTGGAGCAAAAGTTATGAAGAAATGAAGTTTTGGGTGAAATGAGGTTGAAATCCGGTTTTAAACCGAGCTGAAGCTTCTGATGTTGCGCATGGCCCGTGCGTATTTTGTGAAGGATTGCGCACGACCCGTGCGCCCTTCATCCCGCGAAGAATTTGGCCAAATACTGTTTTGGTCGTAACTTCTTCGTTATAGCTCCGTTTTCGCTCCGGAAAGGACCGTTGGACTCGTAATTGAATCCTTAATCCATCTATATCTTATTTTTCCTTAATATAACGGTTTCCGTGTTAACTTGAATTGATACCATTCGAAAATCGGGGTGTTACAATCCTCCCAACCTTAAAAGATATTTCGTCCTCGAAATCTCGAACCACCAAACACCCAACATCACACTTGGAAAGATCGATTGATTTCCTATCCAGAAGGAATGCCTTCACTTAAACGTCACCTCATATACGAACCTGATTACATTCCGGTTGAGGTTGTAGCTGTGTTTCTCATAACGTGTCGTTTCAAACTAAATCTCAACGTTCAATATACTTCACCGACGCCATGATGAACGTTCCGTCGCTGATTAATCATTTTTTTAATCGATAAATATCGGTTGCTTCCCAACCTTAGATTTCTCATATTACCCCGAAAACGAATTACAACCTTATCTAGTCATTTCCATCAAGAATACCCCAATCCGAAGTATTCCCTTAGATACTTCTGATTACGACGCATCAAGTCTCCTCAATAATTCATTTGTACTTAAAGTCCACCTCGACATTCCCACCAAATGTCTCCAAAGATCATCATCACTAAAGAGTTATTGTCCTTTGACGAAATTTCCTAACGACTAGTTTGGACTGAACCATCGCAACCTTTAAATCCGTTCCTCAAAGTTGACCCGGATACAAAGTCTGCAAGGGCTCCCACACTTCCATAGACTCAAGCATTGCGTTTCCACCAGAAACATACCATTACGCTCTATAGATAATCGATTCCCAAATCCCATGAATCCTCGGATTCCTACTGATCCATTCCTAATATTGAACAAGATGTCCTTCCAAGGCGCCCCAATGCGTCCTTCAGGTAACTGGTTAATCTAGATCCGGTTAACACTCAACTCCGTTCCAACACCAACCCCCACAACATTCCTATAATGCAATCTTTATCACCATGGGAATGCTTATACACCTCGGTACATAATCATCACTATCTAACCTTTTTTTAAATTCCATCACCGAAATGTCAATATTTCCCATGATTCAACCGGGATATCTCCCAAACATCCCTAGATCCATTGACTCCAAGAAAACAAGTTGACGCCTAGGACTAAACGGTGACTTCAAAAACGTGGACATCCCGTCCAAGATTTCATTCCAGACGGATGATCGCACTAGGGTTGACACCTAACAGAGTGCTAATTTTTCCATTTATTACAATTTATCAAACGGACCATAAGAAATTCCTTTGATCTCGGAGCCTACTAAGACGATACACCATCGACCTATATCATGATGTCACACTGACGACCAATCCCACCAAATCGAACTCCATTTAAGCGCAAGTAATCACACAAGACCTTATCCCGCATGGTTACTGAATTATAAAATCACCTCTTAACTAACTGGAACAGCTTAAACATACCAACTTCATTAACCATGCGTACCCAGATTCAAAACTGAAACCCAAAATCCAAGACTGACCGCGAGTCGGATCATCCAACACTTCAAATCCCAAGGACTCCCTCAGTCCCTAAACATAACTGCTCTCATGACAGTTTAAATCTACAAGCCTAATGAATTCAAGGTTTTTCAACCAGTAAGCCAATTTGAGTTTATAAAACTTTCGAATACAAAAGCTTCTTAACGATTAGAAGTGCGGCAAAAATACACTACCGTCCATGCAATAGATTTCAAAATTGATTAACCACACAGCTCATAGGAAAACATTTCCAAAACTCGTTTGTTCAATACTTACGTTAGTAAAGACAACAATAAAACATGTGCAACAATTTACACCATATAAGAGAAAATAGATTCATGCACCACGACACGTGCAATAAAGGTTTGTACAAAGCCAAAAGATAAATTCACAACTTTAATTTTAAAATCCTTCCTCTTTAACCAAAAGACGTTGTGGCCTAAAATTATCAACAATCCCAAACGCATTAGTTTAATCCTCAAAGCTTGGTAAAATAGTGGGGATACAAATAAAGGTTCAAATCGAGTTTAAAGCTTCAGGTCGTACAGATAAACACCTTTGACCACAAAGTAACTGCAACGGCATAAACATTGCTAACCCAATAAATGCATTGCGGAAATTTCTAACGGTAAAAGTAATTGATTGAAATATGAACAAAACAAAAGTCCTGTTTGAAATGATGTAAATCTTTTATATATTTACTCCTACCAACGTTATAATTAAATCTAAAATCAAATAGTATGCAACGATTGACATTTGTGTAAAGCCCAAAGATAAATTGCATGCTAAGGGAATTTCCCCAAAACAACATGTGGGATGACACCGATTAGTAAATCTACATTTAGACGCATGCAGAAATGTATGAACACATGCCCAACCTTATTTACGTAACGCAAAATGACGTACGATGAGACACCCTAAACCCAACTGAATTTGCGTAAGACTTACTAACGTGAAAACCAATTGGCGTCAAACTTTCGTTACTCGAAAAAAGTGTAAAACGACAATACTTTTAAGATATTAAACTTTTAGGAGTTTCCTCCTTTTACTGAAATGAAAGGTGAAATAGCGCTTTACAAAATTTACATGGGACATGACGCTAAATAACTCGCAAGCTTAAAAGAAGCAAAATTAAAACTCACGCATAAAAAGACATCGCATAAAACAACACTCCATGAAATTTCAACAAAACCCACACAAATTAAAGTTCTCAAGAAATTCCGACTCAACGCGTGGGAATAACTTTTCCTTTAAAACCATTGACATATGTGGAGGTGATCCAATGCCTAGGTTAAAATCTCATAGTTACTTGCCCAATACCCATATGACATTAAAACATGGACATTACAATATCCGAAAGTAGCGTTAAACACGAGACGTGAATAAAGAGAATTTAAAAAACAATTTGCAATCCTGTGCAACAAAACAATTTCATGTATTCTTAAGCTCACAGCTTAAAATCTGATGACTGCTAAATGTTTTACCAAAACTTTGCAACATAACTCACTTTTTGTTTTACGAACATAAGAAACAATTTATGCAAATTTATTTCGGAAATAAATTTAGTACAAGAATTTGATCGACACTTGGCATCATAGGACTACACTTCCCAAAAAGAAAACCCGACATACTATTGTCATCCGGATGCATCAAACATCTTAGAGCCGCAATCTCAATAATTGATAAACTTACGAATTCTCCTTGAATAGCATCGGTCTACCAACTCACGAATCTAATCCAACCAAGATTTCCGACCCAAGAGGATCAACTTAGTGACCTCCTCGCGCTTAGCTATCACTCCCAGGTGACCTTGATGTAAACAACAATCCTTCCTTAGCTAACTCGCTTAGGACTTCTCACTACCCTAACGGTCATCATCCCAAGATAGCTCAAGTATACATATGTAGCATGTAGGTTCACCATGTTACTGGCCAGGTGAATTTATGAAGGCACAGTACACAATCATCCTTCAGACCTTCGACAAGTTTCCCGTTTCTAACTACTTGGTCAACCTCAAATTATCTTATCTTAAGATACCTAATGTGCAACTTCACTTATCTTCGCTTATAAGAACGCTAGCTTGAGTCTAGGCATCCTAAAATCAATACCTAAATCTCTCAAACTTAAGCTCTGATACCAACTTGTAACACCCTTAATTATGAAGATAGCAACTTTATTAAAAAATTTCTAAATACATCAATAATTGATTCGTCTACGCACATAATTTAAGAATTAACCTCAGTACATACATTCATTCTATACATACAATCTATGACCAGGACGTGTGGTACTAAACCCAACAAACAGTTACTAACTCCAACCTGTGGAAGACTTCACCAACTACTTACTCTTGTGTAAGGCTAGGGCTCAACTCTTCGTGAGGCTACTAGAATCCGAACCCCAAACTGGAACCTGATGCACATGCCGACAAATAAAAAGGTTAGGCTTAACTCCTAGTGAGCTCAAAAGTTTTAACATGAATGAATAAATCTTTAGAAGACAGAAAATCAGTTTTAAAGCAAGATCCTTCGAATATATTATACTTCAAAATGGAAACGACACATTTCCCCATAATATACACTTTTAAAGACAATGCTTCCCAAACATGCATTTCTTATAAAACGATGCAACCCGCAACTCACCCAAAACGGGGTCATAATTCCATACTCAAATGTACTAAAATGTAAACAATACGCCATATCCCAAAACATCCAAAATAGGGGTGGGGCATAATAATCGACCCTTAAATAACAGAGGACAATTCATAAAGTTATGGTGCGTCATGGAAAACCCGCAACTCGAAATAATACCCACACGACCATAAAATAGAATGAACTCGAAATATTAAAACGTGGACAATTAAATATCCAAATACGACGGGCCGACGACCGGGGCTTCCCGTATCCGTTGAGAGTGGAGGACCATAAAAGTATGCCACTCATACAACGTTAATCGTATGACACTTCACGACACACAAGCCCAAGTGTCCCTATGACTCCCTCCAAGCTACACCAAAGAGTCAACTGACCTTAGCGATATATTAACTAAAATACCGCTCCAAGGCCCGGCCTAAAGGGAATACAACCAAGGCATTGCCCCACCCGGTGGAGGTCCAAAACGCCCATCCAATGGCTACTCCACGCCATGATAGCACCACTCGGACTCAGTTCTCTTAGTGTACTCCTTGAACGGACAAGGTCATAAAACATGTGTCCCGGAGTCCAACCCCGTACCACCCAAATGACCATGAAACAAGACTGACTCATGTGCCTATGGATCCAATGCAACACAGTTTAAAATTACCCGACTATACCTGAGTGACAACAGCACTCGAGCCTGTAATTATAAATATGCAATAAAATGCAATAAGATGTAAACCATGAAATGGGACTCTACATCGAGCCATTAAACCCAGACAAATATCCTCAAACCCCTTTTTAAGCCAATACCGAGGTAGGATTCTCAAAATCCATTTGACCAACAATTACCGGTTCCCCAAATAATGAAATGTCTTTAAACAACGTTTATGAGGACAAACATCTCAAAGACGAGATTAACCCAAAACTCCATACGAGATGGGACTAATGATTTTCCAAAGGGTTTATGAATGCAAATACACCAAAATGCATATAACATGAAATAGACTCCATTTGTACAAAATCATCAAATATGCATGAATCATGAAATAGATCTTACTTGTACAAAGTCACCAAGAATACGTAAATCATGCTATTTAGTTGCTAAAATGTTTAAATCCAATATAAGCATTTTAAGAGGTTAACACAACCCAAGTTTACCAAATATGAAAACTTATCAAAATACTCACACTTTGACGAAAAACCAAGTAAATCATATTTTACTTCGAAATACCCAAAACTTATCAGCAGTTAACCATTTCATGTAAAAACACTTTAAAATAAACATTTTGGCATGTACACCATTTTCACAAATCAACTTGAACTCACCTTGCTAGATTTAGACTAAATCTAGATTTTACCCACATAGAGCTTTCCTTGAAGAACTTGATTCTTCAAACCAGATCTTCCAAAAACCTAGAGCCACAAGGTTCCAACCATAAATATACATAAAAAAGCACAAATAATCGATCCCCAACCTTATACATGAATACCTCAACTGATACCGAAACCCTAACTTCCATAAATGAAAAAATAGAAGATTACCTTAACCCAAGCTTGAATCCACCAATAAAAACACCTCTAGTTCACCAAAATGGTTACAAACCTCCAATCTATGAAAGGGAGAACAAAGGGTGGATGAAACCCTAGAAAACTTTGGTGAAGAAGATGAATAGTGAGAGATGAGAAGCTTACCACCAAAAATACTCTAGTATACTCCAATATACTTCCAATATCTTTATAGATCCTTGAAGATCTCTCAAAAAAGAAACCGTAGCAACTTGAATCACCAAAATCGGAGTTGTGGAGCAAAAGTTATGAAGAAATGAAGTTTTGGGTGAAATGAGGCTGAAATTCGATTTTAACCCGAGCTGAAGCTTCTGATGTTGCGCACGACCCGTGCGTATTTTGTGAAGGATGGCGCACGACCCGTGCGCCCTTCAGCCCACGAAGAATTTGGCCAAATACTGTTTTGGTCGTAACTTCTTCGTTATAGCTCTGTTTTTACTCCGGAAAGGACCGTTGGACACGTAATTGAATCCTTCATCCATCTAGACTATAAAATCTAGAATTCAAGTCCAAAATCCAATATCTTATTTTTCCTTAATATAACGGTTTCTGTGTTAACTTGAATTGATACCATTCGAAAATCGGGGTGTTACACATTCATACCAGTAGAACATGACTTTCGATCTGACTCTATAGAAAAATTTGGACTCGATCACTCCCAGACAAATTGACCTTAGGGGACCAGATGACGAGCATCCCATGGAACTTACTTTCCCAAACCAGAAAGGTCACAGGTACAAACTTTTAAACTTAGATATTTCTGTATTTTATATATGTAAATTTTCATCTCAATCACTCAGTTTTACATCTAAGTGCTTAGCCCATATTTTCATTACAAACCATAATTCTGATTTTTTAGGATTTCTAAGCATTGTAAACTATAAATATTCCGAATCACATAACTTTAAAGCAATTTCAAAAGATTCAAACATGTTGCTGACCTTTCGATTTTTGTAAGACTTGAAAGTTGAACATATAAAACTTCGATATAAACAAAGCAACTTGAAAATTTATCTTAGACACACATTTTATTCAAAATAAAGAAAAAAATGTAAAACTTTTACTTTATAGAATAAAATTTGTAAAGATTTCAACTTTTAAATTCAACATGCCGAGTTTGAAAAAAACATTTTTCATTTAAGACTATTGTAGAAAATTCGGCAAATTGATATTTAGTCGGAACAAAATAAAATTCAATAATACCTTCTTCCACATAATGTATAATGAATTGTCGTCTCATATCAAAGTTTTTTGGATCTGGTCGAACTTGCTCAGATTCTTGAAAAAATTTGAGATAACTGGAACAACATCACAGTTAGATATAAATGCAGCGGAATAAAGTAGATGCACTCACAATTTCTCATTTGTCAAGAAGCTAAATGAATTGAAGAATGAGTCCTAAACTGATATGCTTAGAAGTCGAGGTCCATTGATGTACGGGTTCTGAGCTGATTTACTCAGAAGCCATTGTTCTCTTACTCCCCCTTGACATTAGGTGCCTGCAACTGAG
Organism: Arctium minus; assembly: GCA_954870635.1. Taxonomy (NCBI): domain Eukaryota; kingdom Viridiplantae; phylum Streptophyta; class Magnoliopsida; order Asterales; family Asteraceae; genus Arctium; species Arctium minus. Next base: position 101,263,554 of record OX941081.1, on the reverse strand, counting down.
AATCAATCTTTGGTTTTGGTACCCACTTGTATTTGGGTCCATGTTTGTTAGTTGCAGTTCTTATGGGAGTAAATTTGTTAGATTTAACATAGAAAGCACGAAAAAAATAATCAGATGAATGAACAGAATCATCAGTAGAGGGACGAAGCATAATCATCTGAACTAGAACCAGAGGAAGAATATGAGACATCTTTTGCAATTCGAATCATTTGCTTTATTGAGTATTTTGAAATTTTATTACAAACATAAAATGAATCACTTTTATAGATTTTTTTCTACATATCTATCCTCATCAGTCGCAGATTCATCAGATGTCCGCTTGACCCTCCATATCTGCCTTGTTGGAGTCCTCAAAGTCCTATCTGAAATATTTGAATCACAAGAATTAGAACTATCAGAAATGACTTTAACTTGCTTCTTTGACGTCTTTGACCTTCTTCTTTTATGCTTTGGTTTATAATAATCATCATTTAACGTAAAAGATTCATCAAGAATTTTCGATTTAAGATTTGAGTCTGAAGAAACAATATTACCTAAGAAACCCAATTCATCAGACAATAATCCTGAACTTGCCTCAGAGTCAGAGAAATTTTGAGAAAAATTTTCAGATTTTAGAACTGTCTTTTTGTTTTCTTTAAAATCAGAAGAAAGACCAGAAACATAATTTGTAAGTAAATCTTGTTTTTGAAAAATTAATTTTTCTTCAAGACTTGTCGTCATGAAAGAAAGAATAACATCTGATTCAAATTTTCTTTGAATATTTTGTTCTTCCATTTTATCTTCAACGTCAATGATTTTGCTTTCTAACACTAATGGAGAAATATATCTCTTAGAAACATAAGAAACAGGAGATATATTTTCTTTATTAGTGTTAGTAGCAGAGATATCAAAATAATCATCAGATGATGAAGATTTAATAGGAGAAATGTCATCTAAACTGTCTCTGTTCTTCTTTGATTTATCGGGAAAATATTTGGCATTTTCGCGCGTGTAAACAAAAGAAATTTCCTTTTTCTTGTTGTTCATTCTTTTCTCATTTTTGATATCTAAAACTTGCTTTTCATTCATCCAATCAATTTTAAATTGAGGAGCATATTTAGTAAGACTTAGATAATCGAATTTATATAAAGTGGGGGATTTTTCTATAGCATTGTTTAAACAATGAGGATTTTCAAAACCAGGTCCCCATTTTTCTTTGATAGACTCATAACTCCGTGGTTTGTTCAAATAAATTGTTTGTTCAGTCTGATTCCTTCGATATAATTTTTCTTCCAACTCATTTATTTTATCTGAAAAATTATCTTTTAATTTGGTCATTTCCGTCAAAGAATCAAGATAAGTTTTATTTGAAATTTCCAAATCATCCAATTTCTTTTGAAAGATTTCTTTTGTATGAATCAAAATAGTTTTTTCATCTTTCAAAGAAATTTGCAATTTGTCAATCAAATTTGACTTTTCTATGTTTAAATGCTTTTCAGATAATAACTTTGAGCGTAAATCATGTAAAGCAGTTATAATGATATTCATCTGTGAGGATATAAATTTGAAATCGAATTCAGAAGGTACCTCAGATTCATCAGTTGAATCTTCATCATCATCATCATCAATCTGGTCATCTCCTATGAAGCACATATGAGCAGTTTCCACATTGTCAAGTGATCTAGCCAGAATTCTTCTTTGACTAACAGAGCGGTTCCACTCTCTCTCTCTCTCTCTTTTCGGCTAGTTCCAATTTCTTTCTGTAATATCCCGAATCCCGAACCACCTTTGCTCAACACTCCTATGAAATATGACCCGATTTTCCACAGTTAAAACATGTTGCAGGTTTCTTAGCCTCAGGCACTTGGACATTCACGTTCTTCTTAGACCCTGAAGTGAAGCGAAGGTTGTTGGAACCCGAACGAGGTTGGAATTTCTTGTTATAGTGTTGAGAAAGAAGAATCATCGCTTTCTGTAGAGCTTCTCCATCGTCATCAGTTGCACCGTCATAAGCATTCTCAGTAAAAGTTTGTTCAACCAATTTGCTCGTGAGAAGTGCAACCGGATCCACTGTGTTCTTGTTTTTCTTGTCAAGCTTGGATTTCTTCTCCTTGACTATATTCTCATCTATCATCAAAATCTCATAAAGCTCTTGGATTTGCATTGTAGAAACCCGGACATCATTCGTCAAACGGTGACATGATTTGTTCCATTCCGGTTAAAGAGCATTGAGAAACTTCAGATTAGTTTCTAATTCAGTCTTTTCCACTTTTATCTTTTGCAGATCATTCAGCACATTGCAAAACCTATCAAAGATAACCTTTAGAGACTCATCGTCCTTTGCCTTAAATTCCTCAAAATTATTCATGAAACGTGTCTGGCAGATTTGTGTAGCAACTGCTGACCCAAGCATGATCTTTTCTAACTGGGTCAACATCATCTTCGGATCATGCTTGAAACAATAACTTTGATTGTAAATGGAGTTAGGCAATGCTAGCATCAGATTGGACTTAGCTTCTCGATCGTCTTTTTCTCGTTTAACCTCTTTGACAGTCAAGGGAATATCATTCTTAGGTTTGACGAATGGTCCTTCAGTAAATGACTTCATCATATTCTCTCCGTTAGCTTGACGCTCGATGAAGTTAATGAACCGATCTTGCCATTGGGTGAACTCATTTTCATTGATTAACACAGGTGGACGAGTATCTGTTCCCAATGACATCATAATGTCGTTCTTGTAAAATTGAGCTTGAAAATAAAACTTTGACATATCCATCTTGTCAGGAAATCTGAGAAAAATGCCAAGTCTTGATGCAGAAAGAATCTGGCACAAACAGAAGATTTGCGCTTACAGTGGATGGCGCAAACTTGCTTTTGAGCGAGTAGTAGATGGAACAAGAATTGTTTACTGTGAAGCGTTGGTGGCGCAAACTTATCTTTGCGTAAGATGTAGGTGACGCAAAAGTAACGTGTAGAAGACTGAGATGGTGCAAATATGTTTTGCGCGAGAAGTCTGTAGCGCAAACTTTACTTTGCGTGATATGAGGATAGCGCAAACTTAAACTTTGCGTGAAGAACAATTACTGGCTCAAACTTGCTTTGCGTGAAGCTTTGATGACGCAAATGAGTTTTGCGTGAGACGAAGGTAACGCAAAGTTTACTTTGCGCGAGATGAATGTAGTGCAAAAGTAACTTCGCGCGATACACTGATGGCGAAAACCTGAACTTTACTTGGTGGAAACTTGATGAACAGAATTCGCCCAAAACTTTGAATAACTCGCGAAAACTTCTTGACGAACTCACGCAAACTTTGAGATAAACTGGCGCAAAGCTTGAAGAACTGGCGCAAACCTTGAACCTGGCGCAAAACGCAGAAAATCAAGAAACAACTTCTAAATTCGATTACAGATACGAAATAGATGACATTTTTACACACAAAATCGTTCAAAAACAGTCTTCTAAACACTTTGAATCAATCAATTCGATCAAAAACCGCAAAATCGTGAAATCTTTAAACAAACAGTGCGTTCAATGAACTTTTTCAGAAACTTGAAAATTCTCAAAATTGATGTTCAAAAACTGATTTTCTTGCAAAATGATGTGAATCAAAAATGTTCTACTATTAAAATTGGATCCAACGAATCAAAATACAAGATAATTCGATCAGAAAACAGTCCGAATTTGATGAAAAATTAAAAAATGATCAAATTTCCGGATTCAAACACAAATTCAGAATTAAATTTCGTTTCTCTCAATTCTCTCATATTCAGATTAGGCTCTGATACCAATTGATAATCCAAGATCGTTCTAAATCCTAGAGAGAGAAAGTAGTGAGAGAGAGTTGAGACGTGAAATCAGAAATTGTATTCAATATGCGTTTCCAAAGTTACAAGGAACAAAGGCCACCAGGGACTTAAATACCCTTGGCCAATAACAGATATACAAGCACTCTAAACACATTATAAGACCAAGCCTATAAATACAATGATTACTATAAAATCTGACTTAACAGTAATGGATACACATAGGAAAGGAGCTTTTTGATGTTCACTCCCCTAGGGCTTCCATCCAATCATCGAAACACCACAGAGGAAATTTCTATGAATGTTATGACAAGAAAACAAGTTCATTATGTGTTCGTGCTAGTGTAGAAAGAATTAAGCACTTGATGATTGCTTATATAAGGCTCAACATTGTGTAAACCACTGAGACAACAGTTGATAAACACAGACTCAATGTGCATGATTGAAGTGCGAAGGTGGGGCAGACTTCCTTCTTTTTCAATATCCAAATGAAAATAAGATAGATTATGTGTTGCGTCCCCTTAAAAATATGAAACATTTTCTTTTTAAGAAGAAAATGAGTAGCTGGTGGGGTTTAAGCAAGAGTTGGCATGGGCTATTTGCCTGTTTCAATAATATTCACCAAGAATTGTGAAACATTAGTAATGTGGCTGCTCGGTTCAGAAAGTAGTTGGTGTAAAGTTTGATATTCTTTTACTCTGTTCTCTCACCCTCTTTATTTTAATCATTAAGCTCACATCTAACCAAACTCTCATTTCCATTTTACCTCAACGCACAACCCACACTCATTTCGTTTCGACTCCTCACACTCAATCACTATGGAGTAACTTCTTGGGTAGGAAACACTGGTAATCATGAATCCATAGAAGTTCATTTAAGTCCTAGCACAAAGAACCCATGTTATCCTATAAAACATAATGTTGCTCATAATGGTTTAACTTGAACAGTTAAAGTGCAAATACAAGTCAGATGTTTTTATGCTCAGAATAAAATCATGAAGATGTGAGCATTTTCTTTTAAACATTGAAGATATTTCAAACAAGTAAATTGAATGAATAAACATGAATGCAAGAGACTTGTTTGAAAATCTGACATTGTATGAAAATTATCAGAAATGATATGATATAACAATCAAGGCTTATGGTCAATAATAATGGATGTGTGTCTATACGAACCAAGATATAGACAAGTCTTGAAATGAACGATTCGAAATGAAATTACGCTCAAAATTCTTTAAAATACAAGCGGTGTGTCTTACCATCGAAAAATATGTTTCAAATTTGAGACATGCTAAGAACATATTGAATAGAAATTCAAACCGATGTGTGTGAATACTTGAAAGTATATACAAAAGACAATACGCAAGTATTTATCTTTGGAAACACACAGTTTGTAATTATGTAAGCACAAGTAAATCTTGAAAACATTTAAAATCACACTTCCAATTCATGAAATCTGTTTAAGAATCGGGAAGTGGTTTGAACATTTAAGAAAATGTTTTCTATAATTGAAAGTTGTCCTTCTTTCAACCATATATGAGATTAAGATAAGAATTTTAACCTTTATCATGCAGTCTTAAATCTCATGAAGTCAGTTGAAGTCATAAAGATATGATTTTGATAGCTTCTCTCTTTCTGCATAAGTCTCAAAGTCATGTCAAAGCATCTTTATTCACAAATTTATTCAAAACTAAAAGACATAAAGTAGGAAAACGATTATAGTACGAGTTCTGATTAGAAGTAATCAAAAGTCATCACCTTTACTCCCCCTAAAATTATGCATCAGAAAAATTATCTGTGTAAAAGATATGTATTAACTCCCCCTCAAATGTAGAACATCATTTCTGTCGGATACAAAAAAAATTTCAAACAAATATATATATACTCCCCCTTGAATATTGATTTCCTCATATATGTATGTAGGAGTACATTATCATTCAGCTCAGGAGTAAAATCTTTTGATCATTGAAGTGCGGGTCTTCAACTGTTGTATTAAAGAGCCATCAGTTCTTTCACTCAACCTTGACTTGACATTCCTGTAACACAGATTCATCCTTTTTCTTTGGCATCCATTTGCATTTGGATCCAACTGTGTTAGCACTTGATTTTGGCACCCATTTAAACTTGGGTCCGCTTTTCTTTTGAAAATAATATGAGAAATTAGAACGATGAGAATATACAAAATATGAGCCAAACCAATCATCAGAATAATTTCGAGAATCATAATCATTTCTATCATAATTGGAAAACTTTCTAGTAGACAAAGATATTTGGAATAATTGTTGTCTTGAATATTTTTCTTGCAAGAATTTACAAGTTTTGTTTTAGAATTAGCAACATCCACAATTATATCATCTTTACTAGTAGTATTCTTATTACAATCAACACTAGAAAATGATTTATCCTTCTCATCTATCTTCTTCTTAGGTTGCCACTCAGACTTAACTCCATGTGTTTTCCTTCTCACATCTGAAAATTTTGAAACTTCAGAGTTAGACCGATGAGAATCAAATAAATGCTTCTGCTTTGACTTACCAGTGGTGATCTATTTCTGTGAATTCCCAGATTTCTTCTTCTTACCTTTGGCAACTTTGGTTTTCACAGGAACTGATTTATCAACTTTCGTTGATGTTTCACCTTTTTCATACACACTTGGTAATCCAAAAGAATTAACAACAAAACATGAATGATCAGGAAGTTTAGAATTAAAATCAAATTCAGCAATACATTCATCTAAATCACCATCAGAGTTTAAAAAATCAAACCCATCATTAAGTAAACTAGACATATCATCATAATTTGAAGCTTTAGAAGAATTAGAAAAATCAGAATTTTTCAACACAGTTAAAAACACATTTGTTCTAAATCCATCAAAATTTTTTCTTCTGTTAGACTATTCTCAAGTTCAGAATTTTTACTTTCTAATACGAGAGGAGGAATGTAAAGTTTACCTTCAATAGGGTTTGCCTCCAACTCTTTTGAGGAATAACTCTCAAAATAGTCATCTGAAAGAAATTTTGATTTATCAGAACTATAATTACTATTCAACTTCTCATAACGAAATGGAAGTTGAACTTTAGTTGTGTTCTTTCTTTTCTCATATTCTTTATCTTCATCTTCTTCGGATAGTTTAGTCCACTCAACATGAAGATCAGGGTATCTTGATGCTAGACTTAAAAATGTAAAATCATAAAGTCCAGGCACTTCAGATATACCCTTCTTAAGATAGTGTGGATTCTCATAACCGAGTCCCCAACACTCTTTGTTCTCTTTGGGTTTGTTTAGATGAATGGTTTGTTTAGTTTGACCCAATGAATATAATTTTCCTTCCAATGAATTCACTTTTTCAAGTAAAGATCTGTTTTCTTTTGAAAGTGAAGAATGCATTTTAGTAAGTTATTTTGAATCAAACTCACACAGTTTATATTTGGAAGTTGTTTCAGCTAACTCTTTAAGAATTAGAGTCTTTTCATTTGCACTGGTATCAATATTTTTATGTAAAGTCTCAATTAATACTTTATTCTCAGCAATATTCTCGCTAAGTTTCTGTATTGATTGGTTTTTGTCTTTATTGATACCTCTTTCACGCTTAACCTTTGACTCTAACTTTTGAAGTCTAATCATCATGACATTTATTTGACTTATAAAATCAGATTCAGTCATGTCACATACCTCATCAAGTTCTTCTTCAGCTGACTCAACTTCATCTTCAGCTTCATTCACCATCCTTCCCATTAAGCACAGGTGTGCTATCTCTTCCTTCTCTTCTGTCTCAACCTCTTCATCTGAGTGATCAAGCCAAAATTCATCCTCTGACATCAATGCTTTGCCAGCCTCTTGTTGCTTGGCTAGAAGCATCTTGTTCTTGTAATATCCAGAGTTTCGAACCTTTGGCTTGCTGCAGTTTTTAGCAAAATGCCCCAGTTTTCCATAGTTGTAGCATTTAGTTGGCTCTTGCAGCTTTGACTCTTCAGCTCTAACCTTTCTTTCCTCTGGTTTCTTCTCTTCCAACCTCTTTCATTCAATTTTCTGTTTGTGCTCATAGTTCTTAGACCTAGAAGAGTATCTTTGACTGTTTCAGCTAGGCTTTTTGTAAAACTTTTTCTGAAAAGCTTTTGTCAACATCAGCATGGTCTGCTTCAAACTTTCACAATCATCTGAATCAGAGTTATCTTCACTCTCTACCTTTTCTGATTCAGAAAGTATAACTTTCTTTTTCTTCTTAAGGCTCACACTCTTCTTTTTCACAACTAGAGCAACTGGATCAATAACTACCTCCTCAGCCTTTTTCTTTTCACCCATAATCTCATCAACTTCTTCTTCATTTTGTATAAGAGTTTCATAGACTTAATGGAGTGGTATTCCATTCAAGTCCTTCATCTGTTTCATCTGCCTGGTAAATCTCTTCCACTCAAGCTGCAAGATACTCAGGAACTTGACATTAAGCTCAATTTGTGACTTATTCACTTTGTTCTTGCTGAGTTCGTTCAATAAAGTCACAACCCGATCATAACTACCTCCAGTGATTCACCCTCCTTAGCCTTGAACTCTTCATAGTTATTGAGGCAGTTGGATATTTTGAGCTGGTTCCCAACTTTTGATCCAAGCATCATCTTCTCCAGTTGATCCCACATTTTCTTTCCGGTAGCATTGTAACTATCAATCTTAACATATATCTCGTTTGGTATTCCTTGAAGAATGAAAGACTTTGCCAATTTATTAGCTCTTGCTCTATCTTTCTCTTCATCAGTGAATTCATTAAATTTTAGTTGATATTCTATCTGCTCATTTCCAACAGTACGGGTCGTTGTTGGAATTGGCATAACTCCTTCCTCCAAAGATATCTTGATAAGTTCACCCAATGTATGTCTATCTATGAAGTCCATGAACCTATCTTTCCACTGCTCATACTCCCCCTTGAAGAGTACTAGTGGCTTTGTATCAGTTCTAATAGCGAGAGCTTCTCTAGCTGTCATCCTGTTTGATAAAAATATTCAATAAGAAACTTGAAATTGACCGTTAGTCCAAATGAAATCACAAAGAAATTTTTTTTGACTAAGTATTGAAACTCGCAAATCACTAAAGAAGCTTGAAACTCGCAGACGCTGAAACTTGCAAACCACTGTTCAAAAAGAACTTGCAGGCTTAAGCGTGCGTGTTTGTGAAACTCGCAAGCAAAGGGTTGCGTGTTTTGACAAACTCTCAGATCAGAAAGAATCGCTGAAACTCGCAGATAGCAGCGTGCGCTTTTCTTGAACAGGCAAATGCCTAGTTGCACGTTTGAACAAATTCGCAGATCGAAAGAACTCGCAGATTACTATTCCGAAGAAACTCGCAAACTTAGTCTTGCGCGTTTGGAGAACTCGCAAAGGTCTACTTGCGTGTTTTAACAAACTCGCAAGCTAAACTCGTAAGATGAAACTCTCAATGGTTGTGTGTTTCAACACTTAGAAACTTTTTCCCAATTTTCAAACTTGCAAGTGTTCAAACTCGCAGATTGAAGGCCAAACTCCCAGGATTGGATCTGCGCATTTCTAGAACTCGCAAACAACACTTTGCGCGTTTTCGTCCAAAAATCAATATTCTCCAGCTTGCGCGTTCTTCCGATGAACCTTGCGCGTTTCGTAGATCTTGCGCGTTCTTGAATTTACTAGCGTGTTCTTCACCTAATCGTTCAAAATCAACTAACTCTTGATTTCTGATTACGAAACTTGCACAATTTCTTCACCTAAACATCTAAGAACTAATTCTAGCAATGAATTTCGATCTAAAACTCATACTGATACAAATCAATTCAAATACAGTGCGTATAAAAACTCGTGAACTCAAACTTCTAAATTTCATAAATTACGAACGATTATAGTGCAATTGACAAATCAAATCATACAGACTCAATCTAAAACATAAATCGATCACAAAACAATCAATTACACCACAAAAAAACAAACTCAATTTCATAATTGAATCTGAACTCTAATGAAACAGTGTCGACTTTCTATATTTTCCTGATTTCGATCTGGATTTGCTCTGATACCAATTGTGTGTCCCTGAAATCAAGATTCTAATTGCAACACAAATCAAACAAACAAGATTAGCAATTACCTGTTTCATTCAAATCTCAAATCAAAGTATTTACAACTTTCTCTCTCTACAATTCTCTCTAAAAACTGAACTCAAACTCTAGCCATCTATCTATTATACAGCAAATAAGAGTATTTATACCTACTACTAAAAACAAGGAAACAAACAAATACTACATGTTGACTTTGACTTTTATTACAAAATGACTTTGAATTTCCATGAGAGTTGACTTTCCCAGCTTTGACTTCTTGTACTTTGACCTTCAGTATTCTTGATCTTGTATCTAACAGATTTATGCTCTAACACATATTCCTTGTGTGTACGTGCTAGTGTCGAATGATTGAAGCTACTCAAGCTTTACCAGGCTCAAATTGGGTAAATTGTTGAGACATCAACAGATCTTACACGGACTCAATGTGCATGAAAGAGGTGCGAAGGTGGGGCAACTTTCCTTCTTTTTCAATATCTAAATCTTCCGAGTGAAGACTAGATAGCAGATATGCTGCGTCCCCAAACAAAATGAAACATTTATTTATTAAGAAAGAAACGAGTGGCTAGTGAGGTTAATGCAAGAGTTGGCATGGGCTCACTGCCTTTTTCAATGATGGTCACCAAAGAATGTGAACCAATCGGTAGATGTGGTTGCCCGACTCAGAAAGTGGTTGGTGCAGAGTTTTCATATTCTTTTAACTCTGTTCTCACACTCTCTTTCTTTTTATCAATATGCTCACTTCTAACCAAACTCTCATTTACATTTTACCTCAGCTCAATGAGAAAAACTCAATCGGATAAGTTATCTCCCCCACTCTTTGATTTATGACCCCTCAATCACTCGAGGATAACTTCCTGGGTAGGAAACACTGGCTAACGTGAATCTATGGAAGTTTTGTTTATGTTCTCACACAAATCTCATGTAAGTCCTAAAAAGAATAGTTGCTCAACAGTTTAACATGAACAATTAAGCACAAAATATGATAACATTGTCAAAATGTATGCTCATTTAAAAATATGATTGAAATTTGAGCATTTGAACTTTGAAGATTTCTCAAAACAAGGATATTGAATGAATGAAATGAAGTCAAGAGAATTGTTTTGAGAATCTGACAATGTATCAATCAGATTAAATGAAATGGTTAGAGTATCAAAGAAATTGATAGTTTGTTTATATGAACAAATATAAACAATTTTGCAATGAAAGCACAAAATTTGAAAATGATGATTGATGCTCAACAACATTTGAAAACAAACGGGAGTATTACCATCGAAAAATTGGTTCGTTTAGAGATATGGTAATAACAATTTCAAATGAAGTACTGAACCGGTGTGTATAAATACTTTACAGTATATAGACAAGATAATACGCAAGTATTGATCTTTGGAAACACACAGTCAGTTAAACATTAAGCTCAATTATGAAAAACGTTTAAAATCACACTTCTAAATTCATGAAATCTTTTTGAGAACAAGAAGTGGTTTGAACATTTAAGAAACCGTTTTTCATGTTCGAAAGTTATTCTTCTTTCAAACAATCAGAGATATAGATCAGACGATACTTACAATTTAAGCTCCCCCTCAAATCATGATAGAATGATTTAGGTCAGATAAGCTCCCCCAGGATATTTACAAAATATCCATGTCTGAACATTGAAGAATGGGTCCTGATCTGTCATGGGATCAGAAGCCACAGTCTTGACATTTAAGTCCGGGTTTTGAACTTTATGTTTAAAAGCCATTGTTCTTTAAACTTTGAAGAACGAGTCCTAGACTGTTTTGTCTAGAAGTCATAACTCTTTGACTTGAAGGTCCAGGCTTTGAACTGTTTTGTTCTTTAACTTTGAAGTCCGAGTCCTGAGTTGATTTACTCAGAAGTCATACATCATGCTCCCCCTTAAACTTTGGGTGTCTGCAACACAGTTTTAGCTTTTGGTACCCACTGGTATTTGGGTCCTGATGTGTTAGTTGCAGTTCGTGTGGGATTTACATAGTAAGAACCATACCAGTAATTGACAAAATTCTTACTTACAAAGTCATGTGCTCCACAGTAAGAACAACATATTTTCTTCTGAGCAATCCTGATATGATGATTAGTAGAGTAAAACGTATCAGAATTACCAAAAGAATTACCTTTATGTACTCTGTTCTTCTTGGCTTTGGTTGTGGACGCATAAGCTTTGTCTTTCTTCTTCTCTTCATCTGAAGAACTCTTCACTCTCCAGACCATCTGATTTTTCTTAGATTCCTTTCCAAGAGATTTTACATAAAAATTTGCTGAACCATCAATAGATTTATCATAAAATAGATTAGATGGTATGATCTGACTTGATTTGACAGTGTTTGGTTTGACATTTTTCTTTTTGAAAACATTTTTGTCATGAATAGAACTTGAAGCTGTTTTGAAAGAACAGACTGATTCTGTTGAATTATCAACAGGTGATTGATCAATCACATCAGCTGTAATCTTTTCTGACAAATTACTGTTTGCAGCTTCTAAGTGTTTTATCTTTTCAGATAAAATGTTTCTTTCAGAAGTAAGTGTGTCAAACTTTATTTTCAAATCAGATCTGGCCTTTTGTTCTTTTTGAACATCTGATAATAGAACAGTTATTTTGGATGTGATCTTTGATATTTCAGATTCAAAATTTAAACGTTCAAGCTCAAAATCTTTTTCCATGTTCTTGTTCTTTTCTGAAATATCTTTGAAAATCCCAGTATTCCTCTTTTCAGCATTTTTCTTTTCTTGCTCAAAAGACTGCTTCTTTTCTTTGAAAATCTGTCTTTCTTTTTCAAGCAAGTCTTGTAAAGTAGAAATCTGTTTGGGAAGTTCAGTTATTTTGTTTTCAAGAACTTGTCTTTCTTTCGCAAAAGTGTGTCTTTCAGTTATTATTATCTTTTCAAATTCTGACACTTGCTTAGAAAGTTTTGAACATCTCAGCTCCAAATCCTTTTTCTCTTGGAGAGTTTTCTTGGAAACTTCAGATGACTGTTGAGTAGAAGATGTCTTCAAATTTGATTTTTCTTTATCTGCTTAGATGATTTTCTTCAGTTCAGCATTCTGTATCTCCAAGGCAGATATTTTGTCTTCGAAAGCCTTAAACTTGAGTTGAAGCGTAACTGATTCATCTTTCAGCTCTGATGATTTCTGTTCAGTCATCTTCAGTTGGCTTTGAAGATTCATAATTATGGACTCTTTCAACTTGATTACTTTCTCAAGAGACTGAATGGTATTATCTTTCATTTCCATCATTTTCTCTCTATCTTTAATCTCTTTCTCTCTTGCGCTGATAATACCTGCAAAATCAGATTTATCATTATGAGTACATTTTGCACAAACAGGAATTTTATCAGAGTTTGTCAATTTAGAATTCGAAACAGATTTATTTAAAGTTGGAGATATTTCATTTCCATCCACTATGATATGTGGAATTAAAATGATAGGCTCCAAATCTTTGTTGTTGATCATCCTCTTTCTCTCTGTAGTAGACATCTTGAATGATTAGCTTGATAAGAATGATCGTTCCCAAACTATTCAGAAAATTTTGACTGAAAGTCAAAAACAGATCACCACTTGAAAAATAATTTTTCAGAAAAAAAATTCAACTCTGAAACTTCCAAATCACTAAAACTCGCAGAGCATATGAAATGATACTTGCAGATGCTTGTATGCGTGTTTTGTAAAAATCGCAACTAACTTGAATTAGAACTCGTAAGCTTCTTGAACTAAAATTCGTAGATCAAGTGAATAGCGACACAAGAAAGTTTTGTGCTACAGGTGGGTGGCGCAAAAAGAAGTTTTGAGTTACAAGTGAGTGGCGCAAATTAGATGATGTTGGCACAAATCAGACTAAACGCGCAGATCATGTAAATTAGAAACGCGCAGATCAAATTTGCTATGAAACACCAAACTCGCAGATTGAAGGAACTACAACATTAGAACGCGCAGATAGAGATTTGCGGGTTTGCAGAACTCGCAGATGCTTGTCTGCGTGTTTTGTAAAAGCTTGCAGATCAATGTGAACAATTGAAACTCGCAAACTGCATTAGAAATTCGACCCTGTGCTTTACGTGTTCTGTACAACTCGCAGATCAAATGAACAACTTTAAACCAATGGTTTGCGTGTTCTTCATGAAACTTGCGTGTTCTTGCATGTTTTCACAGATCGATTCAGATCACTTCAAATCTGCAAATTGATTTTTGACATTACATCAATACAATTTAAATTCAATTATAAACATGTTTTTATCAACAAATTTATCTATAAACAACAAATCACAATGCAATTAATCGAATTACAGACCCTGTGATCGTGTTCTTGAAAATATGATGAAATCCAAAATTACAATACAATTAGTGATTAATTCGTGTTTGTGTGTGAATACAAAATGTATACAAACACAAATAAATTACAGTGATTACAAGAAAACACTCTAATTTCAACATATCACTAAAAATCTCGATCAAACAATGATTTTTCAAGATACGACTGTTTTCTTGATTTTTCAAGAATTTGAATCAAATTTTGGTGATGAAATCTTTCTGAATATGAATGGTCTCGCTCTGATACCAATTGAAATTGTAAATCCTTTATCAATTCAAGCAATCTCAATCAAGATTCAAGATGTAACAGTATTAAGATCTAGAGAGAGAATAGAGAGAGAAAGTAAATCTGATATATCACACGTATTGATATTACAATGTAAACTCCTACTTCTACAAACTATTACAAATCACCTACGGTATTTATACCACAAAGCTATACAAGATAAAACTCACAAGTCTAAACAAAAAATTGACATTACAAACTTTGACTTAGACATTGTTGACTTTACATGCTTGACTTTTCCTATTAAATCTTGGATAAAATTAATACACTAACAGTCTATATGTTGTTTCATATAGATAATATCCATTATTTTTTACCATAAACCAAAACAGCTATATCATTTCTTTCTGGTCATTTTCATACAATGTCAGATTTTCAATCAAGTCTCTTGCATTCATGTCTATTCATTCAATTTACTTGTTTGAAATATCTTCAATGTTTAAAATTCTCATATCTTCATGATTATATTCTGAGCATACAAACATCTGACTTGTATTTGAGCTTTAACTGTTCAAGTTAAACCACTTTGAGCAACGTATGCTTCATAGGAAAATATGGGTTCTTTGTGCTAGGATTGAAATGAACTTCTATGGATTCACGTTAACCAGTGATTCCTACCCAAGAAGTTAATCCATATTGATTTAGTGTGAGGAGTCAAAAATAAATGAGTGTGGATTGTGTGTTGATATAAAATGGAAAAGAGAGTTTGGTTAGATGTGAGCTTATTGATTAAAAGAAAGAGGGTGAGAGAACAGAGTAAAAGAATATCAAACTCTGCACCAACTACTTTATGAGTTGGGCAGCCACATTACTAATGTTTCACAATTCTTCGTGAACATTATTGAAATAGGCAAATAGCCCATGCCAACTCTTGAATAAACCCCACAAGCCACTCATTTTCTTCTTAACTAGAAAATGTTTCATATTTTTTTGGGGACGCGACACATACACTATCTGGTTTTTCATTTGGAAAATATGGATATTGAAAAAGAAGAAAGTCTGCCCCACCTTCGCACTTCAATCATGCACATTGAGTCTGTGTTTATCTACTGTTGTCTCAGTGGTTTACACAATGTTGAGCCTTTTATAAAAGAAATCATCATATGGTTATTCTTCCCAACACTTGAACGAGCACACAAGGAATTTGTTTTCTTGTCATAACGTTCATAGAAATTTTCTTTGTGGTGTTTCGATGATTGGATGGAAGCCCTGGGGGAGTGAACATAACAAAAACTCCTTTACAATGTGTATTTGTTACACACAGTGACTTCGTGTTACTGACAGACATATTAACTGATTCATTTGTTGATTCAGGTGTTACACTCATATTTTATCTGGATTTGAAAAGATTCGGATGAATATATTCGTTGGATCGGCAAATGTTCAGAGGCTCAGTTCAAACGATCAGTGGTCAGAATTGATAATGACATTTCTTGGAGAAAGTTTTGATGATATCGATGCTCAAATCATCAAAAAGGGGGAGATGGTATCAACAAATGTTAAAGATGGGAGAAAATGTTCAAGAATTGATTGTTTAAGAAAGATTGTTGTTCAAAGTTGAAAGAGGTTAAAGATTTCAGATTTGTTGAAGAAAATTTGCTAAAGCAATCAAAGTTATGTCTGAAAGAGGTTTGTTTACAACCTTTGGGAGAGAATGTTAATAATTCTTGTAGAACAGACTTTTGGAAGATTGTTGAAAGTTTTTGAAGGTACAGAGTTTATCAAAGAAAGGAAGAATGTCAATTTTTTATATGAATAGGGGGAGAATGTTGATTGATTGAGAAGATCATTTTTACTACAAAGAGGGAGATTGTATTGTTTGTAGAGAAAGGGGGAGAAAATTCAAATTGAGCTTAAAGAGAGAAGATCGCATTGCAAAATCTTATAGAAATGATCTTGATCCAAAGGGGAAGAATGTTAGAGCACATATTTGTTGGATTCAAGATCATAAAGATTGAAGATGAAAGTAAGGAAGTCAAAGCTCAAAGGTCAACTCTCAAGCATGAAAGTCAAAGTCTTTGTTAATAAAGTCAAAGTCAATGCTATTATTTTGTTTCTTGTATTTGTTTGTTAGTATAAATAGTTCTTTCCTTGTAATCTTTGGGAAACAATCTGTTAAGTCTAATTTTGTAGTAATCATTGTATTTATTTTCTAGCTTTTACTGCTTTTATTAGTGTAATCTGTTTTGTAAAGGCTAGGGGTATTTAAGTCCCCTTAGAGCCTTTGTTTTGTAACTTTTGGCATTCACTTTCAATACAACAGTTTGAACTTTGCGCTTGTTACTTTCTCTCTCTACTTTCTCTCTCTAAAGAATCAGTGATCTTAGACTCTCAATTGGTATCAGAGCAATCTGAATCTTGAGAGAATTGAGAGATTGTTTTTCTATATCTGAATTTGTGATTGAAATCGAAAATTTGATCGATTTTCTTGAATTTTCTCAAGAAAATCTTGTTTTCTTGATTTCTCATAAAATTTGGATCTGTTTGTGATTGATTTTGTGTGAATTTTATTTCTTCTGTTTCGTTTGTGATAATCGATTGTTTTTGATTCACAAAGTTTTCCTTAAAAAACATAATATGATTCTCAATTTGGTGTTTTAGTGTTTTTCTGGAAAAAACGACGTTCTCGTTCTGTTCATTGTCGATTTTTTAGTTTTTGTTGATTTTAATCGAATTTGTTTGATAAAATGTGTTAGAAAGTAGTTTTCGAAGTTCAGTGTATGATTTTCTTGGTTAAATTTCTTAGTTTGATTTGTTCATGCGAAAATATGTGTGTAGGTGAACTTTGCGTGTCATTCATGTGACTTTGCGTGTTATTCATAGGTTGCATGAAGTAGTAGTGTTTCTGAACTTTGCGTTTCATTCATGAGAGTTTGCGTTTCATTCATATATGTTTGCGTGTGATTCTTATGCTTTGTGCCTCATTCATGCATTCATATATCTTGTGATCTAACTCGAGTGTTAGTAAAATCTTCAGGTTTGCGGTTCTCATTGGAAACGCAAAGCCAAGTTTCTCGATTCTAGTCTGACACGCAAACCATCAATTTGCGTTTCTCTCTTCAAGTGAAAAGTCTTTGTGAATCAAACGCAAAGTATCCCATCCGCGAAGTTTATCACCCGCGAAGTCTACAAACGCAAAGCTCAGTTTGCGTTCCCTTCTACAAACGCAAAGCTCAGTTTGCGTTTCCTTCTACAAACGCAAAGATCAGTTTGCGTTCCCTTCTACAAACGCAAAGCTCAGTTTGCGTTCCCTTCTACAAACGCAAAGCTCAGTTTGCGTTCCCTTCTACAAACGCAAAGCTCAGTTTGCGTTCCCTTCAGCACACGCAAAGCTCACTTTGCGCTCATCATTACAAACGCAAACCTCTAGTTTGCGTGTCTCTCTTACTTAGACAATTTTGCTGAAGTTTCTGAGTTTTTCACAAGATGTCTCTACAAGCACAACTGTACAAAAATGACCTCATGATGTCTTTGGGGTCCGATACTCGTCCACCAGTTCTTATCAGTGAGAATGAATTCGAACAATGGCAGGATAGATTCATCAACTTTATTGAAAGGCAACAAAATGGGGAGAACATAATGAAATCACTGACTCAGGGTCCTATGGAAATTCCAAGGAAAGTGATCCCAGCTACTGCTACTACTCCAGTTACAACTGTTGAAAAAGCTTTAAGAGAGTATGAAGCTGAAGAGGTCTTAAGATATCAAGCAGACAGTCAGGCTAAGTCGAATCTGATCCTAGCTCTTCCCAACTCCATCTATAACAGAATCGACTGTTTCAAACATAACCCAATGCTGATGTGGACACAACTTGAGAAGATCATGCTTGGTACTGCAATGTCTACTCAATTAAGATAGACGAGGTACATGAACAACTTTGAAAAGTTCAAGGCCAAGGATGGGGAAAGTTTGAAAAATGTTTTTGATCGATTCTGGGTTGTTATCAATGATCTCTACAAGATTAAAGTTACCAAGACTAAGTTGGAGGCAAACTTGAAGTTTCTGAACGCTTTACAACCTGAGTGGAACAAGTCATACCATCGAATGAGGAATGATGTCAGAATCTCAACAATGCCAATTCAGGAGTTATATGAAATCTTGATGACAGATGAATCTTTGGTAATGGAGAAGAAGGAAAAAATGGATAAGAAGAACAAGCCTCTGTCAGTAGATCCCATTGCTCTTATAGCTAGCCAACTAGCTGAGCAAGCATTGACCGAATCAGCTTATGATGGCTCTACAGATGATGATGGCGAAGCACTTGAAAAGGCCATGATTCTTTTGACTCAGCATTACAAGAAACAGTTCAAGCACAGATCTGGGTCGAAAAACTTGCGGTTTACTTCTGGTTCTAAGAAGATAGAACCTGGTGCTTCTTCAAAGCCATTCACTCCAAAGTATGAACCGGCTAAGGTTGTTGACCAAAAGAAAGATGACAAAAAGATGATGAATTGTTTCAACTATGGGAAGCCAGGACATTTGGTTAAGGATTGCAGAGTCAAGGTGATTAAGGATGTTGCTTTTTACCGAAAGAAGTTGGCTTTAGCTGAAAAGAAAGAAAGTGGTACTATCCTATTGGCCGAAGAAGAATACTGGTTGGACCATTCAGACAACGAGGCAGAAAATGAGGAGACTGCGGCTATGTGCTTTATAGGTGATGACAATTCTGATGATGAGGAAGAGGATACCTCATCTGATGGTTCTGAGGTAATATCTGAATTTAACTATAATTTCTTCTTATCTCAAATGAATGTTTTTATCACTGATTTGCATGATATGCGCTCAAAGTTCGTTTCTGAAAAAGTTAAAAATCAAGAAAAGTCTGATTTAATTGATAAACTGCAAATTTCTTTAAAAGATGAAAATTCAATTTTAATTGATACAAAAGAGAAATTTCAAAAGCAGTTACTTGATCTAGAAAATTCAAATCAGACTTATTGTGATTCTTTGACTGAAATGACTTCTTCAAATCAAAATCTTTCTGAAAAGATAATTGTTTTAGAAAAGAAATTGTATAAAAGAGAACAGTCTGAACAAACGATTTACATGAATAAACCAAGGAGTGAAGAAGCCATAAAAGAAAAGTGGGGACTTGGTTTTGAAAACCCGCATTTTTTACATCATGCTAAAAATGAAGTTCCTACTTTATATGAATATGATTATTTTACTCTTGCAAGATATGCTCCTCAGTTTAAATTCTTTTGGACAACTGAGAAACAAATTTTGGAAGAAGAAAATGTGAAGAGGATGGAAATACCATTTGTTTATACTTCTGAAAATCCAAAGTATTTTCCTGATCAGTCTAAGAAAACCAGAAAATTTCAAAATATTTTAAATATCAATTCTTCCAATAAATCTTCATTATCAACAGATTTCGTTGATATATTTGCTAACACTGATAAGGAAAATGTATCTCCGGTATCTTATGATACTAAGAAATACATTCCTCCATTAGTGTTAGAAAGTAAGATTGTTGATCTTGAAGATAGATTGGAAGAACAAAATCTTCAAACTTGTTTACAAAACGATTTATTTCTTTTTATAATGAAAACAAGTTTTGAAGATAAAAGTTCTTCTGGTTTTTCAAAAGTTTCAAAGGAAAATGCTAAGGTTTTAAAAAATAATGGTCATTTGCGTTCCACATTGGAAACGCAAACTGAGAGTTTGCGCATGCAGTGGGAAGCGCAAAGCTCAGTTTGCGCCTCCCATGGGAAGCACAAACCTCCTCTTGTCTAGCGAAATTTTGAAAATCTTCACTCCGAGGCTAGTTCTTCAATGTCAAATGCTAAGACTGATTTCTTTAATAA
Source organism: Arctium minus (assembly GCA_954870635.1). Taxonomy (NCBI): domain Eukaryota; kingdom Viridiplantae; phylum Streptophyta; class Magnoliopsida; order Asterales; family Asteraceae; genus Arctium; species Arctium minus. The sequence goes on along the minus strand of OX941081.1, from coordinate 101,243,284 downwards.
AGTTTTTCTTCTGATCCAATTATTGATAATTCTTTACTGCTAAATGCTCAATTTTATAAAAAGAAACGTAAAAGAAGAAGATCAAAGAAGTCAAAGAAACATGATACTGTTTTATCTGAAAATTCTAATGTTTCTGATTTTTCTTCTTCAGATCGGACTGTGAGGAAGTCAACAAAGCAGATTTGGAGGATGAAACAGCAAAGATTAGAATATGAACTGTTAGGAGTAAATTGTGTAGACAATCTTTGTGATACTGATACATTTGCTTCTTGTAATAAAATCCCAAAATACTATTTTAAGCAAATGTTTGATATATCAAAGAATATCTCATATGCTTCTTCTAGTTCTGATTCTGATAATTGTGTTTTATCATCTATTGATAATTGCTTTCATTATTTCAAGAAAAATAAATCTGTGAGAAATAAGAGATATAAATCTAACAAGGGACCCATAAGCATATGGGTACCTAAAAAGGTGTAGTTTCTGTGTGTGCAGCTTAGTCAATTATGGTATCTGGACTCGGGATGTTCAAAACATATGACTGGCAACAAATCACTTCTGTCTAATTTTAAAGATAAATGTTGCGGTCGTGTAAAATTTGGTAATTGTGAGACTGCTCCGATTCTTGGTTATGGTGATCTAGTTCAAGGTAACATAACTGTAAAAAGAGTAAGCTACGTCGAGGGTCTAAGTCACAATCTGTTCAGCATCGGCCAATTCTGCGATAAAGACCTTGAAGTCAGCTTCAAATCCAAAAGAGTTGCTATGAAGAATGATAAAGGCAAGGATCTTCTGGTGGGAAAAAGACAATCAAATTTGTATACCATTGATCTTTCCAAGATCAAAATTCCTTCAGATATTTGCTTGCTCTCTAAAGCTTCAATTCAAGAAAGTTGGATTTGGCACAGACGTTTAGCTCATCTCAACTTCAAGTATATGGATCGCCTGGTCAAGAATGATTCTGTGAGAGGTCTTCCAGTTCTCCGGTTCTAGAAAGACCATCTTTGCCAGGATTGTGAGAAAGGAAAAATGAAGAAAGCTCCTCACAAGCCTAAACCTGAACACTGCACATCGGCTATTCTTGATCTTTTACATGTTGATTTGTGTGGTCCGATGAAGTCAAAAGACGAGACTCCTGAAGTACTCATCAACCTCATCAAGACAACTCAGACAAATAAGCAGAAGCAAGTGAAAGTGGTAAGATCTGACAATGGTACTGAGTTCAAAAACAGTACTCTTCAGGCATTCTATGAATCTCAAGGAATACAACAACAATTTTCTGCTGCTCGTACTCCGCAACAGAACGGCGTTGTTGAAAGAAAAAACAGAACGCTTGTTGAGTCTGCCAGGTCAATGCTCGCTTATTCAGGTCTACCTTTGTCTTACTGGGCTGAAGCAGTGTCAACTGCCTGTCATACACAGAACAGATCAATTCTGCATCGTCGCTTCAACAAAACACCGTATGAACTTATGAACGGGATCAAACCGAACATCAAGTATTTCAAGTCATTCGGGTGTAAATGCTACGTTCTGAATGACAGGGAGAATCTCAACAAGTTTAGTCCAAAGGCAGACGAGGGTGTATTCGTGGGTTATTCTTCAAACTCTGCAGCTTATAGAGTTTTTTTGATCTCTGCAAGAAAGGTCATAGAGAGTGTCAATGTAAAATTTGACAAAGCTGCTGATTTGGTTTCTAGTCACTCAGGATCAGAACCCGCTATCATTGGAAATTCAGTTTCTGAACAAATCAGTTCAGAACCTGTTCTTTCACCGGATAACCAGGATTCTCCTACTCCCTCTCCTATTCTTTCTGATCTTGATTTTCTGTTTGAAAATTTTTATGATGATGTGCCTAAATCTAACCATGTAAATGTTTCTAATGTTTTGAATCAGTAAACTGAGAGTTCATCTATTTCAAATTCCGCTGCATCTATCTCTGACAATGATGTTGCTCCAGTCCCTCCTAATCAACAAGAACCGGAACAACAAGAACCTGTTCAATCAGAAAATGTACAATCAGAACCTGTTCAAGAAGAACAACCTGTTCAAGAGGAATCAGTTCTGGAAGAAGTACAACATGATGTTATTCAACAAACTGTTCCCGAATCTGATTCAGAGATTGTTGAGATACCTCCTCCTTAAGTGGAAACTTTTTCTATCTCTTCATCTGATGTAGAAGTTTCTGAACCTCCCTCTCTTCAATTAGAAGTGGTTCAAGATGTAATTGATCCTCTCCCTCATACAATAAAATGGACAAGATCTCATCCAATTCATCAAATTATTGGAAATCCTCAATCCAGTGTTTCTACACGCTCCAGGACGGCTACTTCCAACGAATGTCTCTTCACTTGCTTCCTAAGCAAGATTGAACCTACAAAAGTTTCTGAAGCGTTGGAGGACCCAGATTGGATCATTTCTATGCAAGAGGAGATCAATCAATTTGATGCACTCAAAGTGTGGAGACTTGTACCTAGGCCAAAAGGGAAAAGCATAATTGGTACAAAGTGGATATTCAAGAATAAAAATGATAAAGATGGTATTGTCGTGCAAAACAAAGCAAGGTTGGTAGCCAAAGGATATCGACAAAAAGAAGGTATTGACTACGATGAAACGTTTGCACCCGTTGCCAGATTGGAAGCTATCAGAATGTTTCTTGCCTTCGCTGCTTATCGAAACTTCACAGTATATCAAATGGACGTCAAGACGACATTTCTCAATGGCAAGCTGAAAGAAGAAGTATATGTATCTCAGCCAGAGGGATTTGTTGACAAAGATCGTCCAGATTATGTATATTTTCTCGATAAAGCATTGTATAGTTTGAAACAAGCTCCGCGGGCGTGGTATGACGAGTTGTCAGCTTTATTGTTCAAATCCGGATTCACCAAAGGGTCTATCGATACTACTCTTTTCATTTATAGAACTAATCTTGATATCTGCTTAGTACAAATATATGTAGATGATATTATTTTCGGTGCGACTAACAAATCTTTGTGTACTTAGTTTTCTGATCTTATGACCTCTAGATTTCAGATGAGCATGATGGGAAAAATCAACTTCTTCCTCGGCTTCAAGTGAAGCATCTTCCTGATGGTATTTTCATCAACCAGTCCAAGTATATATTTGACATTTTGAAGAAATTCAAAATGGACAAATCTACTTCAATCGGAACGCCAATGGCTCATGGTGCCAAACTCGAACTCGATCCAGATGGAAAAGTTGTGGATCAAAACACATACAGAGGGATAATCGGATCACTGATGTATCTAACTGCCAGTCGCCCGGACATAATGTTCTCCACGTGATTGTGTGCCCGATTTCAGGCTAAACCAAAAGAATCTCATCTTTTAGCAGTCAAACGCATTTTTAGATATATTAAAGGAACTCCTTATTTAGGATTATGGTATCCTAAAAGTTCTGACTATAATTTGATTGCTTAATGAGATGCAGATTTTGGTGGTAATCAATTGGACAGGAAGAGTACTTCTGGTCATCTTCAGTTTTTAGGTGACAGACTGATAAGTTGGGCGTCGAAAAAGCAAAACTGCGTTTCAATATCAACAGCCGAAGCTGAATACGTCGCTGCAGCTAGTTGCTGTGCTCAAGTGCTCTGGATGAAAACGCAACTTCAGGATTACGGGATGCTGTACAAGACAGTGCCAATTTATTGTGACAGCAAATCCGCAAGTGCTATATCAGTCAATCCAGTCCAGCACACCAAGACCAAGCACATAGACATGAGATATCATTTTATAAAGCATCGTGTGGAAGAAGGTACTATTGAATTATATTTTGTACCAACTGAATATCAACTTGCTGATATTTTTACAAAAGCCTTAGATGAAAAACATTTCAATTTTTTGCTTTCAAAATTAGGCATGTTGAATTTAAAAGTTTAAATCTTTACAAATTTTATTCTATAAAATAAAATTTTACAGATTTTCTTTCTTTTGAATAAAACGTATGTCTAGGATCATTTACAAGTTCTTTGTTAATATTAAAGTTTTATATGTTCAAATTTCAAGTCTTACAAAAGTTGAAAAGTCAGCAACATGTTTGTAGCTTTTAATACTGCTTTAAAGATATGTAAGTCTGAATTTTTATAGTTTACTTTGCTTAGACTACCTAAATGATCAGAATTATAGATCGGAATGAAAATATGGGCTAAACATTTAGATGTTGATCTGAGTGATTGAGATGAATAATAAATTCTTAAAAATACAGAAATCTCTGAGTTTAAAAGTTTGTACCTGTGACTTTTCTGGTTTGGGAAAGTAAGTTCCGTGGGATGCTCGTCATCTGGTCTCCTAAGGTCATTTGGTCTGGGAGTGATCGAACAGAAATCCTTCTATAGAATCAGATCGAAAGTCATGTTTTACTGGTATGAATGGGTTTAGAATATGTCGATGTAGCCTTTCTGATCCGGGAAAGTAAGTTCAAAGGGGTGCTTGACACCTAGTCCCCTAAGGCCAGCTGGTCTGGGAGCGGCTGACCCAAATCCTACGATAGGGTCAGATAGAAAGTTACGTTTACGACATGTTCTTTACTTAATTAACTTTCTGATTAAAAAGATATCAAAGTGCACCCGCTTAAAAGATGCCAAAGAGCACACTTATGTTAAGATGCCAATGTGCACACTGCTAAAAAGATGCCAATGAGCACACATCTCATGATACTTGGTGATATGTTTGAGTTGTGATAAACCTGTAAATTTGTGAAAGTCTTAATTTTTGATGACTTAGTGTTAGTACATGCAAAGTTTTCTATAATTATTTTAGAACTGCATTTTTCTTGAAGCTATTTGAAGTTCACATGCGAGCACACTGAATAGACAAATGGAAGTTTTTCAAACTGAACATGTCTTAACTTGATATGCAATTATACTTGTTCTTGCATCCGACAATATATGCTTGATTTCAACTGATTGATAAATCTGTGAAATTTTACTGAGTAGACTTTAATTTGTTTAGTGATTAAAATTTTATATGTTCAGTTGTTACAAAATTTATATTCAATATGATCATCTTTCATATTGATGTCTTTCTGTTTGAGTATATATGTTGGTTGTATATGGTCTGTGCATTTTTAAAGGGGGAGAGCTAATCTGAAAAAGTTATCTGAACTTTTCTGTGGTTGAGAGGGAGTAAGGAAGAAAATTATCTGTGCTGATAAGAAGTTAAACAGGTATGTTTCTCAGAATTTTTCTACACATTTGCTATACTAACAGTTATATTTTTGTGCATTTGTGTAGGGGGAGCAAAAGGATTTCAGGTATATTTTTACATTTTTTTTATTTTTTTTAGATTTAGTTTTATTTTTGTTTTTCTAGGATAAATAGTGTTTTAATTTTCATTTTCATTTTTCCCACTTTCCTTTTCTTTGCTATCTGACCTTTTCGGCTCCTCTTTCTCTCTATCGCTCTCTGGGTTCAATTCCAAATCTGATTTCTTTCAGATTTTGTTTCGAGAAATCAAGGTATGTTTTGATTCTAATAACTTCGATTATTGATGTTGTGTTCGTTTTGATTATGCTTATTATCGACTAGAATATTTTAGAATCTGATTTTCTTACTTCTCGGTATTTGTCAAAATCTAAGATTGCGATTTTGTGAAATTTTTTCGATTTACGTTTTGGGTTTTGCTTAGAACTGATTTTCGATCATCAGGTATGTTTCCTTTCACTTTAATTTCTTGTTTTCGTGCTTTATTTTTGTTTTTTTTTGTGTTTTTCGGCCTGTAATCGCGTTTCCTAGTTTTTTTTTAACAAGGATGTTAGACCCGCAAAGTCTACCTTGCGCGTCTAGTTAGAATATTTCCTACAAGTAGATCAGTTTGAATCTTTCCTTTCCTACAAACGAATGAGATTGATACTGGAGCTTCGTGAGCCGAACTCCAGACCAGGCATAATTACATATGACAGCTTTCCATCTGAAGAGGAAGTCTATGAAGGGATTCGGAATCTTGGATATGTGGGTACTTTGAACAAACCTACAGACTTTGACAAGTCTAATCTACCTCCAGTATGGTATGCACTGTTCTCAGTTCTCATCAGGTGCCTGACGTCGAAGCATTCTGGCACAGACAGTGCAAGTCTACTGTATCTTCGATTGTTCCATGCAGTCGTCTATGACTTGCATGTCGACTACACGTTTATATTTTGGACCGAACTCTCGGAGGTGGTACATGACAAGTTCACCAACAAGAAACGAAAGTTCATTCCGTTTGTCAGATTTATGAAGATCATTGTTCGAAGCATGCTCCATAGCAATCCAGCTATTCCTCGTAGGTTATCTTGGCCTCAGGTTCCAGACTCGGAAATGTCTTACATTCAGAACCAGAAGAAGACTTTCAACTATTCTATGACTATTCCATATGCTCTTATTGCCAACTACGCTGATGTTGCAAATGAGGATGTCATAGAATATTGTATGGAGAATGAGTTTGTGGAAGCCGTACAAGAAGAGCCTTCTCATGAAAATCAAGCTATTGAACAAGATGTTGAAGTTGAAGCAGTTGTTTCTGACAAAGAGCCTGAAGTTGAAAAAGAGGCTGAAGATGAGCAAGAAGTTGTTGTTATTGTTGAAACAGAAGTAGTTCAAGAGGATGTTGCTTCTCAACAAATTGAGATTGTTATTGCTGATATTGGTACTGCAACTACTGATGATATTGCTTTTGATTTTGAAGATGAGGATGAACTGCTGCTGATGCTATTCTTGCTAGTGATAAAGATGAGGATGAAAGTGATTCTGATGATGATGATAGTGATCATGCTGATCAACCACGTATTCAAGTATATGAAAGGAAGTCCAAGACACCGGAAGTGGTTGTCTTAACAGAAGTTCTCTCTGAAGATGAATCTGTTCCAGTTAATCCTTCAGTTTCACATCTTCAAGTAGATGAATTAGATACAACTTTTGATCAAGCCACAACATCGGTTCAAAGTCAAGCTCCAGCAACTACACTTACAGCTATTCAGCCTACAACATCAGCTGTAGAGCTTACTTCTGATCAAGCTCGGGCTTCTACTGACAAATTCTCTACGTTGAATGATGTTATTCGTCAGCTATCTGAAAGAATGGATGCAGAAAAGGAAGCTCAAATTCTGAAGTTGAAGACTTTCTTCAAAGGAAAGATGCCGGAGATTGATACTTAAGTGATTTCTCCAGAGATTCCATTCAGAAGACCAACTGGAGTGGTTCTTCATGAACCTCCTTCTGTTATGCCTACATCTACTTCTCTGGTTGTTTCTCTTCCATTTCCTTCATTGGTTTCTTTATCTGCGGGAATTTCTACATCTGCTCCTTTAAGATCTTCTCTTCACGATATTCCAGTTTCAGAGTTGACAGATCTGCTCTATGCTCGACTTCTCTCTATGTCGCCGCGTGAACATCAAAATCAAGATCTTATCTCTCTTTTACGAAACTTCCAACCTACGCCGCCTCCAGTTCCTTCGTCTGAATCTGACAGGATCACTGCTTTATCTGATGAGTTTCATGGCCTTAGAAGTTCGATCAAGTTTTGCTGATCTCAAATCATTTATGTCTCAAGCCTTCTCTAATTTATCTTCAAAACTTGATTCTCATGACCAAAGCTGCAGAACTGAGGCCGACCCGTCTCTTAAGCGCCGACATGACCAAGATGATCCTGATCATCAAGGCCATGAGGGGGAGATGGCAAAGAGACCAAGAGTTGAAGGATCTTCTGAAGCAAGAGAAGATATTCAAGAAGAAGAGACTGGTGATAGAGGAAAGATTGGAGAATCTGTTGAAGACTGCAACATTCAGGACTTGGTGAATATTATGATTGAGAATGTTGATATGTCTTCTTTGCATAATGAACTGAACATTTCTGAGAGCAATATATATGATAATATGCAAATTGTTGTTTACACGGATCGAGACGTTTCTGCAAGCGTTAATGAAGTTGAAGAATCTGAAGCTGCAAATGACATGAGGTCATTCTTTGCTAACTTCATCGAGATTAATTCTGATGATGATGAAGATGTCAGATTGGAAAAGATATGTCAAGTCAATGAAGAAGACTGTGAAGACATCATTATCATTTCAGATACAGAAGACGACTCAGTGTTCATGGATGCTAAAGACGAAGAAGAAGCAGATTTGCTATATAGTGATCTTTCTGCTCATGATGAGATTCCTGAATCAGTTAATGTCACATCTACTCCTGTTGATAGTTCAACTCAGACTGCCACTATTCCTTCAAGATCATTTGACGTTGGTCAGTCGTCAAGAGCAGAAGCTGATGTTCCACCTTCTGATCCTGTTATTCCTCCATCCATTCTAGAAGAAGGACCAGCTTTATCTAGACGTCAAAGACAAAGGATTTTGCAACGTAGATATTTGGCATCAAGGCAAAGATCAGCCTTCCTAGAAGGCACTCAAAGAAACATCTTTGTCTTTAGAAGAAGGGCAATTAATATCTATGCAATCCTTGGAGTAGAGAAAGAGTCAGAAGCCTATCAATATGAGTACTTGATGTTTATCAAGTGTCAGCGCAAAAGAAATAGTACCGTTTCTTCTCAGCACTTGATTGTTCGAGTCATCAGTGTCACAATCAACAAGTTTGTGAACATCTGGTATCCCGATTTTGAAGTTGAAAGAAGAGACTGCAAGCGGTATAAATTTTCAGAGGCAGACTTCTCTGATCTTTTAATAGACGATATTGAATTCTTATTTGATCACTTCAGGAATCTGTATCATAGAACACAGGATATTTCTCAAGCTTTGTTCATCATCAAAAGATTCATACGACGACAAATCAGATTCTTCCGAGTTTTTGATTTCCAGATGGTTGTAGAAAGTTTCCAATCGGTTGTTAATCTTCTCAAGCCCAACCGAAGCTTACCGAACTTAGAGTCTTATCCATTTTTCACTATTATTGAAGATCCATATGGAGTAGTGTACAAGAATGGGTCTAATGAAAAATGCTTTCTCTGGTTTGAAGAAATTGCTCACTTCTCTGATGGAACCTTAAAAGTGATCAAGCTTCAGTTAGAGCAACGTATGAAGGATGCTAAAAGAAGATATGTGGAAACAAGAACAATTGCATTTCATGTTGATAATGAAGAGATTCGACTTCTCCAAAAGACTTTAGATTCAATTCAAGAGATATTGAATCTCCGCTCAACTCTAAGACGACTGAAAGTTTTAGTTGGTTTGAATCGTCTTCGTCAAAGAGAAGAGCGTCATTAATTCTACAAAGTCGCCTGGTTGGTCTATGCTGTTTTTGAAGTTTGTTTTTTGAAGACCATGGCGCCAATGATTACTAAGGGGGAGATTGTTAAGTCTAATTTTGTAGTAATCATTGTATTTATTTTCTAGCTTTTACTGCTTTTATTAGTGTAATCTGTTTTGTAAAGACCAAGGGTATTTAAGTCCCCTTAGAGCCTTTGTTTTGTAACTTTTGGCATTCACTTTCAATACAACAGTTTGAACTTTGCGCTTGTTACTTTCTCTCTCTACTTTCTCTCTCTAAAGAATCAGTGATCTTGGACTCTCACAATCAATGAGTGAGACATATGGAGCAGATTAGAGAAGAAATATTTTGCATATCATTCTAGAGAGAGAGTGTGTATGTAGAGAGAGAAAGTTGAGATTGTAATCTTTGATTGTTGAATTAATGAAATGTGATTACGATTTGCTCATCTTGATTGTTTTGTACAATTAGAACTTGATCAAAATTGGGAATAACACTTTGGTACTCATTTTACATGAGTCCACAAATGTTAAAAATATCAAACTTTTGAAACAGAGTATTAATCAAAACATAAAACAGATAGAATCAACTCCCCCTCAATAACAAGTATAGAAATAGAAATATAACTATGCATCAAGGTTCAACATTCCAAGTTTACTGACTAAAAATGTAAATCTATTTTCATCAAGAGGTTTTGTAAACAAGTCAGCAACCTCAAAATCAGTCGAAACAAAATGCATTTCTATATTTCCTTTCTCAACATGATCTTTTATAAAATGATACCTGATGTCGATGTGCTTAGTTTTAGAAAGTTGTATCGGGTTAGATGTAATTGTTATGGCGCTCTTGGAGTCACAGTAGATGGGAACCTTTGTGAATGTATACCGGTAGTCCTTTAGTTGTGTCATCATCTACAGAACCTGTGAGCAACAACTAGCAGCTGCAACGTATTCTGCTTCAGCTATAGAAGTTGATACACAGTTCTGCTTCTTAGATGACCAGTTTACTAATTTGTCACCCAAGTACTGACATACTCTAGAGGTGGTATTCCGGTCTAATTTGTTGCCTGCATGATTTGCGTCTGTGTAGGCCATTAGTTCAAAACCAGAATCTTTCGGATACCAAAGGCCAAGATTTGGTGTGCCTTTGAAATATCTGAAAGTTCTTTTGATTGCAGCAAGATGGGACTCCTTAGGATTTGCTTGATACCGAACACAAAAAGATGTAGAAAACATTATGTCTGGTCTACTAGATGTCAAGTACAGAAGAGATCCGATCATGCTTCAGTAGGTCCGTTGGTCTACTGATTTTCCAGAAATATCAGCGTCCAATAGACTTCCAGCTTGCATGGGAGTCTTCATGGGTGATGACGAGTTCATGTCAAATTTCTTCAACATGTCTCGTATGTATTTGGCTTGATTAATAAAAATCCCTTGCGGTGTTTGTTTAACTTGCAAGCCTAGAAAGAAATTTAATTCACCCATCATCGACATTTGAAATCTTTTCTTCATGATGTTTTGGAATTCATGACAAAGTTCAGAATTTGTAGAACCAAAAATAATGTCGTCTACATAAATTTGTACTAGCATCAAGTCCTCACCTTTATTTTTAAGAAAAAGAGTTGTATCGATTGTACCTTTTCAGAATCCAGACTTGGTCAGCTATATTACAAGGGTTTCATACCATGCACACAGTGCTTGCTTCAGTCCATAAAGGGCTTTATCCATCACGTATACATGGTCTGGGAACTTCGGATCAATGAAGCCTTCAGGTTGACTTACGTACACCTCTTCATATAGTATACCATTGAGGAAAGCCGATTTGACGTCCATCTGATATACTTTGATATTCTTGTGTGCGACGTACGCAAGAAAGATCCTTATGGCCTCGATCCTTGCCACGGGAGCGTAGGTTTCATCATAGTCGATTCCTTCTTGTTGATTATAACCTTTCGCTACAAGTCGTACTTTGTTCCTGACAATAATACCAGCTTCGTCTTTATTGTTCTGAAATACCCATTTTGTTCCAACAATGGTTTTATCCTTGGGTCTTGGAACAAGTCTCCACACCTCATTCCTTTTGAATTCATTTAGCTCGTCTAGCATCGCATTTATCCAGTCAGGATGCTTAAGAGATTCAGACGGATTTTTGGGTTCCATGCTGCTGAGAAAGTTTGAGAACATACAGAAATTGTAGATCTGGTAGATACTTTAGCATTCGGATCTCCAATAATGTGTTCCGGGGGGTGACTTCTTGTCCATTTGTGTGTACTTGGCAATACATCTCTTTCAGCTTGATCATTTGTATTGTCAAACTCATCATGTATTGCAGGTTGATCATTCTCAGTAGCAGTTGGACTTTGTGCAGCAGAAGATGGTTCAGGTTCAAGTTCAGCTTCCGCAGTTGTTGGTTTTGGCTGTTGTCCAGATGTTGCTGATGTAGATCCCACTTCAAATTGTGATGAGATCATTTCTGTACAGTTTTCTGGATCAACTTGTTCAAAGACCTATTGTGTTTTTCTTGTAGAAGCTTCACCAACTTCTTCAGATGGGCCAGAGATATCTGCACTGGTAGGATGTGAGTTAGTATTTACTAAATTTTCTTGACTATTATTTTCAACAGATAAATCATTGAAAGCATCAAAGAATAATAGACAAGATCAGAATCAGTGTAAAGTTAAGATTTCTTTGCATGATCAGGTTCTACTCTTGATGAAGTAGAGGCTTTGTCTTTTTCTGTAGATCCGAGTTCTGAATTGTTGTGTTCAGAAGTCCTTGTCTTGTTTTCATAAAAGGTCACGTTAGTGCTTTCAATCATAGTTTTTGTTCGGGTATTGTAGACTCTGTACGCTTTTAACTGAAGAGAGTATCCTATGAAGATCCCTTCATCATCTTTGGGTTGAAATTTTGACAGGTTCTCACGATCGTTAAGTACATAGCACCTGCATCCAAACACGCGAAAGAATTTAACAGTAGGCTTACGACCATTAATTAATTCATAAGAAGTTGAAAGTCCAAGATCTCTAAATTTTAGTGAGAGAAAGTAGAGAGCGCCAAATGTAACAGTGTATTCAATATGAGTTCAAAAGTTACAAAGCAAAAGCACCAAGGGGACTTAAATACCCCAAGGCCTAAACAGAACAGATAAGCTAACTAAACACAGTTTAGACCATAGAAAATAAATACATTGATTACTATTCAAAATAGACTTAACAATCTCCCCCTTAGTAATCAATGACGCTCTTCTCTCTGACGAAGTCTATTAAGTCGAAGCAATACTTGTATGCGTCTTAGTGTTGAGCGAAAAATCAATTTCTCACCAATAATATTCAATGTCTTCTTGAGAAGTTGAATTTCATCATTTTCAAGCTGGAATGCATTTTCTTCTTGTCTCAAAAAATCTTCTTTCAGCTGCTTTCAAACATTGCTCCAACTGTAGCTTGATCACCTTCAAGGTTCCATCTGAGTAATGACTTATCTCTTCAAATCTGAGGAAGCATTTTTGACTTGAACCATTCCTGTTGATAACTCCAAATGGATCTTGAAGAATGGTGAATAGAGGATAAGAATCTAAGTTCGGCAAGCTACGATTGGGCCTTAGAGGATTAACCACCGGCTGAAAGCTTTCAACAGCCATTTGAAAATCAATCACTCTATATAATCTGATTTGGCGTCGAATAAACCTTTTGATCACAAACAGTGCTTGAGAGACATCTTGTGTTCTATGATAAAGATCCCTGAAATGATTATACAGAAATTCAATGTCATCAATAGATAGATCACTAAAATCTGCCTCCGAGAAAGTATATAACTTGCAATCTCTTCTTTCCACTTCAAAGTCCGGATACCAGATATTAACAAACTTATTTATCGTGACGCTCATAACTCAGACAATCAGATGCGGAGAAGAAACGAGATTCTTTCCACGGCGCTGGCACTTGATGAACATTAAGTATTCATACTGATAATCAGCAGACTCCTTTTCAACCCCAAGAATTGCATGAATGTTGATCTGTCTTCTCCTAGAAACAAAAATATTGCTTTGAGAGTCTTCTAGAAAAGCAGATCTTAGCCTTGAAGCCATATGTCGTAGTTGCAAACTTCTTTGTCTTTGCTGTCTAGATAAAGCTGGTCCTTCTTCTAGGATAGTCGATGGAATCACAGGTTCAGAAGGAGGAACATCAACTTGTGCTCTGGACGACTGACCAACTTCAAATGAGCTTGTAGGAGTAGTGGTAGTCGGAGCAGAATCAGCAGCAGGAGTAGAAGTAGTTGAAGAAGCTTCAGGAATCTCATCTTGAGAAGGAAGGTCTCCATACAGCGTGTTTGAAATTTCTTCATCCTTAGCATCCATAAAAACAGAATCATCTTCAGTATCAGAAATGATGATTATGTCATCGCAATCCTCTTCTTTAACTTTGCAAAGCTTCTCATATCTGATGTCATCGTCATCATCTGAGTTGATCTCTATGAAGTTTGCGAAGAAGGATCTCATATCATTAGCTGCTTCAGAATCATCTAGCTCATGTGCTCTTGTTGCAGTGTCTGGATCAACGTAAACGACAATCTGCAAATTATTCTCAATATTCTGCTCAGAAATGTTAATAGAATTAGACATTACAGACAAATCTACATTTTCTAACAAAATGTTCACAAGATCTTCAACACTGCCTTCTTGGACATTGTCAGCACTCTTTTCTTTGTCAGTTGCCTCTTCTTGCAATTGATCTTCTCTAACTGACGAATCCTCAACCCTCTGTCTCTTAGTCATCTCCCCCTCATGACCTTGATGATCTAGATCATCCTGGTCATGTCTTCGTTTAAGAGACGGACCTGCTTCAGTTCTGCAGTCCAGTTCATGACGATCAAATCGGTCAGAGAGAGCGGTTAGAGCTTGAGTCATGAGAGATATGCCTTCCTTGATCTCCGAAAAATTCGTCCGAGCTTCAGTACGGAAAGAAGTGAGTTCCTCGTATAGCGCAGAAACCCTGACATGTGCAGAAGTAGAAGTTGGAGGCGGAGGCGGAGGCGGATTCGGTTGAAAAGTCCTTAACAAAGAGATCAAATCTTGATTTTGCTGTTCTGGCAGCGACATAGAAAGAAGACGTGCATAGAGCAGATCAGTCAATTCTGTAATCGGAAGATCTTGAACAGAAGAGTGTGAAGTAGAAACAGGAGGAACTGAAGTTGATACGCCAAAAGATTGTGTAAATGGTGGAGGAAGTGGAATAGAAACAATCGCAGGTGCAGAAGTAGAAATAGTAGAAGACGTTTCTCGGATAACTACCCTAGAAGGTCTTCTGAAAGGAATCTCTTGTGGAATCGAAGTAGCATCAATCTCTGGCATCTTACCTTTGAAGAGAGCCCGCAACTTCTGAATTTTTGCATTCTTTTGTTCTTCAAATTGTTCGCTCATCTGTCGGATGACCTCATTCAGAGTTGTAAATTTTTCGGACGTATCACGTACTGCAACTGAAGAAGTATCGACAGTAGAAGTAAGCTCAGGTGCAGAATGAGAACATGTTGTACCTTGAACCCGATGGTGAGTTGTAGCATTGGCAAAAGCTATATCAAGCTCATCAACTTGAATATCAGCCACTTTAGGATTCATAGATACAGATTCTTCTTCAGACAAAACATCTTCTTGAACTTGCACTTCTGGTTCCCTTTCATAAACAAGAATACCAGGATGGTCACCATCCTTACCATCAGTGCCATCATCATCCCCATCTTCATCTCCAGCAATATCATCACCAGCAGCATCATCATCATCAATATCATTACCAGCAGGGTCAGTGTCGATAGCGGCAAGAACATCACCTATTTGTTGATTAGTAACAACTGCTTCAACCTCTTTATCGGCAACAACTACCTCATCCTCTTGATCGGCATGAAAAGATGCAGCTTGTTCATCATGAGACGATTCAACTTGATCAGCTTCCAAAAAATCATTTTCCATGCAGTATTAAACAACATTGTCATCAGTCATATCAGCATAATTTGCTATTAGAGCATAAGGAATTGTCATCGAGTAGTTGAAAGACTGCTTCGGTTTCTGAATGTATGTCATATCAGTATCCAGAACATGAGGCCAAGGCAATCGACGAGGAATAGCAGAATTACTTTTGAGCATACTGCGAACAATCAGCTTCATATATCGGACAAACGGAATAAATTTGCACTTCTTATGCGTCAGTTTGTCTTGCACTCTCTCTGAAAGTTCGGTCCAGAAGATATACGTGTAGTCGACATGCAGGTCATAGACAACTACATGGAACAATCTCAGATAGTGAAGACTCGCATTGTCCGTGCCAGAATGTTTCGATGTAAGGCACCTGTAGAGGACGGAGAATAAAGCATACCACACCGGAGGTAGATTGGATTTGTCAAAGTCACTTACTTTATTCAAAGCACCAAGATATCCAAGATTGCAAATACCCTCGAGAACATCCAATTCAGAAGGAAAATTGTCATAAGAAGTGCGTCCGGGTCGAGAATTGGGCTCAGGAAGCTACAGAATCAGTCTAAGTCGCTTGTAGGATAGAAAGGAATCAAACTGATCAATCGTTAAGTCAAACCGATGAGGACGAACTTGCTAGTTCTTAGATATAGAGTGCCATGCCTGTTGAAGATAGACCTCAGGAACATCTGCGCAATAAGTGAGAGCCGGAGCTAGAGAATGTCCTTTGACAATGTCTCGTATCACTGGATTGATCTTGATCCTATCAAAATCCACGAAGTAGTTGTTGGGCTTATATGGCAGCACATATAGCATCGTAGGAAACACATCATTCGGTGTTCGGCGTGAAGCAGAAAGATTCGCCCCAACAGAAGGTATAAACGGCATAGGCGTCTCATGAGAAGCACGATCAGATGGGTCATCAAGAATAACATTCTCGTCTTGAATCATTGGGTCAGTAAAAGTCTGAGAAGCCATAAGAATACCTAAGAAACAGAAAAGAAGGAAAATTAGACAAGGAAATAGAAAATGAAAAACACAAAAAAAAAATGAAAAAATTTCTAAGTCTGGTTTGCGTGACATGAGTGACACGCAAACTGAGGTTTGCGCGATGACCTTGATGCGCAAAGGAAGGTTTGCGTGACAAACGAGTGGCGCAAAGTAAAGTTTGCGTAGCAAGTACATGGTGCAAAGCAAAGTTTGCGTGATGTACTTGTGACGTAAACTGAACTTAGTAAAATTTTCATTCATAAGCGAAAACACTAAGGTTTGCGTGACAAAAAGGTAACGCAAAGGTAACTTTGCGTGGCCAACAGGTAACGCAAAGTAAACTTTGCACGACCAACGTGTTGCTCAAACTACACTTAGAGACAAAAACACAAGAAACATAAGGTTTGCGTGACTAGAAGGTGACGCAAACTTAACTTTGCGTGACCAACTGGTAGCGCAAAGTTGACTTCGCACAACCTCCAAAACGCAAAACGCAAAACGCAAAACCCTAGAAAAGACAGTTTGCGTGAGTTCATCTTTTGAGTTCGAAAATTTCAAATAAACCGGGTTAAAAGTAAAACGGGTGATTCGAAAAACATATAGAAACATTTATAAACAAATTTCGACCAAAAAAATACTGATTAACAACAGTATGCAACCCAAAATGGTGAAAATTTTCGAAACCAAAAGATGAACAGACGCAAAGTCGTATAAACCCAAAATCAAAGCAACTAAACAACAAAACAAAATTAGAAAACACATACCTGAGAATTGAATTAGGGAACTAAGACAAAACCAAGAAGCAATTTCAGCAAATAAACTCGATCTGATGAAGGAGACGATGAACAGTAGAAATAAATCGCACAGTAAGAAAATCGTAAAATGAAATAAAAAACATATAAGAACAAAGAAATACAAATCATAACCACAAATCAAGGAGTAGAGGAAATAGAAAAACTTACCAATCCGAAGAACAAGACTGAAATCACATAGAAAAATCGCACAGAGAGAGAATAATGAACATTCAAAGTTCAAATGAGAAAGAGAGCGAGAGCGAGAAAAAGAAACAGGAACTAAACAAACACTATTTATACTAAAAAAATAACATTCTAAAAAAAATAACACTCTTAAAAAAAATAAAAGTACATAACATTGAAATTTTACCTGCCAAGCTTCTTTACTCCCCCTATACAGATGCACGAAATTTTAACAAGTCAGTATATCATTTGTATAGGAAAACCAAAAATACATACCTGATGAATTTCTGATCAACACGTGAAGTATTTTATCAGCTATGAATCTGACCACTTTATTCACTCCCCCTCAAAAACATAAGATAGTCACATTTCATTCAGATGTTCTCTCCCCCTCAAAAAATGCACAGACCAATTTGACAAAAAATATGGATACACAAACATGAAGACATCAGTGTAAAAAGAAAAATATACTGAATATAAATTTTGAAAACAACTGAACATATAAAATTTTAAACACTAAACAAATTAAATTCTACTCAGTAAAATATCACAGATTTATCAATCAGTTGAAATCAAGTATATGTTGTTGGATACAGAGACAAGTTTCATTGCATATCAAGTTAAGATATGTTCAGTTTCAAAAACTTCCAGCAATCTATTCAGTGTGCTCGCATGCGAACTTCGATTAGCTTCAAGAAAATGCAATTCTAAACATATAATAGAGAACATTGCATGTACTCACACTAAGCCATCAAAAATTAAGACTTTCACAAATTTACAGGTTTATCGCAACTTAAACATATCACCAAGTATCATGAGATGTGTGCTCATTGGCATCTTTTAGCATTGTGCACATTGGCATCTTCACATGAGTGTGCTCTTTGGCATCTTTTAAGCTTGTGCACTTTGGCATCTTTTTAATCAAAAAGTTTGGTAAGTAAAGAACATGCCGTAAACGTAACTTTCTATCTGACCCTATTGCAGGATTTGGGTCAGCCGCTCCCAGACTAGTTGGCCTTAGGGGACTAGGTGTCAAGTACCCCTTGGAACTTATTTTCCCAGATCAGAAAGGCTACATCGACATATCCTAAACCCATTCATACCAGTAGAACATGACTTTCGATCTGGTTCTTTAGAAGGATTTGGGTTCGATCACTCCCAGACCAATTGACCTTAGGGGACCAGATGACAAGCATCCCACGGAACTTACTTTCCCAAACCAGAAAGGTCACAGGTACAAACTTTTAAACATAGAGATTTCTGTATTTTAGATATATAATATTCATCTCAATCACTCAGTTTTACATCTAAGTGCTTAGCCCATATTTTCATTACGATCCATAATTCTGACTTTTTAGGTTTTCTAAGCATTGTAAACTATAAATATTCCGAATCACATATCTTTAAAGCATTTTCAAAAGCTTCAAACATGTTGCTGACCTTTCAATTTTTGTAAGACTTGAAATTTGACCATATAAAACTTTAATATAACAAAGCAACTTGAAAATTTATCCTAGACACACATTTTATTCAAAAGAAAGAAAAAACCTGTAAAGCTTTTACTTTATAGAATAAAATTTGTAAACATTTAAACTTTTAATTCAACATGTCGAGTTTTGAAAGCAGAAAATGAAAACGTTTTTCATCTAAAGCTTTTGTAAAGATATCAGCAAGTTGATATTCAGTTGGGACAAAATATAATTCAATAGTACCTTCTTCCACATGATGCTTTATGAAATGGTACCTCATATCTATGTGTTTGGTCTTTGTGTGCTAGACCGGATTGACTGATATCGCGATTGCGGATTTGCTGTCACAATAGATAGGAACAGTTTTGTATAGCATCTCGTAATCACGAAGTTATGTCTTCATCCAAAGCACTTGAGCTCAATAACTAGATGTGGCGACGTATTCTGCCTCTGCAGTTGAGATAGAAACACAATTCTGCTTCTTCGACGCCCAACTTATCAGTCTATCACCAAGAAATTGAAGGTGACCTGATGTGCTTTTCCGGTCTAACTGATTTCCACCAAAATCTGCATCAGAGTAAGCAGTTAGTTTATAATCAGAACTCTTAGGATACCATAAACCTAAATATGGATGTCCTTTGATGTATCGAAATATGCGCTTGACTGCCAACAAATGCGATTCCTTTGGATTGGCTTGAAATCTGGCACATAGGCAAGTAGAAAACATTATATCCGGGCGACTTGCTATTAAGTACATCAGTGATCCAATCATCCCTCGATAAGTTTTGACGTCCACAGCTTTTCCATCAGGATCCAGACCAATCTTTGCACCATGAGCCATAGGCATGCCAATTGAAGAAGATTTGGCCATCTTGAATTTCTTCAAGTTGTCAAACACATACTTCAATTGGTTAATAGAAATGTCATCTGGAAGCTGCTTCACTTGTAAGTGGAGGAAGAAATTAATTTCTCCCATAATGCTCATCTGAAACCTGGAGGTCATAAGATCAGAAAACCAAGTACATAATGATTGATTAGTCGCACCAAATATAATATCATCTACGTATATTTGAACTAAGAAGATATCCAAGTTAGAATGATAGATGAAAAGAGTGGTATCTATAGATCCTTTGGTAAACCCGGATTTGATCAAGAAGGTCGACAACTCATCATACCACACCCTCGGTGCTTGTTTCAGGCCATACAATGCTTTATCGAGAAAGTAGACATGATCAGGATGTTCTTTGTCAACAAACCCCTCTGGTTGATAAACATAAACTTCTATTTTCAGTTTACCGTTGAGGAATGCTGTCTTGACATCCATCTGATATACTGTAAAGTTCCGATAAGCAGCGAAAGCCAGAAACATACGGATAGCTTCTAATCGTGCGACCGGCGCGAAAGTTTCATCGTAGTCAATTCCTTCTTCTTGTTGATATCCCTTGGCTACCAATCTAGATTTATTACGAACGATGATGCCATCTTTGTATTTCTTGTTCTTGAATATCCACTTTGTTCCAATAATGCTCTTTCCTTTTGGTCGTGGTACAAGTCTCCAAACTTTTAATGTGTCAAATTGATTGAGCTCCTCTTGCGTCGCTATAATCCAATCTGGATCCTCCAATGCTTCAGATACTTTGGTTGGTTCAATCTTGCTTAGAAAGCAAGTGAAAAGACATTCGTTGGAAGTTGTCGCCTTGGAACGAGTAGATACACTTGCTTGAGGATCACCAATAATTTGATGAATAGGATGAGATCTTGTCCATTTGGTGGTGTGAGGGAGAGGATCTATAACTTCTTGAACAACGTCTAGTTGTTGAAAAGGAGGTTCAGAAGCTTCTATGTCAGATAAAGAAACATCAACAGTTTCAACTGGAGGAGGAGGTATTTCAACAACTTCTGTATCAGATTCTGGAATTGTTGATGGAATATCAGCAGCTTGTTCTGCTTCTTGAACTGGTTCTGCTTGTACAGATGTTTCTTGAATAGATGCTTCTTGCCCAGATTCAGTATTCACATGCTCAGATTCTGATTGATCTTGAGGGAGTTCAGAAATAACTTGAACAACATCAGTGTCAGAGATAGATGCAGCGGAATTAGGAATAGATGCGTTCACAGTTTCCTGATTCACAGATGAAGCTTTTTCAGAATTAGATTTAGGTACATCATCATAAAAATTCTCAAAAAGAAAATCAAGATCAGAAAGATTAAGCAAGGAAGAAGAAGGATCCTGATTTGACGGTTGTATTACAGGTTCTGAACTGACTTGTCTAGAAGCTAAGTTCCCTGTAAGTACGGGTTCTGAGCCTGATTGACTAGAAACCAAATCTGCAACTTCGTCAAATTTGACATTGACACTCTCTATCACTTTTCTTGCGGAAGTAAGAAAAACTCTGTAAGCTGCAGAAGTTGAAGAATACCCAAGAAAAATACCCTCATCTGCTTTTGGACTAAACTTGTTGAGATTGTCTCGGTCATTCAGAACATAACATTTACACCCAAATGACTTGAAATATTTGACATTCAGTTTGATACCGTTCATAAGCTCATATGGTGTTTTGTTGAATTGGCGATGCAGAATTGATCTGTTTTGAGTGTGACATGAAGTTGAGACAGCTTCACCCCAATGAGACAAAGGAAGACCAGAATAAGCAAGCATTGATCTGGCTGCCTCGACAAGCGTTCTGTTTCTTCGTTCAACAACCCCATTCTGTTGCGGTGTTCGAGCAGCATAAAACTGTTGTTGAATACCTTGATCTTCGTAGAAAGCTTGAAGAGTGTTGTTCTTGAATTCAGTAACATTGTCTGATCTGACAACTTTGACTGTTTTTTGCTTGTTGGTCTGAATTGTTTTGATGAGGTTGATGAGAATGTCAGGAGTTTCATCTTTAGACTTGAGAAACTTGACCCATGTATACCGTGAGTAATCATCAACTACCACCAAGACATATCTTTTCTTTCCGATACTCTTTGTCTTCATCGGTCCGCATAAATCAACATGTAGTAAATCAAGAATGTCCGAAGTGCATGGTTCAGGCTTTGGCTTATGAGGAGCTTTCTTCATATTTCCTTTCTGAAAACGTAGTGTTGGGAGACCTCTCACTAAATCAGTCTTGACAAGGCGATCCATGTATTTAAAGTTGAGATGGGCTAGTCATCGGTGCCATATCCAACTTTCATGAACAGAAGCTTTAGAAAGCAAGCATATATCTGATGGGATTTTAACCTTAGAAAGATCAATGGTATATAAATTGTATCTTCTTTTTCCAACCAGTAAATCCCTGCCACTGTCATTCTTCACAGCAACACGTTTAGATTTAAATCTAACTTCAAGATCTTTATCACAAAATTGCCTGATGCTGAAGAAGTTGTGGCTAAGACCTTCAACATAGCTGACTCGCTTGACAGTAATATTGCCTTGAACAAGATCACCATAACCTAGAATGGGAGCGGTCTCGCAGTTTCCAAACTTAACACGACCGCAACATTTTTCTTTAAAATTTGAAAGTAATGATTTGTTGCCCGTCATGTGTTTGGAACACCCCGAATCCAGATACCATAAATGACTAAGTTGCACATACAGAAACTACACAGATTTAGGTACCCATATGTTAATGGGTCCCTTCTTGTTAGATTTGTGTCTTTTAATTTTCGAACATTTATTTTTAGAAATCTCATGAAAGCAATCATCAATAGAGGAAGAAACATAATCATCAGAATCAGATCTAGAAGAAGAATATGAGACGTTCTTTGCAATGTGAATCATTTGCTGAATTGAATATTTTGTATTTTTATTACAAAAGGCATATGTATCAGTATGACAAAGATTCTCTACACATTTATCCTCTAACAGTTCAGATTCTATTGATTTCTGCTTAACCCTCCATATCAGCTTAGTTGACCTATTCACAGTCCGATCTGAAACAGAAAAATCAAAAGAATTTGAATTTTCAGACCAGCCATTATCTTGTTTCCTTGACTTCTTTGATCTTCTCCTTTTATGCTTCGGTTTATAATACTGATCATTTAGCATAAAAGAATCATCAACAATTGAATTGGAAGAAGAAATTTTATCTAAGAAATCAAGTTGAGCATTCGACATGCTTGAACTTGCCTTGGAGTGAGAACTTTCAGAAAAACACAAGTCTGGAAGAGGTTTGCGCGACCCTTTGGTGGCGCAAACTGAACTTTGCGCTACTTACGGCTGGCGCAAGTTGTAAGTTTGTGCGACCAACGGTTGGCGCAAATGCATAATGTTTTGTACTTTGTGAGTATTTTCCTTGGAATCGACAAAAAATCCATAAGTAATTTTGTCTTCAAAACTTGATTTCATTATAAAAAGAAATAAATCGTTTTCTAAATCAGTTTGAAGACATTGTTCTTCCAATTTATCTTCAAGATCAACTATTTTACCCTCTAACACTAATGAGGGAATATATCTCCTAGAATCTTAAGAAACCGGAGATACATTTTCCTTATTAGTATTGTTGGCATATATATCAACAAAATCAGTTGATAATGAAGATTTAATGGAAGAATTAACATTTAAAACATTTTTGGATTTTCTGGACTTCTTTAATTGCTCAGGAAAATATTTGTCATTTTCACTAGTATAAACAAATGGCATTTCCATTTTCTTGTTGTTCATTCTTTTCTGATTTTCAGTTTCTAATTCTTGATTTGCATTCATCCACTCAATTTTAAATTGAGGAGCATAATGTGCAAGATTTAGATAATCAAAATTATACAAAGTGGGGGGTTTTGTGATAACATTGTTTAAACAATGTGGATTTTCAAAACCGAGTCCCCATCTTTCTTTGATTGTCTCATCACTCCTTGGTTTATTCATATATATGGTCTGCTCAGTTTGTTTTCTCTTATATAATTTTCCTTCTAAAATAATTATTTTATCAGAAAGATCTTGATTTAAAGTAGTCAAATCAGTCAAAGAATTACGATAAGTCTGATTTGAATTTTCTAACTCATCCAATTTCTTTTAAAATTTCTCTTTTCTGTCAGTTAAAATAATCTTTTCATCCTTCAGAGAAATTCGCAGTTTTTCAATCAAAACAGACTTTTCTTGATTATCAAGCTTTTCAGATATGAACTTTGAACGTAAATCATGTAAAGCATTGATAATAACGTTCATTTGAGATGATATAAAGTTGTAATCAAAATCAGAAATTACCTCAGATTCATTAGTTGAAGTATCCTCTTCTTCATCATCACTCTTGTCATCTCCAATAAAACACATTGCAGCCGTTTCCTCATTCTCGGCTTCATTATCTGAATGGTCAAGCCAATATTCTTCTTCAGCAAGAAGAATTGTTCCATTTTCTCTCTTTTCTGCTAGTTCCAGCTTCTTCCTGTAAAAAGTCGAATCCTTGATCACCTTCACTCGACATTCCTTAGCTATGTGTCCCGGTTTTCCACAGTTAAAGCAATTCATTGCTTTCTTTTCCTCCTTTTTAGGTTCAGCCACTTTAACAGGTTCATACTTTGGAACAAATGGCTTTGATGGAGCACCGGGTTCCACTTTCTTTGAGCCGGAAGTAAAACGAAGGTTGTTTAATCCTAATCTATGCTGGAACTTTTTCAAGAGCCTCACCATCATCTTCAGTTGACCCATCATAGGCACTTTCAGATAAAGCTTGTTCAGCCAGTTGGCTAGTAAGTAGAGCAATTGGATCAACAGACTTTGGCTTATTCTTCTTATCAATCTTTGCATTCTTTTCCTGAACCATGTTCTCATCAGTCATCAAGATTTCGTAAAGTTCTTGAATTGGCATTGTGGAAATTCTGACATCATTCCTCATTCGATGACAAGATTTGCTCCATTCCGGTTGAAGAGCATTCAGAAACTTCAGATTTGCTTCCAATTCAGTCTTTGTCACCTTTATCTTGTACAGATCATTTATTACTGCCCAAAATCTATCAAACACGCTTTTCAGACTTTCTCCTTCTTTAGCTTTGAACTCCTCAAAATTGTTCATATATCTAGTCTGACGGAGTTGAGTAGCAACAACTGATCCAAGCATTATCTTTTCTAATTGAGTCCACATGAGCATCGGATTCTGCTTGAAACAGTCAATTCTGTTGTAGATTGAATTGGGTAGAGCAAGAATCAGATTAGATTTTTCCTGGTTATCAGCTTGATATCTCAAAAGCTCTTCAGCATCATACTCTCTTATAGACTTCTCAACTCTTGTAGCTAGAGTAGTTGCAGTAGCTGGTATTTCTTTCATGAGCCTCTCCATAGGACCTTCAGTCGGAGACTTCATCATATTATCACCATTTGGTTGTCTCTCTATGAAGTTGATGAATCTGTCCTGCCATTGCTGAAATTCATTCTCATTTATCAGAACTGGAGGGCGAGTGTCTGATCCCAAAGACATCATTATGTCGTTTTTGTAAAATTAAGCTTGTAGAGACAATATGAACATGGCTGACATTCCATAAAAGGAATGCCACCTGGATAGTTAAACAACGTGGGACGGGCACAAATGTTCTTCAGAATCTTCGTACAGCAGGCTCATGTGATCTTGTCTTGAACCACTGTTATGAAATCTTTCGTCTTTCATCTCTAGAGGTTAGCCATCACAGAGTCTCTGTGAGTGATCACAGAGGCTCTGTGATCTAATATTGACATTCAGGTAAAGTTCTCGGGTATATAGTCGATGTGATCTTTTGAGCTTGTATCTTCTGTGGTGAACTTGGTGATTTGAGCAGTCTCCTGAGGTTCCTACACTCAGCCTATTTTTCAATACTTCTATACATATGATTTAGAGCTAACAATCTCCCCCTAAGTATTGAAAAATAAAAAATTAGAATGATAAGTGTTTGGCTAAGTTATAAACAAAAAGAGGTGAAAGGAACTCAACCTCTGAAGACTAAATCTTTCATTCAAAAAGGAAATACATAAGACAAGTACATGTTCTATAAAATACATTGAATGAAAAACAAAACTATTACAAGGATTACTGAGGAAAGTCATTTATCGGATTGGTAAAGCTTTCTACTAAGTTCTTCTTCATCGATAGAATGAGCTCCCTGTATTTGATCTACGCATCAATCATCTCAATCAATTTCTCTGTAGGTCCCGCTTGCACAGTTTCTGACCCCCTTTTCCTCAGAATCGTGTACTTTATCTTCAGCAGAGTAATGTTTGAATATTTGTGACTTTGATCGGGCTTGAACATCTTATTGCACCCATCATCGTCTCTGTAGACAAACCCAAATTCAGACTCTGTGATCAATGAGTTTGATGGTACGTCTTCGATTTCAGGGAATTTGTCATTTGGTTTGGTTATCGATAGTTTTTCGACTCCAAGCTATAGAGCCACCTCGAAGTCCATTTTGCTATGATATTTGACATGTTCACGTATGACTTCCTTGATCCTGCCATTCACAATCATGTACTCCTTCCTTTTCTCCAGTCTTTGCTCTGTAAAAGCATGAAGTTGAGGAAGATCATAGGCGCAGAGGTTCTTTAAATCAGCATCTGTGAAGGAATATTGCCGCCCATCTTTTCTCACGGTCATAGGCGCAGAGGTTCTATAAATCAGCATCTGTGAAGGAATACTGCCGCCCATCTTTTCTCACGACTAAATACTTAGCATACATTATCTATTTGTTTGCGTAGGAGTGTAGAGAGATCCTCATCATAGTCTTTATATCCTCTGTATAAAATACCACTGTCCTTTCTTGGACCATTAGCTCGAACCTTCTCTTGATATCTTCCTTTATCAGAGGATGCAGATTTGGTGCAATGAACACGGCCTCTGGTTCTGCGCTGTAGAGGTATGTGTGAATATTTTCATCAAATTTCACTTCTTTCGGTGGTGGCCTTGAGATGGGGATGCTCATAGCATCCATCTATTGAATGATTTGTTTCACTCTGTCTTGTTTATCTTTTTGCTCAGAAGGTTTCTTTTGCTTTTTCGGTTCAGAGGATGTCTTTGTTGAGTTATGTGGAAGAGTTTCTGCAGTTTTTGTGGCATTCACTGGATCAAGGCTCTGAAACTGGACTTTGGGGGTAGGTGCAGTGGGCATTAACTCAGGACTTGAAGATTCCACAAATTTTGCAAGTCCTTCAGCGATTTATTCAAATCCAACACTAACCTTTGCCTTCTGTGGATCTGCAGAGGTGATTGCTTGGGTGATTTCAGCTTCCTTGTTTATTTCCTCAGAGGCCCAAGATTTGAGCCTTTGAGTTTTGTGTGCCTCTAAGGATTCTTTTTGCAGAGGTGAGGCCTGAAGAGGAGTGGCAGCAATAGGTGAAGATCTTTTTGGTGTTGTGGCCTTCTCCACCTCATGATGGCCAGGGCTAGAGGCATCTGGGTCCTGATCATCATGTTTGACCTTCTTCTGTTCTTCCTCTACTTGGCAGAACACAGGTTCCCTCCTTTTTTGTTTGCAGAGGTGGGATTCGGTGTGCTTCGTGATTTTAGCCATCACATCCTCTGCAGAAAGAGAGAGCTTGTTGACCTCATAATCAGACTTAAATTTGAGCGTGGCCACTGTCTTCTTGAGATCTTCTGGGACTGACTTTCCTTCCTTGGTGATGTCAGACCCTAGAAGGTTCAGAGTCTTCAGAAGCATACAACCCATGGCTTAAAGTTCTTCTTTGGTAGCCAGAGCCTGTATGTTTTCCGCAAAGGGGGGGTGGTGGGGGTGCAGAGGATGAAGCTGAAACCTGAATTGGGACCATGACATTGCGAGTCATGTCCTTAATTTCCTCCTTGATTTTGGTGAGATCATCCACCCCAGAGGCCGTTACTTCTACTGCAAATTTTCCCATCTCTTCCATGATAATATCCCCAAGTTGTTTGATGGCGTCTGTTTGGATATTGATGGACTTTGAACAGTTGTTGAAGTCGTTCTTTGTGGCATTTGAAGATGAGGCTTCTAACAATTTCTTGATGTCGACAGAATTCTGATTTGAAATCTGTTGAAGTGCCTTCAAAGCTTCTGTCTGTGCTTCCACCGCAGAGATGAGTTTACTGAAGTCATCCTTGGCGATAGAGGATTTGTCAGTCCAACAATGTTTATCAAGTTTATAGAATATGACACAATAACGATTACTAACCTGTATTGATTATAACAACGGTTACAGGATTGATCGATTTTAAGCTCTAGATTGTGTTCTCTGTTTTCTCTCCGATTTACACCTTTAAGTGTGTGTTTTGTATGTGTGTCGATAATATCTGATGATGATAGTTAAAGATAGACAATATCTAATCTACCTAATAACTAAATATCTAGATACTTTAATATCTAGATATTATCCTAGATAATATCTATTACAAAGATATTAAATAACTAGCTATAATAATCTAACTAAACTAATAACTTACTAACTAGATTAATTACTTAAACAATACAATAACAAACAATTACTTTGACATTTATTACAAACAAACATAGACTTTAATATCGAGAGTCGACTTTCCGGCTTTAGCTTCAGATTGCGATCTTCAGTTTGGATGATCTTGAATCCAATGATATGTGATCTAACAATCTCCCCCATTGGATCAAGATCATTACTAAAAAAGATTTTAGCAATTCAGTCTTCTTGTTCAGCTCAGAAGATGCAATCTCTTTCTCTAGCTCTGAAATCAAAATGTCTTCAGAATACTTGTTTTTCAAGATTTCAATCTTGGACGTGATTCTTGAAACATGTGATCTTTGCCATTTCTTGTGTAGTCATTCTCCCCCTTTTTGATGATAAGTGTAACGACTTCATCAAAACGTTTTGTAAGAAATGTCAACCACTTGGAGCCACTGATCCGTCAATTCAATAGATATTCACCCAGATCTTTGCAAATCCAGACAAAATAGTCGTGTAACACCTGAATCAACTAATGAATCAGTTATTATGCCTGTCAGTAACACTAAGTCACTGTGTGTAGCGAATACACATTAGAAAGGAGTTGTTTCATGTTGACTCCCCCGGGGCTTCCATTTAATCATCGAAACACCACAAAGATTATTTCTATAAACGTTATGACAAAGAAACTAATTCCTTGTGTGTTCGTGCTTGTGTTGAAAGAATTAAGCACGGATGATTGCTTATTGGCTCAAAATTGTGTAAAGCACTGAGACAACAGTAAGTTAAACACAGACTCAATTATGCATGATTGAAGTGCAAAGGTGGGGCAGACTTCCTTCTTTTCAATATCCAGATTTTCCAAATGAAAATCAGATAGCATATGTGTTGCATTCCCTTTGAAAATGTGAAACACTTTCTTGTTGAGAAGAAAATGAGTAGATGGTGAGGTTTGATCAAGAGTTGGCATGGGCTAGTTGCTTGTTTCAATAATGTTCACCAAAGAATTGTGAAACACTAGTAATGTGGCTGCCCGACTCAGAAAAAGTTGGTGCAGAGTTGTGATATTCTTTTAACTCTGTTCTCACACGCTCTTTCTTTTAAACATTTTGCTTTCTTTAATCACACTCAATTCTTTTCGACTTCTCACACTCAATCACTAAGGATTAACTTCGTGGGTAGAAATCACTGGTTAAGGTGATTCCATAGAAGTTGGTTAATTCCTAGCACAATGATTCCTTTTTTTTCCATGATGCATGTGATGCTCAGATTGGTTTAACTATTTCAGTTAAAGCACAATGTTGATTTTTGAAAACATTTAAAGTCACACTTCCAAATCATGAATTCGGTTTAAGATTTGGGAAGTGGTTTGAACATTTAGAACAATGTTTTCTATGATTGAAAGTTGTCCAACTTCCAACCATATATGAGATGAAGATATAGAATTATACCTTTACGTACGATCTTCCATCTCATGAAGCTAAGCTTAAAGTCATAAACATATGGACTTGTAAGCATCTCTCAAAAATTCTGCAAAAGTCTTATGTCAAGTCAAAGTAAAATTTATTCACTTAAATTGAAAAGACAAAAAGCAGTAAAACTGTTAAAGTACGAGTTCTGATCCGAAATAATCAGAAGTCATATCCAAACTCCTTTGACTTGAAGAGCTCCCCCTAAAATCTTGCATTACAAAATTTTGACATAAAAGGTAAATGCAAAAATCTTATGAGCTCCCCCTCAAAATAAGATTGACCACATGTCAATTTCTTCTCATATTCCCCCTTGGATCATGAACAGTATATAGAGGTGCAGATATCTTGCGGAAATGAAGAAATGATGAAAAAGTATACAATTAGAAAACTTTGATAGGTAACTACTGATTAAATCTTTAGATTTAGCATACCAAGCTTAGAGACAAGAAAGTTAAACCTCTTTTCGTCTAAAGGTTTGGTAAACAAATCAGCAAGATGATAATCAGTTTTTACAAAGAAAAGTTCAATTGTTCCTTTTTCAACATAATCTTTAATGAAATGATACCTGACGTCTATGTGCTTAGTCTTGGTGTGCTGAACAGGATTCGTTGATATTACGATGGCGCTCTTGGAGTCACAATATATCGGGATCTTATTGAAGTGAAAACCGTAGTCGCGCAATTGAGTTCTCATCCATAAGACCTGAGAGCAGCAGCTAGCAGCAACTACATATTCTGCTTCGGTCGTGGAGGTTGAAACACAAAGTTGCTTCTTCGATGCCCAACTTACTAGCTTGTCACCGAGGAATTGTACATGTCCCGACGTGCTCTACCTGTCTAACATACAACCTGCATGATCTGGATCTGTGTAGGCTGTTAGTTCAAAACTAGTATCTTTAGGATACCACAGACCAAGATCTGCAGTGCCCTTTAGATACCTAAATATGCGCTTCACAGTAGACATATGGATTTCTTTAGGATTGGTCTGATATCGTGCACATAAGCATGTTGAAAACATTATATCTGGCCTACTAGAAGTAAGATACATTAAAGAACCTATCATCCCTCGATAAGTCCTAACATCAATAGCCTTTCCCGAAGGAGCGGTGCCAATTTTAGTACCTGGTGCCATTGGGGTACCAATCGGTTTTGAATTTTCCATTTGGAACTTCCGAAGAATATCCAAAATGTATTTTGATTGATTGATAAAA
This sequence comes from Arctium minus, assembly GCA_954870635.1. NCBI lineage: Eukaryota > Viridiplantae > Streptophyta > Magnoliopsida > Asterales > Asteraceae > Arctium > Arctium minus. The sequence goes on along the minus strand of OX941081.1, from coordinate 101,212,668 downwards.
ATACCCGATGAAAATTGTTTTACTTGTAAACCGAGAAAGAAATTCATCTCTCCCATCATGTTCATCTGAAATCTAGACACCATAAGGTTTACAAAATTCTTACAGTACTTAGGATTTATACAGCCAAAGATAATATCGTCTACATAGATTTGAATTAAAATGATATCGGCTTTTTCCTTTTTGATAAACAAAGTGGTATCCACCGTTCCTTTTGAAAAACCAGACTTGACTAGAAAATTGGAAAGGACATCATACCAGGCTCGAGGAGCTTGTTTCAGACCGTAGAGTACTTTGTCGAGAATGTAGACGTGATTCGGCTTCTCTTGATTGACAAAACCTTCTGGATGAGAGACGTAGACTTCTTCCTTGAGAATTCCATTCAGGAATTTTGTCTTCACGTCCATTTGAAAGACCATAAAGTTCTTGTGGGTTGCGTAGGCTAGATACATTCTAATTACCTCTAATCGCACCACAGGAGCATATGTCTCGTCATAGTCGATTCCTTCCTCTTGTCTGTATCCTTTGGCTACTAGTCTTGCCTTGTTTCGGATTACGGTACCCTCTTCGTCTTTCTTTATCTTGAAAACCCATTCCGTACCTATAATGGTTTTGCCTTGAGGCTTTGGTACGAGTCTTCAGACTTGAAGTGCATCGAACTGATTTAGCTCTTCTTGCATTGAGATCACCCATTCTGGATCAGCAAATGCCTCTGATACGCGTGTTGGCTCGAACTTGCTCAGAAAGGAGCCATGCATGTACATATTCATTGATGTTGACCTAGTTTGCACCGGTTTTGATGGATCGCCAATGATCTGGCTTATCGGGTGCTCTTTGGTCCATTTATGTTCAGGAGACAGTGGATTATATGAATGTATGTCAGTTAAATCATCCATAAATCCACTTGTACCTTCTTCAGCTTGTTCAGGAGGAATGATGATTGCAGTTGAAGTGGTAGGTTCAGAAGACTCAGCAGGTACAGCTTGTTCTGGCTGTGAATGGATCTGTACAGAACATCCTACTAGTTCAACTACCGTTGTCTCTTCATCACATGGAACTTCTTCAACTGTTGGAGTCGGCATTTGAATTGGAACTTCTTGTTGAATCGGGGCGTTGGATTCAATAGGAACATCTGAACTGGTTGGATGAGTAGTCGTTAAGTCTGTTGGGAACTGAAGAAAAACTCAAGTATGGTTAATGCTGCTGGTTCAGAGTTAATACTGCTAGAAGACTTAAAGGTTAATATTGCTGAGTGTTACTACTGCTAGTAGTTAATACTGCTAGTCAAAGTTAGTGCTGCTTGAACAAAGTTAGTACTGCTTAGCTAGTTAGTACTGCTAGTGGTTAGTACTGCTTAGTAGTTAATGCTGCTAGAAGGAAGTTAATGCTGCTGAAGATTAATATTGCTTATATGATGAAGATTCGTATGAAAGGATATACATGGAAGCTTAGAGATATACATAGAAGATATACTGAAGATATTTTATTTATTGTAATTATCTTTGTATTCAGTATATATATTGTATTGTTTAGAATAGTTAGATAACTTTGGTTTTTCATTCTTTTAGAGAGAAAATCAACCTCAAGGTATAGATCCTAATTCTAGAGAAGTAGAATTCGTATTGGTGAGCCTGTTCATCAATATTGAGGTTGAGTGAGTAATCTTGTAACTTCAAAGCATTCAATACAAGCTTACAGTTTGTTCTTCATATTTTCTGTATTGATTTACTGTTTCATTGAATATCAAAGTGTTATTCCGCAAACTTCTTTTATATTGTTTCTGAGAATTAATTCTTGTTAAGAATTCGATCCTGTCAAGTGGTATCAGAGCCTAACTCTCTCAGAAACAGTTATTCATCATGGAAAATCTTACAGAATCAAGCAGTACTTTGGTTTCTAAGGTTCCAATGCTCAAACCAAGTGAGTTTGACATGTGGAAGATTAGAATCAGACAATATATTCTTCTCACTGACTACTCAATGTGGGATATCATTGAGAATGGTCCTTCTGAAGCTGGAAGGATAGGACCAGATGGAAAAAGACCTCCACCAAAGACAGATGGTGAGAGGAAGATCAGACAGACAGAGATGAAGGCTTTGAGCACTCTGCTCTTGGCCATTCCCAATGAATATCAGCATCAATTTTGCAACTGCACTGATGCTCAGATTCTCTGGAATGCTCTAGAGAAAAGATTTGCTGGAACTAAGAGCATCAAAAGAAATCAAAGAGATGTTCTAAAGCAGCAGTATGAGAACTTCACTTCCACAAAGAATGAGTCTATGACTCAAACTTTTGATAGGTTCAATAAGCTCATAGGTGAACTGGCTACTGTAGGGGTGAAGATGGAACAAGATGATATCGACAGAAAGTTCCTCAGATCTCTTGGGGATGAATGGACTATGTACACTGTCTCATATAGACAGAGTGACAATCTGGAAGAGAAAGAACTTGATGATCTATACAATGATCTAAGAGTTTTTGAAACTGAGGTAGAAACCAAGAAGAAGCCCTCTGGTTATATTCACAATGCTGCTCTTCTTTCAGCATCCACTGATACTACTGCCAACCCTGAAGCAGTTAGTACTGCCAGTCGAGTAAGTTCAGAAAAAGGCACTGAAACTATCTTTGAAGCCTTTTTGTCCAGTCATAGCAGCAATTCTTTGATTAATGATGATCTGGATCAAATTCACCCTGATGATCTGGAGGAGATGGATATTAAATGGCAGATGGCCATGTTATCCATGAGGGTGAAAAAGTTCATTAAAAGAACTGGAAGAAATAACTTCTCTCAAAGAAGAGAAGATGGAGTTGGTTTTGACAAGACTAAGGTGGAATGTTATAAGTGTCACATGAAAGGACACTTTGCTAGAGAATGCAGGAGTGCTATTCCAAACAACAACCACCAACAAGCCCAGAATGGAGGATACAATCTGAACAAGAATCCTGCTCAAGCCCTTGTTTCTCAACAAGGAATGGGATTTGACTGGAGTGATCAAGCTGAAGAAGCCATTCAGAACCAAGCTCTTATGGCAGAAGTGTCTGATATCCCCACTGAGGTAAGTTCTAATCTTTGCACTAAATCTTGCATTGACACTGTCACAAGATACAGAGATCACAATCAAAGTATGTGTGATGACCTCAAAAGATTAGAAAAGGACAGAAGAGAGTATGTGTTGATAGTAGAGAGATTTGAAGAGCAAATCAAAGGCTTTCAAGCTAATGAACTTCAACACTCTTATGACACAAACTATTGGAAGTGGGAAAAGAATGAGTTAGAAACCAAACTGTCTAAGTCCTTAGAAGAGAATGATAGGCTGAAAGAGGAACTGTCTAAAGTTAAGCTTGACATAGAAAAGTTTTCATATGCTTCAAAAGCAATGGATTCTCTTCTAAAGGCTCAGATTCATGACAAGATGAAGCCTGGTATTGGATACAACAATACACCTCCTCCTTACAATAACAATTATATCCCTCCTACTTCAGACTTGTTAGAAACCAAGGAGAAAAAGGACTTATCTGAGAAAGCCTTTAAGATAGATCCTTTGGATGAAGTAGTAGTTAAGGATTTGACTGAAAAAGGAGCCAGTGAGAACAGGGATAATAATGTGAGTAAAAAGATACCATTAGAAAACAATATTATCACCAATGAGGGATGTGGGAAAATCTGGGTCAAGTCCAAGGAGATAGAGAAGACTAACGGAAATGATAACAAGGTTCATTACAAACAAACCACAGTTGTGAATCCTGGATCTTGTAAACAGTGTGATTGCAATAAAGCCAAGAGCCTAAATTCTGGTTTAAAAAGAGGAAATCAAAGAAACTGGAATAATCAATGGGCTCAGAAACAAGGAGTTGATCTGAATAAAATCAATAGACCAAAACCTGGTTTTATATGTGGCAAGTTGAATCATTTGGTTAAGTATTGTTACTTCAACCCAATTAACCAACAGATGAACTTTAAAAGACTTGTGCAAAAACCTGTTGGTTATAGGAAGGCTGGAAAGAAACATGTGATAAAGAAATCTGTTGAAAGTAAAGGCACTTTAAAGAAAAAGATTTTAAAAGAAAGTATCAAAATGTGGGTACCTAGAGGTACTAACAGTGTTAGTACTGCTAACAATATTAGTACTGCTAACACAGTTACTACTGCTAACAGTGTTAGTACTGCTGAAAATATTAATGTTGCTAATACTGTTAATACCTCTTCAAAGGTTAATACTGCCAACACAGTTACTGCTGCTAACACAGTTACTACTTCTAACAAGGTTAGTGCTGCTAAGTATGCAAGTGCTGCCAAGGCAGTTAGTACTTCTAAAACTAGTACTGATTCTAGCAAACATAGTTCCAAACCTATTATTGTAACAAAGTACTCCAAGAATGAGGAGTTAAAGTTCAAAAATCTTGTCAAGAAAGAATGCAAATATTTTGATGAGAAAGGGGTACCCAAGACCACTTTGGCTTGGGTTCCTATTTCATACTAATTGATTTATCTAATGTGTAGGGCAACCAACAGCTCAAGGGAAAGAGCATTTGGCATGTTGATAGTGGTTGCTCTAGGCACATGACATGCAACATGTCATGCCTTCAGGATTTCAAGCATATCAATGGAGGACATGTTGCATTTGGAGACAATCTTACTGGTGGTAAGATAAGTGGAAAAGGTAATGTCACCAAAGGTAAGATGACATTTGAGGATGTCTACTATGTTGATCAATTAAAGTACAACATGTTAAGTGTATCACAGGTTTGTGACAAACAACATAGTATATTATTTACAAATACTGAGTGTATGATCCTTGCTCCAGGGTTCAAGGTAGTTGATGAAAGCATGATACTACTTAGAACTCCAAGGAAGGACAATGTTTACTGTCTTGATATGGACAATGTTGATAGTGATTCATCTCTAAATTGTCTTGTTTCAAAAGCTTCTGTAGATGAATCCTCTCTATGGCACAGAAGGATGTGTCACATGAATTTCAAGACTATGAACAATCTTGTTAAAAATAACCTTGTAAGAGGGTTACCTTCAAAAGTCTTTTCATGTGATGATCATTGTGTTGCTTGTCTTAAAGGCAAACAACACAAAACTTCTCATAAGACCAAAGAGTTAAATTTTGTTTCTACTTGTCTCCAGTTATTGCATATGGATCTGTTTGGTCCTACAAATGTTATGAGTATAGGCAAGAAATCTTACTGCTTGGTTATTGTTGATGATTACTCCAGATTTACTTGGGTATATTTTCTAAGGACTAAGGATGAAACAAGTGGACTTATCAAATCCTTTATTCTAAGAATTGAAAACCAAACTAATCAAAGAGTAAAAGTCATTAGATCAGATAATGGAACTGAGTTTAAAAATCTTGATCTAAACACCTTTTGTGAAGAAAAAGGTATTGAGAGGCAATATAGTGCTCCTAGGACTCCTCGACAGAATGGTATTGCTGAAAGGAGGAATAGAACACTAATAGAGACTGCTAGATCTCTGTTGGCTGATTCAAAATTGCCAATTACCTTCTGGGCTGAAGCAGTTAATACTGCTTGTTATGTCCAAAACAGAGTTCTAGTGGTCAAGCAAAAGAACAAGACCCCATATGAGCTTTTAAATAAAAGAAAACCTTTTATTGGTTTCTTCAAACCTTTTGGGTGTCCTTGTACAATTCTAAATACCAAATCTCACTTAGGTAAGTTTGATAGCAAAGCAGATGATGGATTTCTTGTTGGATATTCATCTCAGAGTAAGGCCTACAGAATATTTAACTCTTCTTCTAGAATAATTGAAGAAAGTGACAATGTCAAATGCAATGAGAGCACACCAAATCCTGTTGGATCTGGACCTCAGTGGCTATTTGACATTGATTCACTAACTAACTCTTTTAGTTTCAGTAATGAGTATACAGGAACAGGAAGTGGAGGATCAGGGATCACACAAGTTCAAGAAAGCATATCTAAATCTGTGATTTTTCCCATACCCACAGTAAATTCTGGTGAAGATTGTGAAAAGGAATCAATTACTGAACCAAGTCAGAGTGAAGAAGACACTAGAGATGAGGAGACTCAAGAAAATAATGAAGTGGCATCTGAAAACACTTCAGTTGAGCTGCATGAATCTAATCTTGAGGCTGGACTGAATGAAGAACCTAGTCATAACACCAGAGTTCAAAAGAATCATCCTCCACAGCTGGTAATAGGAGATATCTCTTCTCCTATGATGACTAGACACCAAAGCAGGCTTCAGGAAATGCAAGATCAACAGCATACAGTGCTTTCTTGTTTTCTATCACAGCTTGAGCCTAAAAAGGCACATGATGCTATGAAAGAATCTAGCTGGATAGAAGCAATGCAAGAGGAACTGTTACAGTTCAAGCTACAAGATGTATGGGATCTAGTAGACCTTCCTAAAGGTCACAGAGCAATTGGCACAAAGTGGATTTTCAGAAACAAGAGAGATGAAAGAGGTATTGTCATAAGGAACAAAGCAAGGCTGGTAGCTCAGGGATATACTCAAGAAGAGGGTATAGATTATGAAGAAGTGTTTGCACCTGTGGCTAGAATAGAAGCAATCAGACTATTCCTAGCCTATGCTTCTTACATGAACTTCAAAGTCTATCAAATGGATGTAAAGAGTGCCTTTCTCTATGGGTCAATTGCAGAAGAAGTATATGTTTGTCAACCACCAGGGTTTGAAAACCCAAGCTATCCAGACAGGGTATACAAATTAAAGAAAGCACTTTATGGACTACATCAAGCCCCAAGAGCATGGTATGACACTCTGTCATCCTATCTCTTGGAAAATGACTTTGAAAGAGGAGTCATTGATAAGACTCTATTTATCAAAAGAAGGAAGAAGGATATCTTGTTGGTCCAAATCTATGTTGATGACATTATCTTTGGATCTACAAGAAACAACATGTGCAAGGAGTTTGAGGATTTAATGCATCAAAGGTTCAAAATGAGTTCCATGGGGGAACTAACTTTCTTCCTTGGACTCCAAGTTCAACAGAAGTCAGATGGCATTTTCATATGTCAATCCAAGTATGTGCAGGATATTCTAACCAAGTTTGGTTTCTCAGAATCAAAACCTGCCAGCACACCTATTGAAACACACAAACAGATCTCAGCAGATCTTGAGGGGGAGGATATGGATGTGCATCATTATAGATCCATGATTGGCTCTCTCATGTATCTCACAGCATCAAGGCCAGATATAATGTTTTCAGTCTGTGTATGTGCAAGATTTCAAGTTAGGCCAAAGCAATCTCACTTTCAAGCTGTTAAGAGGATATTCAGATATCTCAAAGGGCAACCCAGATTGGGACTTTGGTATCCTCATAACTCACCTTTTGACCTAATAGCATACTCAGACAGTGATCTAGGTGGGGCAAACTTGGACAGAAAATCTACTTCTGGAGGATGTCAGTTTTTGGGTGCTAGACTAGTCTCATGGCAGTGCAAGAAACAAACCACAGTATCCACATCTACAACAGAGGCAGAGTACATAGCAGCTGCAAGTTGCTGTTCTCAAGTCTTATGGATTCAGAATCAAATGTTGGATTATGGGGTAACCTTTCTACACACTCCAATCTTTATTGACAACAGCAGTGCTATTAGCATTGTAAATAATCCAGTCAAGCACTCAAAGACAAAGCACATTGAGATCAGGTATCACTTCATAAGAGACTGTAATGAAAAGAAACTTATTCAAGTTGTAAAAGTTCACACTGATAATCAGTTTGCTGATTTATTCACTAAAGCTTTTGAGGTGGGTAGATTCACTTTCTTGGTAACAAGTGTGGGAATGATCAACTCTGAATAATCCCCTTCTCAAAAAGTGGTTTTATACCTGTATATTTTTATTCTTGGTGTTACTAATCTTCTTTTTCAGGATATGCATAGCAGTACTCAGTGTTTAGCAAGTTTAAAAGGAGTAAGTTAGTTAATACTGCTAGTAGTTAATACTGCTAGTGGTTAATACTGATAGTAGTTAATACTGCTAGTTAGTTAATACTGCTTTCAGTTAATACTGCTAGTGGTTAATACTGCTTTCAGTTAATACTGCTAGTAGTTAATACTGCTTTCAGTTAATACTGCTAGTAGTTAATACTGCTAGTTAGTTAATACTGCTAGTAGTTAATACTGCTTTCAGTTAATACTGCTTGTAGTTAATACTGCTTTCAGTTAATACTGCTCTAGGTTAATACTTCTTATATTCCGAATACTATAAATACTTTTTGCCCGCCTAAAAGGACATAACGACTCTTTGCATACTGTTCTCTTGCGCTCAAAACCTTTTCTCTCTCAAGTTCGAAGTTTTCAGGCAAGCTTTTCACTAAGATCAATGGCATCCATGACTTTCATCGACGAGCACAACGAGATTGCGATGCTACAAAAGCCAAAGCAAGCTGCAGGATTTCATCAGATTGTGGATTTCCTCAAGTCAATCCACATTGCTCATGCTCTTATTGTATCCCCTACAATCTATATTGAGCATCAAAGGCAGTTCTGGGCTAATGCAACCATTGTTGTTGAGAATGGTGTGCAGATGATCAAGACAAGAATCTGTGATCAATCATTAACGGTTACTGAAGAGGTTATTCGCATCAGTCTACGTCTAGACGATGCCTCTGGTATAACCTCTATCCCAAATGATGAACTGTTTTCAAATCTTTCAAGAATGGGGTATGGAGGCCCATTGGGTGTTTTCAAATTCTCAAAAGCCAAATTCTCACCCCAATGGCGTTTCTTTGTCCATACTCTTATGCAATGTATCTCCAAAAAGACTACTGGATGGAGTGAGTTCAGCAGCACTATTGCTTATGCTTTGGTGTGCTTGGCCACTGCCAGAAAGTATAATTTTTCTAAAATGATTTTCAGTGATCTTGTCTCAAACATGGGAAACAAAAAGAGCTTCTTTATGTATCCCAGATTTGTTCAAGAAGTTATTACTCATGAATTGACGGATATACCTCAACCTGTTGGGGTATATGTACCTAAACCCCCCAAAGGCAAGGTTTTCTCAAATATGAGAAGATCTGCTGGGGACTCTGAAGGAGTTGACACCCCATTGTTCTCTACAATGATGGTGGTGTCCCAAACAAATGAAGGTATGGCAGCAGGGTCAAGGCCCCCATTAGACCAACCCACTGCTAGCCAAGCCCAACCTTCCCTCTCAAAATCAATTCCCCAGTCCCTTCTTGAAAAACCAACCTCTCCTATCACCCAAACTTACAAGAGGAAACAAGTAAAGAAGGCTCATTCCCTTCTTGTACCATTACCCACTCAGCCTTTAAGCCCTCTAAGGGAGAATTCTCCCCTAGAGAATATCCAAAGGGAAACCACAAGGGTGTCTCCCAACCCAAAGGAGGTTCTCTCTGAGAAGGAGGTAGAGCATATGGGTGATGAGGCTGCCACTACTCCTGCTAGCACAGAGGAGGAAAGTGGTAACATCAATAAGACCTCCCCCATGGCAACTTTGAATGAACAATCATTTGAAGGTTCCTGGTGCCAAGAAACCACAGGGGTGGACAGTGCTTCTGCTAGGCAGAAGACTTCCACTAATAAAAGATCCCATGATCCTTCAATAGGGGGTAACACTCCTGGAGAAGGTGAGGACAGATATAACTATGATGAATTGATGGAGACAATGGGTAACATCAACATAGATGTTCTGAAACAAGGAAAAGAAATAGAGGAGATGAAGCTGGTGATCCTGTCACAACAAGTCCAGATTGCAAAACTAAAGAAGATGGTGACAAGGCTGATTCAAAAGAAGAAAAGGAAACAATTTGTGCTAAAGAGAAGGGAACCAGTGTCTGATGCTCCCAAAAAGGGGGAGTCAGAGGCTGAAGTAAACCTGAATGAGGAAAAAGAACAAGTTGAGGGGGAGCATGATGGGGAGAAGAACAGTATTGAGGGGGAGTTAGAAGCAGAAACTGTTAATACTGCTGAAACTTCACAAGCAGTAGTAACAGAGTTATCTCCAACAGAAATTGAAGTAGCTGAAATGCTCATCAAAGCAAAGAATGATACTCCCAAAACAAAGGGAGTGGTCATAAATGAAGGGGGAGAAAAAGGAGAAGTGAGCAAGAAAGATAACAGTAAGAAGCCAATGAACAAAGACAAAGGAAAAGCAAAGATGGTGGAATCTGATCAACCAGTCAAGAAGCAAAGGTTGGTTGAATCAGATGAAGCTCTAGCCCGGAAGATGCAGGAGGATATTGAAAAAGGAGAAAGAGTTCAGGTTGAAAAAGACAGGGAGATGGCAAAGGCTCTAGCTGCTGAATTAAATGAAGCTTATCAGAAAGGGCTTGAAACAGAGAAAGCTAAGCAAAGGGCAATAAGCTTGAGAAAGGCCATGTTAGTCAAATCAAGTGCAAAGAAAGGAAGACCTTCACAAACTTACCTTGCCACTCAGGAAAGAAACAAAATGATAACTTTCTTGAGGAGTGCAATTGGGGTAAAGAAAGAAATGTTTGTGAAGATGACTTTTGATCAAATCAGGGATCTTTATGAGAAAGAAATGGGGAAGCTGAAAAATAATGAAAAGGATAGAGTGGAGTTTGAAAAGAAGGCAAAGGAGAGACATGATGTGAATATACATCAACCATTCCCTGAAAGTGAAGAGGGAACTCCTATCAAAGAAAGGGCAGAGAACAAGGAAGAAAAGAAGAAGGAAGCTACTTTAATGCAGGTTCAAAAGACTCTGAAAAGAACCAAAATGATGGCTAAAAGAAAGAAAAGTGTAAAGAAGCCTAGAGTAGAAGAAGAGCAAAAGGTTACTGAAGAAGAAGAGGCACCTCAGAATGAAGCTAAAACTCAGGAAGAAATACCACAGAGTTCAGATGTAAACATGTACATGGTGGTAATGGATAAAATTCCAAAGCCTATTTCAGTTGAACCTGTTGGATTTAAACCTCCTGAAGTTATCCATTGGGATATTATGGAGGTGGATGGCAAAGAATACATCAGATTGAAAAGAAATGATGAGAAGTATGAAGTATACAACACCTGGAACAAAATTGTCAGAGAGTGTTCAAGATCTGATTTGGAAGAAATGTTTGAAGTGGGGATGAAAATTTATGCAGATCAGTTGAAAGCTCCAGGGTTACCTATAGTGAAGTTGGTCATGGAATACTTGTGTATGTTATTCAATCCAGAAGTAGTGAAGCACTTAATCAGAGATGTGTTCAAAACTGTTAGAGGATGGACTCTCTATGAAAGGAGTGGAGTTTATGAACTAGCATTGGATACTTTCCACATGGAGTACTACTTGGTGGATAGGGTCTACAAGCATACAAATCTTAAGCTTCATGCCATGTTGAATAAGAAGTTGGGTTGTGCACCAAATTCAGAAATGGCCAAGTATCTAATTCAGAGGACTATCAATCAGAGTATGGGACTGGATCCTAATATTGGAGTAGATCAATGAAGATTTTGGGAGCATCTGAAGAACTTGACTTCTCTTCCTAAAAGTCAAGTTAGGGGGAGATTGTTGGGAAGTGAAGAAAAACTCAAGTATGGTTAATGCTGCTGGTTCAGAGTTAATACTGCTAGAAGACTTAAAGGTTAATACTGCTGAGTGTTACTACTGCTAGTAGTTAATACTGCTAGTCAAAGTTAGTGCTGCTTGAACAAAGTTAGTACTGCTTAGCTAGTTAGTACTGCTAGTGGTTAGTACTGCTTAGTAGTTAATGCTGCTAGAAGGAAGTTAATGCTGCTGAAGATTAATATTGCTTATATGATGAAGATTCGTATGAAAGGATATACATGGAAGCTTAGAGATATACATAGAAGATATACTGAAGATATTTTATTTATTGTAATTATCTTTGTATTCAGTATATATATTGTATTGTTTAGAATAGTTAGATAACTTTGGTTTTTCATTCTTTTAGAGAGAAAATCAACCTCAAGGTATAGATCCTAATTCTAGAGAAGTAGAATTCGTATTGGTGAGCCTGTTCATCAATATTGAGGTTGAGTGAGTAATCTTGTAACTTCAAAGCATTCAATACAAGCTTACAGTTTGTTCTTCATATTTTCTGTATTGATTTACTGTTTCATTGAATATCAAAGTGTTATTCCGCAAACTTCAATATTGTTTCTGAGAATTAATTCTTGTTAAGAATTCGATCCTGTCAAACATGTTTCTTCATCACATGGAACTTCTTCAACTGTTGGAGTCGGCATTTGAATTGGAACTTCTTGTTGAATCAGGGCGTTGGATTCAATAGGAACATCTGAACTGGTTGGATGAGTAGTCGTTAAGTCTTCCATCCTGTCAACCATAACAGATTTCTTTACATTAGATCCAAGAAATTCATCATAAAAAAATTCAAATAATAAGTCTAAATCAGATATATTATTAGTTGACGTTGATGCTTCATCTGATTTATTCTGTTGAGACGCAGGTTCTGGACGTAGTTGCCCAAAAGTTAGTATTCCTGTTATAGCGGGTTCTGAACTGTGTTGTTCGGAAGCCATCTCTTCATAAAACATGACGTTGATGCTTTCAATCAACGTCTTTGACTTCTTCAGATAAACACGGAATGCAGTTGATGTCGAGGAATAACCAATGAAGATCCCTTCGTCCGCCTTGGCACTGAACTTGTTGAGACTCTCCCTATCGTTTAGCACGAAACACTTACACACAAATATATGGAAATATTTGATTGTCGGTGTTCAGTTGTTGATTAAAGCATAAGGAGTCTGCTTGAATCTGCGATGTATCATGGAGCGATTCTGTGTATAGCACGCGGTCGATACAGCTTCAACCCACAAAAATAGAGGTAAGTCTGATTGACTTAGCATAGTACGAGCAGCCTCGACTAGCGTACGATTTCTTCTTTCGACCACTCCATTTTGTTGAGGCGTACAAGCAGCAGAGTATTGATTTGAAATCCCGACAGATTCGAGATATTCTTCAACCTTTTGGTTCTTTAACTCTGTGTCGTTGTCTGTTCTTAGAAACTTGACCGGTTTCTGCAGATTCACCTGGGTCGTCTTTAGGAATGTGATGAGAACATCTGGTGTCTCATCCTTTGAACTTAGAAACTTGACCCATGTGTATCGCGAGTAATCGTCCACGATCACGAGTATGTACTTCTTTCCGCCTAGACTCTAAGTTCGCATCGGACCGCATAAGTCCATATGCAATAACTCTAATGGAGCGCTTGTACTCGGTTCAGGCTTTGGTTTATGAGGTGCCCTCTTCATCTTTCCCTTTTCACATGCTGCACAAAGATGTTCTCTTTCATATTTGAGCGCTGGAAGTCCTTTGACAAGCTTTCCTCTGACCAGATTGTTGATGTACCGAAAGTTGAGGTGAGAGAGCCTTCGATGCCATAACCAGCTTTGTTGCTTTGAGCCTTTCGTCAATAGACAGACCTGCTTGTCGTTCTGGATTTTTGACAAGTTAATTGTGTAGAGGTCTGACTTTCTTGTGCCGACCAAGAGTTCCTCGCCTTCTTCAGTGCGAACTGAACACGTCTTGGCTTTGAAATTGACCTCTAAGCTTTTGTCACAGAACTGAACAATACTAAACAGGTTGTGCCGTAAGCCTTCAACATAGCTCACCTTCTTGATCGTGACATTGTCATGTTGTACATCACCATATCCCATGATTGGAGAAAACTGGTCGTTGCCGAATCTGACTGATCCGCAATATTTCTCTTTAAAATTGGACATCATATCTTTTTGTCCAGTCATATGCTTGGAGCAACCGCTATCTAAGTACCACATATGATGGATCTGCATAAGAGAAATAATGAAACATTTGATTTAATTAGACTTAAAACAAAGATGGAATTAAGACTCTTGAGCATTGAGGAGCGGGTCTTGAACTGATGTATTCAAGAACCTATTTTCTTTGAGGAACAAGTCCTAGACTGTTTTGTCTAGAAGTCATATCTGTAAGCTCCCTTTTTAAACTTGATGTGCCTGCAACACAGATTTAGCCTTAGGTACCCACTGGAATTTGGGTCCTACTGTGTTAGCACAAGATTTTGGTACCCATTTCAAATTGGGTCCTCTTTTCTTTTGAAATGCATTTGAAGAATGAGAATGAGATGAATGCACATGATAATTGCCAAACCAATCTTCAGAATCTTGACAAGAGATAGAAACATGTTTATTATAAATAGAAGACTTTCTAGCAGATAAAGATAACTGAAATAATTGCTTCATTGAATATTGTTTACGAGAAACAGCAAGTTTTAAGTTCAAAATCACAACATCAACAATTAAAACATCTTTACTAGGCGAAGTCTTACTACAATTAACACTACTAAACGATTTAACGGTCTTGTCAAGCTTCTGTTTCGGTTCCCACAGAGATTTAACTTCTGGCCTTTGCTTGCTCAGATCTGAAATATGTGAAACTGTGGAGTTAGACTTTGGAGCAACAAACGAATGCTTCTTCTTCGGATGACCAGTAGTGTTCGGTTTCTGTGAATGCTTAGATGTAATCTTACCTTTAGCATTTTTAGCTTTCACAGAGACTGAGTTATCAAATTTCGTTGATTTTGCACTGTTAACAGGCATACTGGTTTTTCCTAAAGATTTTTTAACAAAAGATGAATGGTTAGGAAGTTTTGCATTAAAGTCAAATTGATTAGAACAATCATCTAAACCACCGTGAGCGTTCATAAAATCAAACCCTTTATTTGCGAAACCAAACATATCCTCAGAGTTTGAAGCCTTAGAAATAATAACATTTTTTAACACAGTTGAAAAAACACTTTGTTCAATATTTATCAAAAGTCTTTCATCTTTTAAAGAATTCTCGAGTTCAGAAATTTTACTTTCTAAAACGAGAGGAGGGACATATAGTTTACCTTGAATAAGCTTCCCCTCCATTTCATTTTCAAAATAACTTTGAAAAAATCACTTGAAAGAGTTTTCTTCTTTTGATATATTGGATTTTCATTATAACTATTATTCATCTTCGCATAATAAAATGGAAGATGAACTTTAGATGATTTCAACCGTTTTTCAGTTTCGTTGGCTTCATCCTCTTCTGATAGTTTAGTCCAAAAAGTTTTAAACTCAGGGATTCATCGAGCTAATTTCATAGAAAGATGATCATAAAGTGCAGGCACTTCAGACATTCCCTTTTGAAGACAGTGAGGATTCTTATAACCGATTCCCCATCTCTATATTTCCTCTTTGGGTTTGTTCAGATGAATAGTTTGTTCAGTTTGACCCATTTTGTATAACTTCTCTTCCAAACTTTTTAATTTTCCAAGTAAAGAAAAGTTTTCTTTGGTACATGAAGAATTTAATTTTGTAAGCTCATAAATATCAATCTTACTTTTTGTCAGTTTAGTCTTGAAGTCAGAATTCTCTTTAAGAATTATTGTCTTTTCCTTTGCATTGGTGTCATTATCTCTATGTAAAACCTCAACCAATACTTTCTTCTCAGCAATTTCATTGCTAAGTTTCTATATCAGTTGGTTTTTTTCAGTTATAACACCATTTTCTCGCTCAAGATTCGACTCTAACTCTTGTTGTTTTAAAATCATGGCATGCATTTTATTCATGAAGTCTGAATATGATAAATCACATACCTCCTCTTCTTCATCATCTGAATCAACTTCAGCATCTGATTCTTGATTTCCCATCAAGCACATGTTGACGGCTTCATCCTTCTCTTCATCCTCTTCTTCCTCGTCTGAATGATCAAGCCAGTATTCATCCTCTACCATCAGTGCCTTACCCGCCTCCTGTTGCTTTGCAAGAAGCATCTTGTTCTTGTAATAATCGGAGTTTCTGACTTTTGGTCTTCGGCAATCTCTGGCATAGTGACCTGTTTTGCCACAGTTGTAGCACGTTGGTGGTTCTGTCTGACTGGGTCCTTCAACTTTAAACTTTCTCTCTTCTGGTTTCCTCTCCTCTATTCTCTTTCCTTCAGACTGATATCTTCTCTCTTCAGGTTTCCTCTCCTCTGTTCTATTCCCTTCAAATCTTTTTCCTTCATATCTACTTCCTTCAACCCTTTCCTTGTGGATGTAGTTGTCCGGACCAGAAGAATATCTCTGACTATTTGAACTCGGCTTCGTGTAGAACTTTTTCTGAAAAGCATTTGACAGCAGAATCATTGCTTGCTTCAGTTGTTCATTTTCATCCATGTCAGAGTTTCCATAACCTTCATCTTCTTCTGATTCATACACAATTGTCTTGTTTTTCTTCTTCCTGACAACAAGAGCAACTGTGTCTTCAACTGTCTTTCCTTTCTGCCTTTTCTCATCTAGAATTTCATCCACCTCTTCTTCATTTTCTCTGAGGCTTTCATACACCTCATAAAGTGGAATCTCATTCAGATCCTTGATCTGCTTCATCTGTCTGGCAAATCTTTTCCATTCCGGTTGTAGAATACTCAGGAATTTGACGTTCAACTCAATTTGAGATTTGTGGACCTTATTCTTGCTTAGTTCGTTCAGCAAAGTCACAAACCTGTCATAGGTTTCTTCTAAAGATTCTCCCACTCTGCCTCTAAATTCTTCATAATTATTTAGGCAGTTGGAGATTTTAAGCTGATTCCCAACCTTTGAACCCAACATCATCTTCTCAAGCTGATCCCACATTTCTTTGCCGGAGGCCTTGTAGCTGTCAATCTTTACATAGATTTCATTTGGAATTCCTTGTAGAATGTATGACTTAGCTAATCTGTCGCCTTTAGCTCTTCTGAGGTTATCATCTTCTAGCTCATGATACTTAAGTTCAACCTGAGTCGGCACTGTTCCAACCAAACGAGTCGTCATGACTGGTTTCATAACCCTTTCTTCTATAGATTTCCTGATGAAATCACCCAGCTCATGTCTGTCAACAAAGTTCAGGAACCTATCTTTCCACTGTTTGTATTCTCCTTTAAAGAGAACTGGTGGCTTGGAGTCAGTTCCGATTGCAAGGGCTTCTCTGGATGTCATTCTGATCAAAAATTCTAAGTTTGGAAAAACTTTGCGTTTTGAGAAGGTTTGCGCGAGAGGTTGATTGCGCAAATTGAGGTTTGTGTGTCCAGTGGGTTGCGCAAACTTAGGTTTGTGTATCAAGAGAGATGCGCAAAGTGAACTTTCCGTTTCGAGAGGGTTGCGCAAACTTGACTTGGCTTTTCGTGAAGAGATGATCAAGTGAACTGAGGTTTGCGTATCCTACTTGTTGTGAGAAGTGAGGTTTTCGTTAGCCGTTGGATGCGACAAGTGGACTTTGCGTGTTGCTTGAGTTGCGCAAAGTAAGCTTTGCGTATGCAGTTGGTTGCGCAAAGTAAGCTTTGCGTATCACGTTGGTTGCACAAAGTAGACTTTGCGTGTTGAGTTGGTTGCGCAAAGTGAGTTACGCAAAGTGAGCTTTGCGTGTGTTTTTCCCTTTGTTTGCGCAAGTTCGTCTGTACTTCGATAAATTCGACTTTTCAACCTGTATTTCCAAGATTAACAGACCCAAACTCTACTAATATGACTACAAATACTTCTAGAACTGATTGTGACCACTCGATCTCGATAAAAATCACTTATTAGAAAATAAATTGATGGCACAGTACTCGACTTTCAGACCACAAAATTACCAAAATGGAACTCGATTAAAGTTCTAAACTGAAATCAAACACTCACAACTCTATCTAGCAACCTAATCGATCACAACTTGATTGATTTTAATACTTAAAACACTTAAAATCTCAAACTCGATTTTCAAACAAGAACACAGAGACGCAGAGTCGGTTTTTCTTAAAAACTTGATTTTGATCTTAATCAGGCTCTGATACCAATTGTCGGTCCAACAATGTTTATCAAGTTTATAGAATACGACACAATAACGATTACCAACCTGTATTGATTATAACAACGGTTACAGGATTGATCGATTTTAAGCTCTAGATTGTGTTCTTTGTTTTTTCTCTAATTTACACCTTTAAGTGTGTGTTTTGTATGTGTGTCGATAATATCTGATGATGATAGTTAGAGATACACAATATCTAATCTACCTAATAACTAAATATCTAGATACTTTAATATCTAGATATTATCCTAGATAATATCTATTACAAAGATATTAAATAACTAGCTATAATAATCTAACTAAACTAATAACTTACTAACTAGATTAATTACTTAAACAATACAATAACAAACAATTACTTTGACATTTATTACAAACAAACAGAGACTTTAATATCGATAGTCGACTTTCCGGCTTTAGCTTCAGATTGCGATCTTCAGTTTGGATGATCTTGAATCCAATGATATGTGATCTAACAGGATTCCTTAAGCTTCTTAACTTCCAGTGCATTCGCCAAGGAGACATTTTTAGATATCACACCATCATCCTTGATTTCAGTTAGGGTGAGGGAGGATATGTTGGAATATGATCGTCCAATCCTTCAAGTTTTTCGAACACTTTGTCAGTGAAGGCTTTAAACTCCTCCATCATGACATAGATGTCCAGGGTAACCTCTAGATCAACACATGATCCATATTTGGCCAAGGAGTGTTTGGCACCTTCAGAGCCTATAGGGATGTTGAGCTCTGGAGGATTTCCATCAAATCCTTGATGTTCCACGATCCATAAAAGTATCGTGCTCTCTCACTTCCAACTCTGAATCGATTTTGGGTTCACTCGTGCGTGTGACAGAGGCAACAAATGCCTCTGCGAGGGGTGGTGTCGTGTCTTGGGGCAAATGGACACTTATAGCTGCACCTTCATCCTTTTGAGAGGATGGGGTGGATTTGGCTACCCCGGATAAGTGTGGTACAGGGGATGAAGGAATATCCTATGTCCGGTCAGTTTGGGTTTGGTTCGGACCGTGTCATCCTTCTTCAATACCTTGCTGCACTAGAACTGCAGAGGTAGTAATTTGGGTTGCACTGGGAGGGGGTTTAAGGGATGTGCCAGAGGCATCTTTTTCTCTAGTCTCCTCCAATCATTTTTCTTTCTTCTACCCTCTCATCATCATAGCTAGAGAGCCCTGTTACCTCCTCCATCTCTATATCCACCCTCTCCCCTAGGTCCACAAAGTATAGCTTTGACACCTCTTTAGCTATCTTTGTGGCCACTCGCAAAGGACTAGGGGGTTTTTCCTCAGAGCTCTCCACAAACTGGGCCTTTCTCTTTCGCCTCTGCAGAGGTTCTTCTGCAACCTCTGCAGGTTCTTCCCTTGTCATATGACTAATAGGTTCAGAACTTGCCATCTTCACTAGCCTTCTCTTTGTAGGCTTCTGAGGGAGCTTTGTGGTAGTAGCCTGTGTAGTTTCAATTACTACCACCTCAGAGACTGTCTTAGCCTTTTTCTTCTTTGGCTTAGAGGTTTTAGCAACCTCTGTAGTGGATTTTGGGGTTTCTTCAACTACAACCCTCTTTTCGGTTTTCTTTTTCTTTTTCTCCTTTTTGGGTTTTTCACTCCCCATACCATACTCGGGCTCTACTCTCTTTGAACTCACATGTGCTGCTTCAGCCACATCTCTCTGTACTCCTTCTGGAATTTCGTCCCTAAGATATACAGCTATCTCACCCACTTGGAAACCTATGCATGGGGGGGTTGCAGAACTCGGTGCAGGAGTCTTGTGCCCACGAATATATGTCCTAACGCCCTATTCACTACCCAGGTACTACAGAAGTCAAGATGGCAGAGGTCATGCATTGGGGTGCCCTGTCTTCAGAGTGGTTGGTTTGTGAGATTTCATCTCATGGAGCTTGATTGTTTTCCCTTCTGCATGCAGCTTGCCCTCTCCGATCAAGTCATCTCCGAGTAATAATGCAAAGAAGCTACTAAACACCAAGTTCTTAGGCTCTGTTCCAGTATCCTGATCATGTTGTTTGTCAATGACATCATTACCAATTTCCTTGAAGATCAACCCCGCATAGTCCAGTAGGAGGTCGTAGTAGATCCCGTATATGATTGCCAATATGGTGTGGCTCGATTGGTCGGGGCCTCCCACTTTGCATGTGAGGCATCTGTTCAGGATGGAAAAGAGGACATTCCACAGAGGGGGAAGATTTTGTCTTCTGAAATCTGTCCTTTTGGAAATTGGAATTGCATATCCTATGAATCGTAGGAATTCCAAGATTTCATCCTCTGTGGGTTCGTCAGAGAACTTCTTAAGGTTTAGGTCATCTTTGGTAGGTAGTTCAAATATATCAGACAATCTTCTTTTGTTGATTCCCAAGTCCAATATTTTTTCAGTTGAAGGGTGAGTTGCATAACCCATAATGCAAAATCCATATCCGTCCGTCTTTGCATGTCTTTCTCTCAGCCAGAATTACTGAATGTAGGTCTCAGGGATATCATCCCTTTTCATGGTTAGGGCTTTCATGTGGAAATGGTTTTTCAGGATCTGAATCAGGGGTTCAGCTTCATTTGGGAATCCAGTTGGTTCTAGGGTGACGAAATGATTTTTGGGCTTGATGTTCATGTTACTGAGATTGTAATCATGTCTGTTGAATGAGAGCATTCGACTTGTTAAGACTTGTTCTTGTTCAACGGAGTGAGAATCGTCCTTTTGTGCTATAGAGTGTTGAGAATGGTTTGAGGCCTTAGAGCCTTGGGAGTTGTTCTTTGATGAAACAGGTGAAGCCATTGCAGAAAATAGAAGAATAAGAAAGAAGTTCTTGCTTTTAGGGTTCTTGACAGATAAAATTACAGGTAGAGGAGAATGGGTAAAATAAAGAAACGGGTTAATATACTGAGAGGGGGGTGAAAGGTTTAGGCGGTAAATAATAAAAATTTGAAATTCATAATCAGTACATATGGATAAGGAGTCGTTTCTGAAAAACGACGGTACAGTTACGGACCAATGAAATTTTGCCACGTCAGAATGGGTGGTGCACGATCGAGTACGTGTGCCTCCTCCTATTCTCACGGGCGTGGCATTTGCTATACCCAAGTGACTGTTACTTTCATAAATGACCCGCACTGGATGACCTATCTTAATAAAATTCATAAGAGATTAAAAGTGGCAGAAGCTCTGTGGGTGAAGAACTTATGTGGTCACGTGCAGGGTTTTGAGTGCAAGTTTGATAAAAAAAAAAAAGAGTTGAGAGAGCAATCAGATGATCGAGTACTATTTAAATAACATCACAGAGGGCAAAGGATCCCCTTTATGAGGTGCAGAGGCTCTGTGAGAGACCTCAGATGTTCTGGGAAGAACCTCAGTACTCGAGGTTTTGAAAATTGAGTTGTTTTTGAAAAGTGCGAAGACTTACCTCATCTTGCAAAATCTTTGCTCCCCCTTGAATTGACACTATCACCTTTGGGTATTATTTGGCTCCCCCTTGATTTATGCTTGTATCACAAAAAATAAGCCTTAGGCAAGACAAAGAATCAAGTGAGTTTCGATAAAGATACAAAGAAATATTTACAAACAGGGAACTGTACAAGCAACAAAAATAAGATTATTTACGATAGAAGCTATGTGCCAAGGTACAGAGGCTCTGTGAATCAACTCATATTAAGCATGCCAATCTTGCCAACAAGAAAAGTAAATCTTTTCTCATCTAAAGCCTTTGTGAAAAGGTCAGCAAGCTGGTAATCTGTGGGAACAAAGTAGATCTCAATAGTGCCATGCTCGACATGATGCTTCAGAAAGTGATACCTGATATCGATGTGGTTTGTTTTAAAGTGTTGAACAGGGTTGGCAGAAATCGCAATGGCACTTTTGGAGTCACAGAGGATGGGAATTTTCTCAATGTCAAAACTATAGTCCTTGAGTTGAGTTCTGTTAAGTCTGATTTTATAGTAATCATTGTATTTATAGGCTTGGTCTAATACAATGTTTAGTGTCATATATTGTGTAGTATTGACCAAGGGTATTTAAGTCCCTTGGGTCTTTAGTTGTTGTAAGAAGGATTTACGCACATTCCATATCAATTACACTTTGCGCTTTCATTGTCTCTCTCTCTATACTTTCTCTCTCTAAGATTTAGAGATTCTTGGATTAACAATTGGTATCAGAGCCAATCTAAATCTGAGAGATTTGAGAGAATCGTTTTTCATATACTGAATTTGTGAATTAATCTGAAAATTTGATCAATTTTCTTGAATTTTTAAAGAAAATTTCATTTTTGGATTTTTCATCAAAATCGGACTTGTTTGTGATCGAATTTTTCTGAAATTTGGTTTGTTGGATTCGATTTTAGTTGTAAAACATATTTGATTCACATCATTTTTCAAGAAATTCAAGTTTGATTGTTCAATTTTGAAGTTTTTCGAATTCTGGAAAAATCGTTTTTCACGAACTGTTGGTTTATCAAATTCTTGATTTTTGTGGTTTTTAATCGACTTTGTTGTTTGGAATTTGTGAGAAACTGTTTTTCGATCTTATCTATGGAAGAAACTATTTTTAATTTCTAATCTGTAATCGATTTTGTTGATTATTCTGGATTTTCAGCGGTTTGCGCCAGATCCTCACTTTGCGCGAGTTCATCTGGATTTGCGTGAGTTCTTCAAGTACATATTGTGCTAGTCTTCAGGTTTAATTCACGAAAAGTTCAGCTTTTCGCCTTGGGTACTTCACACAAAGTGAACTTTGCGTCACCCTTGCATTACGCAAAGTAACATTTGCGTCATCAACGCTTCACGCAAAGTCTGTTTTGTGCCATAAACGCTTCACTCAAAGTCTGTTTTGCGTCATCAGTGCCTCACGCAAATCTTAGTTTGTGTCTCCAACTGATCACGCAAACCAAGTTTTTTCCATCAACTGCTCACGCAACTCTTTATTTGCATCATATACAGCTTACGCAAAGTGACATTTGTGTCTCTAGCTTCTCACGCAAAGTGACATTTGTGTCTCTAGCTTCTCACGCAAAGTTTAGTTTCCGTTTCCAACTGCTCGCGAGAATCTCCTGTCATCTGTTCATCAAGCAAACTCAAGTTTGCACCATCAGTGCTTAGCGCAAATCATAGTTTGCGCCACATACTACTCACGCGAATCTTCGTTTGCGCCACAACCTCTCACGCAAACTTTCAGTTTGCGTCAGTAACTGTTAGCGCAATTCTCAACTTTGCGCCAACTTCTCTGTTCCAGACTTAGCCTTTTCTGACGATATGGATTCTGCAAAGTTTTCGTTTCAAGCTCAGTTCTACAAGAATGATCTTATGATGCAATTGGGCATAGAAAATCGTCCTCCTGTTCTGATCGATGAAAACGAATTCACTCAATGGCAAGATCGGTTCCTGAACTTCATCGAGCGTCAAGTTAATGGAGATAACATGATGAAGTCTGTTACTGAAGGACCTCTCATAAAGCCTAACAAAGAGACTCTCATAACAACTAAAGAGGCTTCACGTATGAAAGCTGATCGAGAATTAAAAGCTAAACTGATGCTAGCTTTACCAAACTCTGTCTACAACCGGGTTGATCATTGCAAGGATTATCCAAATCTGTTGTGGGCAATTGGAAAAGATTATGTTTGGGTCTTCAGTTGCTACTCAACTTCGGCATACACGTTACATGAACAATTTTGAAGAATTCAACGCCAAGGATGGGGAGTCACTGAAAATTGTGTATGACAGATTATGTGTCGTGATTAATGATCTGAGGAAAATTAAAGTGGAAAAGACTGAGCTGGAAATCAATCTGAAGTTCCTTAATGCACTTCAACCGGAATGGAACAAATCTTGTCATCGCTTGAGGAATGATGTCAGAATCTCTTCTATGCAAATCCAAGAGATGTATGAGATTCTACTGACAGATGAGTGCATAGTCAATGATAAGAAGGCCAAATTGGACAAGAAGAACAAGAAGTCAGTGGACCCAATTGCTATTCTATCAAATCAACTGGCAGAACAAGTTTTATCAGAAAATGCATATGATGGGTCGACTGATGATAATGGCGAGGCGCTCGAGAAAGCTATGATTCTTCTCTCTCAGCATTATCAGAAAAAGTTCCAACCTCGGTCGGGTTCTAACAATCTTCGCTTCACTTCTGGGTCAAAGAATTTTCAAGTGCCCGAGGCTAAGAAAGCGGTTGCTTGCTACAATTATGGAAAGCCCGGTCACATCGCTAAGGAGTGTAGAGTGAAGAAGGTTAGGGATTCGGCATACTATCGGAAAAAAATGGAACTTGCCGAGAAAAGAGAGAACGGAACAGCTTTGCTCGTAGAAGAGGAGTACTGACTTGATCACTCCTATGATGAAGTTGACAATGTGGAAATTGCTCAAATGTGCTTAATCGGAGATGATCAGTCAGATGATGATGATGATACTGATGAAGATGAGGTAATTTCTGAGTTTGATTACAACTTCATTTCTTCTCAGATGACCATTATTATAACTGCTTTATCTGATATTCGCTCGAAGTTAATATCTGAAAAGATCTTAAATTCAGAAAAGTCAGATTTGATTGACAAATTGAAAATTTCTTTGAAAGATGAAAAATCTTTTTTGGTTCATACTAAAGAAATCTTTGAAAAGAAATTGGATGATTTGGTAATTTCAAATAAGACTTATCTTGAGTCTTTGACTGAAATGACCAAATTAAAAGATGATTTTTCGGATAAAATAAATAAGTTAGAAGAAAAGTTATATCGAAGGAATCAATCTGAGCAAACAATTTTCATGAATAAACCAAGGAGTGATGAGGCTTTAAAAGAAAAATGGGGACTTGGTTTTGAAAATCCACATTGTTTAAACAATGCGATAGAAAAATCCCCAACTTTATATAAATATGATTATCTAACACTTGCTCAATATGCTCCTCAATTTAAAATTGATTAGATGAATGAAAAGCAAGTATTAGAAATCGAAAATGAGAAAAGGATGAATAATAAGAAAAAGGAAATTTCTTTTGTTTATACAAGCGAAAATGCCAAATATTTTCCTGATAAATCAAAGAAGGGCAGAAAAGGTTTAAATGACATATCTCCCGTCAAGTCTTCTGTGTCGGATGATTTTGTTGATATATATGCTACTAACTCTGATAAAGAAAATATTTCTTCAATCTTTTATGATTCTAAGAGATATATTCCTCCTTTAGTTTTAGAAGGCAAAATCATTGATCTTGAAGATAAAATGAAAGATCAAAATATTTTAAAAGAAATTGAATCTGATGTTATTCTTTCTTTCATGACGTTAAGTCTTGAAGAACATTTATTTTTCCAAAATCAAGATTCTGTTTCTGGCCATTCTTCTGTTTTTCAAGAAAACAAAAAGGATTTTCTAAACTCTGAAAACCTTTCTCAAATTTTTTCTGACTCCGAGGTTAGTTCAGATTTATTGCTTGATCAGTTGGGTGCCTTAGGTAAAATTGTTTCTTCTGATTCCAATCTTAAAACGAAAATTCTTGATGATTCTTTTACGCTCAATGATGATTATTATAAACCAAAGCGTAAAAGAAGACGGTCAAAGAAGTCAAAGAAACAAGATCAAGTCATTTCTGATAATTCTAATTCTTCTTATTCGAATATTTCAGATAGGACTTTGAACAAGTCTACAAAGCAGATATGGAGGATCAAGCGGACATCTGATGAACCTGCTTCTGAAGAGGATAGATATGTAGACAAAAATTATAAAAGTGATTCATTTGCTACTTGTAATAAAATTTCAAAATACTCAATAAAGCAAATGATTCGAATTTCAAAACATGTCTCATATTCTTCCTCTTATTCTAGTTCAGATGATAATGCTTTGTCTTCTTCTGATGGTTGTGCTTATTATTCTGATGATCTTTCTTGTGCTTTCAATGTCAAATCTTACAAATTTTTCCCTATAAGAACTGCAACTAACAAACATGGGCCCAAATTCAAGTGGGTACCAAAATCTCAAAATGTTTCTAAGTTGCAGGCATCTAATGTCAAGGGGGAGTAAGAGAAATTTTGGCTTCTAAGTACATCAGCTCAAAACCCGTACTTCAATGGACTACGACTTCTAAACATGTCAGTTTAGAACTCGTTCTTCAATGCTTTTAGATTCTGACTTATGAGAAACTGTGAGTACATCTACTTAATTCTGCTGCATATATCTCTGATCATGATGTTGTTCCAGTTTTTTCAAAGGTTTTTCATGAATCTGAGCAAGTTAAACTAATTCTTGAATTTGTACAACCCAATTCTTTCATTTGAGACACAATTTCATTATACGTTATGTGGAAGATAATATTATTTTATTTTATTTTGTCTCAACTAAATATCAATTTGCCGAATTCTTTTCGTCTGTATTCAAATTATTTTCAAATTCGTCATTTGAATTTAAAAGTTTAAATCTTTACAAATTTTATTCTATAAAGTAAAAGATTTACAAATTTTCTTTCTTCTGAATAAAATGTGTGTATAGGATAAATTTTCAAGTTGATTTGTTTATATTGAAGTTTTTATATGTTCATCTTTCAAGTCTAACAAAAGTCGAAAAGTCAGCAACATGTTTGAAGTTTTTGATATTGCTTTAAAGTTGTGTTATTCGGAATATTTATAGTTTACGATGCTTAGAAAACCTAAAATGTCAGAATTATGGATCGTAATGAAAATATGGGCTAAGCACTTAGATGTAAAACTGAGTGATTGAGATGAAAATTTATATATATAAAATTCAGAAATCTCTAAGTTTAAAAGTTTGTACATGTGACCTTTCTAGTTTGGGAAAGTAAGTTCCGTGGGATGCTTGTCATCTGGTCCCCTAAGGTCAATTGGTCTGGGAGTGATCGAACCCAAATCCTTCTATAGAATCAGATCGAAAGTCATGTTCTACTAGTATGAATGGGTTTAGGATGTGTCGATGTAGCCTTTCTGATCTGGGAGAGTAAGTTCCACGGGGTGCATGACACCTAGTCCCCTAAGGCCAACTGGTCTGGGAGCGGCTGACCCAAATCCTGCAATAAGGTCAGATAGAAAGTTACGTTTATGGCATGTTCTTTACTTACCAAACTTTTTGATTCAAAAGATGTCAAAGTGCACAAGCTTAAAAGATGCCAAAGAGCACACTCATGTGAAGATGCCAATGTGCACACTGCTAAAAGATGCCAATGAGAACACATCTCTTGATACTTGGTGGTATGTTTAAGTTGCAATAAACCTATAAATTTGTGAAAATCTTAAATTCTGATGGCTTAGTGTGAGTACATGAAAAGTTCTCTATTATATTTTTAGAATTGCATTTTCTTGAAGCTAATCGAAGTTCACATGCGAGCACATTGAATATATTGATGAAAGTTTTTGAAACTGAACATGTATTAAATTCATATGCAATGAAACTTGTATTTATATCCAACTTCATATATTTGATTTCATTTGATGGATAAATTTGTGAAATTTTACTGAGTAAAATTTAATTTGTTTAGTGTTTAAAATGTTATATGTTTAGTTGTTTCAAAATACATATTCGGTATAATTTTCTTTCAACTGTGATGTTTCATTTCTTGTGTTCTCATATCTTTGTACATGGGTTTGTGCATTATTCGAGGGGGAGTGAAAAAGGAGAATTTTTCTAAAATATGATATATGTTTTCGAGGGGGAGTATCTGATTCTCTATATGAATGCTAACTTGAAATGTCATATTTAGTGCATTTGTGTAGGGGGAGTCAAAGAGCTTATCAGGTAAAATTTCTGAGTTTAAGTCAGCTTTGCGCCAACAGTTGATAGCGCAAACCTCACTTTGCGCCACCTTCAGCTAGCGCAAAACGCACTTTGCGCCACCAACGTGTCACGCAAACCTCTTCTCTTTCTCCTTTATTTTTGATTTTTCCAGATCTGAAGTTGTCTCGTCCCCAACATTTGCATGACCAAGTTCATCCAGATCATCAAGGTCATGAGGGGGAGAATTTAAGAAGATGATAAAGAGACAAAGAGTTCAAAAGTTTATCTGCTGATCAAGATTCTCTCAAGTTTCAAATTTCTTCAACTATACTTGTCTATTTGTTGTTCAAGCTCCGACCACTACAGTTTCTTCAAGTACATTTAAAAGAGGTGTGTCGTCAAGAGCACAAGCTGATGAATCAATTGTTCGTTTAAGTTTATTACAAACTGGTCCAGTGTTGTCAAGGCAGCAAAGATAACAGAGCTTAAAAGATGCTGAGAAGAAAAAAAAATTAAGTCAAGAAGCTGCTTCGCAAAGTCGCTTAGATGGTCCATGTTGATTTAGAAGATGGATATTGAAGACCACAACGCCAATGATTACTAAGAGGGATATTGTTAAGTCTGATTTTATAGTAATCATTGTATTTATAGGCTTGGTCTAATACAGTGTTTAGTGTCATATATTGTGTAGTATTGACCAAGGGTATTTAAGTCCCTTGGGTCTTTGGTTGTTGTAAGAAGGATTGACGCACATTCCATATCAATTACACTTTGTGCTTTCATTGTCTCTCTCTCTATACTTTCTCTCTCTAAGATTTAGAGATTCTTGGATTAACAAGTTCTCATCCACAGAACTTTTGAAAAACAACTAGCAACAACAACATATTCTGCTTCTGCCGTAGATGTTGAAACACAGTTTTGTTTCTTAGAAGTTCAACTGACTAATTTACCTCCTAGGAATTGACAACTTCCAGAGGTACTCTTTTTGTCGAGTTTGCATCCTTCGTAATCTGAATATGTATAAGCCACAAGATCAAAGCCAGAGTTCTCTAGATACCATAGGCCAAGATTCTTGGTCCCCTTTAGGTATTTAAAGATCCTCTTCACATCATGAAGATGAGATTCTTTGGGGTTAGCTTGAAATCTTGCACAGAGGCATGTGGCAAACATTATATCAGGTCTACTTGCAGTTAAGTACAACAAAGACCCTATCATTCCTTTGTAGAGTTTGCGCTCCACAGATTTGCCCTCTGGGTCTGCATAAAGCTTAGATCCAGTGGCCATAGGGGTTTTCATTGGTGAAGAGTCAGAGAGCTTGTATTTTTCAAGTATGTCAGAGACATATTTTGATTGATTTAAGAAAATTCCCTCTTTGGTTTATTTGACTTGCAATCCTAGGAAGAATGTAAGTTCTCCCATCTCATCTCAAACTAACTCTTCTTCAAAGACTCAAACTTTTTACAATAAGAATCATTTGTAGACCCAAAAATAATAGCATCAACATAAATCTGCACAAGTAGAATCTCACCTTTTCTCTTTTTATAAAGTAATGTAGTATCAGTTGTACCTCTTTCGAAACCGTTGGCAAAAATAAAATTTGAATGTCTATCATACCAGGCTCTAGGGGCTTGCTTTAGTCCATACAGAGCCTTGTCCAAGAAGTATACGTGATTTGGGTATGTAGAGCTTTCAAATCCTGGTGGTTGTTGGACATATACCTCTTCTTGAATCTGACCATTTAAGAAGGCTAATTTTACGTCAATTTGGTAAACCTTAAAACCTTTGTGGGCTGCAAAGGCAAGGAATATTCTTATTGCCTCAAGCCTTGCCACAGGGGCAAAGGTTTCTTCATAGTCATTTCCTACTTCTTGGCAGTATCCCTTGGCCACCAGTCTTGCCTTGTTCCTGATCACCACACCATCCTCATCTTTCTTGTTCTTGAAGACCCATTTGGTCCCTATTGCAGTCTTGCCTTTCGGTAGAGGCACTGGGGTCCATACTTCATTTCTTTCAAACTGCAGAAGTTCTTCTTGCATGGCTTCTACCCAGTTTGGGTCTTCAAGAGCTTCAGAGATCTTTTTGGGCTCGATAATACTTACAAATATGGTAAAGTAACAAAAGTTGGCAGTACTAGAGCGAGTTTTTACTCTATCATAGGGGTCACCAATGATTTGACTTTGAGGGTCACTTCTGGTCGATTTGGTCATGCGAGGTTGGTGATCATTAGAACTATCAGTATGCATGTCAGGAGCACGTTCTTGTTCTTGATGTTGATTAACCTCTGTCAAAGAAGGTTGATCGTTTGTACTTGCCACAGGGCTTGATTGATCACTTTGAGTTGATGTTTGGTGCTCTGTGGTGCCCTGTTCAGAGTTCTGGGTTTCCTATGGTGATGATCCTTCAGAGATGGTAGGAAGATGATCTTGACTTTGATCGAGCATAAGGCCTTGTTCAGTGTTAACTTCTGTCTGCTCCACTTCAACGTTTGTACCTGTAAAAGTAGTAGAGGAAGGTGAATTATTACTTGGACCAGTCAACGAGGTACCTGTTTGTTCTTCAGAGGCCTCGGCTCTAGAGGCTCTGTGATCAACTTCAGAAGGACCATCATCATTGAACATCTCTTCAAAAAGGTGATGAAGATCATTTGTTCTTGTAGAATTTCCAGAGTCTTCATCTTGAAGCTTGGGTCTTGAGCTTATTTGCTCAGAAGTCATCTGAAACGAGTCATCAAACGAAACATTAATACTTTCAAGTATATGTTTGGATTTGAGCACATAGACTCTATATGCTTTGGAGGCTGATGAATAGCCAACAAATTTGGCTTCATTAGCTTTTGGGCTAAATTTCCCAATTTGTTCTCTGTCATTTAACACGAAACATCTACAGCCAAAAACATGGAAATATTTTATGTTTGGCTTCCTCTGGTTGAGCAAGTGATATGGGGACTTTGCATGCCTCTTCACTATTAATGACCGATTTTGAGTGAAGCATGCAGTTGAAATGTCTTCTGCCCAAAAAGAAATAGATAGTCCTGAGGCAGTGAACATAGTTATGGCGACTTCCACTAGTGTTCTGTTCTTGCGTTCAACAACACCATTTTTGTTAGTCCAAGAATCTCTAAATCCTAGAGAGAGAAAGTAGAGAGAGAAAGTAGGAGCGCCAAATGTAATCTGATATTCAAAGTAAGGTTCCAAAGTTACAAACACAAAGCACCTAAGGGACTTAAATACCCCGGGTCTTAACCAATACAGATAAGCACTCTAAGAACAGTAAAGACGACTGAGAATAAATACAATGATTACTACAAAATTAGACTTAACAATCTCCCCCTTAGTAATCATTGGCGCATTGGTCTTCAAAAATCAATCTTCTAAACCAGCATTGACCATCTAAGCGACTTTGGTGAATCATTGATGCTCTTCTCTTTGACGAAGTCTATTCAGTCCAATTAACACTTCCAAACGTCGCACAGTGGAGCTGAAATTCAATCTCTCTTGAATAGAATCCAAGGTCTTCTTGAGGAGACGAATTTCATCATTATCAACCAGAAATGCATTGCTTCTTGTTTCCAAAAATCTTCTTTTAGCCT
Source organism: Arctium minus (assembly GCA_954870635.1). NCBI lineage: Eukaryota > Viridiplantae > Streptophyta > Magnoliopsida > Asterales > Asteraceae > Arctium > Arctium minus. The sequence continues at coordinate 101,181,594 of OX941081.1, read as the reverse complement.
CTTTCAGATTTTGCTCCAACTGAAGCTTGATCACCTTTAAGGTTCCATCAGAGTAATGAGCAATTTCTTTTAGATTTGAAGCTAACTTCAAGATCTTTATCACAAAACTGTCCGATGTTGAATAAGTTGTGGCTTAGACCTTCGACATAGCTGACTCTCTTGACAGTAATATTACCTTGAACAAGATCACCATAACCAAGAATTGGAGTCGTCTCACAGTTTCCAAACTTAACACGACCGCAACATTTTTCTTTAAAATTTGACAGAAGTGATTTGTTGCCCGTCATGTGTTTGGAACACCCCGAATCCAGATACCATAAATGACTAAGCTGCACATACATAAACTACACAGATTTAGGTACCCATATGCTTATGGGTTCCTTCTTGTTAGATTTGTGTCTTTTATTTTTTGAAAATTTATTTTTATAATTCTCATGAAAGCAATCATCAATAGAGGAATAAACATAATCATCAGAATCAGAACTAGAAGAAGATGAAAAATGTTTTGCAATGTGAATCATTTGCGGAATTGAATATTTTGTATTTTTATTACAAAAAGCAAATGTATCATTGTCACAAAGATTCACTACACAAGTATCTTCTAACAATTCAGACTCTATAGATTTATGCTTTATCCTCCATATCAGCTTTTGTGATCTCTTCACAGTCCGATCTGAAACAGAAGAATCAGAAGAATTAGAATTTTCAGACAAGACAATATCCTGTTTCTTTGACTTCTTTGACCTTCTTCTTTTACGCTTTGTTTTTGTTTTATAATACTGATCATTTAGCGTTAAAGAATCATCAACAATTGAAGTAGAAGAAGAAACTTTATCTAAGAAATCAACCTGAGCATTCAACATAGATGAACTTGCCTTGGAATGAGAATTTTCAGAAAAACACAAGTCAGGAGGAGGTTTGCGCAATGCATTGGTTGTGCAAACTGAACTTTGCGCGATCAAAGGCTTGCGCAAAGTGTCGGTTTGCGTAACCAACTGGTTGCGCAAATGCACATTATTTTTTGAAACTTGAGTATTTTCCTTAGAATCTTTAGAAAATCCAGAAGAAATTTTGTCTTCAATACTTGTTTTCATTATAAAAAGAAGTAAATCGTTTTCTAAATCAGTTTGAAGACTTTGTTCTTCCAATCTATCTTCAAGATCAACTATTTTGCCTTCTAACACTAATGGGGGAATGTATCTTCTAGAATCATACGACACTGAAGATGCATTTTCCTTATTAGTGTTAGCATATATATCAAAACCAGTTGATAATGAAGATTGATTGGAAGACTTGACATTTAAAACATTTTTGGAAATTCTAGACTTCTTCGTTTTCTCAGGAAAATACTTAGCATTTTCAGAAGTATAAACAAATGGCATTTCCATTTTCTTGTTATGCATCCTCTTTTGATTTCCAAATTCTAAAACTTGCTTGTCATTCAACCAGTCAATTTTAAATTGAGAAGCATAATTCGCAAGAGTTAGATAATCAAAATTATATAAGGTTGGGGTTTTTAAAATAACATTGTTTAGACAATGAGGATTTTCAAAACCAAGACCCCACCTTTCTTTTATAGCCTCATCACTCCTAGGCTTATTCATATATATAGTTTGATCATTTTGGTTTCTCTTATACAATTTTTCTTCTAATACAATTATTTTATCAGAAAAACTTTTGCAAATCAGTCAAAGAATTACGTTAAGTCTGATTTGATAATTCTAAGTCATTCAAATTCTTTTGAAATTTCTCTTTTGTGTCATTTAAAATGATCTTTTCATCTTTCAGACAAATCTTCAGTTTTTCAATCAAAACAGTCTTTTCTTGATTTTCAAGCTTTTCAGATATGAACTTGGAACGAAAATCATGTAAAGCATTTACAATAACATTCAATTGAGAAGAAACAAAGTTAACAGGAAACTCAGAAATTACCTCAGAATCATCAATGGAAGTGTCATCTTCTTCATCATCGCTCTTATCATCACCGATGAAGCACATTGTTGTAGTCTCTTCATTTTTAGCCTCGTTATCTGAATGATCCAACCAGTATTCCTATTCAGCCATCAGAATAGTTCCGTTTTCTCTCTTCTCAGCCAATTCCATCTTCTTTCTGTAGAAAGTTGAATCCTTAACAACCTTCACTCTACAATCCTTTGCTATATGACCTGGTTTGCCACAGTTGAAGCAGTTCATCACCTTTTTCTCTTCCTTTTTTGGTTCAGCCACCTTTACCGGTTCATACTTTGGAGTGTATGTCTTTGATGGTGCACCAGGTTCAACTTTCTTTGAGTCGGAAGTGAAACGGAGATTATTGGATCCAGTTCTACGCTGAAACTTTTTCTGATAGTGTTGTGATAGAAGTATCATTGCTTTTTCCAAAGCTTCACCATCATCTTCTGTGGAACCATCAAAAGCAGATTCAGATAAAGCTTGCTCAGCCAGTTGGCTAGCTAGAAGAGCAATCGGATCCACTGACTAAGACTTATTCTTCTTACCCAACTTTGCCTTCTTTTCCAACACCATGGATTCATCAGTCATCAGAATTTCATACAATTCCTGAATGGGTATAGTAGAAATCCTGACATCATTTTCTATGACAGGACTTGCTCCATTCAGGTTGGAGTGCATTCAGGAACTTCAGATTTGCTTCTAACTTAGTCTTTGTCACCTTGATCTTGTACAGATCATTAATGACAACCCAAAATCTATCAAATACATTCTTCAGACTTTCTCCATCCTTAGCTTTGAACTCCTCAAAATTGTTCATGTATCTGGTCTGACGCAATTGAGTTGATACAGCTGTGCCAAGCATGATCTTTTCCAATTGAGTCCACATAAGCATAGGATTTTGTTTGAAGCAATCAATTCTGTTGTAGATCGAATTTGGTAGTGCAAGAATCATATTGGACTTTGCCTGACTGTCAGCTTGATATCTCAACAATTCATCAGCATCATACTCCCTCAGAGACTTCTCTACAGTTGAAGCCAGAGTAGTTGTTGTAGCTGGTATAACTTTCATCGGCCTCTCCATAGGACCCTCAGTCAGAGATTTCATCATGTAATCCCCATTCGAAGTCTGGAACACACTCAAACTAGACTTTGCTTAAGCAATGAGGTCCGCAAACTAGACTTTGCGTAAGCAGTGAGATCCGAGAACCGAGCTTTCCGGAACAAGAAGATTGCGCAACCTATGCTTTGCGTAAGTAGAAGGATACGCAAACTAAGCTTTGCGTAAGTAGAAGGATACGCAAACTAAGCTTTGCATAAGAAGCTTGAATCGCAAACTGAACCCCAACTTTGGAATATGCAAAGAAGCTTTGCGTGAGATGGATGAAACGAAAACTAAGCTTTTCGGAAGCTTGATGATACGAGAACTTTACTTCTCAGAATTCACTTGATTCGCAAAACGAACTTTGCGTATATAGCTCGATGCGAAAACCTGAAACACTAACACAGAAATTAGAACACAAAGAACTTGCGCAAAGTATTAAAAACTTGTGCAAACCTATATGAATCTTGCGCAAATCTACAAGAACTTGCTCAAACCGGGGAACAACAAGAAAAATTCGCAAGAACAATTATATCTATGAAGTTAAAGAAAGAAAATCACACACTGAAGATCGAAAACATTCTTTTAATAACTTTCAAGCACTAATTTCGATTAAAATCAACTAAATCACAAATTTCATGAAAGAACAGTACGAGAACGTGTTTTTCCAGAAACTTTTTAAATCTCAAATTCAACGATTAAAACTTGGTTTTCATGCAGAATTATGTGAAGTAAATATGATCGATTACTAAAAACGAATCTAATGAAATCAAATTCAACACAAATCGATCACAAAACAATCCAAATTTGATGAAAAATCAAGAAAACGAGATTTTCTTGAAATATTCAAGAAAATCGATCAAGTTTTCGATTAATCTACAAATTCAGAAAACAGAAAACGAATTCTCTCAGATCTCTCAAGATTCAGATTGCTCTGATACCAATTGTTAGTCCAGGAATCTCTAAATCCTAGAGAGAGAAAGTAGAGAGAGAAAGTAGAGAGAGAAAGTAGGAGCGCCAAATGTAATCTGATATTCAAAGTAAGGTTCCAAAGTTACAAACACAAAGCACCTAAGGGACTTAAATACCCCAGGTCTTAACCAATACAGTTAAGCACTCTAAGAACAGTAAAGACAACTGAGAATAAATACAATGATTACTACAAAATTAGACTTAACAATTTTTGTTGTGGAGTTCTTGCAGCCGAGAAGTTCTGTGAGATTCCATATGTCGTAAGATAAGCTTCAATGGTTGAGTTCTTAAACTCTGTGCCATTGTCACTTTGAATTCTCTGCACCCTGCAATCATGAAGATTGATTAGTACCACAAGAACATCAGATTTCTTTCGAACAAACTCCACCTAAGTGTATCTGGAGAATTCATCTATGAGGACAAGAATGTACTTCTTGCCACCTAGGCTCTGCATAGATATAGGACCACAGAGGTCCACATGAAGCATTTGCAGAGGTCCAGTGCAAGAGATGTCTGACTTGCTCTTATAGGCAGCTCTTCTGAGTTTGCCCATTTCCCAAGCAGAGTATAGATGATCTCTGTCAAATTTGATACTTGGTAACCCACTCACCAGTTCTAATTTCACAAGCTTGTCAAGAGTATGAAAATTTAGTTGACAGAACCTGTTATGCCATAGCCAAGCCTCCTCATTTTTACTTGAGACCAAACAAAGCTTTTCTTCTTTATTGATCGACTTGAAGTCCATGAGGTATAGGTCACCTCTTTCTTTTGGCTCGCAGAAGTTCTGTGGATGTGTCTTCTTTTAACTGAGAACAGTATTGCTTTTTAAACATTACATCTAGTCCATTATCACATAGTTGGCTAACACTTAGTAAGTTGTGCTAGAGGCCATCCATATAAGCCACTCTGTTGACATCGATGTCTCCTTTAGTAATGACTCCATAGCCTTTAATCTGCCCCTTTTTTTGTCCCCAAAGGTCACAGAACCACCTCCATGTTTTTCTTTGTATGAGGAGAGCAACCCTCTGTCGCCAGTCATGTGCCTTGAGTACCCGGAGTCTAGATACCAAATGGGCACATGTTGTTTGTTTTGCGGACAGATCAAGAGGATTTAGGTGCCCATTTCCAAATGGGTCCAATTATGTTAGGAGTCTTTAAAGATGCCTTAGCACCTTTGGTGTTGGTCTTATCCTCTTTAGCAGAGGTACCAGATTGTCCTTTCTCACCCTTGAATTTGGCATTCTTGGGCTTGGGGTGAGATATAAGACAGGTAGGCCTTGAAAAATGTTGGTTAAGAGCATGCATGAGATCAAAGCATTTCCAATGAGGGACTCCAGAAGAAAATTTCTTAAACATTTCATTAAATTTATCAAAGGAGGGCACAGAACATTGTTTACAACAACCCTTTTTAAATTTGGGTTTCTTTTCACATAAAAATTTGTCTAATCTAAGTTGAGTTTTATCAAAAACTCCTCTTGTATGGATCTTTGACAGTACTCTACCTTGGTGACTTCCTTTTCTTGCGTTCACTGCGACAGAATCATCAAATTTATCAAATTTGGGCCATTTTCCCTTCTGTTGCCAAGTGAGCTTTTCTTGAAATGGTTTTATGGGTTTTGGAGCTTTGGTTTCGTGAGAGATCTGGATTTTTTCTTTGCTTAACTTCTCAAGCTCAAGAGAGATCTTAGCTTGCAGACACATATCCTTAAAGTCAGGGCAGATGGGTACTCCTGTAGTTCTCCTTTTGGGAGAGATCATTCGGTTAAGAATGCCAGAGGGAAGATTATTTTTCTCTGGACTACTGGGACTATCTCTTGTTCCACAGAACTAGTCTATTTATTGATAGAGGATGACTCAGACTCTGACTCAGAGTCCGAATCAAGAAAATCTCTGTGGATGAGGGCATGACTTTCTGGATATGTATTGCTTTCTCCACTAACAGTGTCCTTTGAAAAGTTTAGATCTTTGAGAATGCATGGGTGTTAGGACTGAAAGTCCTGTGCGTTGAAAGTTGATTAAAGTATTTATAAGGGTTTAAATTGTAATTCTTTAATAGTTGTTTTGTTAGTTGGGCCTAAAGCCCATTAGCCCATTAGGCCTTCTGCGCCTGATATATAAAGGCATTATTAGTTTCATTATTCAAGTTAGACGTTTTCATTAGTCAGATTATTAGAACTCTCATAATTTCCAGATCTCTAGTCAATAGGTTTACTTTTCTCTGATCAGAAATTCTTTATGTAAACCTGTAACCTTTGATTGCATATTAATCATATGACTAGAGGTTGTGACCATATTACTGTTCTACATTGATTATATTATTTGTTGATTGCACTATTCTGGGATCTACAATTCGTATCAGAGCAAAGAGACTGAAGGTTTGATCCAGAAAAGGTTTGTCTAAAACCCTTTAATCAATTATTTGTGTTAATCGTTTTTATCTGCTTTAATTGATTATCTGCTTCTGAGTTTTAGATCGGTCGATAATTTTTCTGGAAAATTAATAAGTTTATCAATATGTGTTTTGATAAATAAATTTTTATCGGTCGATCTGTTTTCTGGAAAAGTATTTTCTGAGTTACTATCGGTCACTGTTTGTTTCTGGAAAAGTGTTTTATGGGTTAATGTTCATCATTATCGGTCGAATATTGATCTGCATAATTGTGTGTTTTTGCTTTACTGCTAATTGGTACCGATTTCTGGTGGTTTATTGAATTCATTTTCTGGGATTGATTACGATCGATTCCCAGATTTATCGTGTTTATCGGTTTGTTCTTCGTGTTTATTGGTGTGTTCTTCGTGTTTATCGGTCTTAAAAGTCTATCTGTTAATTTGTTATTAATCTGTTTTGACCGATAGTTGTTGACCGATAGTTGTTGACCGATAGTTTTCTTGACCGGTATATTGTCTTTACCGGTCTTGTGCTTGACCGGTACATTATCTTTACCGGTCCTTTGCTTGACCGGTACATTGCCCGGTCCTTTGTTCGACCAGTACACAATCTTTACCGGTCCTTTGTTCGACCGGTACACTGGTTTGACCGATACATTAGTTCGACCGATACCCTGTGTGGTTGACCGATACCTTGACCGACCGATATTGTGTTCGATCGGTTCATAGCTTGACCGGTACTCAGCGACCGGTACTTTGCCTTGACCTATATATATCGGTCGACCGATACTCTGTATTGCCCGGTATCCTATTGACCGGTCCTATTTTGTCGACCGGTACTCTGTTGCTCGACCGGTACCTTGCTATACCGGTCCACCTTATCGATCGGTACCCTGCTTTACCGGTCCACCGTTTCGACCGGTACCCTGTTTTACCGATCCATTCTTATCGACCGATACCTTGTTGACCCCGGTCGACCGATATTCCTTGCTTGACCGGTACATTGTTCGACCCTACGCGACCGGTACTCAACCGGTACCTTGTTGACCGGTACTTTGTGACTCGACCGGTACATTGTTCGACCCTACTCACCGATACTCGACCGGTACTTTGTGACTTGACCGGTACATTGTTCGACCCTACTCGACCGGTACCCAGTTGACCGGTACCCAGCTGACCAGTGCTTTGCGCCCGGTGCCTTGTTCGACCGGGTCCGACTGGGTCCCTGTTCGACCGGGTCCGACCAGGTCCTTGATCGACCTTGTTCGACCGGGTTCGACCGGGTCCCTGTTCGACCGGATCCTTGCTCGACCGGGTCTTTGCTTTACCGGTCCTTGTCCTGTCCTGTTTATATATTGTTTTTGGATCATCTTGTTTGTCTCACGATCACTACAGTGCAGTTAAGATTAAAGTTTAAACCCATTCAAGTTTCATCTATTGTCAAGTTTTTTTTCAAAAGCTTGATTTAGATAAGCTAAGATGGGATATTATGCTGAAGTTCAAGAGCTCAAATTAGAGAACAAAAATCTTGAATTATTTGTTGCCTTCTACTCGAAGAGATCAGAACAATATAATGATGAAAACAACATACTGAAAGAAGAAGTTAGTGCATTAAAGGCAATTAATGAAGATCTTCTGAAAAAGACTTCTGGGCAGAATAATGAGAAAATACTGAGTTTGGAAACTGAGAACAAAGAGCTGACAAAAAAAATCTTGAACTTGGAAGATCAGATTGTCCAAATCTGTGGCCCAAGAATTACTAGCATAAACACATACAGATTTACACAAAACACTTTTGTTTATTAATCACAAAGATTACATCAAACCATATCCCTATTTGTGATAAACGAATTAAGATTGAGTGTTTGTGTGTATACTCAATGTGTGCAACTATGTGTTCTTACTCTCTCTCAATTACCACCAAGATTACACCTTCACTTTCACACACTTACTTACACGCTTACTTAGAAACAACACAAAGACTTGCTTATATATAGGTCAACATGACCAAGCAAGGTCAAACCTTCTAAGCACATTACAACACACACACAAACACTAATTACAACAATGACCCTCATTTAATCTTGAATAAAATTTCAGTCTAACAATCTCCCCCTTTGGATTCAAGATTAAAAAAAATTTGACAATAATCTTCAGGTCTTCTTATCTTCAGAATTGTCTTCAGCTTTCAGCTTTTATCCTTTCATAACTTTGATATCTTTAAGTCTTTTTACACTTTGTATGATCTTTGACAATTCTTAAAACTTGTCTCTTCCTTTGAATTAGCTTTTGACTAAACTCTGACTAGACAACCTTTCTTTCAAACTCTGAATTTCTTTCACTTTCTCTTTGACAAGCTTTCTTTAACCTTTGACTTTAATCATCTAAAAACTTTATCACCTCTGAAATCTTTAAAACTTCAATTTGATCTTGAACTTTTGATTAGTCTCCCCCTTTTTAATGATTTGTAAGAATCAAAATCATTAAAACACTTCAAGGTCAGATATGTCATTGAATGAACTTCCCATCGTCTGATAAGCACATTCTTCATGAACTTTCATCTCCCCCTTATGATAATAGACAATCTCCCCCAGATAGGAAAATTATTAATCTCCCCAATACATGATGTGATAAAATATGTCGTATGATCTGAAAGAGTCGTTGAACCATGAATGTATTTATTTGAATCTTTTCAAATTCAAACGAAATAAGAGTTGTAACCCTGAATCAACATATGAAACAGTTAGAAATGCCTGTCAGTAACACAAAGTTACTGTGTACAACGAATGTACAATTTAAGGAGCTGGTTTGATGTTGACTCCCCAGGACTTCCATTCAATCATTGAAAAACACAAGGTAATTCTATGAATGTTCTGACAGAAAAACAAATTCTCTGTATGCTCGTGCTTGTGTTTTGAAAGAATTAGCACAATGATTGTGTTTCATAAGGCTCAAAGTATGTAAATCACTGAGACAGCAATGATTGTACATGGACTCAACGTGCATGAGAAAGGGTCGAAGGTGGGGCAACTTTCCTTCTTTTTCAATATCAGTATCTTCCAAGTGAAGACCCGATAGATTATGTGTTGCTTCCCCATAAAATATGAAACATTCTCTTTTTAAGAAAAGAATGAGTAGCTTGTGGGGTTGTATGCAAGAGATGGCATGGGCTATTTGCCTATTTCAATGATGGTCACCAAAGAAATGGGAACCAATCAGTAATGTGGCTGCCCGACTCAGAAAGATGTTTGGTGCAGAGTTCTAATATTCTTTTAACTCTGTTCTCTCACCCTCTTTCTTTTGATCATATAAGCTCGCATCTAACCAATCTCTCATTTGCATTTTATCTCAGATCACTGCCACACTCAATTCTTTTAGACCCCTCTCCCCTCAATCACTCAAAGGATTTCTTCCGAGGTAGGAAACACTGGTTATCGTGAATCCATGGAAGATCTATTAAGCATTCACACTGAATCCCATGTTCCTAAAAGTACATGTTGTTCAATGATTTTCTTGACATATAAAGCACAAGAAATCATATGTCAGTGTTTGTATGCTCATTCAAAAATCAGAAATGAAATTTGAGCATTTTAAACATTTAAGATATCTCAAAACTTTATATGAATGAAAAGAATAGAAATGTTTTGAGAATATGACAATGATTAAGATCAGATCAAATTATCATGAAGAAAAAATATTTGGGAATTCAAAGACGTATGTTGTTTATATGAACAATATATAAACATATTATTAATGAAAGCACATTAAAAATGAAATGACGTTTGATTCAAACAACTGTGAATATCAAACAACGGGAGTATTACCATAGAAAGATATATCATTTGATACATGGTAATAACATAATCAATTTGAAAATACTGAACCAGTGTGTGTATGAATACTCGACAAAGTATATAGAAAAGAAAATACACAAGTATTATTCTTTAAAGAACACACGGCCAGATAAGCATATAAGTATCCAAAAATCATTTAAAATTCACACTTCTCAAATCATAAAAACATGTTAAGATCGTGAAGTGGTTTGAACATTTTAACACCATTTTTCACAAGTGAAAGTTGTTCTTCTTTCATAAGTGTTAGAGTATAAGGATTCGAAAGAAATACCTGTAGATCAGAATCCTTAACTCCCCCCTGGAATGAATATAGCAATTTAAAGTATCCTTGAATAGATATCCTCCCCCTTGATATCTGTAAAACGTCAATCTTTTTAGAAATATTATTATAAAAGATATAGCAATATAATTTCTAAACTCCCTTTCAAAGGAAAAACTTCCTGAAAAGATGTAATCATGACAACATCCTTTAGAAGAAAACATTTGAATACGGGTTTTGAACTAAATTGTCCAAAAGCCATTGTCACATAAAATCTCCTGCAACAAAAAAAAATTTGGTAATCATTATAAAAATGATTCCGCTTTAGTCAGTTAACATATGATGAAATATTCAAAATATAAGCAAATAAAGCACAAGTTTAGAAAACTCCCCCTAAATTCATGAAGTGGCGTTTAACATACCAAGTTTGCTAACTGTTGGGTCTGAAAGATGTCAAGGATGGATACTACTGTTGAATGTGTTAATATTGCTAGTTCAACATGGTTACTACTTCTGAAGTTAATACTTCTGAGGTTAATACTTCTGAAGTTAATGCTGCTAGAAGAACTTGGTTAATACTTCTGAGGTTAATACTTCTGAAGTTAATACTTCTGAGGTTAATACTTCTGAGGTTAATGCTGCCAGTTGAAGTTAATGCTGCTGGAACAAAGTTAGTGCTGCTCTTCAAGATTAGTACTGCTGGAGTTACTACTGCTAAGAGATTAATACTGCTCAGAGTATTAATGCTACTTATGATTAATACTGCTTATAAGATGGAGATCTGTATGGAAAGGATGACAGCTGGATAAACTGAAGATATTCATGGAAGCTTAGAGATAATGATGGAAGATATTCTGGAGATATTGTATAAATTGTAATTATCTTTTATCTTCAGTATATATATTGTATTGTTTAGAATAGTGAGATAACTTTTGATATTATTATTCATTCTAAGTTTTTGTTCTAGAGAAAATCAACCTCAATGCATAGTTCCTAATTCTAGAGAAGTAGAATTCGTCTTGAAAGAGTCTGTTCTTCAAGATTGAGGTTGTGTGTGTAATCTTGTGATTTCAAGCATTCAATACTAATTTACAAGTTGTTCATCATATTTACTGTTTGTTTACTGTTTCATTGAATATCAAAGTGTTATTCCGCAAACTCCTTTGATATTGTTTCTGAGTATTCATAATTCTTGTTGAGAATTCGATCCTGACACTAACTAAAAAGTTAAACCTCTTTTCATCCAACGGCTTGGTGAAAAGGTCAGCCAACTGGTAGTCTGTAGTCACGAAGTGCATCTCGATATCACCCTTCTCGACATGATCCTTTATAAAATGATAACGCACGTCGATGTGTTTCGTCTTGGAATGCTGTACTAGATTGGCTGTTATCGCAATCACACTCTTAGAATCGCAGTAGATAGGGACCCGTTGGTAAGTATATCCAAAATCTTTTAACTGTGTTTTCATCTAGAGGACTTGTGAACAGCAGCTTGCGGCAGCTATGTATTCAGCCTCGGCGGTGGATGTAGAAACACAATTTTGTTTCTTATATGTCCAGCTAACCAACTTATCACCTAAGAACTGACAAGAACCAGAGGTGCTCTTTCTATCCAGTTTGCATCCTGCATGATCAACATCAGTATAGGCAGTTAAATCAAAAGACGAACCCTTAGGGTACCAAAGGCCTAACTCAGTAGTACCTTTAAGATACCTAAGAATCCGTTTTACAGCGACCAGGTGTGATTCCTTCGGATTGGCCTGATATCTAGCACAGAAACATGTAGCAAACATAATATCCGGTCTACTTACAGTTAAATACAGCAGTGAACCAATCATGCTACGGTACACTTTTTGATCTACAGATTTGCCAGAAAGATCTGCATCTAAAAGTGTGCCCGTTGCCATCGGTGTTTTCATCACTGAACTGTCACTCATGTTAAATTTCCTTAAAATATCTCGAATATATTTTGATTGATTAATGAAAATGCCTTCGGGTAACTGTTTCACTTGAAGACCAAGGAAAAAATTCAGTTCGCCCATAATTGACATTTCAAAACGAGATTCCATGATTCTTGAAAAGTTTTTACAAAACTTCGGATTCGTAGAACCGAAAATTATGTCATCTACATAAATTTGGATTAGAATCATATCATCACCTTGATTTTTCAGAAAGAGAGTAGTATCAATTGTACCTTTCTTGAATCCTGAAGCAAGTAAGAATTGGGTTAGAGTTTCGTACCAAGCTCTTGGTGCCTGTTTGAGTCCATACAAGGCTTTGTCTAAGACATAGACATGATCATGGTTCTTTGGATCAATGAATCCTTCTGGTTGAGCAACATATACTTCTTCATGCAATATCCCATTTAAAAATGCAGATTTTACGTCCATTTGAAAGACAGTAAAATTTTTATGCACTGCATAAGATAAGAAGATTCGTATAGCTTCCAGTCGTGCCACAGGAGCAAACGTTTCTTCATAATCAATCCCCTACTATTGACAATAACCCTTTGTAACAAGGCGAGCTTTGTTTCGAACTACAACTTCATCCTCATCTCTCTTATTTCTGAAAACCCACTTTGTTCCAATAACAGATTTTCCGTCTGGAAGTGGTATAAGTCGCCAAACTTTGTTTCTCTCAAATTGCAGAAGTTCATCTTGCATCGCCAGTATCCAATCTGGATCGCACAAGGCTTCTGAAGCTTTCTTCGGCTCGAGAGAACTTAAAAAGCTTGAATATAGACAAAAATTAGTTGATGTTGTACGCGTTTGTACACCAGACTGTGCATCACCAATAATATTATGAAGTGGGTGAGCTCGTGTCCATTTCATGGTACTTGAAATTGGATGAATGTCAGCTTGAGTATTATCTTCCTCATATTCATCATATACTGCAGTTAAGTCTTGATCAACCCCAGATGTACTCGGGACATCTTGTACAGCCTCTTCTGAAGTAAAAATTTCCGGAGCAATAGAAGAATCACTCGGAACTTCTGTTGCAGAATTTGGATCTACATTCACAGAATCAACATTAGTACCTTCAGAATGTATATGTGTAGATGTACCTGATGTGGTTGATATTGTGACATTTTCAGAAGGTCCTGAAATATCTGCTATTATAATTGGAACCTCTGAAGTTGATGCGGATATGCTTGATTTTTCAAAATCTGCACAGATATCCAGAAAAGCATCAAAAAATAATAAGTCTAATTCAGCTGTAATTTTATTTGAATTAGAAGACTTATTCTCTTTGACTTCGGGTTCTATTCCGACTTGAATAGAAACCTTTTGCTTAAGCTTGAGTTCTGAACTATTGTGATCAGAAGTCAACGTTGATGATTCGTCGAATGACACATTAATGCTCTCCATGATCGTCTTGGTTCGTCTATTGTAGTTTCGATAGGCTTTAGACGTTAATGAATAACCAATGAAATAGCCTTCGTCAGCCTTCTTGTCAAATTTACCAAGATTGTCTCGATCATTGAGAATATAACACCTGCAACCAAAAGTACGAAAAAATTTAATATTCAGTTTTCGACGATTAATAAGTTCATACGCTGTCTTTTTATGTATTTTGATGATAATTGTGCGGTTTTGTGTGAAACACGCAGTGGCTACGGCTTCAGCCCACATAAACATTGGCAACTCAGAATAGGCTAACATAGTCCTCGCAGCTTCCACCAGTGTTCGATTCTTCCTTTCAACTATGCCGTTTTGCTAAGGAGTGTAGGCAGCAGAAAAGTTGTGAGAGATCCCAACAGATATGAGATAACTCTGAAGCTTTTCATTCTTGAATTCCGTGCCATTGTCACTTCTCAAAGATATAACCGGCAATTGTAGTCGAACCTGGATTTTCTTTATAAACTCAATGATCAGCTCTGCTGCATCTGATTTGTTCCTTAAAAATTACAGCCAAGTATATCTGGAGTACTCATCTATCATGACCAAAATATATTTCTTACCTTTGATAGACTGAGTCCTCATCGAGCCGCAAAGTTCCATATGTATCAATTCAAGAGGTGTTGAAGATGAGAATTCTGTCTTTGCTTTATGAGATGTTCGCTTCATCTTTCCCATTTCACAAGCGGGACAAAGAGAATTCTTCTGAAACCTTAATTCTGGTAGACCTTTGACAATACCTTCTCTCGTCAACTGATTAATCGCATCAAAGTTTTGATGAGATAGACGTCGATGCCATATCCAACTTTCAGCTCGTGAAGCTTTTGCAATCAGACAAACAGGTCTTGATGCAGAAAGAGTTGGAAAATTCACAGAATAAAGATTTGCATTCCGCTTAGCTTTAAAAACTGCACGACCATCTTTATCTTCAATATAACAGCATTTATCAGTAAACCGAACTTGAAATTGACTATCGCAGAATTGACTTGTACTAAAAAGATTATGATCAAGTCCTTCTACGTATAGTACTCTTTTGATCGTCACGATGCCATTTCATAAAGATCCGTGTCCTCGAATGTATCTAGTAACCTCAGAATTTGCATAACTTACAGTACCGGCAGATTCCTCAACATAATTGTGAAGTAGATGCTTAAATCCTGTCATATGGCGCGAGCATCCTGAATCTATATACCATATATGTGAGGCCTGCAAAAAGAACAAATTACTTCTGCTTAGGTACCCATATCCATATGGGTCCTTCCTTGTTAGCTTTTTGCAATTCATCAACATCATTTACCTTAGCCTTAATTCGCCACTCATAGCGAGGCTTAGGTACCCATTTCCATATCATTTTAACATTAAGCGCATGAAATGTTTTCTTTTTCGAAAAATGATCAATCTTAGCATGAAAAACTTTAGCCTGATGTGTTAAGGATTTGGAAACATATTTGACACGAGATGTTTTTCTGGCATCTTTAGATTTAGAATAAATGGAAGGAATGATAAATGCATTATCATGACAGTGTTTGCATATAAAATTCTTACGTGTAAATGTCAAAAGCTTAGATTTATTCAATGAAGTACAAGCATTCATACAACTTTGACATTTGGAAACGTTTGAATTTTTACACATCAAACTATCACTATCACTGATATTACATTTATTTTTAGCAACTTTATTTTCCTTCACATTCTTCATCCATTCTCCTTTACCATTCTGCCTTTTTATATCTGAAACAGGAAATAGAATCTTGTTAGCTTTCTTTGAAGAAGATGATTTTGGCTTTGAATTACAAGAAGCTTCTCCTTTTTCAAAAATACTCGGAGGATATTCAGGAGTATTAGTATAAACAACTGAAGTTTTAGAATTAATAGTATCAAACTCTGGATTAGAATGAACATTCCAGTTTGGAGACTCAAACATCTTTTTCTCCTTTAGATTTTGTTTAAACAAATCATCTTTTAAAATATTTAACTCTCTAGAGAGTTCTTTGTTTTCTTCAGAAGACTTGTCAAGTTTGAATTTGAGATCAATGTTCTCATCTTCTAACTCTTCAATTGTCTTTTGAAGATGTGTGATTTGTTTCTCAAAATTAGATGCTTGATTCACCGCAGAGTTTGATTCCATCTTTTCTATTATAGGAACAGGATCTGGGGCATTCATCATTTCTGTAAAGATCTCCTCAGTCATAATTTTTGAAAAATCAGAATTAAGGTTTTGATTCATGATATTTTCATCTTTTGATTCTTTTGAGGAATTAGAAGTGAATGAATCAGATAAAGAAATTTGATTCTCAACATCAGTTTCTAAATCAGATTCATCATACTGACACTGAGATTCAGTACTATTTGCTTCAACCTTGGCTGACTCTGTTGGTAAACAAGGAGAAAATAGTGACGTAAATTCACTAAATTCCATCTTTCTTGTTTTGTAACTTTCATTCAAATCGTTATAAGCAAAGCCAACAGACTTTAAACTTGAAATTGAATCATCACAAGATGAAGTGTCATCATTATTCACGACTTTACCTTTTACAAAAGTATCATGAATATCGGGTTTTGTAGGAGTAGAGCCCATTTTATCAAAATTATACAAATTTTCTGGTGCTCTTTTCAAAACATTATTTGGTTCAAAACCTAAACCTTTTTTAACATTATAAAATCGGACATCTTGGAGTTTGTTTGTTAAAAGATTTAATGTTTGCTCAGTCTGTCCTCGTTTCAGATTTAAATCCTTGAGTTGCTTGATTTTACAAAATGCCTCGTTTCTTTCTTGAAAACACGCTTCAAATTTTATTTTAAAATCACCTTTTTCAGCATTTAAATTTACAAGATCTCTTTCAAGCTCAGATATTTTTGAATTTAAAACATCTTTGTCCTTTTTTAAAAAATCTTTTTCAGACTCTTTTTCCTTAACAACATCTTTCAACATTGCATTTTCATCACGAATATTCAACATTGTTTGTCTTTCATGACTAAGTTTGACTTTCAAAATTTTAAACTCTTCTTTCATGAATTTAACTTGAGCCTTTAAGGATTGAATACGTACCTCAGAACCACAGTCAGAATGATCAAAAGATGATCCAATGTCCTCATTCACTTTGGCCATCATACACACCTGAGTAAAGTTTGCAGATTCATCATCAGAACTCTTGTAGAACCAATTTTCTTCTTCCGCCATTAAGTTCTGACCATCTTCCACCTTTTTTGATATCAGTGTTTTCCGAGCATAATATTATGAATTCTTTGTTCGCTTATGCTTGCAGTCTTTGGAAAAATGACCTGGTTTTCCATAATTATAGCATCATCCATATTTCGGCTCAGTCTCTTCTTTCTTTCCTTCTCACTTCTCTTCTCTTTTCTCTTATCGCCTTTCATCTCTTTTCTCTCCTCGTTTCGCATACTTCTTTTCAGATCTTGGTTTGTACTTGTCTTTCTTGTAACTCTCATATTTCGGCTTGGAGTATCTGTTCTTACCAAAGCTTTTCTTAAACTGCTTTGTGAGGAGAGCCAGATTTTCAGCAAATCGTTGAATATCCTCATCTAAATTTTCTTCACTTTCAGTAGAAGATTCATCAGTACTTGAATCAGTGACTTCAGTGAGGAGAGCTCTTGATTTCCTTGACTTTGTCTTGTAAGAAGAACTAGACTTGAAACTTGACCCTTTCTTACGTTCAGACATTAAGGCTAGAGAATCTTTGACCATCTTCTTTTCAGCACTTAGCTGCTTTACTTCATCCTCATTCTGAGATAAAGTTGTGAAGATATCATTGACGTCTTCTTGTGCCATGTCCTTAGTCATCTGAATGTTGATAGCATAGCTTTTCCATTCTGGGTTCAAGTTATTAATGAACTTATAATTGATCTCTGATTCTGACTTGTTCATTCCATTTCTCTTTAGATCATTCAATATCACATTAAAACGATTGTATGTCTCCAACAAAACCTCTCCTTATTTCGCATGGAAGCCTTCATATGCATTTATACTTTGATTCAGCTTTGTCTGAATTGACTTCTTTGTTCCCTGAAACTGTCTTTCTAGTTCATCCCATAAAGCTTTTGCAGATTCCCTACTATCTACGCGATTGTAGATATCATTAGGGATTGCCATAGTGAGATAGATAAGTTCCTCTTCATCTATATTGTGTCTTGCCTTTTCTGCATCACTGAAGAATTGATATGGTTTTGGAACATATCGATCTGGGATTTCGGGAGATGTAGTTGTAGCTGCTTGTCCAGGTACAAACGTTTGTGGCTCTTCCGGACCATTTATGATAGATTCCATATAATCTCTGTTCTTTAGATTCAAGAACTGAGTCATTCTTTTCTTCCATTGTGAATAATCTCCGATAGACAAGACCGGAGGCTTCAGATGAGATCCCATAGAGAGTTTATACATCTTTCATGATACCAATTGTGGCCCAAGAATTACTAGCATAAACACATACAGATTTACATAAAACACTTTTGTTTATTAATCACAAAGATTACATCAAACCATATCCCTATTTGTGATAAACGAATTAAGATTGAGTGTTTGTGTGTATACTCAATGTGTGCAACTATGTGTTCTTACTCTCTCTCAATTACCACCAAGATTACACCTTCACTTTCATATACTTACTTACACGCTTACTTAGAAACAACACAAAGACTTGCTTATATATAGGTCAACATGACCAAGCAAGGTCAAACCTTCTAAGCACATTACAACACACACACAAACACTAATTACAACAATGACCCTCATTTAATCTTGAATACAAATTCAGTCTAACAAAATCCAGAAAGCATCCGTTGAAAGTTATGAGGCAAAGATTAAGCGTCTGACGGATACTAAGACTGAGCTTCAAAAGAAAATATCTGATTTGGAGCAAAAGCATGCTAAAGATAAATCCGAGTTTGAGAAATCTTTCGCAAATAAGTTCTCATATTTTTCGAGAAAATGTGCTGATGAGAAGAAAGAAGTTGAGCTGAAATGCATAAAACTTTCTCAGCAAGTTTCTGCTTTTGAGAAAGTAATCATCCTTGAAAGAGAAAAATTTGCAAAAGAAAAGAAGGCTATTGAACGGAAAAATGTTGGATTCTTCAAGGAAATATCCGACCAAAGAAAGGATGCTGAGAAGGGATTTGAAGAAGAAAGATGCACATTTGAGGCTGAGATCAAAAAGCTTACTGAGAAGCTAACTGAACTATCTGCAAATGCACTAAAAGAGCAGAAAACGAAGTCTGAGTTCACGAAGAAGTTTGACCTGCTTGTTAAAGAAAGAGACAACTTTGCTTCGACGATTAAAGTGCTTGAAAAGACTGTATCAAGTTCAAATCAGAAATCTGTCTCTTCACAAAGGTCAGTTAAATCTTTTGATCAGATTTGTAAAACTAACCTTTTCTATGATAGCAAATGGTTCAGGTACACAAAGAAGGAGAAGAAGAAGAAGAAGAAGATATAAAGAAGAGGAACTGGTCTGGAAGAAGAAACCAGTTGAAGATGAGAAAAAAGATGAGCTGAAAGGGAAGAAATCATGTGTACATACACACAAAGTCAAAGAGAAGAATGCGCGTAAAGGTAAACCTGATCATATCTACTCGAGAGATCAGTTACTCAGGTTATCAGGTAAGAAATACTATTGTTCTTATTGTTGTACACATGATCCTATTCACATAACCAGTGATCATTTCTGGTATGGTTTTCATTCCGTTTCCCCCACAAGAACTGCAACTAACATTCACGGACCCAAATACCAGTGGGTACCAAAGCCAAAAACTGATTCTGTTTTGCAGGCACCAACTGTCAAGGGGGAATAAAAGAACAAAGGCTTCTAAGTAAATCAGCTTAGAACCCGTACTTCAACGGAGTATGGCTTCTGATCATATGACAGATCAGGACCCGTTCTTCAACGTTCAGGATTGGATATTTTGCAAATATCCAGGGGGAGCTTAAAAGACCTAAATCACTATATCATGATGTGAGGGGGAGCTTAAAGGTGAATATCTTTTGATCTAGATCTCTGATTGTTTGAAAGAAGAACAACTTTCGAACATGAAAAACGGTTTCTGAAATTTTCAAACCACTTCTGATTCTTAAAAAGATTTAATGAATTGAGAAGTGTGAATTTAAATGTTTTTCATTTTTTGAGCTTCAATGTTTAACTGACTGTGTGTTTCTAACGATCAATACTTGCGTATTATCTTATCCTTATACTATAACGTATTCACACACACAGGTTCAGTACTTCATTTGTATTTGTTATTACCATCTCTCGTAGCGAAACAATTTTTCGATGGTAATACCCCCGTTTGAAATTCAATGTTGTTGAGCATCAATCATAATTTCTAATCTTGTGCTTTCATTGCAAAATTGTTTATATTTGTTCATATAAACAAAATATCCACTTCTTTGGTACCCTAACCATTTTATTTGATCTGATTGATACATTGTCAGATTCTCAAAACAATTCTATTGATTTCATTTCTTTCATTCAATATCTTTGTTTTGCGAAATCTTCAAAGTTCAATTGCTCAAATCTCATGAGAATACATTTTGACAATGTTATCATACATTTTGTGCTTAATTGTACAAGTTAAACTGTTGAACAACTATTCGTTTTAGGACTTACATGGGATTTGTGTGAGAACTTAAACAGAACTTACATGGATTCACGGTAACCAGTGTTTTCTACCCCGTAAGTTATTCTAAAGTGATTGAGGGGTCATAATTCAAAGAGTGGGGGAGATAACTCATCCGGTTGAGTTTTTCTCATTGTGCTGAGCGGAAAAATGAAAAGAGAGTTTGGTTAGAAGTAAGCTTTAATGTTAAAAAGAAAGAGGGTGTGAGAACAGAGTTAAAAGAATATGAAAACTCTGCACCAAGCACTTTCTGAGCCGGGCAGCCACATCTACTGATTGGTTCACATTCTTTGGTGACCATCATTGAAACAGGCAGTGAGCCCATGCCAACTCTTGTTTTTACCCCACCAGCCACTCGTTTCTTTCTTAACAAAGAAATGTTTCATTTTCTTTGGGGACGCAACATATCTGCTATCTAGTCTTCACTCGGAAGATTTAGATATTGAAAAAGAAGGAAAGTTGCCCCACCTTCGCACCTTCTTTCATGCACATTGAGTCCATGTAATATTTGTTGCTGTCTCAACAGTTTACACAATTTGAGCCTGATCAAGCTAAGTAGCTTCAATCATTCATACACTTGCACGAGCACACAAGGAATGAGTTTTCTTGTCATAACATTTGTTAAGTCTAAATATTGTATCCAATATTTAATAGGAAAGTCAAATGTGTAAAATTCAACATTGACCTTGTAATAGTTAGTCAAAGCAAGTTTACTTTCCTTATTAGTTAAGTCTTTGTTAGATAGATAGATGGTATAAATAGGTTTGTGTTGTAATCTTGTGGTAACGATCTAGAGGTTTATGCATTGTTTGTAATTCTAGAGAGTGTAATACAAGATCTACTTTCTCTCTCTAGATTCTCTCTCTAGTTCTTGAGCTTTAATGTCATATCTTGAGTAATTAGCTTGTTGTGATTGGGATTTTATGATTAACAATTGGTATCAGAGTTGAACCAAACTTTTCAGAAAAGATTTTATCATGATTTGAATTGAAATTTGGTGTTTTTGGATCGAAAATTTGATTTTTTCAAAAGTTTTTCAAGAAAACGAGTTTGTTACTGTTCATCCGAATTTCATGTGAAAAATCATTTTTGATGAAAGAAAATGGATTCATTGTGTTCGATTTGATGTAGTGATTGATTGTTGTTTAGATTCCATATCGAAATTCGTTCAAAATCAATTCCAATTTTCGATTTTTTGAGTTTTTCTTGGACACGAGTTAGAATACTGTTCTTGTTTGAATTCGAGTGATTTGTTGTTTTAATCGAAAATTGAATGTATTTGTATGTTTAGAACTGTTTTTCGATGTTGATGACAAATTCTTGAGATCAATTGTGCAGGTTTTGATCGATTTAAGTTTGAATCTGTCAAGAACACGGTTTGCGGGTCATTCATCCTATTGTGCGTGTCATTCATACGGTTTGCGGGTCATTCATACAGACCTGAGAACCATACTTTGCGTTTCAAGTGAGACACGCACACCACAATTATGCGTTTCAGGCATCACCCGCACATCACAACTTTGCGTTTCAAGAAGGACCCGCATACATCAATATGCGTTTCCTAAAGGACCCGCATACCTCTATTGTGCGTATCCTTTGAGACCCGAATACCTCTATTGTGCGTATCCTTTGAGACCCGAATACCTCTATTGTGCGGGTCTCCCTGTCTTTGTTAAAAAAAAAAGTCTGGAAAAATTTTTTGGTCATCTTTGGAAATATTTTTTTCTACACTGCGAAATAACAAGTATTGTTCAAATTTCAATTTTTCACGAAATATTTTTTTTAAGATTTCAATTTGATCTGATTGTTGTTTTTCTGATATATAGTTTGGGAACGATCTTTCCTATCAAGCTTTTTCAAGATGTCAATTTACTACAGATCTGATATATCTGGTATTGAAGCTGAGCGAAATGATCTGAAATTTAAAAATTCAGAGTATCTCAGAAGGATTCAGGAGTTGGAACTGAAATTATACAACTGTATTAAAACTCCTGAATGTATAAATTGTACTAAAAATAGTTCTAATTTTTCAGGTATCCTTTATGAGAGGGATAAAGAGATAAAGGAGAAAGAGAGAGAGATTATGAATCTTCAAAGTCAACTGAAGACAACTGAACAGAAATCACCTGAGCTACAAGCAGAATCAGTTGAGCTTCAAAACAAGTTGAAGGCTTTCGAAGAGAATATATCTGTTTTGGAATCTGAAAACACTGAGCTTAAAAAGAATTTATCTGTTTTGGAAAAACAGCTTTCTGATAATAAAGCTGATTTTGAAAATGAAAAGAAAAATTTTTCAAAGAAGTTTTCAGATTTTTCAAAGAAGTGTTTTGAGGAAAAGAAGTCAGTGGAGCTGAAATGCATAAAACTTTCTCAACAAATTTCAGATTTTGAGAAAGTACTGATCTTGGAAAGAGAGAAGTTTGAAAACGAAAAAAAGGCCATAGAACAGAAAAATGTGGGTTTCTTCAAAGAGTTATCCGGCCAGAGAAATGAGTCAGAAAAAGGATTTGAGGAAGAAAGATCCATTTTTGAAAATGAAATTAAGAAGCTGACCTCAAAGTTGTCTGAACTGTCTGCTTCTGCGCTAAAAGAGCAAAAGACGAAATCTGAACTTTCAAAGAAGATTGACCAGCTGGTGATAGAAAGAGATAACTTTGCATCAAAGATCAAAGAACTTGAAAAATCTGTTTCAAGTTCAAGTCAGAATTTCATCTCTTCACAAAGGTCAATCAAATCCTTTAATCAGATTCGTCGCACTAACCTTTTCTACGATGAATTTTTAGATGGTTCAGATACTTATCCAAGAAAAAGTTTCAAGAAAGAGAAACTGGTTTGGCAAAAGAAACCAGTCCAAGATGATAAGGAAAATGAGCTGAAAAAGAAGAAATCATGTGTACATGTACACAAAGCAAAGAAGAACAAAGCATCTAATGGTAACAAATTTTATTGTTCTATTTGTTGTACACATGATCATTTTCACAAATCAAATGATCATTTCTGGTATGGTTCTTACTCCATAACCCCCACACGCACTGCAACTAACATTTCTGGACCCAAATACCAGTGGGTACCAAAATCGAAACCTGAATCTGTGTTGCAGGCACCTCAATCCAAGGGGGAGTAAGAAAGACAATGGCTCTTGAGTAAATCAGCTCAAGACCCGTACTTCAATGTCAAAATGGTTTTTGAACACAATTGTTCAAAACCCGGACTTCAAGGATAAAAGATTATGGTTTTTAAGCACATCAGCTTAGGACCCGGTCTTCAACGGAGTTTGACTTCTAAACACAACAGTTTAGGACTCGGACCTCAGTGATCAAAAAGACCTTACTCCTGTATGCTTGCATTCGATGGATATTGATGGTCTTCATCCCGAGTGAATTGATCTGATCTCTATCCTAAGCTTTTTCTTTGCTAAATTTTTCTGATATTGATGGTCTAACAATTCAAAGGGAGTGTTTGATCTCTATCCTGTTTTAACTGACATATTTCAGATGCTTAATTTAAGGGGGAGTAAAGGTGATGACTTCTGATTATTTCAGATCAGAACTCATTCTATAATTGTTTTACTGCTTTCTGTCCTTTTATTTTTGAATAAATAATATGAATAAAGTGGCTTCTGATTACATGACAGATCAGGACCCATTCATCAATGATCAAAGATGGATATTGTGCTAATATCCAGGGGGAGCTCAAAAGATCAAATCTTTATATCATGATTTGAGAGGGAGCCGAAAAGGTAAAAATCTTCTGATCTAGATCTTAGATTGTTTGAAAGAAGGACAACTTTCGAACATGAAAAACAATTTCTGAAATGTTCAAAACACTTCTTATTCTCAAAAGTTTTATGAATTTAGAAGTGTGCTTTTAAATGTTTTTCTAAAATTTTCGAGCTTTATTGTTTAACTGACCGTGTGTTTCCAAAGATCAATACTTGTGTATTATCTTGTCTATATACTGTCAAGTATTCACACACACCGGTTCAGTATTTTATTTGAAAATGTTATTACCATGTCTCAAATTCGAACCAATTTTTCGATGGTAATACTCCCGTTTGAAGTTCAAAGTTGATGAGCATCATTCATCTTTTTCATATTTGTGCTTTCATTGATAAATTGTTTATATTTGTTCATATAAACAAATATTCAATTCTTTGATACCCTAACCATTTGATATGATCTGTTTAAGTCATTGTCAGGTTCTCAAAACAATTCTCTTGACTTCATTTCATTTATTCAATATTCTTGTTTTGAGAAATCCTCAAAGTTCAAAATGCTCAAATTTCATATCTGATTTTTGATGAGCATACATACACTGACATATGATTTCTTGTGATTTACATGTCAAGAAAATCATTGACCAGCATGTACTTTTAGGAACATGGGATTCAGTATAAGTGCTTAATAGATCTTCCATGGATTCACGATAACCAGTGTTTCCTACCCCGGAAGAAATCCTTTGAGTGATTGTGGGGAGAGGGGTTTAAAAGAATTGAGTGTGGAAGTGAGCAGAGGTAAAATGGAAATGAGAGATTGGTTAGATGTGAGCTTATATGATAAAAAGAAAGAGGGTGTGAGATCAGAGTTAAAAGAATATCAGAACTCTGCACCTACCACTTTCTGAGCCGGGCAGCCACATTACTGATTGGTTCACATTTCTTTGGTGACCATCATTGAAATAGGCAAATAGCCCATGCCATCTCTTGCATACAAACCCACCAACTACTCATTCTTTTCTTAAAAAGAGAATGTTTCACATTTTCTGGGGAAGCAGCACATAATCTATCGGATCTTCTCTTGGAAGATACTGATATTGAAAAAGAAGGAAAGTTGCCCCACCTTCGACCCTTTCTCATGCACATTGAGTCCATGTACAATCATTGTTGTCTCAGTGATTTACATACTTTGAGCCTTATGAAACACAATCATTGTGCTAATTCTTTCAAACACAAGCACGAGCACACAGAAAATTTGTTTTTCTGTCAGAACATTCATAGATAAACCTTGTGTTTTTCAATGATTGAATGGAAGTCCTGGGGAGTCAACATCAAACCAGCTCCTTAAATTGTACATCCGTTGTACACAGTAACTTTGTGTTACTGACAGGCATTTCTAACTGTTTCATTTGTTGAATCAGGGTTACACGCTTATTATGTCTGAATTTGCAAAGATTCGGATATAAACAGTTCATGATTCGGGTCTTCAGATCAAAGCACAACATTTATCAAAGGGGAGATTGTTTCAAAGGGGTTATCAAAGTCTGAGCTGAAATTGAAGAAATTTTGATGATTATGATGCTCACATCATCAAAAAGGGGGAGAATGTTACAAAGATCAATTTCAAAGATGAAGAGTTGTCAAAGTTTGTCAAAGTTCAAGTCAGAATTTCAATTTGCTTCCGCTGATTTAAAGTTCAAGTGATAAAGAAATTCAAAGCCAAAAGATTCTGAAGGAAGAATGTTCAAAGTTAAATCAAGATGATTCGTGAAAGTTTGTTCTTCCAAAGATGGTTCAGAGATCAAAGTGATGAAGATACAAGTTTGATCAAAGTTAAAAGTTTTTTCAGAGTTAAAGTTTACAAAGCTGTTTTCAAAGTTTCAAGTTTCCAGTTTTGTTCAAGGCTTGTTGACTTTCAGAGCTTAATTGTTGAAAATGACTTTCCAAGATTCTTCAAAAGCTGCAAAAGAGCAAAGTTTGTGAAAGCTTCAAGAGATGAAAGATGAAGAATCAAGAGCTGAAGATCTGCATCAAATTTTTATTAAATCTTGAATACAAAGGGGGAGATTGTTAAGTCTAAATATTGTATCCAAGATTTAATAGGAAAGTCAAATGTGTAAAAGTCAACATTGACCTTGTAATAGTTAGTCAAAGCAAGTTTACTTTCCTTATGAGTTAAGTCTTTGTTAGATAGATAGATGGTATAAATAGATTTGTGTTGTAATCTTGTGGTAACGATCTAGAGGTTTATGCATTGTTTGTAATTCTAGAGAGTGTAATACAAGATCTACTTTCTCTCTCTAGATTCTCTCTCTAGTTCTTGAGCTTTAATGTCATATCTTGAGTAATTAGCTTGTTGTGATTGGTATTTTATGATTAACAACATTCATAGAAAATTCCTTTGTGGTTTTTCGATGATTGAATGGAAGCCCTGGGGGAGTGAACATTACAAAAACTCCTTTCCAATGTACATCCGTTGTACAAACTGGCTCAGTGCTACTTACAGGCATACTAACTGTATCATTTGTTGATTCAGGTTTACAATTCCTAGTATATCTGAATTTGAAAAGGTTCGGATATATACATTTCATGAATTGACGGATACTCAGATCACAGGGTGGAGAATGTAATATTATCAAGGGGAGATCAAAGATTGTGTTGAAATTGAAGAGTTTTGATGATCTTGATGCTCACAATCATCAAAAAGGGGGAGAATTTTTTTTTTTGTTCAATTTAAAAGTTATAAAGAAAGAAGGTTCAAGTTTTTCAGGATTGGTGAAACCATAATGATTCAATTTCTGAATGAAGATGATTCGTGAAAGTTTGCTTTTCTGAAGACAGTCTAGAGATCAAAGAGATGAAGATATGATGTTGTTTCAAAGATGAAGATTTCAAAGATTTTATTTGTATTTCTTCTATCCCGTATCATATGGTGTTTGTTATAAGTCATTTCCTCCTACAAGCTGATTGAAACAAGTTCTTAAGCTGAAAGTTTATTCAACTCGCGGTTCAAAGACAGATTCTTTGTTCTAAACTGAAGATGCACCATGGAAAGTCATGTAACTCGCACATTATCTTTCTTGTGTGCTAATTTGATGTGTTGAGTTTCTACAGTTGAAAGTTGCGTGATTGTGCATTTAGTCGAGGATGTTGTACATTGAATCTGGTTACAAAGTTGAAACTATTAAGACCAAGAGCTTTATTCAAGGGGGAGCTGGGAAAGATATGAAGACATGAAACACCAAAGTCTTTCAAAGATTCAAGAGGGAAAGAAGATCAAGGCATAAAGTTTTCAAGAAGATAAATGCTTTATTCAACTTTAGGGGGAGATTGTTAGGACTGAAAGTCCTGTGCGTTGAAAGTTGATTAAAGTATTTATAAGGGTTTAAATTGTAATTCTTTAATAGTTGTTTTGTTAGTTGGGCCTAAAGCCCATTAGCCCATTAGGCCTTGTGCGCCTGATATATAAAGGCATTATTAGTTTCATTATTCAAGTTAGACGTTTTCATTAGTCAGATTATTAGAACTCTTATAATTTCCAGATCTCTAGTCAATAGGTTTACTTTTCTTTGATCAGAAATTCTTTCTGTAAACCTGTAACCTTTGATTGCATATAGTACTCTGCTTTCTTTTTAAATAAAGCAGCATCTCGAACAGGTTTCCCTTTGTTGGCATTGGACCTGCACTCTACTGCAAAATGTCCCAGCTTCCCACACCTGAAGCACCCTTCATTTTGTTGTGGAGCCTTGTCTCCACCTATGCCGTCAATCTTCTGTCTGGCTCTTCTCTCATCCTGCCTTTGATCACCTGAATCCTCTCTCCCAAACTTCCTCATTTCACCATATCCTCTTCCTCTGTCTTCTCTTTCCTCTCTTCCTCTGTAAGCAGGCTTTTTCTTAAGACCTCTATTGAATTCTCGGGTCATAAGAGCAAGCGTCTTTGCTAGAGCTACCATGTCGATTTCTTTCTCAGAGCTCTCGTCACTATCACTCTCTGCCACAAGCACCTTCTTCTTCTTCTTAACATCCTTTGTCGTCTTTTCTTTCTTACCCTTGTCCTACACCTCTATGGCATTTCCAACTAATGCCAGAGGTCCACCGACAGGAGTCATCAACTTGGAGATTCGGTTCTCTTGGCTGATTAGAGTCCCAAAAAGGTCAGAGATGGACCACACATCAATATCAAGAGTATCGTGCATGGACATGGTTAGATGGAGTCATCATTGACACTCTAAAGGAATATGACATTGTTTTCCTCAGAGGTTCTGTTGACTCCATATCTTTTGCACTTGTTAATCAGAGAGTTATATCTGTTTTAGGTGCTCTAAATGGATTCACCCGGCAGAGCCTTAAAAGAGAAATATGCGTTTCTGCACAAGGCCCTATTGTTCTTTAGGGTTTTAGCACCACCCTCGAGCTGTTTTTCAAGCTCTAACCACAGATCTTTCGAGGTTTCACAGGAATCCAAGAACTAAAAGATATCAATTGGAATGGCCATTATGAGTAGCCTTTTAGCTTTCTTTGCAAGTTTATGCAGAACACTCTCTTGTTCAGTCCACTCATTAACAGGCTTGGGATGTTGATATTCAGGTATTTCAGGTGTGTTTGCAGTAGCAGAAACACGAGGAACAGTGGTCATTAGAATGTATGGAGGGTTATGAAGAAACTCAACCAGTCCAGGATCCACACCTTCAAGAAAGTGTACCATTCTGATTTTCCACTGAGGATATTCATCCATGAGTAGAGTAGGTGGTTTTGATTGAGATCCTGAGCTGAAGAAGTTAACAGCATTAGCCATTTTCGGATGGAAAGAGTAGAGACAAGAAACAGAGTGTTGAATAAACTGTAGATGGATATGAGAGTTAACTTGATGAAGATGAATATTTAGTAAAGAAGAAACTGATAACCAACAGACAAGCTTCGAATATGTCCTGAAGATTTGAGCGCACTTGCTTTTGGATTGTTATTCCCAGATTTATCAAGTTCTTACTGATTAACAATCACAGAAACAAGATTTATCAATTTACCTGTTTCAATTCAACTTCAAGAAACGATTACAAATGATTCAGAGATCACTTTCTCTCTCTCTAACTATGCGAATACTATCTTAGTTCTGAATTGTTCCAAGTGTTCTCCTAACTACAACTACTAACCATCTATCTATTAAAGCAAAACAAACACACGTATACAAACAAAACAACAAGACTTTGACTTTGAATTTATTACACTTGACTTTGACTTTGCTTGAAAGTTGACTTTTGAACATTGATTTGGCTTGTCTTTGTTCCTCAATCTTCTATGATCTTGCATCCAACATATTTATGCACTAACAATCTCCCCCTTTGGATCTAGATCATCTAAAAAAAATTGCATCATAATCTTCTCTCTTTAACCAAAATCTTTCTTCACATAAAATAACAATCTCCCCAAAGATGGTATAAATGCTCTTCAACAATCTTCCCAAGGTTATCTTGAACCTCTATCAGTCATCAAAAAGAAATTATCTTCAGAATTTGCTCAGAATGCTTTAACAGAATATCTTCAAAGAAAATTTCTATAAAATTTAGCATATCTTCAGAAAACTTTGAATTTGCTCTTTTGAACTTTCAATCTTTGTCAAACTCCAAACAAATAACTCTTGAACACAAATATTTCTTGATCTTCTCCCATCTATAACATTTCTGAAACAAACATTTCCTGATTCTGTCTCCCCATATCTGATACAAACTTTTATTTCCAGACATTTCATAAACTTTAGATTCTCCCCCTTTTTGATGATTAGAGCACTGAAATCTTCAAAACTTTGCAAGAAATGTCTTTATATGACCACTGATCTTTCAAAATCTTAGCCTCTGATTCACCGTCAATCCATAAAGATATTCATCTAGATCTTTTCAAATCTAGACAAAGTAGAGTGTAACACTTGAATCAACAAATGAATCAGTTAATATGTCTGTCAGTAACACAAAGTTACTGTGTATAACGGATACACATTGGAAAGGATCGTTTTGATGTTCACTCCCCCAGGGCTTCCATTCAATCATCGAAACACCACAAAGATATTTCTATGAACGTTATGACAAGAAAACAAATTCCTTGTGTGTTCGTGCAAGTGTTAGAAAGAATTAAACACATGATGATTGTTTTTTCTAAGGCTCAACATTTGTGTAAATCACTGAGACAACAGTAATTAAACACAGACTTAATTGTGCATGATCGAAGTGCGAAGGTGGGGCAGACTTCCTTCTGTTTCAATATCCAGATTTTCCAAATGGAAACCAGATAGATATAGTGCTGCGTCCCCAGAAAATATGAAACATTTTCTTGTTGAGAAGAAAATGAGTGGCTGGTAGGGTTTTTATCAAGAGTTGGCATGGGTTAGTTGCATGTTTCAATAATGTTCACGAAGAATTGTGAAACACTAGTAATGTGGCTGCCCGGCTCAGAAAGTAGTTGGTGCAGAGTTTATATTCTTTTACTCTGATCTCACACCCTCTTTCTTTTTAAACATTGAGCTCGCTTCTAACCAAACTCTCATTTACATTTTACCTCATCACACAACCCACACTCATTTCTTTTTGACTCCTCACACTCGATCAATATCTCAAAAATAGAATAGCTAGCAAAATAATCATTTGAAAGAACCTTTGGTTTTTCAGAAAGATAACTATCATTTAGGTTTTGATAGCAAAATGTTAGTTGCATTTTCTTAAAACTTGTTCTTTTCTCATCTTCTTTAGCCTCAACCTCATCCGATGACTTGGTAACAAATTTGAGTTTTAAATGATGATATTTACCAGCCGCAAAAAGAAAATCAAAATTATACAATGCTGGTTGTTTTCTGATGGCTTTCTTAAGATAGTGAGGATTTTCAAAACCAAGTCCCCACTTTTCTTTTACATCAGCCTCTTCAGTAGGGGTGTTTAGAAAAATGGTTTGATTTGTTTGTCCTCGTGCGTATAGTTTGGCTTCCAAACCATTTACCTTCTTTGTTAAGCTCTTGTTTTCTACCTGCAATTTGTGAGCTCTTAGTATAGATTCTTGTTTCTCAAAATCAGACTTAGAGATCTTAGAAACAAAATCAGAAATCTTACTTTCAAAACAATCTTTTTCTTGTTTAAGATTGGAGACAGATTTGTTTAGAGAATCAATTAGATCTTTGTTACCAATAACTGCTTTCTTTTGATTTTTCTTTATAATTCTGCTCTTTTCCTTTTGCAGTTTAGATTGTAGGTCTTGAAGTTCGACCATCATGGCTTCCATTTTGGTCATAAAATCAAATTTAGATAAGTTCATTACCTCATCAGATGTCTCATCTTCAAAATCATCATCTTTCACCTCTCTGCCCATCAAGCACATGTGTGTTGTCTCTTCTTTATCCTCTTCATCAGAATGGTCTAGCCAGAATTCGTCTTCCGCCATAAGGGCTTTCCCCGCTTCCTTTTGTGTAGCAAGCAACATCTTTTGCTTGTAATATTCAGCATTTCTAACAATTGACTTCCGACAGTCCTTCGCAAAGTGGCCAACCTTCCCGCAATTGTAGCACTTTATCAGCTCTTAACTCTTTTTCTCAGATCCATATTCATTCACATATCTCTTCTTCTCTTCGGTGTAACACCCCGGATTTCCGCTTTGTATCTTGTTATTCTGATGTATAAGCTTTTGTCATTAGCACCGTGTTTAGATTTAAGTTGAGATGGATTTTGAGAGATTTGGGGGCTAGCAGTGACTTACACGAGTTACACCACGACTTGAGGTCGCGGCACAACCCGCAAAACCCACTGGATGTCTTGGGTTTTAGGGACACGGGCGAGTTATGCCACGAGTGGAAGTCGCGGCATAACCCGCGAAGCTCTCCTGGCCAACTTAAAGTTGGTTTTCATCAAATATCTCATTCTTAAGATTTTCTCTCTCTCTCTTCAGTCTCTCTTCTCTCTCTCTCTAAATCGTTTATCTCTCTCTCTCTAGAGTTTGGTGGTTAAAATCTAGTGTTTGATCCGAGGTTTCGGTGTAGAAAGCTTCGTCTTATCAAGGGGGTCGATATCTGGATCTACGGGTTTTCGTATAAACCTATTGGGTGAGTTCCTACTATCATTTTAAACTGTATACATATCAAAAGATACCTTTTGGAACTCCTATATATCTCCACGGTTTCAGATCTAAGTTTTCTACATATTTGATATAACTTGAGTTTTGGGAGATTTTAGGGTTCCCAGTCATTGTGTTTACTAAAATGATGGATCTTATCTTATTGAAGTAAAATGATGTTTTACTTGTACATTTTGTGGTATGTGAAAAGAATGTTTAAGAACTCATTTTAATGATTTTCATTCTTACCAGAAGTTGAACTGGAAATAACATTTTGTTTATAAAATGCGTTTATACCATATGTTTATTTATGGTTGGTCACATATGTTGTTGTGACGAGTCTGTACCATTACTAGCAGATCCCTAGGTTTTGAGTCGACTGATATTATTTGGTGGTTACCAAGTAAAGAAAATATAGAGCTACATGTGCATTAAATTGTGAGGCTCTGGCCGTTAACAAATAAGAACTACATGTGCATTAAATTGTAAGGTTCTGGCCGTTAACGATTTATTGTTGGGATGTCACATTCCCCATTATGTAGCTATGGATGCATATGATCCTCGGGGGCAACTTGGTACGGTTATGTGAGGCCACATACTAGCCATGGTTCATAGTGATCCTAGTGAAGGAGTATACATTGGTTTTGCTTGGGGCTAGATCTCACGTTGTAGCACGGACTTATGTGTTCGTATCCTCGGATTCCAATTGTTTAGCTCATAAGTCGGATTTGTGGTCTACTTTGTGTTACACCACAATCCTTGGTAAAATGGTTCTTTTGTCATCGTATGATGAGTCTTTGGACCGAAAAGGCCCGGTTGTGGCGAAATGTTATCTTTTATAAATTAAACCTTTATGAAAAGATTTCCTTATAATACTGATGTTTATATCTCTGATTTTGAATAACCTGTATGTTCTCACTAGGCTTTAAGCCTAACACTTTTTCTCAAATGATGTGTATAACAGGTTTCCCTTAGCGGTGGGTTGCACAGGGTCTTTGAGAGTCGAGCGTGGACTCGAGGCATATTTTGAGATGTCTAGTATTTGGTGTTGGGCATTGTTTAAGTCCCATCTTTTAGTGAATTTTGGTTCGTCAAGTGTTGTAATCTAGACGGTTATGTTTAGATTAGTTTTGTTGATAAATTCTATATTCGTATGAGTTTTGTATAGTCATAAGGACTGATCCCCTTTATGGGAAGTTTATATCATTACGGATGTCTTGTTGCCATATTTCCAGGTTTTAATTTACTCTGAATTTTAGAGTGTTACAAGTTGGTATCAGAGCTCTAGTTTAAGCGAACTAGGCATGAATGTAAGATGTCTAGACTTAGACTGGGTTTGATAGGCATTGATTGTGAGATTGGATAGAACTTCTAAGATGGGTTGGTCTTAGAGTCGTCGGAGGTTATGTTAATCAAGCGTTGTGATAATGGTAACAAGAACCCTTATGTGTTATATGTTCATAATCTCACTTAGCTAATGTGATTATGAGGATATTTTACCTGAGTGTAATTGGTTTGCTAATGTCATGACAATTGGTAGACGTAGAGGTACGTTTCTTTCGTGCGTGTTTCAGTTAAACTCTTCCTTACCCTTCCTCGTGCTTGTGTTTACCTGCTCTACCTTGGTATGTTGACTGTTAGAGTAGTGCGAAAGTTTCTAAGCGAGTAAGCTAAGGAATGATTGTTGGTTATAGCAAGGTCTCTTTGGGATGATGGTAATTGCGTAGAACGCATTAAGTTAATCATCTTGAGCCAGATTCGTTGGTGGAATTAGAACTATATCTTGTTAGATCGATTCTATTTCGAGAAGATTTGTAAGTTAATTAATGGGATGGTTGCCTTATGATGCCGGAGGCATCCGGTTGATTTTAGTACTTTGGGATGTTGGGAAGCGTAGTATTAAGATGTGAGTGCCGACCGACTTCATGCATTAAATTTATTTCTAAAATAAGGTTGCATAAATTGCTTTTCTTGATCGCCAACCATAAAGTAAATTACCTTATAACGTTTTGACAAAACATTTAGCAATCAGCATATTTTAAACTATGAGCATAAGCATGCTTAAAATGGTTTGTTGCACCTGATTTCAAATTGTTATCAAAACTCTCTTTATTCACGTCTTGTGTTTAAATGCTATTTTTGGATGTCGAAATATATGTGTTTTAACGCTTTTTGAGTTAATGGGCAAGTAGCTGTGGAATTTTGACCTTGACATTGGATCTCTTCCACGTATGTCAATGGTTTTAAAGGAAGAGTTATTCCCATGCTTTTGAGTAGGAGTTTCTTGGGAATTTTTAGTTGTGTGAGTTTTGTTGAATTCTTTGAGTTTTGTTTTACGGATTCTTTTGTCGCATGTGTATATTTTGTGATACGTGAGTTTAATTTCATTTCGTGCAAGTTATGAGTTCTTTGGGCGTCGTGTCTCATCAAAAATCTTGCCAAAATGGTCGCCTTACCTGTGTTGCAAAATGGAAATTTGGACACCACTTGATTTTAACGTTAATGAGTTTTATAAAATCCAGTTGGATTATGGTGTCACATCTTACGACTTTTGTGTCGCGTAAATGATTTCAGGAACATGTGCATATGCATCATTGTGTGCGTTAATTTCGGGGTTTTGTTAACAAATGTCAACCGTCGGGTACTATGTGCATTGGATTTAAGTATAACGTTGGTGTGAATGATTCCATAAACGATTTATGTATTTTTAAAAACAGGACTTTCGTTCTGATCGTATTTCCATCATTAACTCTTACTGTTAAAAAATTTCTGTAAGGCATTTTAGCGAATTAGCGGTATTTTGGCCGTTGTAGTTTCTATTTTGGTCAAATGTATTTATCCTTGCAACAGGAAGCTTTAAACTCGATTTGAAAATTTATTTGCATCCCCGTTATTTTACCGCCCTTTGGGGAATTAATTGTTGCATATGGAGTGAGTTGAAAATTCTTTTGATGCAACGCCTCTTGGTTATAGAGGAGGAATTTTAAAGATAAAATTGTGATTTTTCCTTTGGAGTTGTACAAACAATTATTGCACATGTCGAAGTGCAAGAACCTATTTTCACGTTTATAGTGTAAACTATTGTGTATGTTTTACCCGGTATTTCTCAAAGTGCGAGTATTTTGTTAAGTTTTCGTATTCGGTAACTTGGATTGTTTTAACATCATAAATTGCTCATGTCGAGCTTGAATATTTCAACAAGTAAATAGCGTGATTTACATATTCTGGGTGATTTTGTACACGTAAAATCTACATTATGATTTATGTATCTTAGTATATTTGCATTCATAAAGCCTTTGGAAAATCTTTGGTCCCAATACGTGTTGAGTTTTGAGAAAGCATGTCTTTGTGGTGTGGGTTTTCATAAGCATTGTTTAAAGACATTTCATAATTTGGGGAAAACCGTTAAATGTCGGATAAATGTGTTTTAAGGTTTACGAGGCTTTCGTTGGTAATTAACGTGAAGTGTCGGGCCTTTGACTCGGGTTTTGACTGAATGAGTCTTGTGGACATTTGTCCGGATTTATAACCGCAATGAAAGATTTTAGTATGATGGAGTTTATTCGTGTTTTTGGTGAGTTAAAGTTTATTTGTGAAAACGGTGTACATGCCAAAATGTTTATTTTAAAGTGTTGTGTTTTACACTAAAATTGTTAACTGCTGATAAGTTTTGGTTATTTTAAAATGTTTAGTTTTATGAACATGTTGAGACACCCATTTTGGGATCTTTGGTTATTTCGGTAAATAAATCATGTTGAAGTGTTTCTTTGATGATTTTACATATATAAGTGGAGTTCATTTGACGTAAGTGTCATTTGGTGTATTTGATCTTATAAATCTTTTCAGAAAATGCATATTATTGTGTTATGAGGCATTTTGAAAACATAAGGCTATGAGTTCATTTGGAAAACGGTTTGTTTCAACCAGCGATGAGATTTGAGTTAATTATACTTTTGGTCGTGTTTGCATAATAGTTGGTCAAACGTGTTTCCATATTTATATCGACTTTCATTTGGGTTTTTACGTAAACTATTGGGTCGTTGGCTCAGTTTTGACTAAATGGAGTCTTGAGGACATTTGTACGGTAAAAAAAAAACAGTTGTGGAATTTTAGAGTATGATGGCGATTATTTCATGCCATTGGGAGTTACATGTTTTGGGAACTTTGGTTTTTCAGTTGGAGTCATGTAATGTTAGACAGTCTGCCTGTTTTGTAAAGCTTGAGGTTTTGGGTTACACTTAGTGACCGCTCGGGTTTGCTAGCGAGTAGATAATAGGTGGCATGAGCCACTGAGTTGGAACTCGTCTGGATTGGATAGGCACCCGTGTCCGTAAGCCCTTGAGGTAGAACTCGACGGAATATGGCTAGAGGCAATAAACGGTTTGAAGTTGTGATGTCTGGTATGGCATGGGAACTAAGATCGGGATACGTGGTGAAATCCAATAACATCACGGGTGGACCCATTCATTTGTTCTCGCCACCCCAGATGGAAACGTTTAGAGGTCATGCGAGGAAGTTGTATGGGCGGCCTACTTGCGTGTCCTTCTATTCTCTTTGTGTAAGGGTCTCTCCGTCATAGACCCGGGGTATTTTAAACACTAATGTTATATTTTTACCAACTTTGGTTATGTGGAGTCGACGGTAAATGATGGCTTTAATATTGGGTTCTCCCTACATATATTAAGGTTTGAATGAAATGTGTTATTCCTGCATATTAATAGTTAGTTTTCTTTCGTTTTTGGTCATGTGAGTATTGGGCCTAGTGTCCATGTTTTCGGACGTACGATGTGGTTGGTGTTACTAATGTTTCATACTTCGAGTTAGTACAAGTTGTGTCAATTTATAAAGTATCATTGAAATGAAGGATCCATCTTTGAAATTGCATAACTTTGAAAAGGAGTTGTTCCATGTTTTAAAATTCATTATTTGAAAGGTTCTGTTTTAAAAGAGAAGTTCATCAAATTTAATTGCTTTTACTTATGTACAAAACTCTTGAGCTCTCTAGGCATTAAGCCTAATCCTATATATATTTTTCAGCATGTGCATCAAATTCCTGTTGTGGGTTTTATTAGCGCCCGTCCTTTATTGTCCGAATGTATAGATTAGTAGTATGTTTAGAGATTAATCTTTATAATGTGGTTGTAGACGAAGTATTTATGGAAGTATTAAGAAATTTGAATAAGGGCTATTTCCAGATTTGGAGTCGGATCGGAGTTGAGTGATAACAGAATCTGTGTTAACCGATTGCCGGAAAGACGCATTAGTGCGCCTTGTAAGAATATCTTTATCAATATTAGGAATGGATCAGTGAAATCTAAGAGTTTTGGGAAGATTAGCGTCGACCATTAGCTTTGAGTTCGGAACCGTGCAGTTCGAAAGAAATTGGTAGATGGAAAGTTGAGGTCGCTAAATTCCTGGAGGTAGTAATTGTCACCTAAGGTTGGGAGGCAACCGTAACCTTGTGAGTAAAGGTTACTGTAGATAGTTGAGTGTTCGCTCGGTTAGGATTGAATCGTGCCCAAGAAGGGTAGCTCATGTGGATGTCGGTATTAGGATCTCGTTAATGATTCTGGCATTTGGGTTTGTGACGATCTTCTCTGCGGACAGTGTTCCATTGAGAAGAGTAGATTTCGAGGACGAAATCATTCTAAGGTTGGGAGAATTGTAACACCCCGGATTTCCACTTTGTATCTTGTTATTCTGATGTATAAGCTTTTGTCATTAGCACCGTGTTTAGATTTAAGTTGAGATGGATTTTGAGAGATTTGGGGGCTAGCAGTGACTTACGCGAGTTACACCGCGACTTGAGGTCGCGACACAACCCGCGAAACCCATTGGATGTCTTGGGTTTTAGGGACACGGGCGAGTTATGCCGCGAGTGGAAGTCGCGGCATAACCCGCGAAGCTCTCCTGGCCGACTTAAAGTTGGTTTTCATCAAATATCTCATTCTTAAGATTTTCTCTCTCTCTCTCTTCAGTCTCACTTCTCTCTCTGTAAATCGTTTCTCTCTCTCTCTCTAGAGTTTGGTGGTTAAATCTAGTGTTTGATCCGAGGTTTCGGTGTAGAAAGCTTCGTCTTATCAAGGGGGTCGATATCTGGATCTTCGGGTTTTCGTATAAACCTATTGGGTGAGTTCCTACTATCATTTTAAACTGTATACATATCAAAAGATACCTTTTGGAACTCCTATATATCTCCATGGTTTCAGATCTAAGTTTTCTACATATTTGATATAACTTGAGTTTCGGGAGATTTTAGGGTTCCCGATCATTGTGTTTACTAAAATGATGGATCTTATCTTATTAAAGTAAAATGATGTTTTACTTGTACATTTTGTGGTATGTGAAAAGAATGTTTAAGAACTCATTTTAATGATTTTCATTCTTACCAGAAGTTGAACTGGAAATAACATTTTGTTTATAAAATGTGTTTATACCATATGTTTATTTATGGTTGGTCACATATGTTGTTGTGACGATTATGTACCATTACTAGCGGATCCCTAGGTTTTAAGTCGACTGATATTATTTGGTGGTTACCAAGTAAAGAAAATATAGAGCTACATGTGCATTAAATTGTGAGGCTCTGGCCGTTAACAAATAAGAACTACATGTGCATTAAATTGTGAGGTTCTGGCCGTTAACGATTTATTGTTGGGATGTCACATTCCCCATTATGTAACTATGGATGCATATGATCCTCGGGGGCAACTTGGTACGGTTATGTGAGGCCGGATATTAGCCATGGTTCATAGTGATCCTAGTGAAGAAGTAAACATTGGTTTTGCTTGGGGCTAGATCTCACGTTGTAGCACGGACTTATGTGTTCGTATCCTCGGATTCCAATTGTTTAGCTCATAACTCGGATTTGTGGTCTACTTTGTGTTACACCACAATCCTTGGTAAAATGGTTCTTTTGTCATCGTATGATGAGTCTTTGGACCGAAAAGGCCCGGTTGTGGCGAAATGTTATCTTTTATAAATTAAACCTTTATGAAAAGATTTCCTTATAATACTGATGTTTATATCTCTGATTTTGAATAAACTGTATGTTCTCACTAGGCTTTAAGCCTAACACTTTTTCTCAAATGATGTGTATAACAGGTTTCCCTTAGCGGTGGGTTGCACAGGGTCTTTGAGAGTCGAGCGTGGACTCGAGGCATATTTTGAGATGTCTAGTATTTGGTGTTGGGCATTGTTTAAGTCCCATCTTTTAGTGAATTTTGGTCCGTCAAGTGTTGTAGTCTAGAAGGTTATGTTTAGATTAGTTTTGTTGATAAATTCTATATCCGTATGAGTTTTGTATAGTCATAAGGACTGATCCCCTTTATGGGAAGTTTATATCATTACGGATGTCTTGTTGCCATATTTCCAGGTTTTAATTTACTCTGAATTTTAGAGTGTTACATTCGGGCTTTCTTTCCACATATCTCTTTTCTTCAAATCGTTTTCCTTCCACCCGTTCTTTGTGCTCATGATTCTTTGATCCAGAAGATGAATATCTCTTAGAGTTTAAACTCGGTTTCTTGTAAAACTTATTCTGAAAGGCACGAGTCAATAGCAACATAGCTTGCTTGAGATTTTCACCATCATCACTTGAAAATGTAATTCCCAAATTCAATCAAGCAATTCTCAATTCAAGATTTGACAATATCAAGATCTAGAGAGAGTAGGGAGAGAATCAATCACAAGTCTTATTGATATGAAATATGATACTTGGTTACAAGATTACAACACAATGACTATTTATACTAAGACACACTTCTCTCATAACACTAAACTCTCACATGTTTGCTTCACTCAAGACACTAAACTCTCAAACTAAAGGTTCTCTCAAAGCTAAACAACATTTACTTAGACTTTGTTGACTTTACTTGACTTTTCTCATTAAATCTTAGATACAATTAATACATTAACAATCTCCCCCTTTGTATTCAAGATTTAATAAAAATTTGACAATCGTCTTCAGCACTTGATTCTTCAACTTCTATCTCTGACAATCTTGACTTTGAAGCTCTAATCAATCTTCAGTCTTTCAGTCTTTGAAGAGTCTTGAAAAGTCTTTAACACTTTGCATCCTTGGAAAGTCAACTAGTCTTAAAAACGAATCATTTGAAGTCTTGAAACATCTGAACTTTGAAACTCTTTAAACTTCTTTGAAATCTTTGAAACCTTTCAAACTTCGAGGAATCTTTCAAAATTGTATCTTCATCACTCTGATCTTCTTGACTGTCTTCGGAAAAACAAGCTTTCACGAATCATCTTCAGAAACTTTTAAATTCTTTAACAAAACTTTCATTTGTCTTGGACTTTCAGAATTATCTTCAGAATTATCTTCACCATTTTCATCAGAAAGCCTCTTCATTTTTGATTTGTCAAATCAACTTTTGTCTAAGAAATTGAATCTTCAGAAATTTCTCCCCCTTTTTTACATCTCGTCTTTGAAATTGAACTTTGTAAATTTCTCCCCCTTTTTGATGATTGTGAGCATCATGATCATCAAAACATCTTCAATTTCAGCACTTTCTTTGATTTCCTCCTTTTTAAAGACTAACAATCTCCCCTTTATGATAAATTGTCATTCTCCGCCCTTTGATATGAGTATCCGTCAATTCATGAAATTTATATACCTAAATCTTTTCAAATTCAGATATAATGAACATGGTAACCCTGAATCAACAAATGATACAGTTAGTATGCCTGTAAGTAGCACAGAGCCACTTTGTACAACGGATGTACATTGGAAAGGAGCTTTTGTGATGTTCACTCCCCCAGGGCTTCCATTCAATCATCGAAAAACCACAAAGGAAGTTTCTATGAATGTTATGACAAGAAAACTTATTCCTTGTGTGTACGTGATAGTGTAGAATGATTGAAGCTACTTAAGCTTTTTCAGGCTCAAATTGTGTAAATTGTTGAAACAACAACAGATATTACACTGACTCAATGTTCATGAAAGAGGTGCGAAGGTGGGGCAACTTTCCTTCTTTTTCATTATCTAAATCTTCCGAGTGAAGACTAGATAGCAGATATGCTGCGTCCCCAAAGAAAATGAAACATTTCT
This sequence comes from Arctium minus, assembly GCA_954870635.1. Lineage (NCBI taxonomy): Eukaryota > Viridiplantae > Streptophyta > Magnoliopsida > Asterales > Asteraceae > Arctium > Arctium minus. Next base: position 101,140,181 of record OX941081.1, on the reverse strand, counting down.
TTGTCAAGAAAGAAACGAGTGGCTGGTGGGGTAATTGGAAGAGTTGGCATGGGCTCACTACCTTTTTCAATGATGGTCACCAAAGAATGTGAACTAATCAGAAGATGTGGTTGCCCGGCTCAGAAAGTGGTTGGTGCAGAGTTTTGATATTCTTTTAACTCTGATCTCACACCCTCTTTCTTTTTAACATTAAAGCTCACTTCTAACCAAACTCTCATTTCCATTTTACCGCTCAGCACAATGAGAAAAACTCAACCGAATGAGTTATCTCCCCCACTCTTTGATTTATGACCCCTCACCCCTCAATCACTCTAAGATAACTTCCGAGGTAGGAAACACAAGTTAACGTGAATCCATGGAAGTTCTGTATAAGCTCACACAAGAATCTCATGTAAGTCCTAAAAAGAATGGTTGCTCAACAATTTAACTTGAACAGTTAAGCACAAAATGTGATAACATTGTCAAAATATATGCTCATTAAAAATATGAATGAAATTTGAGCATTTGAACAATGAAGATCTCTCAAAACAAGGATATTGAATGAATAAAATGAAATCAAGAGAATTGTTTTGAGAACCTGACAATGTATCAATCAGATCAAATAAAATGGTTAGGGTATCAAAGAACTTGATAGTTTGTTTATATGAACAAATATAAACAATTTAGCAATGAAAGCACAAATTTGGAAATGATAATTGATGCTCAACAATATTTGAAAGCAAGCGAGGGTATTACCATCGAAAAATTGTTTCGTTATGAGACATGGTAATAACAAAATAAAATGAAGTACTGAACCAATGTGTGGGAATACTTTACAGTGTATAGACAAGATAATACACAAGTATTGATCTTTAGAAACATACAGTCAGTTAAACATTAACGCTCAAAAATTGAAAAACTTTTAAAAACACACTTTCTAAATTCATGAAACCTTTTGAGAACCAGAAGTGGTTTGAACATTTCAGAAAACGTTTTTCATGTTCGAAAGTTGTTCTTCTTTCAAACAATCAGAGATTAAGATCAGAAGATATTTACCTTTAAGATCCCCCTCAAATCATGATATAATGATTTAGGTTAGATAAGCTCCCCTTGGATATTTTCAAAATATCCTTAACTCTAACCATTAAAGACCGAGTCCTAAGTTGTAGTACTTAGAAGTCAAAGTTCTTTAACATTGAAGTGCGGGTCTTGAACTGAATTATTCAAGAGCCACAATTCTTGACATTAAAGTCCGAGTTTTGAACTGTTTTGTTCAAAAGCCTTTGTTCTTTAAACTTTGAAGAACGAGTCCTGATCTGTACATAATCAGAAATCGATGTTCTTTCTCCCTCTTAAACTTTGGGTGCCCGCAACATAGATTTAGCTTTTGGTACCCACTGGTATTTGGGTCCTGACGTGTTAGTTGCACTTCTTATGGGGGATACATAGTAAGAACCATACCAATAATTAACAAAATATTTACTTACAAAGTCATGTGCTCCACAGTAAGAATAGCATATTTTCTTCTGAGCAACCCTGATTAAATGATTAGTAGAGTAAAACATATCAGGATTACCAAAATATTTACCTTTATGCGCTCTGTTCTTGTTGGAATTTGATGTGGACGCATATGCTTTGTCCTTGTTTTTCTCTTGAGAAGAATATTTAACTCTCTAGACCATCGGTTGTTTCTTAGATTTCTTTCCAAGAGATTTTATATAAAAGCTCGTTGAACCATCAACAGATTTGCCATAAAATAGATTAGATGGTCTGATCTGATCTGACTTGATTTGACAGTGTTTGGTTTGACATTTTTCTTTTTGAAAATATTTTTGTCATGAATAGAACTTGAAGTTGTTTTTAAAGAACAAACTGATTCTGTTGAATTATCAACAGGTGATTGATCAATCACATCAGCTGTAATCTTTTCTGACAAATCAACGTTTGTAGCTTCTAAGTCTTTTATCTTTTCAAATAAAATGTTTCTTTCAGAAGTAAGTGTGTCAAACTTTATATTCAAATCATATCTGGCCTTCTGTTCTTTAAGAATATCTGATGATAGAACAATTATCTTGGATGTGAGCTTAGATATCTCAGATTCAAAATGTAAACGTTCTTGCTCAAAATCTTTTTCTATGTTCTTGGTTTTATTAGAAATTTCATTGAAGATCCCAATATTTCTCTTTTCATATTTCTTCTTTTCAATCTCAAAAGACTTTTTCTTTTCTTGAAAAACTTGTCTTTCTTTCTCAAGTAAGTCTTGTAAAGTAGAGATCTGTTTGGGAAGTTCAGTAGTTTTATCTTCAAGAACTTTCCTTTCCTTAGCAAATGTGTCTCTTTCAGTGATCATAATTTTTTCAAATTCAGACACTTGCTTGGAAAGTTTTATACATCTTAGCTCAAGATCTTTCTTCTCTTGGTCAGCTTTCTTTGAAATATCAGACAGTTTTTGAGCAGCAGATATCTCTTAATCTGCTTTAATTTTATCTGCTTGGAGGCTTTTCTTCAGTTCTGCATTCTGTATCTCCAAGGCAGATATCTTGTCTTCAAAAGCCTTAAACTTCTGTTGAAGCTTAACTGATTCATCTTGATGTTTTGATGATTTCTGTTCAGTTTTCTTCAGTTGGCTTTGAAGAATTGCAATCTTTCTCTCTTTCAGCTTGAGTTCTTTTTCACAAGTCTGAATAATATTTCTTTTTAAAGAAATCATTTTCTCTTTCTCTTTAATCTCCTTCTCTCTTGCATGATGATACCTGCAAAATCAGATTTAGCATTATCAGTACATTTTGCATAAACAGAAGTTTTATCAGAATTTGACAAATTTGACTTCAACTCCTGAATCTGTTTAAAAAGCTTTGAATTCTGATTTTTCAGTTTCTCTCTTTCTGCTTCTATAACAGGTATCTCAGGCATATACATTATTGCACAGTCTCTTCCTGACAAAACTGTAGACATCTTGAATGAAAGATTAGCTTGATAAGAATGATCGTTCCCAAACAATTCAGAAAATTTGACTGAAAGTCAAAAACAGATCACAAAAAAAAAATAATCTCAGAAAAATTTACAAGTATAGAACTCGCAAACACAAGAAACTCGCAGATCTCTAAACTCGCAAAGCATTGTTCACTGAGCTTCACGCTAAACGTGTTGTGCGCGAATGAGAAACTCGCAGGACACTACTTGGCGCTTGCGCGAATTGAACAAACTCGCTAAAGGGATGTGCGCGAAGATGCTTCTCGCAAGGTGCTTTGTACGTGAAGTACACTTAGAATAAATCTGAACTTTGAGATTCTCGCAAATGAATGCAAACTCGCACGTCACTAAAACCTTGCGCGTTCCATACTTAGAATATTTTGACAATATCAAAACTTACTAAGTGGAAACTCGCAAATCGAAGAAACTCGCAGATCACATGAATTTGAAACTCGCAGATCAAGTGAGTTAGAAACTCGTAAATCAAATGGTCATAAACTCGCAGAACACTTGCAAACTGAATGACTTGAACTCGCAGACTATGTAGATCTTTAAACTCGCAGATCACACATGAATTCGCAGGTCATATGGATTTAAAATTCACAAACCACATGGAGTTACAACATTAGAACTCGCAAACCACATGATATAAAACTCGTAGACTTCATGACCTGAAACTCGCAAAACAAATGGATTTTCAGCATTAAAACTCGCATATCACATGGATTTTTGAAACTCACAGACTGAACAAGTTTAAAATTCGCAGATTAGAACTCGCATACTTTGTTTGCGTGCTCTTCACAATCTTAGCGTGTTCTTCACTTGATTGCACAAATCGATCCAAAAGTTCAATTCAATCCTGCAAATTGATTCTTGAAAGTTCACAAATACAATCTAAAACCAAATCTAAACACATTTCTATCAATCCAAACTAGTTATAAACAACAAATTATAGTGCATTTTTCAGATTTACAGTGTTCGATGTTTTTGTCAACAAGATCCAAAAAATCCAAAAAATTGAATCTGATCTTGTGATTAATCTGTGAAGTTTTGTGAATACAATGTGTTTCTAAACTGAAATCGATCACAACTTGATCATTTATACATTCAATCAACACTTATCAAATGCAAATTTGTTTCAACAGTGAATAACCAAAAAGTCGACTGCGTTCTTGATTTTACAGAGATCCAATCAAATTCAACCTGCAATTCAATAGATTAGTTCATGAAATGATATGAATAAGATCAAATCTATCACACAATACGAATCTAATGAAACAAATTTTACGATCAAAGAACAATGATTCAATGAGAATTTGTGAAAATAATCAAACTTCAGTGTTCTTGATATTTTCAAGAAAATTCAACTGTGTGATCCAAAAATCCAGAAATCGATCTATATTTTTGTGAAAAATCTTTCTGAAATTGTTTGGTCTCGCTCTGATACCAATTGAAAATGTAATTCCCAAATTTAATCAAGCAATTCTCAATTCAAGATTTGACAATATCAATATCTAGAGAGAGTAGAGAGAGAATCAATCACAAGTCTTATTGATATGAAATATGATACTTGGTTACAAGATTACAACACAATGACTATTTATACTAAGACACACTTCTCTCGTAACACTAAACTCTCACATGTTTGCTTCACTCAAGACACTAAACTCTAAAACTAAAGGTTCTCTCAAAGCTAAACAACATTTACTTAGACTTTGTTGAATTTACTTGACTTGACTTTTCTCATTAAATCTTGGATACAATTAATACATTAACATCACTGTCAGATTCAGACTCAGAATCAGAACTGCGAATCACTGCTTTCTTCTTTTTCTTCTCTTTTTCCCTCTCTCCTGCTACTAAGGCAATAGGATCTGACAGTTTCTCAGTTTTCTTTTTCTCAGCTCTTTTCTCTTCGACATCTTCCTCATTCTATCGCAATGTCTCATACATTTCATGAAGAGGTATCTCACTCAAGTCCTTCATCTACTTCATCCTCCTAGTAAGCTTCTTCCATTCAGGCTGCAGAACGCTGAGGAACTTGACATTGTTCTCTATCTGCTTCTTCTGGACTTTGTTCTTTGACAATTCGTTCAAAAGAAGCACAAATCTCTCATAAGTTTCCTCCAGACTTTCATTTTGCTTGTCTTTAAATTCCTCGTAGCTGTTGATACAGATAACTACTTTCATCTGATTTCCCACCTTGGAGCCCATCATCATCTTTTGTAGCTGATCCCACATAGATTTGGCAGTTGAGTTGTAGCTGTCTATTTTGATGTAGACCTCGTTAGTTACGCTTTGCAAGAGTAGAGATCAGGCTTGTTTATCAACGTTGTATCGGTTCTTTTGCTGTTTTGTATACTGAGGAAAATCTTTCGGAATAGTCCTTGTCTTCTGAACTCTATTATCATCTGAATCATTATTCTCATCAGGAATCTCATCAGTTGGAATTTTCATTGGACCATCTGTGATTGATAACCAAATATTCTTTCCATTTGATTGTCGGTCAACAAAATCACGAAAGCGGTCCTTTCACTGTTCGTACTCCCCTTTAAACAGAACAGGGGGCTTTACATCCATACCGATCGAAAGAGCGTCCCTTGAAGTCATCCTGTTTTGAAATAATCTTCAATAAGAACTTCAAACTGATCGTTAGTCCAAAAGAAATCAAGTAAATCAGAAAAACTTAAACAGAAAATCAGAAATGAAATTTCTAAAATTCTCTTAGTCTATAATTCGCAAGATTTCACACAAATGCAAGAAATTCGCAAAACTCAATGATACACACAAAAATTCGTAAGCAACAAGAATTCGTAAACAAACAGAATTCGCAAACACTAAGAATCTCAGAATTAGCAAAATAAACTAACTTTAGAATTCACAAGTAACCAAAATTCGTAAGCTATTATAATTCGTAAGATAGACACTCACGAATCCAATACTTATAAAAATTTTAAAACACTTTAATGAATCACAAAGGAATTCGTAAGATAACAAACTTCAGAAATTCGCAAGTAAAGAGATTAGAATTCGTAACCAAATAGAATTCGTAAGCAACTAAACTACGAATTCTGAGATTTCGTAACCTATAGATTTGCGAATTCTATCTTTGAAGTTTTTCTAAAATCAATTTTCGTACAAAAGATCTGCGAATTCTTTCCTTTGAAAAAATTTCAAAAAAATTATGCGAATTCTATCTGAGAATCCTCAAACTTCTTATCACACATGATTGCGAAATCTTTACTTTTCGTAGCACACAAGCCTGCGAATCTTATTCTTTTCGCAGATAAGAAACCTGCGAATTCTATACTTATGATATTTCAGAATTCAAACACAATACGAAATCTATGAAAATTCTGCGAAATCTTGAACAATCTGCGAGTTCTTCGTGATCCTTGCGAGTTCTTGAGAAACTTGCGAGTTCTTTAGATCTCGAACTCAAAATACCTTCTGATTTCCTCAAAAACTCATCTGATCAACGGATTACAACCTGAAACTTTGACACAATGATCTCTAACACAACTAGAAACAAATCCTAACACTAAATTTCGATAATGAATACAAATCGATCCAATATAGTCGATAAGAACTCGTAAACTCAAAAACTAACAAAAATCATCAAATTGTCAAAAATTACAGTGCAATTACAGATCAAATCTATACAAACGCAATCTAAAACACAATTCGACCACAAACCAAACAATAACAACTCTAAAAACAAACACAAACTCAAAAATGAATATGAACTCAATGTAACAGTGTCGAACTTCCAATTTTCTTGATTTCGATCTGAATCTGCTCTGATACCAATTGTTATCCCCAGATTTATCAAGTTCTTACTTATTAACAATCACAGAAACAAGATTTATCAATCTACCTGTTTCAATTCAACTTCAAGAAACGATTACAAATGATTCAGAGATCACTTTCTCTCTCTACAACTTTCTCTCTCTAACTATTTGAATACTATCTTAGTTCTGAATTGTTCCAAGTGTTCTCCCAACTACAACTACTAACCATCTATCTATTAAAGCAAAACAAACACACGCATACAAACAAAACAACAAGACTTTGACTTTGAATTTATTACCCTTGACTTTGACTTTGCTTGAAAGTTGACTTTTGAGCATTGACTTGGCTTGACTTTGTTCTTCAATCTTCTATGATCTTGCATCCAACATATTTATGCACTAACATGGATCTAGATCAAACATGGTTGAAATAAATCCTGAAAACAGAGTATAGCTTTTGAATGAAATACGAAGTGAAGAACAAACTCAAACTACTACCAAGAACACAGGAATCAAGTATAGAATAGGATCCTTTGATATTAAAGATCAAAGTCTTCTCTGATACCAATTGTTGATCCCAGATATGGTGTCCTAAACTTGATTTTCAATTTACTACACAAAAACAGGTGAATAAGAGTGTGGAAGCGTTTTTGAGGTGTAGAGAAATCGATCTTAAATTGTAGTAAACACACTAGCAGTTAATGAATAGAAACACGAAATGTATCAAGATGATTATTGAAGAATCTGCTTCATTAACTTGCAAAATACACCAAGAACACGCACTTGTGTTTGCCAAAATGCTCAAAGAAAATACAATATACTCTCAGTTTTGTGTGTGCTCGCGTGATTTACAAAACAGAAGGTGCTCCCCTCATATAGGATGAGGAGAACACAATAGTACAAGACAATGGTTGACATTCCACAAAAGGAATTGCCACCTGGAAAGTTAAACAACGTGGGATGCGCACAAATGATCTTCAGAATCTTCGTACAGCAGGCTCACGTGTTCTGCACGTGATCTTGTCTTGAACCATTGTTATGAAATCTTTCGTCTTTCATCTCCAGAGGTTAGCCATCACAGAGGCTTTGTGAGTGATCACAGAGGCTCTGTGATCTGATATTGACATTCAGGTTAAATTCTCGGGTAGATGGTCGATGTGATCTTCTGAGCTTTTATCTTCTGTGGTGAACTTGGTGATTTGAGAGTCTTCTGAGGTTCCTACACTTAGCATATTTTTCAATACTTCTATACATATGATTTGGAGCTAACAAAGGGACTAAAATTGAAACAAAATTGTAATCATAATGATCAAAAGCAAAACAAAATGACCATAGGAACCAAAAATGTAGGGACTGAACGTCAACCATAGGAACCAAAATTGTAATTTACTATCATTTCATTTAGTGTGGCTTTTTGTTTTTGTGGTCTTTTGTTGTGTTTTCGGTGGTTTTGTTCTTTTGTTTTGCCCTAGTAGGGCTTCATTTCTTTTCGTCATTCTTTGGTTGTTTTTGGTTAATAAATTCTTGTTTGTTGATAAAAAAATTATTATTAAGTTGATATCTGAAACTAATTTTTATTGCATCAATTACTGAGATTTAGGTTGATGAAGCTTGGATTAAAAAAATGTGCTATGTGATATTTTGATTGAATAACCAAAATGAATATATTTTTTAATTGTTCTTTATTTAAAAATATGATGTGGAAATTTAATTTTCAAATAAATTTTTTTGTATGTATTTATATTTGAAATCATAACAATGACGTGGAATCTTAGTGATGTCAACATTAACATGTCAATAAATTAACTAGACACTTAAATAAATAAAAAAGTCTAATTGAGATCTATGATTTTAAAAGTTAGTTTTCAATTAATTCCCAAAATAAGAAGAAGGTGAAAGTTTGATTTTCATTTAGATGCAATTTTCTTATTAAAAAATTGGAATGATTGGTGTTTTTTTTTCTTTTTTTCTTTTATCATCATCAAATTCGGTTGGTCTTTTTGTTTGGCCTTCCTTCGCAAAACCTATCTATGAAACCCCTCTTCTATTCTATGATTTGAAGGTCAATCCTACTCACGTTTATAAGATAAGTTTGTAGGACGGGGACAATTAATCGAAAATCACAATCTCAGAACTCAATTTTTGACCCCAATCGCTCTTCTGAAAAGGTGAATATTCTTTTGTGTTTTGAGTTTTGATCATCACCGTTGGCTGGAGTCCGAATAAGTGAGAAATTCACACTGACCAACAATCCTAACCGACTCGGTGTTTGTTGATACAAAATACGAATACGGTGATGATTCTAGGGTTCAACTTCAATTTCGTGAATTTTTGAAGAAAAAAGATTCTGCCTATGTCGGAAGATATCAAGAAGAAAATACATGACGAAGACGGCAAAGGTAAAGGTAAAATTAGTTGCGATAATTCAAGAGCGACACAACAAAATAGACCCCATCATCGCAATAAAAAGGAAGAAGACGAGATGGGGCTTTGGGGAATTCTTCTATTTGGACTAATCGGAGCTACTGCCACTACTCTAGCTGTATGTATTTTCTTTCTTCTAAGCTAAATATTTTCTGTGCCATTATATTGTGGGAATTCTTCAATCAAGTCATCGTCTTTGTGGTTATGAAGTTTGAGTATTTTAGCTACCTTTGGTTATTGGGAGTGTAATTTCTGTATCTTGATATATTTTTGGAATTTGGTTCATTAGAGTCAAATTCGAATGAGAAAAACATAAAAGCTTAATAAATATACATGCTTAATGATTTTTAGGGATACCCATGATTCTTAGTATTATGCTTTATGTAAAGGCAAGGTCTATGTTTGTCCAATGTAAATATTACCAACAATATTAGAGACAGGCGAAGGATCGTGTGAGAAGTTGAGTTAACGGTGAGAAGCGTGAGAAGTGGATCTGAACCGTTGATCTCTTTTATTCTCAAGCCCTCCCATGAATTGTTCCCATGAATTGCGGCTTAGAAGGGAATCGATCTGGTGCATCTTATATCGGTGAATCTCATCCTAATGTGCGTCCATTTCTCATCCAATAGTCGATAACCACTTCTCACGCTTCTCACCGTTAACTCAAGTTCTTACCGGAACCCAACCCATTAGAGACAATAGTAATTGATGATGAATTATTTAGGTTGATTGCTGCCAAAAATATTTGATCTTTCTTAAGACATATGAAGATTATAGTTGTGATTGGGGAAACCAAGTATAGGATTCTTTTTGAAATAGAAAAAGACTTTCAAACCTATTGAAGGTGAAATTTCCCCAAAAGTTATATTTACATCACTTTCCACGTTAATTCTTTTACTATCTTGAAGTTTAAACATCTTTGGTTAACATGATTCATTAAACCAAGTTTAGTAGATTTTCTACATCAACTATCAAGTTTAGGACATGAACTGATATTTGATATAGCAAGTGTTAGAGTTAGGTATTTATGACGTCTCGTACAATTTGATAGGTTGGACATATGCGGCAGACAGTTGATTGGTTTTATTCTCAGGTAGGATATCTGGAAAAATAGACCTGATAATCATATGATAATAGCTGTTCATTTGGCTCAAGAAACTGATTATGATTGTTATTACATCGCACAAGATTACCAGGTCACAGTCATGGAAAGGTGCCACTGGTCGCTCTTTTCGATCGAGTTTTCAAGAGGAATCTTGGAAAAGATATAATCGCCGCATGCAGGAGGAGTATGAAGAAGAGATGGAGAGAGTGGTGTGTGTCTCTTTACAACCTCTCTTTTTTCATCTTTTTGGTTGCAGCTTTTTCATATTGCATCACTGCTATGACTTGGCAATGATCACTGTTAAAGTATAACTATAACCAATAAAAATTGATTTTTTCATTTTTTTTTCTATGGTTCTCTGCTTATCAGTTTACACCAGAGGCGTATTTCCAGCTTTTGTTTCATAGATCAACATCTTCTAACGGCATTATATCAACTTTGCTACTTGCTATATTATACATTGTATCAGTAATTTGCTGCACTTACAATCTTCCTCATGTATGCTTGATGAGATAAATTAGCTTGTTTATTTCAGTAATGAAAAACTTTCCTTTTCGATTGATCATTTAATGGAATGCCAATGGATGGAAAATGAAGATTGAAGTGATGTATGAATCCAGTTAGAATGGCAAGTGAAAGCCTTCTGGCTTTCCAGCTACACTGTTCTTTGGTCTCTGTCGTTTCACATTTGGAAGCTTTGGAAATTTTATTATGCGATTCCAATTTCCATCTAAATTCTAGCTATAGATGAGACCCAAGTTTGAGGGTTCTTAGTTGGAATGCATGAGGAACACAGCACATGGCAATTACCAATTTGTTTAATACTTCTGTCTGTACATTGGGACACAAGTACTGGATACGTATTCATTATATCCATTGCTAAAGACCACTCATAAATATTTGGAAAAAATAGTTTGAGAATGGATATACCGGTAACTTACACAATTTGCATCATGTTTTGAGTTCTTCTTTTTCCGAACTGTGCTTCATATCACTAAATCAATGTAACTTTTTGTAGGAACGTATAAGGCGCATGCAAAGTGTGTTCAATCGGGAGAAAAATAAATATAGAAGGGGTTATGAGAGTTGGAAAGAAAATAATGCAGGTGGATATCATCAACAATTTCAAAGGGATGATTGGTATTGGAAAACTGATGCATCACAAAGAACTAGGAGTAATTATAAGGAACCTCCTCGGTCCCCTGCAAATTATTCCTTGTCCCATCACTATGCAGTCTTGGGTCTCAGCAGGTAAACCCTTGCTATGACATTTTAATACATTGTTTATGTTATTATTCCATTTGTACTTTTTTTAGTACTATAAGAATAACATGTGAATGTGTGGTTCAAATTTTATTAACTCTATGGAGGTATCCTATAATATCATAACCTCCATATTTCAAACGCTGGGAAAGAAAGATGTTGTCCGAGCTTTTCTGCTTGTCTTTCTGTTTTATGAAACAACTTGGGTGGAATGGGGTTCTATTATTATTATTATTATTATTATTATTATTATTATTATTATCATCCTCAATTTTTTTGGTCAATTTTCTTCTAGTGTTATGCTAAACAATAAGCTTCCATGAACATCTTGTCGGGAGAGAAAAAGAAATATAGCAGCAAGCAGCGGAGCTTTTCTGGAACTTTTGTACTAATTTGATTGTTAGAATAGAAGTACAACCATTTTAAATAGAGTTCCAGGAAAACTTACCTAAAAATAAGCCACTAACAACGTAAACTACACAAAAAACATTATAAGAAATATACTAGCTAGGAAATTTGAAGCATTATTCAAGACTCTCGCTTGCCTCAAACCTTGTCACACCCATTTGTAGACTGAATATTTCATGTTTGACGCTAGAAATTGACTTGGATAGAACATCTGCAACCTGTTGACTCGCACCATAGTGCTCTAAACCAACTACTTCTTTGGCTACTAGATCTCGAATGAAGCCAAATTTATAGACATTGCAATTGTTGCCTTTTATCATAATATATCTGAGCTGCACCTTCTTGAACTTGAAACGGGACCCCAAAATGGAGAATGGAAGATGATGGTCCAAAAGCAAAGAACCTAAGCTTCTATGAGTGAAAGATTATCATTTGAGGCCAAAAGAGGTTACTTATTTATGAGCAGATCAGGGTATTCTCGTTTCAATTAGATGGGCTATTATCTTTTCTGTAGCTGATGTGCTAGGAAACCATCTTGATGTTCATTAATCCATAGCACAGATCTTTTCCGATAATTTTTTAGACGTGCTCTATTTTCAGTAAATTAGGATTGCTGGGCTATTGGAGACATATAAGATTAAAATATATTATATTTCAAATTTGTTAACTTGAAACGGTTACCTTAGGTTGTGGAGTATATGTCACAGCAAAGTTAATGAATGTATATCTTAATGAGGTGCATTGGCATATTGGTCCAAAGAAATGGGGATAGCCCGATAGGGGAAGAAGATAAATTAGGCATGTATTTGTTTCGAGATGAACCTAACAAGAGCTTGTTTGGGTCAAAGCACCGCTCATGAGAAATTTTGCTTAGGCTTGGCCTTGACATATGGTTTGCTGAGGCCGGGCTTTGATCACCAAAAGCTTGGGCCTTGGCTCGGTTCCGAGGATTTCTATATGCTTGTATAAACTTGAGCCTTCACTCGGTTCATATTCTTTCTGATCACATGGACTTGTATAAAATTGAAATTGAACCCTTCAAATAAATTAAATAAACCTTCTTTATAAGTATTACAACAAGAAGTCTCCACGAGGTTAGTAAGAGTAGTGAATTAAGAACATAAATTTACACAAAATGCGTCGTATGGGCATGGCTCATAACAGCTCATGAGTTGGTAAGATAGACCCCTGGCTGGCTAAAGCTTTTGCTCGGATAGTTGGACGAGCTGGCTTGCCATAGTCTTTTAAGTTTGCGAAGCTAACGTGTATCTCCTACACCCTAGGAGAGAGATTCAATGCAAACAATGGATTGGCAGGAGAATACGGTATACACCTTTTGGTAGAGCATGCACCTTTGTGTCCACATATTTCTTTCTTCTTGTTCATGTTATTTAAACAGGCGGTCACTTATTTTCGTTTTTATTTATCGTTTCTTGTTGTAGGTCAACAACGAAGCCTTACACAGATGATGAAATTAAGGTAAATGACATATTTGGTTAAATCTTTCTTAACTTTTATGCTTTGTTTGTGCTTTTATTCCTCTGCATTAGATTAATAGAATTGTTCACATATGATGTCATAGAACTTTTCACATGCAATGACTAGATTAACAATTTTTAGGGATAAAAGAAGTTAAGGAAATGACCTAGATCGAACACTGTTTGACAGAGGTACTCCCTCAGGTATATGAACATAAACCATGCTCTCTTGTTTTCCAATTTTGCATCCCTGGAAACCGATCTTTTGGGGTGGGGATATGAGAAGTTCTATCACCTGCCTATTGATAATATGCTGCTGGTAATTCACCAGACAAGCCACAAGTGCTCACCTGGACCAGTAATTTTGATTTTCTTACCATCAAACACATGTACACCATTAGTGCTACAGAAATGTAAACTGGGTTGAACAATTCAGTTTTTTCATTGATGCAGACAGCATTCAGGAGCAAGGCAAAGCAATATCACCCTGATCAGAATCAAGAAAACAAAGGTAGGCCCTTTTTCATGCTGCCCCTGTTTGTTTGAAAATTTCAGCATTCTGTTCCACCGACAGCTATCTTTGCACGACTAGAAGTGCTTTGAATATAGGGCATATGTTCGAACCATCTAACCACTAAATTGGTTTGAATTGACCAAACCAGTGGAGTTTTGCGATAGTGTGATTAGGTTCTAGGTTTAAAATTTCCAACCTGATCCGTTTAAACATGGAACCAAATCAAATTGAAGCTGATGAGTTTGTTGGGTTTGGTTTGGTTCAGAAAGATAAATTGCGTAGCTCTGCTATGGCTCCATTAAAAAATTGGAACAAATCACTTATGCTCCACTTTGAATCAAGGAAGATTAATTGTGTTTTTACACCATAAGCCAACCAGGGGTGTGTAGGTCCAACCTTTGGACCCATCGGAATTGTGAGAACCCGCCCCATGAGGCCCCACTAAGGGACTAATTGATAATGACAGGTTTTGATATGAAAATTTGTTGGTATTCCGGGAGCCAACAAGCAACAGAAAATAAACCGAAAATATGACATGTAACTATTATGTGTCGGTGTCGCACACGAAATAATAGGACTTGTAATTAGTATGTTATGTGTCGCACACAAAATAATATAACATGAACATCTTTGTCATTCCAACCTTAATTTGTTTTATCATATTAAATAAAATCATAACCAAAAACACTTTTGATTATTTAACTATATGCATTTATTTTGTGTGTGATCCCTTGGGTTCTTATCACATTAACAATAATTATAAATCATATTTATAATCTTAAGCAATAAGCACTATCTAGCAACATATTGTTGATAATTTGATATCCAAGTGACAAGAATTGACGATTCAACTAATCATGAGTTTGTGGTCGTAGATTGAACCAAGAAATAGACCGTGTCATTTTCATTAAGCTCAAATCTCTCATTTCTTGATTCTCAAATGAAAAGACAAAACAAAAAAAAAAATACTGTTATAACATGCTGACTATTTGAGCATGCATGCATTTCTTCTTGTGTTTCATTCATCATCAAGGGCCGGATTAATCATTCTTGTCACAATGGTGGGACAAACCCCTTCTTGGTCCATACAAGTCCTATTACATGATACTGTGACATACCCAACAACGATTCTTTCACTCAACAAGTGTTGATCTATATCATAGTATGTCACTGACATGCAATAGACTCCATGACCTCAAGTCTAAGAATTGTGCATACAATGACCATATGCCAATCCATGTAATGTTCTCATTGCGGGTCAGTCTAGTTTACATGTTCCATGACTTGTACCCATATGTGGATTCCATATCAACCATTACTTCTGCATGTTAGTAAATTTCCCCAAACAAAACTATAATAGGTTGATGTAGATCTTCCATCTAGTGCACATCTGCTCCAATCAGAATTTGTAGAACTTGTACATGCATATTCTGATTTTTTGAGAAGAGAATTCCTTTGCCTGTGCTCCCTTTGAGGTAGTGAAGGATTATGTATATTGCCTTGAGATGATTTTCTGAGGGACTATGCATTAACCGACTAACTTAACTAGTCCTTCTGCCGTTGTGCATAGGCAATGTCGGGACAAGCATTAGCAAGATAAATCAATTTTCTGACTAGCTTATGATATTTGGTTTTGTTGGTCGGGATATCATTCTCTCTTTCTGTTTTTGTGATTTGGATCAATACAATAGGTGTGGTGTGGATGCAGGTTTACAATCGAAAGACATGTTTCCTTGAGAAGATCATCCAACACATACTTCTTTGAGCGATAGCAATTCTTTTTTATGACCTTGCAACTTCCATTCCCAAAAGAAACTTGAGACTTCCTAAGTCTTTTATCTCGAATTGTTGACCTAGGAAATTCTTCAAACCGACATGGTGTGGTCGTACTGAGCTTGCTTGATGTCCTGGTTTTTCATATCCTTGTTACCATGTTGTTGACTATGAGCTTGTACAAGGTCTTCTTCAACCTACACGCTCTTCAAACAATTCTGTTATTGTCAAATCCTGGGTGTATTTGCATAAATACATCCACCAAGTCACCATTTAAAAACGCATTCTTCACATCAAATTGCAACAAAAAGTCGATCTAGGTTACTATGCTGTTATAGCTGTCAAAATACAAAATATCGCCATTTTGATTATAGGGAAAGAAAAAGCAACGAGCTTCCGTTCTTAATTTTAATGATTACCCGATCTAATTAGACGTTAAAAAAATATTAGTGCCCAATACGGGAAGGCTTTCTCCTAGGTCATGACCGATATTTGAAATAGCGGATATATTGGTGGTATATTGGTCCAAAAATATCGGTTCATATAATATTTCTTAGAATTATATAATATATATATATGTATGCATCCATAAACATATCATATGCATTAATTAAAAATTTAGTTTCAACATCAAAACATCAACTTAAACAACTTTCACAAAACAAAATAGGAAAAGTGTTCATAAACGAGCTAATCGCAAGCAATAAGTTCATGGTTGTGAAGAAGGCATCGACCGATAGGTAGAAGGGAACGATGGAAGAATCGAAACCTAACTTGGACTAGTTGACCATTGATACGAACATCCTTGTTTAGCCACTGTTTTTATTATGTTTAGCTGTTGTTTACTGCTGTATTTATTTCTTCCATTATGTTTCCATGCTTATTGGGTCAGTTATTAGGAAGTTATGCTAACAGATGGTAGGTTGATTAGGAGAATAATTAGGAGTATTTGAAGGGTCATGGTCTTTATAATTGTTGTACGGTTATCTTTTGGGTTTATGCAGAAAAAAGATCAGTTTCTTTCTTCCTCTCCTCTTTCTTTTTTGGAGATCGCCCATCTCGAATCGGGTTATAACAATTGGTGCTTTCATTGAGAGATAACGGTATGCCGCCACGCAAGGATGTACCATCGCTAGAAGAGTCCATGGCTCTACTTGCTGAAAATCTCGCCAAGCTTCAAGCACAGTTCAGTCAAGACCGGGAAGAGTTAGCCACCACCATTTCTACCGCCATCACAACCGCTCTCAACAACCGGCCATCATCCTCTGATAACCCTTTCGCTGTCAACGATCTGCACTTCACCCCTCCTACTCCGCCTCATAACCTACCCATTAAACCACCTAAGATCCACCTTCCGACATTTGACGGAACTAAGCCGCTGGACTGACTCTTCCAAGCGGAGCAGTACTTCCGGTTCTACGAGATCGCTCCCCAGAATCGTTTGTCAATTGCATCTTTTTATTTGAAGGGTGATGCGTTAAGTTGGTACAAATATCTCTTCAACAACCGGCTTCTTACGTCATGGGATGGATTCACGCGAGCCTTGGAATTGCGTTTCGATCCTTCGACGTACGAAAACCACCAGGCCACCTTGTTCAAACTGCAACAAACCTCGACCGTTACAGCCTATCAAACTGAGTTTGAGAGGCTTAGTAATTGTGTCGTCGGGCTATCTCAAGAGGCTTCACTCAATTGTTTTATCTCGGGGTTACGGCGAGACATCAGTCAAGAATTGGCCATTCACAAGCCACAATCGTTGAACCAGGCAATCGGCCTCGCCAAACTAATTGAAGACAAGATTGCGGATTATCGGCCCCTACCGACTGTACCACACCTTCCGCCACCTACATCGACACCCCTTCTTCCGGCACCTCCAAGTAAATCGACATCTTCTAACTCGTCTCTTGCATCTCCTTTACCGGTCAAGTGTCTTAGTCCGGAGGAAATGCAACGTCTGGAAGGCGCAAGGGTTATGTTTTCGGTGTCCCGAGAAGTTCCATCCAGGACACCGTTGCAACCCCCCTCAATTCTTGATGATCGAGTATCACGAGCCACCGTTGCCACATGACCACATGACCTTAGCCGAACCTACTCCATATCAAACCCAAAACCCAGATACGGGCACCGCCATGGCCGAGGAACAATACCTGCGACATCACTTGGGAGAACCGGGATGAGATCCTAGCTGTTTTTCTTATTCCCCAACCTTGCGGACAAGGTCGTTGTTAATGGGGGAGGAATTGATACGAACATCCTTGTTTAGCCACTGTTTTTATTATGTTTAGCTACTGTTTACTGCTGTATTTATTTCTTCCATTATGTTTCCATGCTTATTGGGTCAGTTATTAGGAAGTTATGCTAACAGATGGTAGGTTGATTAGGAGAATAATTAGGAGTATTTGAAGGGTCATGGTCTTTATAATTGTTGTACGGTTATCTTTTGGGTTTATGCAGAAAAAAGATCAGTTTCTTTCTTCCTCTCCTCTTTCTTTTTTGGAGATCGCCCATCTCGAATCGGGTTATAACAACCATCTTAAAAAAAAAGCCCAAGTAAATATATAAAATCCCAACAATCATTGAAAAAACCCAAAAAACCCATTTCCAGAATATCCGTATATCAGACCAATATTTGTGTCAAAAAATCGCTGCAATATCGGCAAATATCACCGATATTTTGACTGATATTTTGCCACCGATATTTCCTGCAGGTCCGATATCCAATATATCACCGATATTAACAGCATAGCTAAGTTTAAATCCAATGACCAAAACACTTGAATTGTATTAAGTTTGCAACAAGGGTAAAAGTGTCTTCATAATCAAGACCATACCTTTGGGTGAACCCCCTGGCTCCAAGTCTGGCTTTGCCTCTTTCTACTTGTCCATCAGATTTGTATTTGAAAATGAATATCCATTTGCTATCAATAATATGTTTCCTTTTGAGTAGGGTTCCCAGGTATCATTTTCTTATGGTCCCCATTTCTTCTTCTTCGACCTCTCTCCACATTCGAACTTCTCTTTATCGGTTATACTTTGTGGTTAAGGCTTTAAAGCTAGAAGACAATTTGTTATATAAAACATTAAGTGACAAAGGTGTTTAGTACATGTCCGTACCCCTTTTCTCAACAAACTCTTGGGTATCTGTATGGGTTGACTCATTTTGTTTTTCAATGTCAAAAGGAATTGGATAGACACAATGTGGATTATGGCTCGGTTCATATGAAGGCTTTGTTTGGTCTTTGAGGAGGCTCATCACCTTTCTCTTTATTTTCTTCTCGAGTAAACCTCATCTATTGGAGCTTCAATGACAATGAACACTAGGAGTAGAAACTTTGTCCTTGGCAAATTCATCATTAGAGTTTCCAGTAGTTTGATTCAGCAGATTTGTTTGTGAACTACTACCAACTTTTTCTTGATCAATTGTAGATTCAAAATAGGCTTTTAGCCATAACATCACTTTCACCAACTTTTTCTTCATCAATTGTAGTTTCAAAAATAGGGTTAGGCATAACATGTGATAGAACTTTGTGATAGGTTCTGCAGCTCTTGTATCCTTGGCCCTCTTTGGTACGTTTGTGAGCAAATCCGAAATTACAACCGTAGATGTTTTGATCGTGGGTGCCATACTTCCTTGTTGGTTTTCAACCATGACGTTGAAGAGTGTTGGAACTGCATTGCTAAAGATGGTTGAGGAAGAGCAAAGGCAACTCAACACCATTCTGGGTCTCTTGGAAGGCACTACCGAGCCGAATAACGCCACCTGTGTCAAGATACCCATCCACGCCTCCATTAAAGAGATGGTTCCTTCTGGTTCACTCATTGAGTGCCCGGAAGAAAAATGGTGACGCATGGCGACACATGGAAGGTTAGAGGAGGAAGGAACACTGAATCGGCAACACCAACTCGTAAGTCAGACGATGAACACAACTGACTTGTGCCATACACTAATAGGAAGTTAGAGATGCCTACATTTAATAGAATGAATCCATAGTGGATTTTGAAGGTCGAGAGGTGTAACATGTTGAATCGATGAAAAGCAGAGGAACAAATACAGGTGGTTGTGATTTGCTTCGAGGACGACGCCTTGCAATAGTTTCAGCGGGGAAACTGGAGAGAAATCAATCGATTGAGGCAAGAAAGATAGATCTGGCAAAGAAGATTGAGATAAATTGGGTGGCTTTGAGCAGCAGAGACATATCGTGGATGGCTGGGAATAGGATGACTACAATTGAACTGTGTTCCGACCACAAAAGGCGGCTGAATTTGGGAGGTTCACCGATGAGAAATTGTACAGGGTGCTGTTGGGTTAGGTTAAAGATGCAATGAAAATGGTAAGGAAAGTCAGGAGGTACTTTTGAAGGCCTTAAGAGGATATTTTGCGGACAAAGATGAGGCACTTTAAAGGGCTGTTCAGAGGTTGCTTATGCCACCATTTGTCATTGTGAATCATTGGAGTCAATTGCTTCTTGATTTTGTTTCCACCTTGAGGACAAGGTGGAAGTTTGGGTACGAGTATTGTTATATCCTATAATGGATGTACAAGTAGTTAATGCGTAAGTCATACAAGGAGCTATAGTATAAATAATAGGGTGAGGAATTAAAAGAGTGGTACCGAGTTTTGCAGGAAATAATTTCAATGAAAAAATGTTGTAGAAATATAAAGCTGGAAGATCTTTCAACGCACCACCTTCATGATCTTTCATAATCTGCACGAACACATTCCAAGAAGCGTAAAAACCATCCCCGAGTGTAATTCCAACCATCATTATTAGGTGGTGGAAATACCAAATAAAAATGCTATGAATAAAGTTAAGGATTAAATGCAACTAAAACTAATAAAGTTAGCGCATAATATGCAATTAACATGCGTATTTTCTGGAGGGGTCGTATCATATACATGTCTTAACATCCATTTGTCAAATCTCATAATCATGGTGTCAACTATAAATACACAATACTGAATCTAGTAAATTTATTGTAATGAAGTACATATAACCACCTCTCGCCTCTATGCTCATTGGACCGCATACATCTCCATGCATAATTCATAGTACATAAGTTCTACAACGTGTACCCATGTATTGACTACATATTGACCATATGTATCCCGACATATACCGGTCTTTACCGTATTATTTAACCTAATCCCAAAATAATACTCGACCAGAGACATTTAAAAACCACAAATATTCCAAGGATTATTTTTATTATTGTTTGTAATGCAACATAAAACAAAAACAAACATAATAGCTAGAGAACGGCCTACAATATTAATTTAATAACTCATAGTCCAAACTTACAGACTTTTGGGCATATCACCGGTTAAGGGGGGACAATCCCAACAAGACAAATTTTTTTGTCGGTAATCTGCCGGAAAAAAACCATCAACGTATTATTGGTGGATAATCTCTGGAGAAAGGGTGGCCGGTGATTGTGATTACCTTTCTCCGTCTGTAATCCGTTGGTGATGGTCAATGTGCAGGTGATCCGCGGAAAAGTCCGTTGGTGAAGCCTCTTTGTTTGTTTTGTATATTGTTGAAAATTTTACAATTGTGTTGTGCTGCAGAAGTTGCTGAAGCAAGGTTCAAGGAGGTTATGACATCTTACGAAGCCATAAAGTCCGAAAGAAAGGGGATGAAATAGAGAAGCTGCAGAAATATGCAAATTTGGAAGTTGGATTATTGCTCTTTAAATCTTCAGATGGCACTTTCGGAGGCTACCATCGACATAACTCCCAGAAGCATTCGAGTCGGGACACGAGTAGTGTAATATAGACACCCCCATATTTGTGGGTTCTTGCAGAGTTTTGATTCTTGACAATATATCATATAGTTGCCAAAAGGATTGTATACAAGCTAATCAAATGTTTGGTGATTTGTTCCTGTGCTAAATAAATTTATTGCGAGATTAGGAAAATGGGATGGCTGCCATTGCCAATATACAAAGTCTAATTCTTCAAACTGTTTGGAACTTGAGCTTGTACTTCTTTTTTTTTATTATTGTAAAATTTGGATAAGTATCGTTGTTGATGGAGCTTTTCGATGGGTGCATTAAAATGCAATTCAAAACAAATTATGTTTTATTTTGATGTAATTTGACTTTTTATAAAGGACGCGATTAACGTTGATGGAAAGATGAGTACTTGGTGGGTGAAATGCTTTTTAATCTTAGGCCATATTCGTCAACCATAAGTAGGGTCATGCAAGGTGTTTCAATATGAGATACAAGACAAACAAAATTTTTGGGCACAATTATACTGTTTTTAGATTTTAATAGTTTAGTCGATTTGGCGATTCCTGTTGGTAAATTGTGTTGTCGTAATCCGTCACTAATTGTGTCGGAAATCCATCGGTAAATAGTGTCATCAAAAATCCATCGGTAATATGTTGGTAGGCCGCCGAGAATCTATCGGAAAGTCGTGGTATTATTAAAAGATTTAACTAAATATTCTACTGATGTATTACTGGCAGTTTTTTCCATCAGAAATGTTTTTCCAACAAAGATTTCACTGATGGTAACTTTCCAACGTAAGTAAAAAATTATCGATAGAGTTTTGATGGATTTGTCCGTCCTTGTGTTTGTAGTGTATTTATGAAGGAAAAAGAAAATATTTCTGGTGAGATGTCCTTGTTTTTGTAGTGACAATTAGAGTTTGGAGGTCGTTTACCTAGACGCTTACCCGGTAAGTGTTTACCACTAAAATTCAATAAACGCGCTTACCTTATCAAATAAAACTGTAGTCTATCAAAACGGCATCGAATGCAATAATTTACCCGGTAAGCGCTAACCGGGTAAGAGTTTTTGCGCTCACTTACCGGGTAAAACTTTCAGTCCTTGAAATCGCTCTTACCGGGTAAGATTCTTGTTACTTTCCATGTTCATATGCAAGGTAAGTAACTCGGTAAGCACCTACCGGGTAAGCATTTGGTAAACGGCCCCTAAGAGCCATTTACTAAACGCTTACCCGGTAAGTGTTTATCGACAAGAGTCACCACAGTCATTTATCGGATGGGGTAACATTCCCGCCCATCAAAATGGATTGATACTAAGCGGTTATAACCCGATAAGCGCTTACCGGGTAAGACTCGAGATCCCTGTCTTCCCTCTTACCAGGTAAGATTCTCGGTCCTTGTTATGTTCACCTTGTAAGGTAATTGAATAGGTAAGCGCTTACCAAGGTAAGCGCTTACCAAGGTAAGCGCGCGCTTAGTAAACACCCCTAAAGTAGGGAGGTAGAGTTCCTTACTCTTACTTTAGTTCTTCTATTGTTATTCTTGTTTTCCTTTCATTTGAGGTATCCTGTCTTTGTTCAATTATGTTTTTTCTATTTGAAGTTTTGTTGTTTCAGTTATGCTTGCTTCAAGTTGTAAGACAAATGTTTCTAACTGTGACAGTTAACCCTTGTTATATTATTAATTGTGTTTGTTAAATTGCATTCACTCAGTTTCTTATAGTTTGATCAACTATTTGATTCTTGTCAGGTGAGTTAAGTCGATGAATGGGGTGAATATGACGTTATCTAATTGGTAAGGGATTGCGAAGTTTGGAAAGATTCTATGTTGGTGCACAAATCTACTAAAACTGAGAGCATTGAAACCATTATTTTGGAATCTACTAAAACGTGGCGTATGGTACATGTCCAACAAAAACCTTCGATAAACTCTTATGTTCATATTGTGCATCGGGACGAACCGAAGAACACATTTAAATCCCCATTGAAGGAGGTATGAAAGCATGCAATACTTTATATGGTTTGGATGTAAACTTGTGTACCTTATTGTTAATCATTATATGTACAAATTGTAGGACTAGTTCGGGTTCGAGGAAGTAATGATGAACAACCTAGAGTTTTACTTCTTCAATTTTTATTTTTATTTTGCATCTTATGACGATATGAAAACGGGTTATAGAAAACAGATTGTTGATGATATGGAACATAAGACTTCTTCTGAATGTATGGAAACTAGATCAATCAGGGGAGGATTTAGGTATACCTTATGGGGTTCCGTGCCACGACGCAATTGATCAATTTGGAAAGAAAACTATGACTCTTAAAGGTGTCAATGTGCGATTCGATGTTTTCCACCACAGAGTAATTGTTAAGCCATGGTTAAAATGATGAAGGTTTGATGGTAGACAAACACTTAGCGTGCGTTTGGTTTGCAGAATGGAATTTGATGGTATTGGAATCCATTGAAGGAATTTGACATTGAAATAATTGAAATTGAATTTGATGGAATTTGACCACTGTTTGGTTGGTAGGAATTTGATGCAATTCAATTCTTTCACTTAAACCAAGGAATGATAAATTCCTTAATTTGTAGAATTCAATGGAATTCAAAGGATTTCATCATTTTTATTATGTGAACCAAACATGGGATTTGGAATTTGGTCAAATGAATTATCCATTCAAATTCCTTCAAAATCCATGAACCAAACACCCCTTAGTTAATTTTGGGTTAAGTTAGTAAAGTGCCACTAATGGGCGGTGTTGTTGATGACTAGTCGCTGATACTTGTAATTCACCAACTGAATTTTTGTCGCTGATACTAAATCTCATTCCCATATGGGTGATTGATAACTCTAATTTTTAGAGTTATTACGTGCCTTTTATTTTGGTATTCTTTTGTCAAATTTAGCCGTTTTGCTTCTCAATCCCCCATTTTTGGTCTAAATTCCGTTTCTGAGCAAAAAGAGTTCACTATATTATTTTTGAACCATTTAGTGTACTTTACACTGCACTTTCAAGAAAAATATCTTCAGTGACTTCAGGGTGCCTATTGTGCATGACGAGGATGATCCAAGAAGATGAAAATATTAAATTCAGAGATGGAGCCAAAAATCTGCAGATTTGGGATGATAAATCTTGTTAAAGACTTGGGGCAAAAAACAAAAAGGATTTATAGAGATGAGGTCATCAAAAGCAAAAGTGGTCACAAAAGTAAAAAAGGCTAGTGAGTATAAAGCAAATGTGGTCACAAAAGTCTTAAATGCTAGTACATATGGTTCTTCTAGTATAAATAGAAGCTTTGGCATACATATCATCCATCCTTAGAATCATTTTTAGAAACATCCTTATAATTAGTTCTCTAGATACATTTACTTTTACTTGCTTTTCATTTAAGTTTCTCTTAGCTAAGGTTATTTTCTGCAAGTAGAAGTCTTTATTTTCAGTAAGTAGCATTTAATTTTCTGCTGTCATTTATTTTCTTGTTCTTCGTATTGTAACCCAGTGCTTAAATAGTGAGCAATATTCAACTGGAAATCTTTTGGTATGTCTTCTTGCAATCTTTCATCTTCTGTTTTCTTTACTTTATTTAGCATGAGCTAAGCATCCTTTGGGATGTAGGGATGAGAAGTACCCAGATTTTATGCAAAATGCTCGACTAGTCTTCATATGTTGAACCTTTATTGTTGTGGTCATCTATTGTTCGATTATGCCCAATGATGCAAGCAAGCTGATCACTTAAGAGTGTCTAAAGTCTAGTTCTTAACTCATAAATGAGTAAGACGTCGTGACACGAGCTTGGATGATGCTAGGGGATTCGAAAGAATTCTTATAACACCAACGAGAGTTAGGTTTGCACAATGAGACGACTTCAAACCTTCGGAGTAGTAGGCAAGCTAGTTGGTGTATCTAAAAACACTTAGAGTATTTGTCTCTACACTATCCATTTAAACCTGAAAAGGTTCACCATGAAGTCACCATTGACAAAACAATGAAGTTAAACATATGGGATTTTAACTAAGATGTGTGAGTACTTGCTGTGACCGAGCTTCTCGAAAGAGAGTGCCCACTCCACACAGTAAATACCCGATCCAGAATAGTGATCCTTGTAGTGCGTGGAGTGGGCACTCTCTTTCGAGAAGCCCGGTCACAACAAGTACTCACACTTCTTAGTAAAAATCCTATATATTTAACTCTATTGTTTTGTCGATGGTGACCTCATGGTGAACCTTTTTAGGTTTCAAAGGATAATGTAAAGAAAAATACTCTAAGTATTTCTAGATACACCAACCAGCTTGCCTAGTACTCTAAAGGGTTGAAGTCATCTCATTGTGCAAACCCAACTCTCGTTGGTGTTATAAGAATTCTTTCGAATCCCCTAGCATCATCCAAGCTCGTGTCATGACGTCCTACTCATTCCTGAGTTAAGAACTAGACTTTAGACACTCTCAAGTGATCAACTTGTTTGCATCATTGGGCATAATCGAATCAATAGATGACCAAAACAATAAAGGTTCAACATATGAAGACTACTCGAGCATTTTGCATAAAATCTGGGTACTTCTCATCCCTACATCCCAAAGGATGCTTAGCTGATGCTAAATAAAGTAAAGAAAATAGAAGATGAAAGATTGCAAGAAGACATACCAAAAGATTTCCAGTTGAATAGTGCTCAATACTTAAGCACTGGGTTACAATACAAAGAACTAGAAAATAAATTACAGCAGAAAATTAAATGCTACTTACTGAAAAGAAAGACTTCTACTTGCAGAAAATAACCTTAGCTAAGAGAAACTTAAATGAAAAGCAAGTAAAAGTAAATGCTTCTAGAGAACTAATTTTAAGGATGTTAGGGATACTTCTAAGGATGGATGATCTCTTACATTGAATGTCAAAGCTTCAATTTATACTAGAAGAACCATAGGTACTAGCCTTTTTGACTATTGTGACCAATCTTCTTCTCCTCCAAGCTTTGTATACTTTTTGCTTTTTGTTTTTTGCCCCTAGTACCACTAGCCTTTTTGACTATTGTGACCAAGCTTCTTTTGATGACCTCATCTATGTACAAGCTTAAATCTTTTGGCTTTATGCTCAAGTATTTATCAAGATTTAAAATCCAAAATCTGCAGATTTTTGGCTCCATCTTTGAATTTAATATTTTCAGCTTCTTGGATCATCCTCGTCATGCAAAGTGGACACTCTGAAGTCACTGCAGATATTTTTCTTGAAAATGCAGCATAAAATACATTAAATGGTTCAAAAATACTATAGTGAACTCTTTTTGCTCAGAAACGGATTTTAGACCAAAAATGGGGGATTGAGAAGCAAAAACGGCTAAATTTGACAAAATAATACCAAAATAAAAGGCACGTAATAACTCTAAAAATTAGAGTTATCATATCCCGAAACTTAAATTATTACTTGTCCCCAAGTAACAAAAATGACAAAAATAAAAAGACTCGAGGGGAAAATAAAAGAATGCACATAAGCTTTAAAAGAACTTACCAAACTTCCATGAGTGAATGAACCTTGATTTCTCCCAAAGGTGCCCTTTTGAATCCATAGGCTAAATTATCACTTTCATGTCCTTCAAGAACATCCTTCCCCTTGTCTACTATTGATCCATAGGACTTGAATGGGTTTGGTGTATTTGTGGCTTGAAAGGTACTCCCCATTACTTTGCAATATTTTCCCCAAACTTATTTGGAATCCCACAGTTGTATTTGGGATTTTTTTTTCTTTTTCTTTTTTTTTTCTACGAGATATTCTCGTTTTTTTTCTTTTGAGAAATGGACACTCTTGGCTTCTGCACGAGATACAGTAGCAATCGTGAACATTCTAGGTTTATTTGGATATAAGATTTTTTTTTGAGTGGGCACTCTGATACTTCTAGAGTGGGCACTATGGTTTTTCTGACTCTTTGCAAGAAATGTCTCTTATTTGCGAGAGACTCTCCGTTGGGTTTTTGGCTTTTAAGGTTATGACTGAAAGTCTCCCTCCCCAAACTAAAAAATTCACAATGTCCTCATTGTGACTTGGAAAAACACAACGGGAGGTCTAAGGGTAGCAAAATGACTATGTTTTGGGTAAAATATAAAAAGGTGGCCTATTTCATCCCAAAGTGACAAGTTGAGGATTCTTATGTCCAAAAAGTGGGTCATTTAGCCTGGGATCCGAAAGTTGATGCACATTGAGTTTGGAAAAAATCAAATGAATTAAAACACAAAAATGGTTAGTACCAAAAGCTCCTACTAAAAGTAGTATGGAGTTCATGCATTGAGACCAAAGGATAAAGATGGAAAATTGTCACAGTAGCCAAAAGATAGAGTTAAACAAAAAAAAACATAAATTGCTCATGAGCAATCAGAGTGGGCACTACAGGCCCTGTGAACCATTAGTGGGATCAACATCAGTGGGGGTGGTGAGTGGATCATCTTCAGGAGAGCTAGCAGTGGGACATATTCCTGGCGGGAAAAGTGGAAGTTCCTGAGCCAGGAGAGGTTCCTTGCTAGATAGGTACTTTCGGAGCACTTCGTCCCTGTCTCGCATGTAGCTCCATACAATCCCGATTGAGCGCTCCGACTCCGTCATCCAATCTTCCATCGATGTCAATCTATAATTCATTTTTTGCAACTCAGCAAGGATCATCATCAGAGTGTCTGCGTTTTGAGTGGGGATACTAGCAGACTGAGGGTCAATCTGAGATGGGCCAATGCCCATTGCGGCGGTAACAGAGGCTTTGCCAGTCTGCGAAGGTGGGTCTCTCTTCATTATCTTGATGGTCAACTCACTGATGGTTGTGGCAGAGGTCAGCCAGATATCATCTAGCATAATGGGGACTCCAACATCTGTCAGTAAAGCAGTGATAAGACAAGGTAAAGAAGTGATAAGACAAGGAAGCAACAAACTTACTTTCTTTCTGGTTCGGGATTGGTAAATGGTCGTATGCATGAGGAAACCAAGGTTGATCGGCAAACTTTTGATGATGTAAAATAGCAAACAAAATTTGTCCATGGAGAGAGTGGTGTCATGAGTTGTGGGCCACAACATGTGGCGGAGAAATTGGAACCACACCGCTGCCTCAGTTGTAAGATGGTTGGCCCACATGTACCTCCTTCTCCCATAAAGTTCCCACGATTTCTTTTTTACGACCAATGCTTCTACAATCTCATCCTCATTCGCCTCTGTTGTTCCCTGCATAAGAGTAGAAAATGCACAAGAATCTGGGGTTTTGAGGTTAAGGACTCGGTTTATGATGGCAGAGTCATACTACACCCAGTGAACATGGACCTTTACCCTAGAACCTCTTCTACCCACTGCATCAACATAAAATTCTTTAACAAACGAGGAGTTGGCCTTTCGCTTAGCAGTAACCAAACTTACCCAATATTGATCTCTCACACGGTCCTTGATGAATGGGTTGGCATTCATAAATTGAGGGTCAAATCCCTTCTCCATGTTCAGTTTCTGATCAACAAGCAGTTCATAGTAGGCAACAGCAACAACAATTGTAAATTATCGTGGTTTTCCAGAAGGTGCATACCTAGTGCCCACTGAAGCATTGTCAGGGGTAGTTGAATTGTCTTCATCATCCTCAGATTCTTCTAAGGATGAACTGGAATGTTCGAGAAGAGATTTACCTTTATCGATTGCGGTTTTGCGTGGACTCACAGCAGCAACCTTTTGCATAGTGCTCACTGCGGATCTGGTCACCATTCCTTTTGCTTGCATCGCCCTTTTGATAGGGTTTTCATGCCTTTGTTCTGCAACAACCCCAACAATGTCTTCTTCCATATTTTCTTTGTATTTTCTCTGGAGTCTTTCCTCCCCCTCTCTTCTCCGTTTCCTATTTGCGTTTTCTTGCTTCCACCTCTCAGTCACCCTCTTCGTTCTCTCCTCAGTTCGAATCCTCTCCCTCTCCTTCTCCTCTTTTTTCCATTTTTCTTCCTCCTCTCTTTTTTAGGGCTTCTGCCCTTCTCATTCGCTCTTACTCTTGGTTTTTTCTTATTCTCTCTTCTTCCTCACACCTCACCCTCTCTTCTTCTTTTCTCTTTTTTCGCTCCTCTTCCTCTCTCTTTTTTCGCTCTTCCTCCTATCTTTTGCGTTTTTCTTCCTCCTTTTTCAACTGAATGGCCTCCTCCTTCTTTTGGATTGCAAAGAGCTTTTGTTGAAATTCCTCTTGCATCCTTCTAAGACTCTTCTGCTTGCTGCTATTCTAAATCCAAATCAGCGACCATAGCTTCTGTGGTGTCGAGAGGTTGAAGGCTCGATTCTCCTAGGTTAGAGACATCTCCTTCAACTTCCAAGCCAACAATCGAACCTTCCTCAGGTGGGTCTATGCTTTGTAGAGGCTGATTAAAATCGTCGGTTATGTGTGCCACCATGATTGCGACGTTCTCCGGCGGTGGTTTGTCGCCGTTGGGTCACCGACGAGTAGAACGAATAGGAGGGAAAGGGTTGGGTGTGGCTCTCTTTGTTCTAGCCATGTTATTAGTGCGTTGGTTATGGAGATGAGATGAGGAAAAGACAAGGATGAGTTAATGATTTGGAAAAGGTAAGGCTAATAAGTAAAAGGGTTTTGGATATTTAGGAAGATTTTTGTGGAAGCCAAAGGGTGCAGGTACAAAAGGAGTTTTTCTTCTAAAAGAAATAAAGAAGTTAAAGAGGTGGTTCTAAAAAGAGGTTACAAAAAGGAAGTAAAAAAAACAAAAAGAAAAGAAAAAGGTGGCGGTTTTCGGAAAAAAATGAGAATAACTGATCAAATATATATTAAATTTTCTTGGAAAGGAAAAGAGAAGATCACTTGAGTACATGCCTTGGAAAGGAGGAAATGAGAATACTTGAGTGTTTGTCTTGGAAAGGAGGGAAAAAGAAATACTAAGGGTCACAAAAAGGTGCTGGCTTGGGTCTTATGACAAAAGGTGATGTCATTGGTTGGGAAATGACCTTCTATGGAACATTGGGCCACCAAAAGGTCAGATTTATCATTACCCACGTCAGCCACATCATCAGAGTTGTCAGACACAGAGTGGGGAGGCAGAGTGCCCACTTCGTGGCGATTTTTCAAAATTCCACATCCATCCTACAAAAATTTATTACAGACTACACAAAAGAAAATAAAGTACCAAAAATTAAGAAAATTAGCAAATAAAAGAAATAAAATATTTACATCATGATTCTCGAGCTTTTCTCCTCACTTAGAGTGAGATGGAGAGTGGGCACTCTCGTTGAGATAGTGCTTCACCCTTTGTCCATTGACTTTAAAGATTTGTCAAGAGTGAGGAGCCATTAGGTCCAACGTTCCAAAGGGACTTACCTTGACTATAGTATACGAACCTGTCTAACGAGACTTTAGCTTACCCGGGAATAGCTTGAGACGTGAGTTGAACAATAATACCTGTTGGCCCTCTACGAACTTTCGATGATTTATCCTTCGGTTGTGCCACATTTTGGTCTTTTCTTTGTAGAGCTTTGCATTATCGTAAGAATGGTAACAAAGCTCTTCTAACTCATACAGTTGAAGGAACCTTTTGGTTCCCGCTGCTTCTTGACTCATGTTCAGCTCTTTAAGAGCCCAAAAGGCCTTGTGCTCCAATTCTATTGGCAAATGGCTAGCTTTGCCAAAAACCAATTTAAATGGAGACATGACCAAAGGAGTCTTGTAGGCCATTCGATAGGCCCAAAGAGCATCGTCAAGCTTTGTTGACCAATCCTTACGATGTGGTTTCACGACCTTTTCTAAAATACTTTTGATCTCTCGATTTGAGAGTTCGACCAACCCATTGGTCTGCAGGTGATATGCAGTGGCCACTCTGTGATGTATATCATATTTTGCCAAAACTGCACTCATGATCTTGTTTATAAAATGGGTTCCTTCGTCACTAATCAGTGCCCGTGGTGTTCCAAAACGAGTAAAATATTTTTATGCAAAAATTTCACCACGGTATTTGCATCGTTTGAATGACATGCAACGACTTCAACCCATTTTGAAACGTAATCTACCGCTACCAATATATAGAAATTATTGTTAGAGTTTGGGAAGGGACCCATGAAATCGATCCCCCATACGTCAAAAAGCTCCACTTCCAAGATGTTATTAAGTGGCATTTCGTTCTTTTGAGAGATGTTCCCGGTTCGTTGGCATTGTTCACATTGCTTCACAAATTCATATGAATCTTTAAACATAGTGGGCCAAAAGAACTCACTCTGCAATATCTTCGCAGCAGTGCGGTGCCCACCAATGTGGCCACCATAATATGTGACAACCAAGAAGTATTTGATGTTGCTCACTTCCATGCACACACCTTCTCAACCCTCCTTACATTCCAATGTCTACAGTTCCTCGTGTTCCAGGATGATGCACTTTCTCGAAGGTGTGGATCCTGGTTTAGTTGAGTTTCTTCACAACCCTCCTTACATTCCAATGTCTACAGTTCCTCGTGTTCCTGCCACTGCAAACACCCCCGAAGTTCCTGAATATCAGCATCCCAAGCCCTTAAATGAATGGACTGAACAAGAAAGTGCCATGCATGAACTTGCAAAGAAAGCCAAAAGACTACTCATCATGTATCCCAAATGACATCTTTCAGTCTCTTGATTCCTGTGAAACATCAAAGGACCTATGGTTAGAACTAGAGAAACAGCTTGAGGGTGGTGCTAAAACCCTCAAGAACAACAAGCTCTATGCATTAATGAGTATTTTGCATTTAAGGCTCTGCCGAGTGAATCCATCCAAAGCACATACAACAGGTACAATTCCTTGTTAAACAAGTGCAAGAGATATGGCATCCAAAGAACCTCTGAGGAAAACAATGTCAGATTTCTTCAGAGCCTGAATGACGAATGGCTTCTGTGAGTCCAAGATCAATGAATCTTTAGAGAGAGAAAGTAGAGAGAGAGAGCAATGTAGCGCAAAGAGTAACTGTATTGATGTATGCGTTAAGGTTCTTCCAAAGACAAAGACCAAAGGGACTTAAATACCCTTGGTCAATACAACACAAAATACGACAATAGACACAGTATTTGACCAAGCCTATAAATACAATGATTACTATAAAATCAGACCTAACAATCTCCCCCTTAGTAATCATTGGCGCTTTGGTCTTCAAAAATCATCTTCTAAAACAACACGGATCATAAAAGCGACTTTAAGAAGCAATCTGACTTTTAAAAGAAAAATTCTTCTCAGCATCTTTCAGTTTGATTTGTCTTTGCTGCCTTTGACAAGTCTGGACCAGAAGCTTGTGCTCTAAACGACACACCTCTTTTGAAAGACTTTGAATGAACTATGGTGGTCGGAGCAGGAACAACAAAAGAATTAAAATGGCTGAGAGAATAGAATCTTTGAGCGAATCTTGATCAGCAGATAAACATTTTGAGCTCTGTCTCTTTATCATCTCCTTGACTTCTCTTAACTTCTCCCTCTCATGACCTTGATGATCTTGATCAACTTGGTCATGCAAATTTTGGAGACGAGACAGCTTAAGATCTGCAAAATCAAAGAAACGGAGAAAACAGGAGAGGTTTGCGCTACACATTGGTGGCGCAACTGAGGTTTGCGCGACACACTAGTGGCGCAAAGGGAGGTTTGCGTTACACGCAGGTTGCGCAAAGCGAGGTTTGCGCGACCAACTGATGGCGCAAAGCTGACTTAGAATTTTTTTTACCTGTTTAAGCTCTTTGACTCCCCCTACACAAATGCACTAGATATGACAATTGAAGTTAGCATTCATATAAAGAAAAACAGATACTCCCCCTCAAAAACATATATGATCATTTAAGAAAAAATTCTCCTTTTTCACTCCCCCTTGAATAATGCTCAAACCCATTTGAAATATATTTATGAGAACACAATGAATGTAAACATTAATGTAGAAAGAAAAATATACTGAATATGTATTTTGAAACGACTAAATATATAAAAATTTAAACAGAAACAAATAAAATTCTACTTAGTAAAATATCACAATAAAATCCATCAAATGAAATCAAATGTATGTGTTTGGATACAGAAACAAGTTTTATTGCATATCAAGTTAAGACATGTTCAGTTTCAAAAACTTTCATTAATCTATTCTGTGTGCTCGCATGTGAACTTCGACTAGCTTCAAGAAAATGTAATTCTAAAAATATAATAGAGAACTTTGCAAATAATCACACTAATCCATCAGAAATTCAGACTTTCACAAATTTACAGGTTTATTGCAACTCAGAAATATATAACCAAGTATCATGAGATGTGTGCTCATTGGCATCTTTTTAGCATTGTGCACTATGGCATCTTTACATGAGTGTGCTCTTTGGCATCTTTTAGGCTTGTGCACATTTGGCATCTTTTTAATCAAAAAGTTTGTTAAGTAAAGAACATGTCGTAAACGTAACTTTCTATCTGACCCTATTGCAGGATTTGGGTCAGCCACTCCCAGACCAGTTGGCCTTAGGGGACTAGGTGTCAAGCACCCCTTAGAACTTACTTTCCCAGATCAGAAAGGCTACATCGACACATCCTAAACCCATTCATACCAGTAGAACATGACTTTCGATCTGATTCTATAGAAGGATTTGGGTTCGATCACTCCCAGATCAAATGACCTTAGGGGACCAGATGACAAGCATCCCACAAAACTTACTTTCCCAAACCAGAAAAGTCACAGGTACAAACTTTTAAACTTAGAGATTTCTGATTTATAAGAATTTAATAATCATCTCAAACACAAGGTTTTACGTCTAAGTGCTTAGCCCATATTTTCATTACGATCCGAAATTCCGACTTTTTAGATTTTCTAAGCATTGTAAACTATAAATATTCCGAATCACACAACTTTAAAGCAATATCAAAAGCTACAAACATGTTGCTGACTTTTCGACTTTTGTTAGAACTAAAATTTGAACATATAAAAACTTCAATATAAGCAAATCAACTTGAAAAATTATCCTAGACACACATTTTATTCAAAAGAAAGAAAAATTGTAAAACTTTTACTTTATAGAGTAAAATTTGTAAAGGTTTAAACTTTTAAAACAATATGCCAAGATAAAAAAATAGAAATATTTGATCGGCAAGTTTATATTTAGTTGAAACAAAATACAATTCAATAATATTATCTTTCACACAATGTAAAAATGAAAATTTGTAACTCATTTGTAAAAAAAAAATTGGGTTGAACAAATTCAAGAGATGAAATGAAATGCTCAGATTCTTTTAAAACAAATTGAGAAAACTGGAACAACATCATTATCAGATATAAATGCAGCGGAAATTAAGTAGATGTACTCACAGTTTCTCATTAGTCAGAAGCTTAATGCATTGAATAACGAGTCCTAGACTGATATGTCTAGAAGTCATATTCTTTTCAATCACGGGTTCTGAGCTGAATTACTCAGAAGCCAAAGTCTTGACATTTAAGACCGGGTTTTGAATTGCTGTGTTCAAAAGCCATTCTTTCTCTTACTCCCCCTTAACGTGAGGTGCCTGCAACTTAGAATCAGATTTAGACTTGGGTACCCACTTGAATTTGGGCCCGTGAAAGTTAGTTGCAGTTCGTATGGGGAAATATTTATAATATTTGACATGAGAAGCACGAGAAAGATGATCACAAGAATAGTAAGCACAATCATCAGATGAATACAAAGCATAATCATCTGAACTAGAATCAAAAGAAGAATATGAGACAGTTTTGGAAATTTGAAACATTTGCTTTATAGAGTATTTTGAAACTTTATTACAATAAGCAAATGAATCACTTTTATAATATTTGTCTACATATCGAACTTCATCAGTTTGAGAATCAGTAGATGTCCGCTTTGCTTTCCAGATTTTCCTTGATCGAGCTCTCAAAGTCCTATCTGTAAGTGTGTGCCCAGATTCTAGTTCCTAATAACAAACAATTAATCAAAACAAGATTTATCAATCAATTACCTGTTTGATTTCAATCTCAAATTCAACGATTACAAGTTTCTCTCTCTAGAACACTCTTTCTCTCTCTACAGATTTCTCTCTTTCTCATATATGAACTTCTCAACTTGTTCACCAACTTGTTACAACTAAAAACAGAAAATACAAGGTATTTATACCTACAACTAAAATACAAATACAAATACTTTGAATTTTATTACAAATAGACTTTGACTTTGATATGTGTTGACTTTCTCAGCTTTGACTTCTTACACTTTGAACTTCAGTCTTCTTGATCTTGTATCCAACATATTTATGCTCTAACAGTAAGAATTGAATCGGAAGAATTAGAACTGTCAGAAAGAACTTTATCTTGTTTCTTTGACTTCTTTGACCGTCTTCTTTTATGCTTAGGTTTATAATATTGATCATTGAGCGTAAAAGAATCATCAAGAATTTTAGACGAAATATTTGAATTAGAAGAAATAATTTTACCTAAGCAACCAATCTGATCAACTAATAAATCTGAATAATCCTCGGAGTCTGAAGTATTTTGAGAAAAGATTTTAAAATTCGAAACTTCCTTTTTATTTTCCTTAGAATCAGAAGAAAGGTCAGAAATAGAAACTGAATCTTGTTTTTGAGAAAACAAATTTTCTTCAAGACTAGAAGTCATGAAAGAAAGAATAATATCATATTCAATTTCCTTTAAAATATTTTGATCTTCTATCTTATCTTCAAGATCGATGATTGTGCTCTCTAATACTGATGGAGGAGTATATTTCTTAGAATCATA
The DNA here is from genome assembly GCA_954870635.1 of Arctium minus. Lineage (NCBI taxonomy): Eukaryota > Viridiplantae > Streptophyta > Magnoliopsida > Asterales > Asteraceae > Arctium > Arctium minus. The sequence continues at coordinate 101,104,055 of OX941081.1, read as the reverse complement.
AATGATTGGAGAAATATTTTCCTTATCAGAATTAGAAGCATAAGGATCAATAAAATCATCAGATATTGAAGATTTGACAGGAGATATATCATTTAAAACTCTTCTTCCTCTCCTTGATTTTTCAGAAAAATATTTTGCATTTTCTCTTGTATAAACAAAAGGAATTTCATTTTTCTTGTTAATCATCCTTTTCTCATTTTCCAGTTCTAACACTTGCTTTTCACTAGTCCAATGAAATTTGAACTGAGGAGCATAGTGTGCAAGAGTTAGATAATCATATTTATATAGAGTAGGAACTTCGTTTATCACTTTGTTTAAACAATGAGGATTGTCAAAACCAAGTCCCCACCTTTGTTTTAAAGCTTCTTCACTCCTTGGTTTGTTCATAAAAATTGTTTGTTCAGATTGGTTCCTTCGATAAAGCTTTTCTTCTAACTTATTTATTTTATTTGAACATTCATCTTTTAAAGTAGTCATTTTAGTCAAAGACTCAAGATAAGTCTTATTTGAATTTTCCAAATCATCCAATTTCTTTTGAAAGATGTCTTTTGTGTTTTCCAAAATAGATTTTTCATCTTTCAAAGAAATCTTCAATTTGTCAATCAAATCTGACTTTTCAGCATTTAAATTCTTTTCAGATATTAACTTAGAACGCAAATCAGATAAAGCAGTAATTATAATATTTATCTGAGAGGTTATAAAATTGTAATCAAATTCTGAATATACCTCATCTTCATCTGTTTCAGAATCGTCTGACTGATCATCTCCAACCAAGCACATCTGAGCGATCTCTACGTTTGCAGCTTCATCGTCAGAGTGATCCAGCCAGAATTCTTCTTCGGCAAGAAGAGCAGTTCCGTTCTCTCTCTTTTCAGCCAGTTCCAGTTTCTTCCGGTAGTAAGCTGAGTCCCTAACCTTCTTTGCTCGACACTCCTTTGAAATGTGTCCCGACTTTCCACAGTTGTAGCAAGTAGCAGTCTTTGGCTCGGGCACTTTGGCTCTAGACACAGAAGTGAAGCGAGAAGAGTTGGAACCAGTTCTTGGTTGGAACTTTTTCTGGTAATGCTGAGAGAGAAGGATCATCGCTTTCTGCAGAGCCTCACCATCATCATCAGTTGACCCGTTGTAAGCGTTATCAGACAACGCTTGTTCAGCCAGTTGGCTCGTGAGGAGTGCAACTGGGTCTACTGACTTCTTGTTCTTTTTCTCCAGTTTGGCCTTCTTCTCTAGCACCAAGCTCTCATCAGTCATCAGAATCTCGTATAGTTCCTGAATCTGCATTGTGGAAATCCGAACATTGTTCCTCAGTCTGTGACATGATTTGTTCCATTCAGCTGAAGAGCATTAAGAAATTTCAGATTCGTCTCAAGCTCTGTCTTGTTCACATTTATCTTTCGCAGATCATTCAGCACTGCACAGAATCTGTCGAAAACACTCTTTATAGACTCACTTTCTTTGGCCTTGAACTCCTCAAAGTTGTTCATGAACCGAGTATGTCGGAGCTGAGTTGCTACCGAAGAACCAAGCATGATCTTTTCCAATTGTGCCCACAACAGATTTGGATAATCCTTACAATGATCAACCCGGTTGTAGACAGAGTTTGGTAAAGCTAGCATCAGATTAGCTTTCAGCTCTCGATCATCTTTCATTCGTGAAGCCTCTTCAGATGTTGGAGGAGTCTCTTTATTAGGCTTTACGAAAGGTCCTTCAGTTAGAGACTTCATCATGTTCTCTCCATTATCTTGACGCTCGATGAAGTTCAGAAATCGATCTTGCCAGTGAATTCATTTTCATCGACAATAACTGGAGGACGAGTTTCAGATCCCAAGGAGATCATCAGATCACTTGAGTAGAACTTAGCTTGAAAGGAAAACTTTGCAGAATCCATAGCAGATATTCAGAGAAATTCTAAGTCTGAGACTGGCGCAAAGTAGAGCTTTGCGTGAGAAGCAGAAGACGCAAACTGAGCTTTTCGCAAGTAGTTGAACACGCAAAGTAAGATTTGCATGAGCAGGTTGTGGCGCAAAGTAGCTTTGCGTTATACGAAGGAAACGCAAACTTAAGTTCTCGTGACCTGAAGGAGACGCAAAGTGAGCTTTGCACAAGACAAGTGAGACGCAAAATGAGGTTTGCGTGAGCTGAGTGAAACGCAAACTGAGCTTTGCGTGAGTCGAGGGAGACACAAACTGAACTTTGCATTAGCTGAAGGATACGCAAATTGGACTTTGCGTGATGCACTGGAGACGCAAACAATACTTTGAGTGATGAACTTGTAACACAAACTGAACTTTGCGTAATGAATAGTAAGCGAAAACTTGAAATTCTTGAGACCTGAAATACACTGAAGCAAAGATTAGAATAACAAGAACTAGCGCAAAGTAAGATGAACTCGCGCAAACATAGATGAACTCGCGTAAACTACAGATCTAGCGCAAACCAATGTCAAAACTCAAAAATCTTACAAAAAACGATTACAAAACTGAATTTTATGCAAAATTCTTATACAAACATGATCGAAAACAACTTTATATCACTTTTCAAACAAGAATTTCCACTAAAAACCACAAAATCAATACTTCAAGAATGGAATAGTACGTTCGAAGCGAGTTTTCAGAAAATCACATAATCTCAAAATTGATCTTTAAAACATGTTTTTCTTGCAAAAAGATGTAAATCACTTATGTTCTCCTATCAAAAACGAGTTCAAAGAATCCAAATTCAACACAAATCGTCCTAAAACCAGTCCGAATTTGATGAAAAAGCTAAAAACGAGATTTTCTTGAAAAAATCAAGAAAATCGATCAAATTTCTGCTTTAATCCACAAATTCAGAAACGAAAAACGATTTCTCTCAGTCCTCTCAAGATTCAGAAGGCTCTGATACCAATTGTGAGTCCAAGATCAATGAATCTTTAGAGAGAGAAAGTAGAGAGAGAGAGCAATGTAGCGCAAAGAGTAACTGTATTCATGTATGCGTTAAGGTTCTTCCAAAGACAAAGACCAAAGGGACTTTAATACCCTTGGTCAATACAACACAGAATACGACAACAGACACAGTATTTGACCAAGCTTATAAATACAATGATTACTATAAAATCAGACCTAACAGTTTCATCTAACCATGTCCATGCAAGCTATACTAGATCTGGATGTCTGGTCCATCCCTGACCTTTTTGGTACTTTGATAAGTCAAGAGAACAGGATATCGAAGTTGATGACCCCTGTCGGTGGTCCTCTGGCATTGGTTGGAAGTACCACAGAGGGTCAAGACAAAGGGAAGGAAAAGGTGACTGAGAATGCTCAGAAGAAGAAAAAGAAGAAAAAGGTTCTTTTGGCAGAAAGTGAAAGTGAGGAAGGATCTGAGGAGGAAATCGATATGGCTGCTCTGGCCAAGACCCTTGCTCTTATGACCCAACAATTCAATATGGGTCTTAAGAAAAAGCCAGAGTACAGAGGACGAGAGGAAAGAGACGACAGGAGCAGAAGATATGGTGAGGAAAGAAAGTTTGGGAGAGAAGAATTCAATGGTCAGAGGCAACAAGAAAGAAGGAATGGACAGAGGTCAGACGGCAGGGGAGGTGATAAAGTTCCCAAACAAACTGAAGGTTGCTTCAAATGTGTGAAGCCGGGCCACTTCGCCGCAGAGTGCAGGTCCTCTGTCATTATAGGGAAACCCACAAGAAACGTTGATTTCTACAAAAAGAAAGCAGAGTACTACACTCAGAGATCCCTAATGACAGAACAACAAAACCTTGAAACTGATGAATCCTCTGATGAAGGGGATAACAATGCACTCTTCTGTGGAATGGCAGACGTCAACTCTTCTGACGACAAGAGTGAGGTATCTACTTCTGACTCTTATAATTCTGACTCTGAAAACAAACTTCTTGAATTACAAAAAGAATTTCTTGCCTATAAAACCATGTGCTCAGAGCTAGAAAAGAAATTGGCCTTCTTTGAGAGAGAAACAAGGCTTCTCACTCAAGAAAAGGATAAGCTCTATAGTGAAAGAAAATCTCTTGTCTCTGAGCATATTGTTGAAAAGAAAGGGTTAAAGGAAAAGATTTTCAAACTTGATCAAGCCCTGAAAGACAAGGTAAAAGAGCTAAAGAAAAGTGAGAGTGATCGACTAAATGCCATTTCCTTGAAAAACTTTTTCCAAAAAGAAAGAGAAGTTCTTCATCAAGATCTTTTCGACAAAGATCTCCTAATTAAGAAATATCAGGATGCTCAAAAGGTCCATGAAAAGATAAATACCCATATTGGCAGAAGAGGCATAGGGTTCGATGATATTGACCCCTACACTGGAAATAAAAGGAACAAATCTTTAGCAAATATCTTCTGCTCTGGACAATTTCTAAAACCAAGTCTTCCAAACCTATTATCCACATTTAAAAGGCGCAGAACCTCTGAAGGACCACATCTGAGGAAACCTATGCAGATGGCAAATGTATGGTATGAAAACAATGATTTGCCATCTGCACTCTCATCAAAGAGAAAATCTATTCAAAAGAAATATATGTCTTAAAAACAGATAGGAATCTTCAGATTTGGTCATCCAGAAACGCAAACTCAAATAGCTTTTATGTGCATGATGATTCTTAAAAAGGAACTGTCTTCTGATGCACAAGAGTTTGTTCCGGCCTCTGTGGAAGAAAATCTCTTCAAAAGGTTCTTGGAAAGTGACTTGAGAAAGACCTATGAAAATCACTTTTTTAACCATCCTAATCTAATCTCTGAAGTAGAAGAAATCTTTGAGCAAGATCTTCTAAATTGTCTTAGTGTTCCTATGGTTATTCCATGTATTTCAAAAGATCTAAACCTTCCTAAGGATACTATAAATGGACAAAGCAACGTATTTCCAAAAGGTCATGCTCTCATTCACAAGGACTTTCAAGACTCGGATTCTGAATCAGAGTTTGAGTCCTCCTCTGTCAGTAATGAGATAAGTTCTGTGGAACTTGAGATGGTCACCTGTGGTCCAGAGGAAAGTAAGCTGCCCTCTGGTATTCTTAACAGAAAAGTTGCTCCTAAAAAGAGAACTACAGGAATACCCATTTGCCCTGATTTTTTGGATATGTGCTTTCAAGCAAAAACTTCTCTTGAGTTTGAAAAATTGAAAAATGAAAAGATCAAGACCACCCAAACTTCCAAAGCTCCAAAACCTGTCAAAATAGCAAAGCCTTTTCAAGAAAAGCTCATCTAGAAACAGAAGGCAAAATGGCCTAAAATTGATAAAACTAATGCTTCTGTGGCAGTGAATGCTCGAAAGGAAGGTCATCAGGGGAGAGTACACTTAGAGAGCCATCAAAGAGGAGTTTTTGACAAAAGACAACCTAGATTAGACAAAGTTTTCTGTAAAAAGAAACCCAAATCTAAAATGGGTTGTTGTAAAAGATGCTCTGTACCCTCCTTTAATATTTTTATTGAAATATTTAAGAAGTTTACTTCTGAAATTCCCCATTGCAAATGTTTTGATCTTGTGCATGCTTTAAATCAACACTTCTCGAGGCCCTCCTGTCTTATATCTCACCCGAAGTCTAAGAATGCTAAATTCATGGGCGAGAAAGGATAAAATGGTATCTCTATCAAGGAGGATAAATCCAAAATCAAAGGTGTTAAGGCACCTTTAAAGACTTCTAACAAGCCTGGACCCATTTGCAAATGGGTACCTAAATCTTCTTAATCTGTCCGCAGAAAAAACAGCATGTGCCAATTTGGTACCTAGACTCCGGGTGTTCAAGGCACATGACTGGCGACAGAGGGTTGCTCTCCACTTATAAAGAAAAACATGGAGGTGGTTCTGTAACCTTCGGAGACAACAAGAAGGGTCAAATCAAAGGCCATGGAGTCATTGCCAATGGAGACATCGATGTCAACAAAGTTGCATATGTGGACGGCCTTAAGCATAACCTGCTAAGTGTTAGCCAACTCTGTGATAATGGACTCGATGTAATGTTCAAGAAGCAATACTGCTCTCTGATCAAGGAAGACACAACTACAGAGCTTCTGCGTGGCAAGAGACGAGGTGATCTATACCTCATGGACTTCAAGTCGATCAACAAAGACAAAAAGCTTTGCTTGGTCTCAAGTAAGAACGAGGAAGCTTGGCTCTGGCACAACAGGTTATTTCACTTAAACTTTAACACTCCTAACAAACTTGTGAAACTAGACCTGGTAAAGGGGCTTCCAAGTATTAAATTCGACAGAGATCATCTATGCTCTGCATGTGAAATGGGCAAACTCAAAAGAGCTGCCCATAAGACCAAAACAGACATATCTTGCCCCAGACCTCTGCAGATGCTTCACGTAGACCTCTGCGGTCCTATATCTGTGCAGAGTTTGGGTGGTAAGAAGTACATTCTTGTACTCATAGATGAATTCTCTAGATACACTTGGGTGGAGTTTATTCGAAAGAAATTAGATGTTCCTGAGGTACTAATAAATCTTCTAAAGAGGATACAAGTTCTTCATGATTGCAAGGTTAAAAGAGTTTGAAGTGACAACGGGACAGAGTTCAAAAACTCAAGAATAGAAGCCTATCTTACGACAGTGGGCATTTCACAGAACTTCTCTGCTGCAAGGACTCCACAACAAAACGGTGTTGTTGAACGCAAAAACCGAACACTTGTGGAAGCCGCAAGAACAATGCTCACTGCCTCAGGACTTCCAATTTCCTTTTGGGCAGAAGCCATCTCCACAATATGTTTCACCCAAAATCGATCTTTGGTAGTGAAAAGACATGCAAAGACCCCTTACCACCTACTCAATCAAAGAAAGCCATATATCAAGTACTTCCATGTCTTCGGATGCAAATGCTTTGTGTTGAACGACAGAGAGCAAATCGGGAAATTTAGTCAGAAAGCTGATGAAGCCAAACTTGTTGGCTACTCATCAAACTCCAAGGCATACCGAGTCTACGTGCTCAAATCAAAACATATACTTGAAAGTATTAATGTTTCTTTTGATGACTCGTTTCACGTGACTTCTGAGCAAATCAGATCAGGACTCAAACTTCAGAATAAAGAATCTGGTGACTCATCTAGAGCAAGTGAACTTCATCATCTATTTGAAGAGATACTCAACGATGATGGACCCTCAGAGGATGATCACAGAGCCTCTAGAGCTGAAGCCTCTGTAGACCAATCAGGTACATCTCTATCAGGTCCTAGCAATACTTCACCCTCTTCCACTACTTTTGCAGGTGCAAATGTCGAGGGGGAGCACTCAGAGGCTAACACTGAACAAGGCTCCAAGCTTAATCAAGATCATGGTCATCTTCAAGATATCTCTGAAGGGTCAACACCACAACAATCAGAGAACTCTGAGCAAGGCACTACATAGCTCATAACATCAACTCAAAATGATCAAAGTCCCATGACAAGTACAAATGATCTCTCTTCTATAGAGGGTGATCAACATCAAGAGACAGAACATGCTTCAGAAATGATTTTAGAAGGTTCCAATGATCACCTACCACGAATGACAAAGTGGATCAGAAGTCACCCACAGAGCCAAATTATAGGTGACCCCTCTAACAGAGTCCAGACTCGATCCAGTACCGCAAACTTTTGTTATTATACAAACTTTATGAGTATTATCGAACCCAAAAAGGTCTCTGAAGCTCTTGAATATCCAAACTGGGTAGAAGCTATGCAAGAAGAGCTTCTGCAGTTTGAAAGAAACGAAGTATGGACCCTATTGCCTCTGCCAAAAGGCAAAACTGCAATAGGGACCAAATGGGTCTTCAGGAACAAAATGGACGAAGATGGTGTGGTGATTATGAACAAAGAAAGACTGATGGCCAAGGGATACTGCCAAGAAGAAGGAATTGACTATGACAAAACTTTTGCCCCTGTGGCAAGGCTCGAGGCGATAAGAATATTTCTTGCCTTCGCAGCCCACAGAGGTTTTAAAGTATTTCAAATTGATTTTAAGTCAGCCTTTCTGAATGGGCAAATTCAAGAATAAGTATATGTCCAGCAACCACTAGGGTTTGAAAGTTCCAAGTACCCTAATCACGTGTACTTCTTGGACAAGGCTCTGTACGAACTCAAGCAAGCCCCCAGAGCCTGGTACGACAGACTTTCAAACATTCTTCTTGCCAATGGTTTCTAAAAAGGTACAACTGATACAACCTTATTTTATAAAAAGAGAAAAGGTGAGATTCTTCTTGTGCAAATTTATGTTGACGACATTATTTTTGGGTCTACAAATGAATCTTATTGTAAAAAGTTTGAGTCATTGATGAAGAGTGAGTTTGAGATGAGCATGATGGGAGAAATTACCATCTTCCTAGGATTGCAAGTGAAACAAACCAAAGAGGGCATTTTCATAAACCAATCTAAATATGTCTATGACATACTTAAAAAATACAAGCTCTCTGACTCTTCACCAATGAAAACCCCTATGGCCACTGGATCTAAGCTTCATGCAGACCTAAAGGGCAAATCTGTGGAGTGTAAACTCTACAGAGGTATGATAGGGTCTCTGTTGTACTTAACCGCAAGCCGACTCGATATAATGTTCGCCACATGCCTCTGTGCAAGATTTCAAGCTAACCCCAAAGAATCTCATCTTCATGCTGTCAAGAGGATCTTCAAATACCTAAAAGGGACCAAGAATCTTGGCCTCTGGTATCCGGATAACTCTGGTTTTGATCTTGTGGCTTATACAGATTCAGATTACGGAAGATGCAAGCTAGACAGAAAGAGTACCTCTAGGAGTTGCCAATTCCTTGGAGGGAAACTAGTGAGTTGGACTTATAAGAAGCAGAATTGTGTCTCTACCTCTACGGCAGAAGCAGAATACGTTGTTGTCGTTAGTTGTTGTTCACAGGTTCTGTAGATGAGAACCCAACTCAGAGACTATGGATTTGACATCGAGAAAATCCCCATCCTCTGTGACTCCAAAAACGCCATTGCGATATCTGCCAATCCTGTTCAGCACTCTAAGACGAAGCACATCGATATCAGGTACCACTTTCTGAAACATCACGTGGAGCATGGGACAATAGAAATGTACTTTGACCCCATAGATTACCAGCTTGCCGACCTTTTCACAAAGGCATTAGATGAGAAAAGATTTATTTTTCTCTTTGGCAAAATTGGCATGCTAAACATGAGTTGATTTACAGAGCCTCTGTACCCTTACACAGAGCCTCTGTAATACATATTGTATAACAATATACATTTTTTTTCTCTATTGTTTGTAAAGTCTTCTTTCTCAAAACCTTTTTGATAAAATGGCTCTTGAAAATGTTAGATCACAGTCAATCAAGCACAATCTACAAATCAAGATAGATGTAACAATTAAATTCTAGAGAGAGAGTAGAGAGAGAAATATTCAGTCATATATCTGACAATGAAAGCATACTCTTACTACTCTCACAAAACAAACATACAAGGTATTTATATCAAGACACACTTCTCTCAAGACACTTCTCTCAAACATGCTTCTCTCACAACACTAAACTCTCATGACACTAAGATTGACTTTGACATTATAGACTTTGACTTAACACATTAAATCTTGGATACAATAAAATACACTAACAATCTCCCCCTTTGTATTCAAGATTTAATAAAAATTTGACACTAGTCTTCAACTCTTGATTCTTCAGCTTTTATCTCTGACAGCTTTGAACTTTGAAGCTTTAACAATCTTCAGTCTTTCAGTCTTTGAAAAATCTTGAAAAGTCTTTTGCACTTTGCATCTTTAAAGAGTCAACAAGTCTTGAATAAAGCTTTGAAACTTTTAAAACTTCTTTGAAATCTTTGAAACTTTTGAGACTTCGAGGAATCTTTCAAAACTGTACCTTCATCACTCTGATCTCTTGATCGTCTTCAGAAAACAAACTTTCACGAAACATGTTAATTTGTCTTTGAATCATCTTTCTTCTTCAGTATCCTTTGAAACTTTTTGAACTTTAAAATTTATCTTTCAGAATTATCTTCAGGAAATTGAAATCTTCAGAAATTTCTGCCCAATTTTGACATCTCGACTTTGAAATTGAACTTTGTAAATTTCTCCCCCTTTTTGATGACTGTGAGCATCATGATCATCAAAACTTCTTCAATTTCAGCACTTTCTTTGATTTCCCCCTTTGTAATGACTAACAATCTCTCTTTTATGGTAGGTTTGACATTTTCCGCCCTTTGATCTGAGTATCCGTCAATTCATGAAATGTATATATTTGAATATTTTCAAATTCAGATATAATGAATGTGGTAACCCTGAATCAACAAATGATACAGTTAGTATGCCTGTAAGTAGCACGGAGCCACTTTGTACAACAGATGTACATTGGAAAGGAGTTTTTATGATGCTCACTCCCCCAGGGCTTCCATTCAATCATCGATAAACCACAAAAGAATTTTCTATGAATGTTATGACAAGAAAACATATTCCTTGTGTGTACGTGCTAGTGTAGAATGATTGAAGCTACTTAAGTTTTTTTCAGGCTCAAAATGTGTAAATTGTTGAGACAGCAACATATATTACACGGACTCAATGTGCATGAAAGAGGTGCGAAGGTGAGGCAACTTTCCTTCTTTTTCAATATCTGAATCTTCCGAGTGAAGACTAGATAACAGATATGCTGCGTCCCCAAAGAAAATGAAACATTTCTTTGTTAAGAAAGAAACGAGTGGTTGGTGAGGTTAATGCAAGAGTTGGCATGGGCTCACTGCCTGTTTCAATGATGGTCACCAAAGAATGTGAACCAATCAGAAGATGTGGCTGCCCGACTCAGAAAGTGGTTGGTGCAGAGTTTTCATATTCTTTTAACTCTGATCTCACACCCTCTTTCTGTTAAACATTAAAGCTCACTTCTAACCAAACTCTCATTTCCATTTTACCGCTCCACACAATGAGAAAAACTTAATCGAATGAGTTATCTCCCCCACTCTTTGATTTTGACCCCTCACCCCTCAATCACTCGAGGATAACTTCCTAGGTAGGAAACACAGGTTTACGTGAATCCATGGAAGTTCTGTTGAAGTTCTCACACTGATCCCATGTAAGTCCTAAAAAGAATAGTTGCTCAACAATTTAACTGAACAATTAAGCACAAAATGTATGATAACATTGTCAAAATGTATGCTCATGAGATTTGAGCAATTGAACAATGAAGATCTCTCAAAACAAGGATATTGAATGAATGATTTGAAATCAAGAGAATTGTTTTTGAGAATTTGACAATGTATCAATCAGATCAAATAAAATGGTTAGGGTATCAAAGAACTTGATAGTTTGTTTATATGAACGAATATAAACAATTATAGCAATGAAAGCACAAATTTGAAAAAAAGGATGATTGATGCTCAACAATATTTGAAAGAAAACGGGAGTATTACCATCGAAAAATTGGTTCGTTATGAGACATGGTAATAACAAATTCAAATGAAGTACTGAACCGATGTGTGTGAATACTTTACAATATATAGACAAGATAATACGCGAGTAGTGATCTTTGGAAACACACGGTCAGTTAAACATTGAAGCTCAATTATGAAAAGCATTTAAAATCACACTTTTTAATTCATGAAATATTTTTTAGAACAAGAAGTGGTTTGAACATTTTAGAAAGTGTTTTTCATGTTCAAAAGTTGTTCTTCTTTCAAACAATCAGAGATCAAGATAAGAATATATTTACCTTTAAGCTCCCCCTCAAATCATGATAGAATGATTTAGGTCAGATAAGCTCCCCCTGGATATTTGCAAAATATCCTTATCTGAACATTGAAGAACGGGTCCTGATCTGTCATTTGATCAGAAGCCATAATTCTTGGCATTGAGGTACGGGTCTTGAACTTTTTTATTCAAGAGCCATCGTTCTTTGAGGTACGAGTCCTAGACTGATTTGTCTAGAAGTCAAACATCATGCTCCCCCTTAAACTTTGGGTGCCTGAAACACAGTTTTAGCTTTTGGTACCCATTGGTATTTGGGGCCTGATGTGTTAGTTTCAGTTCGTGTGGGGGTAATATAGTAAGAACCATACCAGTAATTAACAAAGTTTTTACTTACAAAGTCATGTGCTCCACAGTAAGAACAACAAATTTTCTTCTGAGCAATCCTGATCAAATGATTAGTAGAGTAAAACATATCAGAATTACCAAAAGATTTACCTTTGTGTGCACTGTTCTTTTTGGCTTTGGTTCTGGACGTAGATGCTTTGTGATTCTTCTTCTCATCATCTGAAGAACTCTTCACTCTCTAGACCATCTGATTTTTCTTCGAATTCTTTCCAAGAGATTTAAAGTAAAAATTTGCTGAACCATCAACAGATTTGTCATAGAATAGATTAGATGGTCGAATCTGATTTGAGTTGACATTGTTTTGTTTAACACTTTTCTTGTTGAAAACATTTTTCTCATGGATAGAACTTGAAGCAGTTTTGAAAGAACAGACTGATTCTGTTGAGTTATCAACAGATGATTGATCAATCACATCAGCTGTAATCTTTTCTGACAGTTCACTGTTTGCAGCTTCTTAGTCTTTTATCTTTTCAGATAAAATGTTTCTTTCAGAAGTAAGTGTGTCAAACTTTATTTTCAAATCAGATCTGACCTTCTGTTCTTTTTGAACATCTGATGATAGAACAATTATTTTGGATGTGAGCTTAGATATCTCAGATTCAAAATTGAACGTTCCAGATCAAAATCTTTCTCCAAGTTCTTGTTCTTTTCTGAAATATCTTTGAAAATCCCAGTATTCCTCTTTTCAGCATTTTTCTTTTCTAGCTCAAAAGACTTTTTCTTTTCTTTAAAAAATTGTCTTTCTTTTTCAAGCAAGTCTTGTAAAGTAGAAATCTGTTTGGGAAGTTCAGTTATTTTGTTTTCAAGAACTTGTCTTTCTTTTGCAAAACTGTCTCTTTCAGTGATTATTATCTTTTCGAATTCTGACACTTGCTTAGAAAGTTTTGAACATCTCAGCTCCAAATCCTTTTTCTCTTGTAAAGTTTTCTTGGAAAGTTTAGATGACTATTGAGTAGAAGATGTCTTCACATTTGATCTATCTTTATCTTCTTGGAGACTTGTTTTCAGTTCAACATTCTTCTTCTCAAGAGCAGATATCTGATCTTCAAAAGCCTTAAACTTCTATTGAAGCTTAACTGATTCATCTTTCAGCTCAGATGATTTTTGTTCAGTCGTCTTCAGTTGGCTTTGAAGATTCACAATCTTTCTCTCTTTGAGATTTATCTCTTTCTCACATGTTAGAATAATATTCTCTTTTAAAGCAATAATTCTCTCTTTCTCTTTTATTTCTTTCTCTTTTTCACTGATGATACCTGCAACAGATTTAGAATAATCAGTACATTTTGCACAAACAAGAGTTTTATCAGTGTTTGACAATTTAGATTTATTTAAAATTTGAGACTTGTCATTTCCATCTACTATAATAGGACATATATCTATTATTTCAGATGAACCATCTTTAATAATAGTTTATGTTTCTATTTTAGTTGATGTATCTGAAGTAGTCTCTGTTTTAACAGATGTCTCAATGATATGTGGGATTAAAACAATAGGCTCCAAATCTTTGTTTTTTAACTTGTAAACCGGAGACTTGGACTTTGATCCCATACTGAAAATATCTTTAGGTATGATTGCAGACTGAGAAAATTACTGAAAGATAGCTTGAATGAAAGATCGTGAAAGATCGTTCCCAAACAATTCAGAAATTTTGACTGAAAGTCAAAAACAGATCACCACTTGAAAATAATTTTCAAAAAAAAAAAATTTAACTTTGAATCTCGCATACACTTAAAACTCGCAAAGCTCAGAATTAAAACTCGCAGATGCTTGTCTGAAAATCTGTAAAACAAATGAATGTTAAACACACAGATCAAGTAAATATCAAACTTACAAATGCTTGAACATGAAACTCGCAGGCTGTGGTTTGAAAATTAAACCAGTGTTCTGCGTGTTCTATATAACTCTCAGATCACTTGGAAGTTGAAAACTCTCAGCACAATTAGCTTTGAGACTTGCAGATTATGAATTTGGAACTTCAATTGGATTGGAACTTGCAGATTTATCGAACTGAAATTCACAGACTGCTTCAATTGAAACCTGCAAATCAATTAGAAATCACAAACTGGACTGAAAATCGTGAATTACATCAATTGGAATTGGAAATTGCAGATTAATTGAATCAGAACTCGCAAATCAATTTCAATGCTGAAATTTCAACACTTAGAACTCGCAGGCCATGTTTGCGTGTTCTTCATGAACGCACAAGCTGCAAAATTTCACAAATTCAATTGAAATTAGCAGACCATATGAATTGAAGATTGCAGATTACTTCAATTGAAAAATGCAGATCAAACAAATTTGAACTTGAATTCGCAGATTAATTGAAATGAAACTCGCAGACCCAATTAATCAGAACTCGCAGAAAATTCCTATGTTTTGCGCTACAAGTGGGTGGCGCAAAATTTGATGATGTTGGAGCAAAACAAAGATCTGGCGCAAAATTTGATGATGTTGGCGCAGATTGAATAATGTTGGCGCAAAAGATGAAGTTGGCACAAATTGAATGAAGTTGGCACAAAAGATGATGTTGGCGCAAATTGAATGAAGTTGGCGCAAAAAATGATGTTGGCACAAAAGATGAAGTTGGCACAAATTTAATGAAGTTGGCACAAAAGATGATGTTGGCGCAAATTGAATGAAGTTGGCGCAAAAGATGATGTTGGCGCAAATTGACCATGAACTCTCAAAATCGCAAGTTGAAGGAATTGAGAATCATGAACTTTGCAGATCACTTGGACTGAAAATCCGCATATTTCATAAACTGAAACTCGCTAATCAATTGATCAAGAACTCTGCGTGTTTGAATTGCAACCTTTGCGTGTTCTTCATGAACTTGCGTGTTCTTCACTGAATCTACAGAATTGAATTGATTCAATTCAATTCAAACCTGCAAATTAATTCTCAAAATTATATCAATACAATCAAAGACCAATTTCAAACACATTTCTAACAATTCAAAGTTGCTAAAATCAACAAATTTCAGTGCAGATTACAAATTCATAGTGATCGATATTTTTGCCAACAAGATCCAAAAAATTCCAAAAATTCAAACTGATCTTGTGGTTAATTCATGAGATTGTGTGAACAAAATGTGTTCTCCAACTAAAATCGATCACAATTTTATCAATTTTACATTCAAACAACAATTAATAATTGCGAATTTGATCCAACAATGAAAAATCAGAGATCATTCTGCGATCTTGAAAAATTTCAGAATTCGATCCACAATTTTCAATTCATCCTGCAATTCAAGAGATTAATTCATAACATGATGTGAACAAGAATGAATTTATGATATAAAACTAATCCTATTGAATCATCTTCACAATCTAAAATCAACAATTACAAGAAGATTCAATTCAACAGTGAAGATCCAAAAAAAAATCTGCATGTTCTTGAGAATTTCCAGAAATAGATCCAATAAAGATGTGATAATCTTTCTGAAATTTGTTTGGTATAGCTCTGATACCAATTGAAAATGTATTTCCGTAGTCATATACAATTGAAATGTGTGTGTGTGTGTGAATATAGTTAACTGAAAAAATGTAATTGATAAAATTGAATCTACTTGAATTATATGAAGGTGTTACGTACATTTTCTGTATATAATAGTTTATAATTGTATTTTGCATTTAGTTTAATTATTTGCATATAGATTTTATTTGATTTTAAGTTAATTTTTATTTAATCATCGATTGGGAATATTACATTAATATTTTTATGTTTTCATCATGTTTTGACTAGTATTTCATAACGAAAATGTGGATGTGGATCATGACAAGTTTTGGAACACTTTATCAATATTTATGGAGCGTGTAAAATCAAGAAAGATAGAAGAACATTAGACAAAGTATTAACTAATAAAATTCAGCAAATATATTTTTAAAAAGAAAGAAACTAGAAGAAGGAGCGCTTGAGAAAAGAAAAGAAAGTTGAAAGAGCTGTTTTGAAAAATTCATTATATTAATATGATTTTGTTTTTAGCTTTTTCTCTTGTCCTCTTTTTTCTCCACTCACGTTCTTTTTTTTTTTTTTTTTTTTCGGTTTTTAGTTTTTTCTTTCCCATTTATTTAGAGCATCTCCAACCTTAGCACTAAAAAAACACCAAAAACACCAAATATGGTGGCTCCATCAACAAAAAAAAAACTCAACTCCAACCATCCTCTAAAAATAAACCAAATTTATGGACCCCACATTAAAATAACATATTTTATAATTACATATATATTATCAAAATAGAAATTTGATTAAAATAATTGAAAAAAATAAAATAAAAGTGGAAAGTAGTGGGCCCAATGGTGTTTAGCGGTCAAAAAATGGCCGACAAATTTACCGGGTTGTTTTGGTGGCCGGCATAAAAAAAATGGCGGCCGGTTGGAGTCTCTTAGCCGCCAAAATTTAAGAAATAGAGTTTCGTTGGAGATGCTCTTATCTTCTATTCTTAATATTTCTTTAATCCTTTTAGTTAAGATTTAAGTTCTATTATGTTTTTCATTTGTTTGTAATTCCTTTTTCCTTGAACCTTTGGATATTTTATGAATATATAAAATAACGGATCAATGATGAATTTGAAATTTATGTCTTAATTTATATTAGTTTACTTTTTTCCCTTTCTTGTTTAATGTTTAAATGCATTTTATTTTTAGATGTTATTTATCTTTTATGTATTTAGTTTCTTGCTTTGTTCTTTAATTCATTTATTGTTTTCTTAGGTTAAAAACGATTATTGGAGTGTGAAATTCATTAGAATTTACTATTTTCTTAGATCTATGTTTTATTTCGTAGTTTGGCTTTCATTCATTTGAGTAATTGTTATTTTGATTCGACGTTGTGGTATTGATCAATTGTTTTTATAACAAACATTGAATTTTAATTGACTGATTTTTACTTAACGACAGTTAGCATTTAGTTAATATGTTTCAATAAAATGTTTAGTTAATTTGGTAACTTTTGATATGAACTACAGTTTGATCATACTTGAGGCTAAATTGATCAATTACTACGATACTCACATGAAATTAGTTGGGGTCATAGATTGGGGAAAATATTTGTTTTAAGCCTAATGTTTCTTTCCAACTACGCATATTGCGAAAGTTAGTATGAGTCATGGTTTAGAAAATCGTTTCCACCTCGAAAAAGGGTTGAAGTAATTTTGCATAACAAATCCTCACCATTACCAGAAATTTGAAATTAACATTACCCGGTAGCCGTTAGTATGTAGTCTGTCTCGTTTTGTCTGATTTTTAGTCGTTTTATGTTTTTTTTATATTTATCTATTTTCGTCTAATTAGTATAAAAAATAAAACCAAATAATTGATTATCGTAGCTAGGACATAGTCTATAACTAATTTGTGTTTAGTCCATCGTCTTTTCATGATCGACCTATATGCTATACCTTCCGTACGTTTGTGGTTATAGATGTAAAATTCACATCAAAAGTTATATTTCAATAACAATGATACAGGATGATTACCATAAAATTGAACAAATAAACGACAAAAAACAACTTCAATAAAGTATGAAACCATAATTTCATTCTAAATACTAACTTTCATTCAAGCCTACTATATCAACAACATCATTCGATGGTCTATTAATTTCTTCAATATAATATGTATATTCATATTAAAACTTAGAAGATATATAATAACGTTAATATAAATATTGTCTAAAATAAGAAATAGATCAAACATAACACAAATTAAACAAATACATTTATTGATTAAATATATCGATAGAGTACACAACAATGATGTACAGAAAATTTACATAGAGAGAACAAAACTCAAATAATTTCACATAAGCAAATCAACAAGAAGAGTTAGAACTTCAATGGACGAGAATCAAGATTTCACTACGGAATAAAACTTCCGCATTAATTACACATAATTGAAATTACTTGCAGAGAACAAATAACAAATCGTGAAAATTATTAAATCAACGAGATGAGTTACAAAGAAAAATATGATTTCTTTCATGAACAACGAATCAAGATGTCACGATGGGTTTACCTTCCACGGCAGAGACGATCACATAGAGATTCAGATGATATCTTCGGGTGATGTAAGGAATGAATGAGATAGAATTCAATTAAAGGATTACACAATAACGAACATTCTTCTAGTATATTCAATGAGTAAATTTTGGATTTAATCAAAATCGTTAGATTAATCCTAATAAAAGTTAATCAAGAGTGAGTACCTCTTCTTATCATTATCATGCTAACTCCTATTTTCACACGATGCCTCATCTATATATATGACAGCAAATATGTTGAAGCATATATGATTGGATACTCCAATCAATGATGTGCATGTAATCATTGGTGCATGTTTGTTAGCACCCATTCATTGTATAGAAGTATTGAAAAATAGGCTAAGTGTAGGATTATCAGAAAACTTCTGCCAAACTACCACGCTTTACCACAGAAGTGTCGAGCTCAGAAGGTCTGTCGACCATCCACTCGAGAAGCTCTTAACCTGAAGATAATTCTAAGACTACAGAGCCTCTGTGACTCTTCACAGAGAAGACTTGTGAATTTCAAGCAGAAGACAAGACCACGCGCAGATCACGTGACCCATGTTGTACGGAGATCCTCAAGATCAATAGTACACACCCATGATGGTTTTACTTTACAGGTGGCATTCCTTTTATGGAATGTCAGCCCTTGTCTTGTACTATTGTGCGCTCTCCCCTTGTATATGAAGGGAGCACCTCCTGAATTCACAGCAAACGAGCACACACAAATTCTCCCACTCTTTGTTTTAAAATTCAAATCTGTTGAGAGCATTCCTACACACACTACTGTGTGTTCTTGTGTAATTTGCCAAGTGAATGATTAATATCTTTCTGTGACTAAATCTTACTTGTGCATTGATATTCTTGTTACTTGTTAGTGTGTTTACTACCAAATCAAACCATACATCTACATATAAATCGCTTCCGCATACTCATCTCTGTTTTGTAGTTGTTTTGGTTTAATCACTGTTAGAATACCAAACAGGGATCAACAATTAGTATCTGAGCCGACTTTGATGATCAATATCAAATGATCCTGTTCTAACATGATTCCTAACTGTTTGGTAGTGTTTTGAACTGTTCTGAGTTCCGTTTCTCAGTTTTCTTCAACAAGTTTGATTTATATCCAGTAATAGGAAAGCTTCTTGTTTTTAGAATAGTTCAAAAGCTTGAGAGTAGTATTGTCGGTCCACAATACTATCAAGTTCTTATCGATACAAACACATAAACGATTACCAACCTGTTTGATTAATAACAACGATTACAAGGTTTGGTAGTTGATCTTTGAAGAACTCTCTATGTTTTCTCTCTAAGTTTACACCGTGAGTGTGTGTGTTATGTATGATGATCTGATCTGATGAGATCTGATCTTAGCTTCTAAGATACTCTATCAACCAACTTGCAAAAACAACTTGCAATATTTAAACAATTAAAACTAACTAATATCTAAATATTATCTAACTAACTAACTAATTACTTAGAAACAATAAAATACAATAAAACTAACTTTGATATTTTATTACAAACGACATTAGACTTAATATCGAGAGTCGACTTTCTGGCATTACCTTCAGATTGGATCTTCAGAATGGATGATCTTGAATCCAATAGATATGTGATCTAACAATCTCCCCCTTTGGATCAAGATCATTACTAAAAAGATTTTAGCAGTTCAGTCTTCTTTTTCAGCTCAGAAGATGCAATCTCTTTCTCTAGCGCAGAATGCTTTAGCAAAGCATCTTCAAAGAAAATTTATCTGAAATCAGCATGTCTTCAGAATACTTTGATCTCGCATTTCTTGGTCTTGTAATGTAATGGACTGGACATTTCTTCAAGCTTTAGATTCTCCCCCTTTTTGATGAAAAGTGTAATGACTTCATCAAAAATCCGAGTAAGAAATGACATTTGGAGCCTCTGATCCGTCAATTCAAAAGATATTCATCCAGATCTTTGCAAATCTAGACAAAATAATCATGTAACACCTGAATCAACTAATGAATCAGTTAACATGCCTGTCAGTAACACTAAGTCACTGTGTGTAACGAATACACTTTAGAAAGGAGCTTTTTGATGTTGACTCCCCCAGGGTTTCCATTTAATCATCGAAACACCACAAAGGTAATTTCTATAAACGTTATGACAAAGAAACAAATTCCTTGTGTGTTCGTGCTTGTGATAGAAAGAATTAAGCACTTGATGATTGCTTATAAGGCTCAATATTGTGTAAACCATTGAGACAACAGTAAGTTAAACACAGACTCAATGTGTATGATTGAAGTGCGAAGGTGGGGCAGACATCCTTCTTTTTAATATCCAGATTTTCCATATGAAAATCAGATAGCAAATGTGCTGCTTCCCCTTTGAAAATGTGAAACACTTTCCTTTTGAAAAGAAAATGAGTAGTTGGTGAGGTTTGATCAAGAGTTGGCATTGGCTAGTTGCCTGTTTCAATAATGTTCACCAAAGAATTGTGAAACACTAGAAATGTGGTTGCCCGGCTCAGAAAAAGTTGGTGCAGAGTTCTGATATTCTTTTAACTCTATTCTCACACGTTTTTTCTTTTAAACATTTAGCTTACTCTAACCAAACACTCTTTTTCTGTTTTAACACACTCATTTCTTTTGACTTCTCACATTCAATCACTATGGATTAACTTCATGGGTAGAAATCATTGGTTAGGGTGATTCCATAGAAGTTGTGTTAAGTCCTAGCACAAAGAAATCATGTTTTCCTATGATGCATATGATGCTCAGAATGGGTTAACTATTTCAGTTAAAGCACAATTAGATCTTGAAAACATTTAAAGTCACACTTCCAAGTGGTTTGAACATTTAATAACAATGTTTTCAAATGATTGAAAGTTATCATTCTTTCAACAATTTATGAGATTAAGATAAAGGATTGTACCTTTACGTGCGATCTTACATCTCATCAAGCTAAGCGTAAAGTCATAAACATATGAACTTGTAAGCTTCTCTCAAAAATTCTGCAAAAGTCTTATGCAAGTCAAAGCAAATTTATTCACTTAAATTGAAAAGACAAAAAGCAGTAAAACTATGAAAGTACGAGTTCTGATCAGAAATAATCAGAAGTCATCTCCATACTTCTTTGACTTGAAGAGCTCCCCCTAAAATCATGCATTACAAAAATTTGGCATAAAAGGTAAATGCAAAAATTTTATGAGCTCCCCCTCAAAATAAGATTGACCAACTGTCAATTCTTCTCATACTCCCACTTGGATCATGAACGAATTGTTAATGTGCAGATATCAATCAGAAATAAGAATGAAGAAATGATGAAAAAGTATGCAATTAGAAAACTTTGATAGGTAACTACTGATTAGACCTTAAGATTTAGCATACCAAGCTTAGAGACAAGAAAGGTAAACCTCTTTTCGTCTAAAGGTTTGGTAAACAAATCAACAAACTGATAATCAGTTTTTAGAAAGAAAAGTTCAATTGTTCCTTTCTCTACATTATCTTTGATAAAATGATACCTGACATCTATGTGTTTGGTCTTTGTGTGCTGAACAGGATTCGCTGTTATTGCGATGGCGCTCTTGGAGTCACAGTAGATCAGGATTTTGTTGTAGTGGAAACCGTAGTCGCGCAATTGAGTTCTCATCCATAAGACCTGAGAACAGCAGCTAGCAGCAGCTACATATTCTGCTTCGGCCGTTGAAGTTGAAACACAAAGTTGCTTCTTCGATGCCCAACTTACGAGTTTATCACCGAGGAACTGTATATGTCCTGACGTTCTTTTCCTGTCTAACATACAAACAGCATGATCTGCATCTGTATACGCTGTTAGTTCAAAGCTAGTATCTTTCGGATACCACAGACCAAGATCTGCAGTCCCCTTCAGATACCTAAATATGCGCTTAACTGCAGACAAATGGATTTCTTTGGAATTAGCCTGATATCTTGCACATAAGCATGTTGAAAATATTATATCTGGCCTACTAGAAGTAAGATACATTAAAGAACCTATCATCCCTCTATAAGTCCTAACATCAACAGCCTTTCCAGAAGGATCGGTGCCAATCTTAGTACCTGGTGCTATTGGGGTATCAATCGGTTTTGAATTTTCCATTTTGAACTTCCGAAGAATTTCAAGAATGTATTTTGATTGATTGATAAAAATACCCGATGAAAATTGTTTGACTTGTAAACCGAGAAAGAAATTCATCTCTCCTATCATATTCATCTGAAATCTTGACACCATAAGGTTAGAAAAATTCTTACAATACTAAGGATTTGTAGAGCCAAAAATAATATCATCCACATAGATTTGAATAAGAATGATATCGACTTTTTCCTTTTTGATAAACAAAGTGGTATCTACCGTACCTTTTGTAAAACTAGACTTGACTAAAAATTGAGATAGGACATCATACCAGGCGCGAGGAGCTTGTTTCAGTCCATAGAGTGCTTTGTCGAGAATGTAGACATGGTTCGGTTTCTCTTGATTGACAAAACCTTCTGGCTGAGAGACGTAGACTTCTTATTTGAGAATTCCATTCAGGAATGCTGTCTTCACGTCCATTTGAAAGACCGTGAAGTTCTTGTGGACTATGTAGGCTAGAAACATTCGAATTGCCTCTAAACGTGCCACAGGAGCATAAGTTTCGTCGTAGTCTATTCCTTCCTCTTGTCTGTATCCTTTGGCTACAAGTCTTGCTTTGTTTCTGATAACAGTACCATCTTCGTCTTTCTTGATCTTGAAAACCCATTTCGTACCTATAATGGTTTTACCTTGAGGTTTGGGTACGAGTCTCCAGACTTTAAGTGCGTCGAACTGATTCAGCTCTTCTTGCATTGAAATCACGCATTCTGGATCAGTAAGTGCCTCTGATACGCGAGTTGGCTCGAACTTGCTCAGAAAGTAGTCATGCATGCACATATCCATTGACGCTGACCTAGTTTGCACCGATTTTGTTGGATCACCAATGATCTGGCTTATCGAATGCTCTTTGGTCCATTTGTGTTCATGAGGCAGTGGATTATATGAATATATATCAATATTATCATCTATAAATCCACTTGTACCTTCTTCTGGTAGTTCAGGAGGAATGATGATTGCAGTTGAAGTGGTAGGTGCAGAAGTCTCAGTAGGTTCAGCTTGTTCAACAACTTCTGTTTCTTCATCATTGACCACGACTTCAACTATTGGAGTCGGCATTTGAACTGGAATTTCTTGTTGAATCTGAGAGTTAGATTCAATAGGGATATCTGATATGGTTGGAAGAGTAGTCGTTGAGTCTTCATTCCTGTCAACCACAACGGATTTCTTTACATTAGATCCAAGAAATTCATCATAAAACAGTTCAAATAATAAATCTAAATAAGATAAATGATTAGTAGACGTTGATGCTTCATCTGATTTGTTCTGTTGAGACGCAGGTTCCGGACTGATTTGCCCAGAAGCTAGTACTCCGGTTATAACAGGTTCTGAACTGTATTGTTCAGAAGCCACCTCTTCATCAAACGTAACGTTGACGCTTTCAATAACCGTCTTTGACATCTTTCGATATACACGGTATGCAGTTGATGTAGATGAATAACCAATGAAGATGCCTTCGTCCGCCTTAGCACTGAACTTGTTCAGACTCTCTCTATCGTTTAGAACTAAACACTTACACCCAAATATATGGAAATATATGATTGTCGGTGTTCGATTGTTGATTAACGCATAAGGAGTCTTCTTGAATCTGCGGTGTATCATGGATCGATTCTGAGTGTAACACGCAGTCGATACAACTTCAGCCCACAAAAATAGAGGTAAGTCTGATTGACTTAGCATAGTACGAGCAGCCTCGACTAGCGTACGATTTCTTCTTTCGACCACTCCATTTTGTTGAGACGTATGAGCAGCAGAGTATTGATGTGAAATCCCGACAGATTCGAGATATTCTTGAACTGTTTTGTTCTTGAACTCTGTGCCGTTGTCTGTTCTTAGAATCTTGACCGGTTTCTTCAGATTCACCTGGGTCGTCTTCAGGAATGTGATGAGAACATCAGGTGTCTCACCTTTTGAACGTAGAAACTTGACCCAAGTGTATCGCAAGTAATCGTCCACGATAACTAGTATGTACTTCTTTCCGCCTAGACTTTGCGTTCACATCGGACCACAGAGATCCATATGCAACAACTCTAACGGAGCGCTTGTACTCGGTTCAGGCTTTGGTTTATGTGGAGCTCTCTTCATCTTTCCTTTTTCCCACACTGCACATAAGTGTTCTTTTTCGTACTTGAACTCTGGAATTCCTTACACTAACTTCCCACTGACCAGTTTATTAATGTACCGAAAGTTGAGGTGAGAGATCCATCGATGCCATAACCAGCTTTGTTGCATCGATGCTTTAGATAGTAGACACACTTCCTTGTCAGTCTGGACGCTTGATAAATTGATTTTGTAGAGGTCGGTCTTTCTCGTGCCGACCAAGAGTTCCTCGCCTTCTTCAGTGCGAACATAACACCTCTTGGCTTTGAAATTGACATCTAAGCCTTTGTCACAGAACTGGCCTATACTGAACAGGTTGTGTCCTAAGCCTTCAACATAGCTCACCTTCTTGATAGTGACTTTGTCATGTACCATATCACCATAACCTAGTATTGGTGAAAACTGATCGTTGCCGAATCTAACTGTTCCGCAATACTTCTCTGTAAAGTTGGTCAACATATCTTTTTGTCCAGTCATATGCTTGGAACATCCGCTATCCAAGTACCACATATGACAGATCTGCACAAGAGAAATTACAAAACAAAAGATTTAGATAGTCATAAAACAAAATTTAAGACTTTGAGTATTGAAGTGCGGGTCTTGAACTGATTTGCTCAAGAACCATTGTTCTTTGAGGTACGAGTCCTAGACTGTTTTGTCTAGAAGTCATTTCCATAAGCTCCATCTTAAACTTTGGGTGCCTGCAACACAGATTTAGCTTTTGGTACCCATTGAAATTTAGGTCCAACTGTGTTAGCACAAGATTTTGGTACCCATTGGAAATTGGGTCCTCTTTTCATTTTAAAGTCAGTTGAAGCATAAGAATGATATGAGTGCACATGATAATTTCCAAACCAAACATTAGAGTCTTGACAAGAAGCATAAACATGTTTATCATAATATGAAGACTTTCTAGCAGATAAAGATAACTGAAATAATTGCTTCATAGAGTATTTCTTGCGATAAACGACAAGTTTTGGTTTCAAAATAGCAACATCAGCAATTAAAACATCTCTACTAGGCGAAGTTTTATTAGAATCAACAGTACAAAAAGATTTAACAGTCTTGTCAGTCTCCTGTTTTGGTTTCCATTGAGATTTAACTTCTGGCCTTTTCTTGCTCAGATCTGAAATAGTTGAAACTTGTGAGTTAGACTTGTGAGCAAAAACTGAATGCTTCTTCTTTGGGTTACCAGTAGTGATGGGTTTCTGTGAATGCTGAGACTTAATCTTACCTTTAGCATTCTTTGCTTTCACAGAGACTGATTTATCAACTTTCGTTGATTTTGCACTGTTTACAGTCGTACTGGTTCTTCCCAATGATTTCACAATAAAATATGAATGGTTAGGAAGTTTCGCATTAAAATCAAATTGTTCAAAACAATCATCCAAACCACCGTTAGAGTTTAAAAAATCAAACCCTCCATGAGTTAGACCAAAACTATCATTAGATTTTGAAGCCTTTGAAATAACAACATTTTTCAGCACAGTTGAAAAAACTTTTTGTTGAATCTTAATCAAAAGTCTTTCATCTGTTAAAGAGTTCTCGAGTTCAGAAATTTTACTTTCCAAAACGAGAGGAGGGACATATAGTTTACCTTGAATAGGCTTCGCCTCCATTTCTTTGACAGAATAACTCTGAAAGAAGTCATTTAAAAGAGTTTTCTTTTGATATATAGGATCATCATTATAACTATTATTCAACTTCGCATAACGAAATGGTAGATGAACTTTAGATGATTTCTTTCATTTTTCAGTTTCCTTGGCTTCATCCTCTTTTGACAATCCAGTCCAGAAAACTTTAAGCTTAGGGATTCGTCGAGCTAGTTTCATAAATGTAGAATCATAAAGTGCAGGCACTTCAGATTTAGCATTTTTAAGGTAATGAGGATTCTCGTAACCGAGTCCCCATTTCTCTATTTCTTCTTTGGGTTTGTTCAGATGAATGGTTTGTTCAGTTTGACCCAATTTGTATAACTTCTCTTCCAAACTTTTTAATTTAGCAAGTAAAGAAATGTTTTCTTTGGAAGTTGAAGAATACAATTTCGTAAGCTCGATGAAATCAAACTCACTCTTTCTCAATTTATTCTTTGTTTCAGTAACTTCTTGAAGAATTATGGTTTGTTCTTTGGCGTTGGTGTCAATGTTTTTGTGTAAGGTCTCAACCAATACTTTCTTCTCAGCAACAACATTGCTAAGTTTCTGTAGTGATTGGTTTTGTTCAAGAATGACACCCTTTTCTCGCTTAAGCTTCGACTCTAATTCTTGGAGTTTTATATTCATGGCACACATTTGATTTAAGAAATCAGAATAAGATAAATCACATACCTCATCTTGCTCATCCTCTGAGTCAGCTTCAGCTTCTGATCCCTGCTTTCCCATCAAACACATGTTTGCTTTCTCATCATTCTCTTCATCCTCTTCTTCCATATCTGAATGATAAAGCCAGTACTCATCTTCAGCCATCAATGCCTTACCCGCCTCCTGTTGCTTTGCAAGAAGAATTTTGTTCTTGTAGTAATCGGAGTTTCTGACTTTGGGTCTTCGGCAGTCTTTGGCAAAGTGACCTATTTTGCCACAGTTGTAGCACGTTGGTGGTTCTGACTGACTGGATCCTTCAACTTTAAATCTTCTCTCTTCAGGCTTCCTCTCCTCTACTCTTTTACATTCAAATCTATTTCCTTCAACCTTTTCCTTGTGAATATAATTGTTAGGACCAGAAGAATATCTCTGACTGTTAGAATTTGGCTTCTTGTAGACTTCTTCTGAAAAGCCTTTGTCAGCATAAGCATTGTCTGCTTTAGTTGTTCACAGTCATCTGAGTCAGATTTCGCTTCAGCTTCAATCTCTTCTGGTTCAGACAAAATCATCTTGTTCTTCTTCTTTTTCACAACAAGAGCAATTGAGTCAGCACTTGTTTTCCCAATCTGCCTCTTTTCATCCAGTATTTCATCCACCTCTTCTTCATTCTTTCTGAGGGTTTCATACACCTCATGAAGTGGAATCTCGTTTAAGTCCTTGATCTGCTTCATCTGCCTGGAAAATCTCTTCCATTCAGGCTAGAGGATGTTGAGAAATTTTGACATTCAACTCTATTTGCGATTTGGTGACCTTGTTCTTGCTTAGTTCGTTCAGCAAAGTCACAAACCTGTCATAAGTTTCTTCTAAAGATTCTCCAACTCTGCCTCTAAATTCTTCATATTTGTTTAGGCAGTTGGATATTTTCAGCTGATTCCCAACCTTTGAACCTAGCATCATCTTTTCTAGCTGATCCCACATCTATTTGCCAGAGGCTTTATAGCTGTCTATCTTCACATAATTTTCGTTTGGAATGCCTTGAAGAATATAAGACTTTGCTAATCTATCACCTTTTGCTCTTTTTAGGTTATCACCTTCTAGTTCATGAAACTTAAGTTCAAACTCTGTTTCCACAGTTCCTTCATACGAGTCTCACGAACTGGTTTCATAACCCCTTCTTCTATCGATTTCCTGATGAATTCACCCAACTCATGTCTTTCAATAAAGTCCATGAACCGATACTTCCACTATTCATACTCTCCCCTGAAGAGTACTGGTGGTTTTGAGTCAGTTTCGATTGCTAGGGCTTATCTTGAAGTCATTATGCTTTGAAAAATACTAAGTCTGGTATTGGCGCAAAAGACACTCTTTGCGCTAAAGGTAGCTGGCGCAAAAGAGTTTTGCGTGAGATGTAGGTGGCGCGAAGCAGAACTTTGCGCGAATAGAAGGTAGCGCAAACTTTAATTGGACGGGAAGGTGTTTTGCGCTAGACGTTAGTGGCGCAAAACACAATTTGCGCGAGGTTTGAGTGGCGCAAAGTAGAACTTTGCGTGATAAGACACTGGCGCAAAAGTTAACTTGAGTTTGAGCTTGAGCTTTGCGTGAACTGAGGTTTGCGCGAGAAGTCGTTGGCAAAAACTGAGATTTGAGATTCGAGATTTGCGCGAGTCAAAGGTGGCGCAAGGTGAGGTTTACGTGAAGTGAGGGTCGCGCGAATTAAGGTTTGCGCGAGACGTGTATGACGCAAAGGATGGTTTGCGCGAATAACTTGAAGCGCAAAAAGATGCTATGAACTGGCGCAAATGTGAACTTTGCGCGAGTTCGTTCCTGTACTTCGAAAAATCGACTAAAAACCTGTTTTGACTTTGATTAGCAGTACCAAACTCTAGCAAAATGACCACTAACAGTTTTAGAACAGATTGTTACCACTCGATCTCGATAAAAATCACTTTTTGAAAATTAAATCGATGGAACAGTGCTCTTTATAACGTGAACAGATGGACACAAAAATCTCAAAATGAGACTCGATTGCAGAGTTATAATGAAATCAAACAACACCAACTCGATCTAGCACCCTATTTGATCACAACCTGATCGATTTCAACCTCAAAAACACTCTAAATCTCGAAAATGATTTTGAAATGAAGAACGCAGAGTCGATAGTTTAAAAACTTGATTTTGATCTGTTTTCAGGCTCTGATGCCAATTGTCGGTCCACAATACTATCAAGTTCTTATCGATACAAACACATAAACGATTACCAACCTGTTTGAAAACTTGATTTTGATCTGTTTTCAGGCTCTGTGTTTTCTCTCTAAGTTTACACCGTGAGTGTGTGTGTTATGTATGATGATATGATCTGATGAGATCTGATCTTAGCTTCTAAGATACTCTATCAACCAACTTGCAAAAACAACTTGCAATATTTAAACAATTAAAACTAACTAATATCTAAATATTATCTAACTAACTAACTAATTACTTAGAAACAATAAAATACAATAAAACTAACTTTGACATTTTATTACAAACGACATTAGACTTAATATCGAGAGTCGACTTTCCGGCATTAGCTGCAGATTGGATCTTCAGAATGGATGATCTTGAATCCAATAGATATGTGATCTAACAATATTGCTATACTTCTTTTCTTCATATTTGAACCATATCTCATCTTATTTCATCCAAGTCTAGGTATTCAAACTACACTCTGTTTTCTCTGTCAATATTTTCATTTCACCAAAAATGGCGAATGCTGTTACTTTCTTTAGTGCTAGATCTCAGTCCAAACCCCCCACTCTACTGAGGGATGAATATCCTCAGTGGAAGATTCGAATGGTTCATTTTTTCGAAGGGGTGGATCCAGGACTGGTTGAATTTCTTCACAATCCTCCATATATTCCAATGACCACTGTACCAAGGGTACCTGCTACAGCTATAACCCCTGAAGTTCCAGAATACCAAAAACCTGTTGGGAACTGAAGAATTCATTAAGTATGGTTAATGCTGCTGGTTCAAAGTTACTACTGCTAGAAGACTTAAAGGTTAATACTGCTGAGTGTTACTACTGCTAGTATTATTAATACTGCTAGTCATAGTTAGTGCTGCTTGAACAAAGTTAGTACTGCTTAGCTAGTTAGTACTGCTAGAAGAAGTTAATGCTGCTGATCATGGTTAATGCTGCTAGAAGAAGTTAATGCTGCTGATCATGGTTAGTGCTGCTAAAGAGATTCGGATGGAAAGAATGACAGCTGGATAATCTGAAGATTATGAAAGCTTAGAGATATACATGGAAGATATACTGAAGATATTTTATTTATTGTAATTATCTTTGTATTCAGTATATATATTGTATAGTTTAGAATAATGAGTTAACTTTTGTTTTCATTCTTTTAGAGAGAAAATCAACCTCAAGGCATAGATCCTAATTCTAGAGAAGTAGAATTCGTATTGGTGAGCCTGTTCATCAATATTGAGGTTGAGTGAGTAATCTTGTAACTTCAAAGCATTCAATACAAGTTTACAGTTTGTTAATTATATTCTGTTTTGATTTCCTGTTTGATTAAATATCAAAGTGTTATTCCGCAAACTTCTTTGATATTGTTTCTGAGAATTAATTCTTGTTGAGAATTCGATCCTGACAAGTGGTATCAGAGCCTAACTCTCTCAGAAACAGTTATTCATCATGGAAAATCTTACAGAATCAAGCAGTACTTTGGTTTCTAAGGTTCCAATGCTCAAACCAAGTGAGTTTGACATGTGGAAGATCAGAACCAGACAATATATTCTTCTCACTGACTACTCAATGTGGGATATCATTGAGAATGGTCCTTCTGAAGCTGGAAGGATAGGACCAGATGGGAAAAGACCTCCACCAAAGACAGATGGTGAGAGGAAGATCAGACAGACAGAGATGAAGGCTTTGAGCACTCTGCTCTTGGCCATTCCCAATGAATATCAGCATCAATTTTGCAACTGCACTGATGCTCAGATTCTCTGGAATGCTCTAGAGAAAAGATTTGCTGGAACTAAGAGCATCAAAAGAAATCAGAGAGATGTTCTAAAGCAACAGTATGAGAACTTCACTTCCACAAAGAATGAGTCTATGACTCAAACTTTTGACAGGATCAATAAACTCATAGGTGAACTGGCTATTGTAGGAGTGAAGATGGAACAAGATGATATCAACAGAAAGTTCCTCAGATCTCTTGGGGATGAATGGACTATGTACACTGTCTCATATAGACAGAGTGACAATCTGGAAGAGAAAGAACTTGATGATCTATACAATGATTTAAGAGTTTTTGAAACTGAGGTAGAAACCAAGAAGAAGCCCTCTGGTTATATTCACAATGCTGCACTTCTTTCAGCATCCACTGATACTACTGCCAACCCTGAAGCAACTAGTACTGCCAGTGGAGTAAGTTCAGAAAAAGGAACTGAAACTATCTTTGAAGCCTTTTTGTCCAGTCATAGCAGCAATTCTCTGATTAATGATGATCTTGATCAAATTCACCCTGATGATCTGGAGGAGATGGATATTAAATGGCAGATGGCCATGTTATCCATGAGGGTGAAAAAGTTCATTAAAAGAACTGGAAGAAATAACTTCTCTCAAAGAAGAGAAGATGGAGCTGGTTTTGACAAAACCAAGGTGGAATGTTATAAGTGTCACAAGAAAGGACACTTTGCTAGAGAATGCAGGAGTGCTGTTCCAAACAATAACCACCAACAAGCTCAGAATGGAGGCTACAATCAGAACAAGAATCCTGCTCAAGCCCTTGTTTCTCAACAAGGAATGGGATTTGACTGGAGTGATCAAGCTGAGGAAGCCATTCAGAATCAAGCTCTTATGGCAGAAGTGTCTGATCTTCCCTCTGAGGTAATTTCTAATCTTTGTACTAAATCTTGCATTGACACTGTCACAAGATACAGAGATCACAATCAAAGTATGTGTGATGACCTCAAAAGATTAGAAAAGGACAGAAGAGAGTATGTGTTGATAGTAGAGAGATTTGAAGAGCAAATCAAAGGCTTTCAAGCTAATGAACCTCAACACTCTTATGACACAAACTATTGGAAGTGGGAAAAGAATGAGTTAGAGACCAAACTGTCTAAATCCTTAGAAGAGAGTGATAGGCTGAAAGAGGAACTGTCTAAGGTTAAACTTGACATAGAAAAGTTTTCATATGCTTCAAAAGCAATGGATTCTCTTCTAAAGGCTCAGATTCATGACAAGATGAAGCCTGGTATTGGATACAACAATACACCTCCTCCTTACAATAACAATTATATCCCTCCTACTTCAGACTTGTTAGAAACCAAGGAGAAAAAGGACTTATCTGAGAAAGCCTTTAAGATAGATCCTTTGGATGAAGTAGTAGTTAAGGATTTGACTGAAAAAGGAGCCAGTGAGAACAGGGATAATAATGTGAGTAAAAAGATACCATTAGAAAACAATATTATCACCAATGAGGGATGTGGGAAAATCTGGGTCAAGTCCAAGGAGATAGAGAAGACTAACGGAAATGATAACAAGGTCCATTACAAACAAACCACAGTTGTGAATCCTGGATCTTGTAAACAGTGTGATTGCAATAAAGCCAAGAGCCTAAATTCTGGTTTAAAAAGAGGAAATCAAAGAAACTGGAATAATCAATGGGCTCAGAAACAAGGAGTTGATCTGAATAAAATCAATAGACCAAAACCTTGTTTTATATGTGGCAAGTTGAATCATTTGGCTAAGTATTGTTACTTCAACCCAATTAACCAACAGATGAACTTTAAAAGACTTGTGCAAAAACCTGTTGGTTATAGGAAGGCTGGAAAGAAACATGTGATAAAGAAATCTGTTGAAAGTAAAGGCACTTTAAAGAAAAAGATTTTAAAAGAAAGTATCAAAATGTGGGTACCTAGAAGTACTAACAGTGTTAGTACTGCTAACAATATTAGTACTGCTAACACAGTTACTACTGCTAACAGTGTTAGTACTGCTGAAAATATTAATGCTGCTAATACTGTTAATACCTCTTCAAAGGTTAATACTGCCAACACAGTTACTACTTCTAACAAGGTTAGTGCTGCTAAGCATGCAAGTGCTGCCAAGGCAGTTAGTACTTCTAAAACTAGTACTGATTCTAGCAAACATAGTTCCAAGCCTATTATTGTAACAAAGTACTCCAAGAATGAGGAGTTAAAGTTCAAAAATCTTGTCAAGAAAGAATGCAAATATTTTGATGAGAAAGGGGTACCCAAGACCACTTTGGCTTGGGTTCCTAATTCATACTAATTGATTTATCTAATGTGCAGGGCAACCAACAGCTCAAGGGAAAGAGCATTTGGCATGTTGATAGTGGTTGCTCTAGGCACATGACAGGCAACATGTCATGCCTTCAGGACTTCAAGCAAATAACAGCAGATCTTGAGGGGGAGGATATGGATGTGCATCATTATAGATCGATGATTGGCTCTCTCATGTATCTCACAGCATCAAGGCCAGATATAATGTTTCCAGTCTGTGTATGTGCAAGATTTCAAGTTAGGCCCAAGCAATCTCACTTTCAAGCTGTTAAGAGGATATTCAGATATCTCAAAGGGCAACCCAGATTGGGACTTTGGTATCCTCATAACTCACCTTTTGACCTAATAGCATACTCAGACAGTGATCTAGGTGGGGCAAACTTGGACAGAAAATCTACTTCTGGAGGATGTCAGTTTTTGGGTGCTAGACTAGTCTCATGGCAGTGCAAGAAACAAACCACAATATCCACATCTACAACAGAGGCAGAGTACATAGCAGCTGCAAGTTGCTGTTCTCAAGTCTTATGGATTCAGAATCAAATGTTGGATTATGGTGTAACCTTTCTACACACTCCAATCTTTATTGACAACAGCAGTGCTATTAGCATTGTGAATAATCCTGTCAAGCACTCTAAGACAAAGCACATTGAGATCAGGTATCACTTCATAAGAGACAGTAATGAAAAGAAACTTATTCAAGTTGTAAAAGTCCACACTGATAATCAGTTTGCTGATCTATTCACTAAAGCCTTTGATGTGGGTAGATTCACTTTCTTGGTAACTAGTGTGGGAATGATCAACTCTGAATAAGCCCCTTCTCAAAAAGTGGTTTTATACCTGTATATTTTTATTCGTGGTGTTACTAATCTTCTTTTCAGGATATGCATAGCAGTACTCAGTGTTTCACAAGCTTAAAGGAGTAAGTTAGTAGTTAATACTGCTAGTGGTTAATACTGCTAGTAGTGAATACTGCTTTCAGTTAATACTGCTAGTAGTTAATACTGCCTTAAGTTAATACTGCTAGGTAGTTAATACTGCTTTCAGTTAATACTGCTAGGTAGTTAATACTGCTTTCAGTTAATACTGCTAGTTAGTTAATACTGCTTTCAGTTAATACTGCTAGTGGTTAATACTGCTAGTAGTTAATACTGCTTTCAGTTAATACTGCTAGGTAGTTAATACTGCTTTCAGTTAATACTGCTAGTTAGTTAATACTGCTTTCAGTTAATACTGCTAGTAGTTAATACTGCTCTAGGTTAATACTGCTTATGTTCCGAATAGTATAAATACTCTTTGCCCGCCTAAAAGTTCATAACGACTCTTTGCATACTGTTCACTTGCGCTCTAAACCCTTTCTCTCTCAAGTTCGAAGTTTTCAGGCAAGCTTTTCACTAAGATCAATGGCATCCATGACTTTCATCGACGAGCACAACGAGATTGTGATGCTACAAAAGCCAAAGCAAGCTTCAGGATTTCATCAGATTGTGGATTTCCTCAAGACAAGCCACATTGCTCATGCTCTTATTGTATCCCCTACAATCTATATTGAGCATCAAAGGCAGTTCTGGGCTAATGCAACCATTGTTGTTGAGAATGGTGTGCAGATGATCAAGACAAGAATCTGTGATCAATCACTCACGGTTACTGAAGAGGTTATTCGCATCAGTCTACGTCTAGACGATGCCTCTGGTATAACCTCTATCCCAAATGATGAACTGTTTTCAAACCTTACAAGAATGGGGTATGGAGGCCCATTGGGTGTTTTCAAATTCTCAAAAGCCAAATTTTCACCCCAATGGCGTTTCTTTGTCCATACTCTTATGCATTGTATCTCCAAAAAGACTACTGGATGGAGTGAGTTCAGCAGCACTATTGCTTATGCTTTGGTGTGCTTGGCCACTGCCAGAAAGTACAATTTTTCTAAAATGATTTTCAATGATCTTGTCTCAAACATGGGAAACAAAAAGAGCTTCTTTATGTATCCCAGGTTTGTTCAAGAAATTATTACTCATGAATTGACGGATATACCACAACCTGTTGGGGTATATGTACCTAAAACCCCCAAAGGCAAGGTGTTCTCAAATATGAGAAGATCTGCTGGGGACTCTGAAGGAGTTGACACCCCATTGTTCTCTACAATGATGGTGGTGTCCCAAACCAATGAAGGTATGGCAGCAGGGTCAAGGCCCCCATTAGACCAACCCACTGCTAGCCAAGCCCAACCTTCCCTCTCAAAATCAATTCCCCAGTCCCTTCTTGAAAAACCAACCTCTCCCATCACCCAAACTTACAAGAGAAAACAGGTAAAGAAGGCTCCTTCCCTTCTTGTACCATTACCCGCTAAGCCTATAAGCCTTTTAAGGGAGACTTCTCCCCTAGAGAATATCCAAAGGGAAACCACACGGGTGTGTCCCAACCCAAAGGAGGTGCTCTCTGAGGAGGAGGTAGAGCATATGGGTGATGAGGCTGCCACTACTCTTGCTAGTACAGAGGAGGAAAGTGGTAACATCAATAAGACCTCCCCCATGGCAACTTTGAATGAGCAATCATTTGAAGGTCCCTGGTGCCAAGAAACCACAGGGGTGGATAGTGCCTCTGCAAGGCAGAAGACTTCCACAAATAAAAGATCCAATGATCCTTCAAAGGAGGGTAACACTTCTGGAGAGGGTGAGGACAGATATACGTACGATGAATTGATGGAAACAATGGGGAACATCAATCAAGATGTTCTCAAACAAGGCAAAGAAATTGAAGAAATGAAGCTAGTAATTCTGTCACAACAAGAACAGATTGCTAAGCTGAAGAGGATGGTGGTTAGTCTGGTACAAAGGAAGAAGAGAAAGCAATTCCAATTAAGGAGAAGGCCAACTGAGGATGATGCTCCCAAAAAGGGGGAGATCAACATGGAAGAAGCCACAAGAAAGGGGGAGCTTGATGGAGAGAAAGTTGATGTTCAGGGGGAGCAGCAAGAAGAAACAGTTACTACTGCTGACATTAATAAAGCAGCAGAAACTGTGAAAGAAGTGTTAACAGATCTTGAGATTGCAGAAACCTTACTAAAAGCCAAGAATGATACTCCCAAGGTCACTTCAAAGACCAAAGGTGTAATCATAAAAGAACAAGGTTAAGTGATCAAGAAAGATAACAGTAAGAAGGCAATGAGCAAAGATAAAGGAAAAGCAAAGATGGTAGAATCTGATCAACCAATCAAAAAGCAAAGGTTGGTTGAATCAGATGAAGCCCTAGCTAAAAAGATGCAGGAGGATATTGAAAAAGAAGAAAGAGTTCAGATGGAAAAGGACAGGGAAATGGCAAAAGCTCTAGCTGCTGAACTGAATGAAGCTTATCAACAGAGTATGGCAACTGAAATTGCACAGAAGAAAGCTGCAAGTATGAAGAAAATTGTGGTGAAAACAGTTGCAAAGAAGAGAAGACCCTCAAAGACATTCCTAGGTACCCAAGAGAGAAACAAGATGATTATATTTCTCAAAGGTGCTGTAGGAGTCAAAAAGGAGATGTTCTCCAAAATGTCTTTTGAGAAGATCAAAGAGCTCTATGATTCAGAGATGTTAAAGCTTCAGGGAAGTGAAACTGCTAGGGTGGAGATAGAGAAGTAGAATTCGTATTGGTGAGCCTGTTCATCAATATTGAGGTTGAGTGTATAATCTTGTAACTTCAAAGCATTCAATACAAGTTTACAGTCTGTTGATTATATTCTGTTTTGATTTTCTGTTTGATTAAATATTAAAGTGTTATTCCGCAAACTTCTTTGATATTGTTTCTGATAATTAATTCTTGTTGAGAATTCGATCCTGACAAGTGGTATCAGAGCCTAACTCTCTCAGAAACAGTTATTCATCATGGAAAATTTTACAGAATCAAGCAGTACTTTGGTTTCTAAGGTTCCAATGCTCAAACCAAGTGAGTTTGACATGTGGAAGATCAGAATCAGACAATATATTCTTCTCACTGACTACTCAATGTGGGATATCATTGAGAATGGTCCTTCTGAAGCTGGAAGGATAGGACCAGATGGGAAAAGACCTCCACCAAAGACAGATGGTGAGAGGAAGATCAGACAGACAGAGATGAAGGCTTTGAGCACTCTGCTCTTGGCCATTCCCAATGAATATCAGCATCAATTTTGCAACTGCACTGATGCTCAGATTCTCTGGAATGCTCTAGAGAAAAGATTTGCTGGAACTAAGAGCATCAAAAGAAATCAGAGAGATGTTCTAAAGCAACAGTATGAGAACTTCACTTCCACAAAGAATGAGTCTATGACTCAAACTTTTTACAGGATCAATAAACTCATAGGTGAACTGGCTACTGTAGGAGTGAAGATGGAACAAGATGATATCAACAGAAAGTTCCTCAGATCTCTTGGGGATGAATGGACTATGTACACTGTCTCATATAGACAAAGTGACAATCTGGAAGAGAAAGAACTTGATGATCTATACAATGATTTAAGAGTTTTTGAAACTGAGGTAGAAACCAAGAAGAAGCCCTCTGGTTATATTCACAATGCTGCACTTCTTTCAGCATCCACTGATACTACTTCCAACCCTGAAGCAACTAGTACTGCTAGTGGAGTAAGTTCAGAAAAAGGAACTGAAACTATCTTTGAAGCCTTTTTGTCCAGTCATAGCAGCAATTCTCTGATTAATGATGATCTTGATCAAATTCACCCTGATGATCTGGAGGAGATGGATATTAAATGGCAGATGGCCATGTTATCCATGAGGGTGAAAAAGTTCATTAAAAGAACTGGAAGAAATAACTTCTCTCAAAGAAAAGAAGATGGAGCTGGTTTTGACAAAACCAAGGTGGAATGTTATAAGTGTCACAAGAAAGGACACTTTGCTAGAGAATGCAGGAGTGTTGTTCCAAACAATAACCACCAACAAGCTCAGAATGGAGGATACAATCAGAACAAGAATCCTGCTCAAGCCCTTGTTTCTCAACAAGGAATGGGATTTGACTGGAGTGATCAAGCTGAGGAAGCCATTCAGAACCAAGCTCTTATGGCAGAAGTGTCTGATCTCCCTACTGAGGTAAGTTCTAATCTTTGTACTAAATCTTGCATTGACACTGTTACAAGATACAGGGATCACAATCAAAGTATGTGTGATGATCTCAAAAGATTAGAAAAAGACAGAAGAGATTATGTGTTAATAGTAGAGAGATTTGAAGAGCAAATCAAAGGCTTTCAAGCTAATGAACTTCAACACTCTTTTGACACAAACTATTGGAAGTGGGAAAAGAATGAGTTAGAAACCAAACTGTCTAAGTCCTTAGAAGAGAATGATAGACTGAAAGAGGAACTGTCAAAAGTTAAGCTTGACATAGACAAGTTTTCCTATGCTTCAAAAGCAATGGACTCTCTTCTAAAGGCTCAGATACATGATAAGATGAAGCCTGGCATTGGATACAACAATACACCCCCTCCTTACAATAATAACTATATTTCTCCTACATCAGACTTGTTAGAAACTAAGGAGAAAAAGGACTTGTCTGAAGAAGCATTTAAGATAGATCCTTTGGATGAGGTAGTAGTTAAGGATTTGACTGAGAAAGGAGCAAGTGAGAACAGTGATAATAATGTGAGTAAAAAGATACCATTAGAAAACAATATTATCACCAATGAGGGATGTGGAAAAATCTGGGTCAAGTCCAAGGAGATAGAGAAGACTAAAGGAAATGATAACAAGGTCCATTACAAACAAACCACAGTTGTGAATCCTGGATTTTGTAAACAGTGTGATTGCAATAAAGCCAAGAGCCTAAATTCTGGTTTAAAAAGAGGAAATCAAAGAAACTGGAATAATCAATGGGCTCAGAAACAAGGAGTTGATCTGAATAAAATCAATAGACCAAAACCTTGTTTTATATGTGGCAAGTTGAATCATTTGGCTAAGTATTGTTACTTTAACCCTATTAACCAACAGATGAACTTTCAAAGATTTGTGCAAAAATCTGTTGGTTATAGGAAGGCTGGAAAGAAACATGTCATAAAGAAATCTGTTGAAAGTAAAGGCACTTTAAAGAAAAAGATTTTAAAAGAAAGTATCAAAATGTGGGTACCTAGAAGTACTAACAGTGTTAGTACTGCTAACAATATTAGTACTGCTAACACAGTTACTACTGCTAACAGTGTTAGTACTGCTGAAAATATTAATGCTGCTAATACTGTTAATACCTCTTCAAAGGTTAATACTGCCAACACAGTTACTGCTGCTAACACAGTTACTACTTCTAACAAGGTTAGTGCTGCTAAGCATGCAAGTGCTGCCAAGGCAGTTAGTACTTCTAAAACTAGTACTGATTCTAGCAAACATAGTTCCAAGCCTATTATTGTAACAAAGTACTCCAAGAATGAGGAGTTAAAGTTCAAAAATCTTGTCAAGAAAGAATGCAAATATTTTGATGAGAAAGGGGTACCCAAGACCACTTTGGCTTGGGTTCCTAATTCATACTAATTGATTTATCTAATGTGCAGGGCAACCAACAGCTCAAGGGAAAGAGCATTTGGCATGTTGATAGTGGTTGCTCTAGGCACATGACAGGCAACATGTCATGCCTTCAGGATTTCAAGCATATCAATGGAGGACATGTTGCATTTGGAGACAATCTTACTGGTGGTAAGATAAGTGGAAAAGGTAATGTCACCAAAGGTAAGAT
Organism: Arctium minus; assembly: GCA_954870635.1. Lineage (NCBI taxonomy): Eukaryota > Viridiplantae > Streptophyta > Magnoliopsida > Asterales > Asteraceae > Arctium > Arctium minus. The sequence continues at coordinate 101,064,496 of OX941081.1, read as the reverse complement.
GACATTTGAGGATGTCTACTATGTTGATCAATTAAAGTACAACCTGTTAAGTGTATCACAGGTTTGTGACAAACAACATAGTATATTATTTACTAATACTGAGTGTATGATTCTTGCTCCAGGGTTCAAGGTAGTTGATGAAAGCATGATACTACTTAGAACTCCAAGACAGGACAATGTTTACTGTCTTGATATGGACAATGTTGATAGTGATTCATCTCTAAATTGTCTTGTTTCAAAAGCTTCTGTAGATGAATCCTCTCTTTGGCACAGAAGTATGTGTCACATGAATTTCAAGACTATGAACAAACTTGTTAAAAACAACCTTGTAAGAGGGTTACCTTCAAAAGTCTTTTCATGTGATGATCATTGTGTTGCTTGTCTTAAATGCAAACAACACAAAACTTCTCATAAGACCAAAGAGTTAAATTCTGTTTCTACTTGTCTCCAGTTATTGCATATGGATCTGTTTGGTCCTACAAATGTTATGAGTATAGGCAAGAAATCTTACTGCTTGGTTATTGTTGATGATTACTCCAGATTTACTTGGGTATATTTTCTAAGGACTAAGGATGAGACAAGTGGACTTATCAAATCCTTTATTTTAAGAATTGAAAACCAAACTAATCAAAGAGTAAAAGTCATTAGATCAGACAATGGAACTGAGTTTAAAAATCATGATCTAAATACCTTTTGTGAAGAGAAAGGTATTGAGAGGCAATATAGTGCTCCTAGGACTCCTCAACAGAATGGTATTGCTGAAAGGAGAAATAGGACACTAATAGAGGCTGCTAGATCTCTGTTGGCTGATTCAAAATTGCCAATTACCTTCTGGGCTGAAGCAGTTAATACTGCTTGTTATGTCCAAAATAGAGTTCTAGTGGTCAAGCAAAAGAACAAGACCCCATATGAGCTTTTAAATAAAAGAAAACCTTTCATTGGTTTCTTCAAACCTTTTGGGTGTCCTTGTACAATTCTCAATACCAAATCTCACTTAGGTAAGTTTGATAGCAAAGCAGATGATGGATTTCTTGTTGGATATTCATCTCAGAGTAAGGCCTACAGAGTTTTTAACTCATCTTCTAGAATAATTGAAGAAAGTGACAATGTCAAATGCAATGAGAACACACCAAATCCTGTTGGGTCTGAACCTCAGTGGCTATTTGACATTGATTCACTAACTAATTCTTTTGGTTTCAGTAGTGATGATTCTACAGGAACAGGATGTGGAGGATCAGGGATCACACAAGTCTCAGAAAGTATATCTAAATCTGTGATATTTCCCATACCCACAGTGAATTCTGTTGAAGACTGTGAAAAGGAATCATTTACTGGACCAAATCAGAGTGAAGAAGAAACTAGAGATGAGGAGACTCAAGAAAATAAAGAATCAGAAGTGGCATCTGAAAACACTTCAGTTGAGTTGCATGACTCTAATCTAGAGGCTGGACTGAATGAAGAACCTAGTCATAACACCAGAGTTCAAAAGAATCATCCTCCACAGCTGGTAATAGGAGATATCTCTTCTCCTATGATGACTAGACATCAAAGCAGGCTTCAAGAAATGCAAGATCAACAGCATACAGTCCTTTCTTGTTTTCTATCCCAGCTTGAGCCTAAAAAGGCACATGATGCTATGAAAGAATCTAGCTGGATAGAAGCAATGCAAGAAGAACTGTTACAGTTCAAGCTACAAGATGTATGGGATTTAGTAGACCTTCCTAAAGGTCACAGAGCAATTGGCACAAAGTGGATTTTCAGAAACAAGAGAGATGAAAGAGGTATTGTCATAAGGAACAAAGCAAGGCTAGTGGCTCAAGGATATACTCAAGAAGAGGGTATAGATTATGAAGAAGTTTTTGCACCTGTGGCTAGGATAGAAGCAATCAGATTATTCCTAGCCTATTCTTCTTACATGAACTTCAAAGTCTATCAAATGGATGTAAAAAGTGCTTTTCTCTATGGATCAATTGAAGAAGAGGTATATGTCTGTCAACCACCAGGGTTTGAAAACCCAAACTATCCAGACAGGGTATACAAATTAAAGAAAGCACTTTATGGGCTACATCAAGCTCCAAGAGCATGGTATGACACTCTGTCATCCTATCTCTTGGAAAATGACTTTGAAAGAGGAGTCATTGATAAGACTCTATTTATCAAGAGAAAGAAGAAGGATATCTTGCTGGTCCAAATCTATGTTGATGACATTATCTTCGGATCTACAAGAGACAACATGTGCAAGGAGTTTGAGGATCTAATGCATCAAAGGTTTAAAATGAGTTCCATGGGGGAACTTACTTTCTTCCTTGGACTCCAAGTTCAACAGAAGTCAGATGGCATCTTCATCTGTCAATCCAAGTATGTGCAGGACATTCTAACCAAGTTTGGTTTCTCAGAGTCAAAACCTGCCAGCACACCTATGGAAACACACAAGCAAATAACAGCAGATCTTGAGGGGGAGGATATGGATGTGCATCATTATAGATCCATGATTGGCTCTCTCATGTATCTCACAGCATCAAGGCCAGATATAATGTTTCCAGTCTGTGTATGTGCAAGATTTCAAGTTAGGCCCAAGCAATCTCACTTTCAAGCTGTTAAGAGGATATTCAGATATCTCAAAGGGCAACCCAGATTGGGACTTTGGTATCCTCATAACTCACCTTTTGACCTAATAGCATACTCAGACAGTGATCTAGGTGGGGCAAACTTGGACAGAAAATCTACTTCTTGAGGATGTCAGTTTTTGGGTGATAGACTAGTCTCATGGCAGTGCAAGAAACAAACCACAGTATCCACATCTACAACAGAGGCAGAGTACATAGCAGCTGCAAGTTGCTGTTCTCAAGTCTTATGGATTCAGAATCAAATGTTGGATTATGGGGTAACCTTTCTACACACTCCAATCTTTATTGACAACAACAGTGCTATTAGCATTGTGAATAATCCTGTCAAGCACTCTAAGACAAAGCACATTAAGATCAGGTATCACTTCATAAGAGACTGTAATGAAAAGAAACTTATTCAAGTTGTAAAAGTCCACACTGATAATCAGTTTGCTGATCTATTCACTAAAGCCTTTGATGTGGGTAGATTCACTTTCTTGGTAACTAGTGTGGGAATGATCAACTCTGAATAAGCCCCTTCTCAAAAACTGGTTTTATACCTGTATATTTTTATTCGTGGTGTTACTAATCTTCTTTTCAGGATATGCATAGCAGTACTCAGTGTTTCACAAGCTTAAAGGAGTAAGTTAGTAGTTAATACTGCTAGTGGTTAATACTGCTAGTAGTGAATACTGCTTTCAGTTAATACTGCTAGTAGTTAATACTGCTTTAAGTTAATACTGCTAGGTAGTTAATACTGCTTTCAGTTAATACTGCTAGTTAGTTAATACTGCTTTCAGTTAATACTGCTAGTGGTTAATACTGCTAGTAGTTAATACTGCTTTCAGTTAATACTGCTAGGTAGTTTATACTGCTTTCAGTTAATACTGCTAGTTAGTTAATACTGCTTTCAGTTAATACTGCTAGTAGTTAATACTGCTCTAGGTTAATACTGCTTATGTTCCGAATAGTATAAATACTCTTTGCCCGCCTAAAAGTTCATAACGACTCTTTGCATACTGTTCACTTGCGCTCTAAACCCTTTCTCTCTCAAGTTCGAAGTTTTCAGGCAAGCTTTTCACTAAGATCAATGGCATCCATGACTTTCATCGACGAGCACAACGAGATTGCGATGCTACAAAAGCCAAAGCAAGCTACAGGATTTCATCAGATTGTGGATTTCCTCAAGACAAGCCACATTGCTCATGCTCTTATTGTATCCCCTACAATCTATATTGAGCATCAAAGGCAGTTCTGGGCTAATGCAACCATTGTTGTTGAGAATGGTGTGCAGATGATCAAGACAAGAATCTGTGATCAATCACTCACGGTTACTGAAGAGGTTATTCGCATCAGTCTACGTCTAGACGATGCCTCTGGTATAACCTCTATCCCAAATGATGAACTGTTTTCAAACCTTACAAGAATGGGGTATGGAGGCCCATTGGGTGTTTTCAAATTCTCAAAAGCCAAATTTTCACCCCAATGGCGTTTCTTTGTCCATACTCTTATGCATTGTATCTCCAAAAAGACTACTGGATGGAGTGAGTTCAGCAGCACTATTGCTTATGCTTTGGTGTGCTTGGCCACTGCCAGAAAGTACAATTTTTCTAAAATGATTTTCAATGATCTTGTCTCAAACATGGGAAACAAAAAGAGCTTCTTTATGTATCCCAGGTTTGTTCAAGAAATTATTACTCATGAATTGACGGATATACCACAACCTGTTGGGGTATATGTACCTAAAACCCCCAAAGGCAAGGTGTTCTCAAATATGAGAAGATCTGCTGGGGACTCTGAAGGAGTTAACACCCCATTGTTCTCTACAATGATGGTGGTGTCCCAAACCAATGAAGGTATGGCAGCAGGGTCAAGGCCCCCATTAGACCAACCCACTGCTAGCCAAGCCCAACCTTCCCTCTCAAAATCAATTCCCCAGTCCCTTCTTGAAAAACCAACCTCTCCCATCACCCAAACTTACAAGAGAAAACAGGTAAAGAAGGCTCCTTCCCTTCTTGTACCATTACCCGCTAAGCCTATAAGCCCTCTAAGGGAGACTTCTCCCCTAGAGAATATCCAAAGGGAAACCACACGGGTGTCTCCCAACCCAAAGGAGGTGCTCTCTGAGGAGGAGGTAGAGCATATGGGTGATGAGGCTGCCACTACTCCTGCTAGTACAGAGGAGGAAAGTGGTAACATCAATAAGACCTCCCCCATGGCAACTTTGAATGAGCAATCATTTGAAGGTCCCTGGTGCCAAGAAACCACAGGGGTGGATAGTGCCTCTGCAAGGCAGAAGACTTCCACAAATAAAAGATCCAATGATCCTTCAAAGGAGGGTAACACTTCTGGAGAGGGTGAGGACAGATATACGTACGATGAATTGATGGAAACAATGGGGAACATCAATCAAGATGTTCTCAAACAAGGCAAAGAAATGGAAGAAATGAAGCTAGTAATTCTGTCACAACAAGAACAGATTGCTAAGCTGAAGAGGATGGTGGTTAGTCTGGTACAAAGGAAGAAGAGAAAGCAATTCCAATTAAGGAGAAGGCCAACTGAGGATGATGCTCCCAAAAAGGGGGAGATCAACATGGAAGAAGCCACAAGAAAGGGGGAGCTTGATGGAGAGAAAGTTGATGTTCAGGGGGAGCAGCAAGAAGAAACAGTTACTACTGCTGACATTAATAAAGCAGCAGAAACTGTGAAAGAAGTGTTAACAGATCTTGAGATTGCAGAAACCTTACTAAAAGCCAAGAATGATACTCCCAAGGTCACTTCAAAGACCAAAGGTGTAATCATAAAAGAACAAGGTGAAGTGATCAAGAAAGATAACAGTAAGAAGGCAATGAGCAAAGATAAAGGAAAAGCAAAGATGGTAGAATCTGATCAACCAATCAAAAAGCAAAGGTTGGTTGAATCAGATGAAGCCCTAGCTAAAAAGATGCAGGAGGATATTGAAAAAGAAGAAAGAGTTCAGATGGAAAAGGACAGGGAAATGGCAAAAGCTCTAGCTGCTGAACTGAATGAAGCTTATCAACAGAGTATGGCAACTGAAATTGCACAGAAGAAAGCTGCAAGTATGAAGAAATCTGTGGTGAAAACAGTTGCAAAGAAGAGAAGACCCTCAAAGACATTCCTAGGTACCCAAGAGAGAAACAAGATGATTATATTTCTCAAAGGTGCTGTAGGAGTCAAAAAGGAGATGTTCTCCAAAATGTCTTTTGAGAAGATCAAAGAGCTCTATGATTCAGAGATGTTAAAGCTTCAGGGAAGTGAAACTGCTAGGGTGGAGATGGAGAAGAGGATGAAAGAAAGTAATGACTTTGATTGTCAAAAGCCATTTCCAGTTGAGCAAGAAACACCCCCTAAGAAAGAGACCACTCTGGAAGAAAGTCTAAAGACTTTAAAGAGAACCAAGATGATGGCAAGGAGAAAGCCAATCAAGAAGCCTAGAGTATCTGAAGAAGAGGCTGAGAAGGCTGCTGAAGAAGAAGGGGCACCTGAGTCATCTAAACTGAAAGAGCCAGCAAACACAGATGATGTAAATTTGTATATGGTAGTGATGGACAAAGTGCCTGAACCAATTTCAGCAGAACCTGTAGGAGTTAAGCCTCCTGAGGTCATTCACTGGGATACATTGACAGTGGATGGAAAGGAATACATAAGGCTAAAAAGGAAGGATGAAAAGTATGAAGTGTTCAACACATGGGCAAAAATTGTCAGAACATGTTCTAGATCAGATCTTGAAGAGATGTTTGAGATAGGAATGAAGTTGTATGCAGATATTCTAAAGGCTCTAGGGATTTCAATTACAAAACTGGTAATGGAGTATATGTGTATGATGTTCAAACCTGAAGAAGTAAAGCATGTGATCAAGGATATATTCAAGTCAGTCAACAGTTGGACTCTATATGAAATTAGTGGAGTATATACAGTGACTTTGGATTTAAATCACACTGAATACTTCCTAGTGGATAGAGTGTACAATCATAGCAGATTGAAGCTACATGCCATGCTGAAGAAAAAGTTAAGGTGTGTTCCAGATTCAGAAATGGCTAAATACTTGATTCAAAGAACCATCAATCAGAGTTTGGGACTGGATGCAAACACTGGAATTTAGGCCATAATAGAGTTTTGGGAGCATCTTGAAGATTAATTCTGAAGAACTTGACTTCTCTTCCTAAAAGTCAAGTTAGGGGGAGATTGTTGGGAACTGAAGAATTCATTAAGTATGGTTAATGCTGCTGGTTCAAAGTTACTACTGCTAGAAGACTTAAAGGTTAATACTGCTGAGTGTTACTACTGCTAGTATTATTAATACTGCTAGTCATAGTTAGTGCTGCTTGAACAAAGTTAGTACTGCTTAGCTAGTTAGTACTGCTAGAAGAAGTTAATGCTGCTGATCATGGTTAATGCTGCTAGAAGAAGTTAATGCTGCTGATCATGGTTAGTGCTGCTAAAGAGATTCGGATGGAAAGAATGACAACTGGATAATCTGAAGATTATGAAAGCTTAGAGATATACATGGAAGATATACTGAAGATATTTTATTTATTGTAATTATCTTTGTATTCAGTATATATATTGTATAGTTTAGAATAATGAGTTAACTTTTGTTTTCATTCTTTTAGAGAGAAAATCAACCTCAAGGCATAGATCCTAATTCTAGAGAAGTAGAATTCGTATTGGTGAGCCTGTTCATCAATATTGAGGTTGAGTGAGTAATCTTGTAACTTCAAAGCATTCAATACAAGTTTACAGTTTGTTAATTATATTCTGTTTTGATTTCCTGTTTGATTAAATATCAAAGTGTTATTCCGCAAACTTCTTTGATATTGTTTCTGATAATTAATTCTTGTTGAGAATTCGATCCTGACCTAAACGTGTGATTGAGTGGAGTGAGCAAGAAAAAGAGCTACATGAACTAGGAAAGAAAGCCAAAAGACTGCTTATCATGGCCATTCCTAATGATATCTTTCAATCCTTAGATTCATGTGAAACATCCAAAGACTTGTGGCAAGAGTTAGAAAAACAACTCGAAGGGGGTGCTAAGACCCAAAAGAACAACAAAGCTTTGTGTATCAATGAATATTATGCATTCAAGGCTCTGCCGAATGAACCACTTCAGAGCACTTATGATAGGTTTAACTCGTTGATCAACAAGTGCAGAAGATATGGAATCCACAAAACCTCTGAAGAAAATAATGTGATTTTTCTGAAGAGTCTGAATAATGAATGGCTCCATCTGTCAATGTCACTCCAAACTACTCTAGATATGGATACTTGGTCTCTGTCAGACCTCTTTGGCACACTTGTTAGCCAAGAAAATAGCATTGCTCAGGTCAAAACACAAGTTGGTGGGCCATTAGCATTAGTTGGCAAGACCACAGAGGTTCAGGAGAAACCTAAGAAGGAGAAAGGTGTAGAAGAGGGTCTGAAAAAGAAAAGGAAAAAATTATTGGTCGCCGAAAGTGAAGCAGAGGATAGTTTTGAAGAACAAATGGACATGGATTCTATGGCCAAAACCCTGACTCTTATGACTAAAGAGTACAACAGGGGACTCAAGAAGAAGTCCATGTTCAACAGAGGGAAGGATGAGAAAGGAGAACACAGAGAGCAGAGGAATTATGGAAGAGAAGAAGTTGGAGATTAGAGGCAGTTGGAAAAGAGAGGTGATGAGAGAAGGTATGTCAATCAGAAGGCCATCGAGTACCCACAGAGGGGTGCTCAGAGGAATGATGGCAGTGGAGGTGAGAAGACTACAACAAACACCCCACAGAATGAAGGTTCTTTTAAGTGTGGAAAACATGGACACTTTGTAGCAGAATGCAGAACCAATGCCCCCAGAGGCAAACCTCTTAGGGATGCAACTTTCTTTAAGAAAAATGATGAATACTACACACAGAGGTCCTTAATGGCAGAACAAGACAACCTTGTCACTGATGAGTCCTCTGATGAAGGGGACACCAACGCATTATTCTGTGGGATGGCAGAGATTAACTCCTCTGAGGCAGAAAGTGAGGTATCCACATCTAACTCTAACTCTCCTGACTCATTTTGTAAATTGTTTAAACTTCAAGAGGAATTCCAAGCCTTCAAAAACACATGCTAGAGCTTGAAAAGAAACTTCCCTTCTATGAACGAGAAGCTAGACTTCTTACTCAAGAGAAGGATAAGTTATACATTGAAAAGAAATATCTTGTGGCTGAGCATATTTCTGAAAAGAAGTCTCTTAAAGAAAAGGTTATTTCACTTGACAAAGCTTTAAAATCAAATATTAAAGAGCTAAAGGACAATGAAAGTGACAGATTAAATGTTGTTGCTTTAAAGAATTTCTTCCAAAAAGAAAGAGAAGTCCTTCACCAAGACTTGCTTGACAGAGATCTATTAATCAGGAAGTATCAAGATGCACAGAAGATGCATGAAAAAGTAAATACCCAAGCTGGCAGAAGTGGTATAGGGTTCACTGATGTTGATCCCTATACTGGAAACAAAAGAAATAAATCTTTATCAAACATCTTTAACCTTGTGAAAGCTCAAAAAACAGGATTTCCCAACTTATCTTCTACATTCAAGAAGCGAAAAACCTCTAGAGAACCACAGGAGAGAAATCCTCTGATTAAAACAAATGTATGGTATGATAACAATAATCTGTCAACATCAACCTCTGTAAAGAGGGATTCCATTCCAAAGAAAATATATGTCTCAAAAATAGATAAGACTCTTCAAGTTTGGTCATCCATAGACTCAAACTCAAATGGCCTTTATGTGCATGATGACCCCAGAAAAGGAGTTGTCCTCTGAGGCACCAGAGTTTGTTCCAGCCTCTGTAGAAGAAAAGTTGTTCAAAATCTTTCTGGAAAATGATTTAAGAAGAACTTATGAAAATCACTTTTTCAACAGTCTTGATTTGACCTCTGTCCTGCATGAAATCTTCTAGCAAGATTTGATGGAAACCTTAAGTGTTCCTGAAGTTGTTCAATGTATTGTCAAAAACTTAAATATTCAAGAGGACACTAATGATGGAAAAAGTAGTACATGTCTAGAAAATAATGCCTCAAATCAAAAATATTTCCTTGATTCTAATTTTGAATCTGAGTCTGAGTCATCCTTTGTCGAAACTGAGACTCGCTCTGTGGATCTAGAAATAGTTCCTTGCACTCTAGAGGGACCTAAACTGCTCTCTGGCATTCTTAACAGAATGATTACTCCGAAACTGAGCTCTACAGGGATACCTATTTGCCCTGATTTCCTTGACATGTGCCTACAAGCCAAGACTTCTCTTGAGCTCGAAAAATTGAACAAACAAAAGGCTTTGTCATCTCAGAATCCTAAGGCTATAAAACCTTCAAAACCTTTTCAAGAGAAATTCACTTGGCAGCAAAAGCAAAAATGGATTAAAAATGACAAATCTTTTGCTTCTGTGGCAGTTAATCCGAAGGAAAGATCCCACAGAGGGAGGGTACAATTAAAGAGCTATCCGAGAAGGACTTTTGAGAAAACACAGTCTAGTCTACATAGGTCTTTCTGTAAAAAGAAGTCCAATTGTTAGATCACAGATTTATTGGATTCAAGATCATCCAATCTGAAGTTTGCAATCTGAAGCTAACGCTGAAAAGTCGCGCTCGATATTAAGTCTAAAGTTAGTTTGTAATAATTGTCAAAGTTAATTATTGTCTTAATTAATGTATTTTGTATTATTCCTAAATATCTACTAATAGATATTTTAGGATATTATGTTTTAGATATTTAGTTTAGATATTATGTTTGAGATATAAAAGGTTTTGAGATATTATTATCTCATAACTATTCATATCTCAGATCATAACACATCGACCTTACTGTTCATCAGAGAGAGAGAGAGAGCTTAAACAGAGAAACAATATCAACTTTTGTAATCCGCGTTTGTAATCTAAACGGGTTGGTAAATCGTATCTTGTTTGTTGTTTGATTATCTGGTAAACGATCGTGTTCAATCACAAGGACTCACAATTGGTATTAGAGCAAATACCATATCAAAATCAAACTTTTAGAAACTCTCCGTGTTCTTCATTTTTCAACACTGTTTCATCGATCAAAATCTCAAAACAGTGGTTGTTTTTAAAATCAAAAGGTTGTGTGTTGTTTGAGTTGGCAAGTCGATCAACTTGTCAAAGTATTGGGCTGTAAATCGTTGTCTAGATTGGTCAATTTGGGAATTACAGAGCCGTTTTATCGAGAAGAACACATACCGGTCGATACCGGTTACACACACTTCGGTCGAAATCCATCGGTCTCAATACCGGTCGAAAGTTCCATACCGGTCGAAGGTTTCAACCCTGGTCACACAGATCATCCGGTCGAAAATCACTACTCCGGTCGTAAAAATCCTATCCGGTCGACATACCTCCGGTCGTACACATTACCGATCGCATACACCGGTCATACAACGATCCGGTCGACCACATTCCTGGTCGCAAGCAACAGTCCGGTCAAAGTCATCAATCCGGTCAACACTCCTTTGAATTGAAGCAAGAGTCCGGTCGACATCACTCCAGTCGAGCATTTTGCGCCAACAGATTATCGCGCAAACCTGCACTTCGCGCTACCAACGACTCGCGCAAACCCCTGTTTGCGCCACCCACCTCTCGCACAAATCTTCTTTCGCGCGACCTACTTCTAACACAAAACTTTGTTTCGCGCCAACCTTACTCGTGCAAAGTCATTTTCGCGCGACGTACATCTCACGCAAAGTTTAGTTTTGCGCAAACCACATCTAGCGCAAACTCCATTTAGCGCGACCCATTCCTCACACAAAACTCATTTTTTTGCGCCAGCTCCTCATAACGCAAAGTTGACTTTTGCACCACCTTCACGTAGCGCAAATTCAGCTTTTTGCGCCAGTTCCAGACTTGGTTTTATTTTTCTGTGTTCATCTGATTTTATTTGGACTAACTTTAAGTACAAGTTCTTATTGCTCATCAATCGAAACAGAATGAATTCCAGCGAAGCAAATTCAATCAGTATGGATGAGAATACCCTATTACTTTACAAAGGAAATATTTCTGCCTTGGAACTAGAAAGAGAGAAGAAAGAGACAGAACATTTGTGCTTGATGGGTCAGATGAAGATAAAAACCGAAGTTGATTCTAATGGAGAGGTATGTGATTTAAGTGAATCAGATTTCTTAAATCAAATGCATGCCATGATGATAAAACTCCAAGAATTAGAGTCGAAACTCAAGCGTGAAAAGCGTGTCATAAAAGACAAAGACCAGTCAATACAGAAACTTAGCAATGACCTTGCTGAGAATAAAGTATTGATTGAGATTTTACATAGAAACAATGACACCAGCGCCAAAGAAAAGACCATAATTCTTAAAGAGAATACTGAAACAAAGTCTAAATTGAGAAAGAGTGAGTTTGATTTCAAAGAGCTTACGAAATTGCATTCTTCATCTTCCAAAAAAAACGAATCTTTACTTGCAAAATTAAAAGCATTGGAAGAGAAGTTATACAAATTGGGTCAAACTGAACAAACCATTCATCTAAACAAACCCAAAGAGAAGAAAGAGAGTTGGGGACTAGGTTATGAGAATCATCACTATCTTAAAAAGGGTATATCTGAAGTGCCTGCACTTTATGATCTTACATTTTTGAAACTAGCTCGAAGAATCCCTGAACTTAAAGTTTTATGGACTGGACTGTCTAAAGAGGATGAAGCCAAGAAAACTGAAAAACGAAAGAAATCATCTAAAGTTCATCTTCTATTTTATTATGCGAAGCTGAATAATAGTTATAATGATGATCCAAAATATCAAAAGAAATATCTTTCAAATGACCTCTTTCAGAGTTATTCTGTAAAAGAAATGTAGGCGAAGCCTATTAAAGGTAAATTTTACGTCCCTCCTCTCGTTTTGGAAAGTAAAATTTCTGAACTTGAGACATCTTTAACAGATGAAAGACTTTTGATTGATATTGAACAAAAAGTTTTTTCAACTGTGCTTAAGAGTTCTGCTCTTTCTAATTCATCAAAGGCTTCAAAATCTAATGACATGTTTGGTTTAACAAATGGAGGGTTTGATTTTCTAAACTCTGACGGTGGTATGGATGATTGTTTTGATCAATTTGATTTTCATGCCAAACTTCCTAACCATTCATCTTTTGTTGTGAAATCCTTGGGAAAAACCAGTATGTTTGTAAAAGGTGCAAAATCAACGAAAGTTGATAAATTAGTTTCTGTGAAAACTAAGAATGCAAAAGGTATGAATAATAAATCTCAGCATTCACAGAAATCGATCACTACTGGTAAGCCTAAGACGAAGCATTCAGTTTTTGATCAAAAGTCTAACTCACAAGTTTCAAATGTTTCAGATCTGAACAAGAACAGGATAGGATCTAAATCTCAATGGAAACCAAAACAGGAGATTGACAAGACTGATAAATCTTTTTGTAGTGTTGATTGTCATAAGACTATGCCTTGTAAAGATGTTTTCAATGCGAATGTTGCTATTATTTTGAAACCAAAACTTGTCGTTTATCGCAAGAAATACTCTATGAAGCAATTATTCGAGTTATCTTTATCTGCTAGAAAGTCTTCATATTATGATAAACATGTTTATGCTTCTTGTCAAGATTCTGATGTTTGGTATGGCACTTATCATATTCACTCTTATCATACTAATTCGTCATTTGATTCTCAAAAGCAAAACGGACCCAAATTTCAATGGGTACCAAAAAACATGTGCTAACACAGTTGGATCCAAATACAAATGGATACCAAAGAAAAGGGATGAATCTGTGTTGCAGGCACCTACTGTTAAGAGGGAGTAGGAGAAAAGAGGCTTCTAAGCAATTCAACTTAGAACCCGTACTTCAAACAAAGTATGACTTCTAGACAAAACAGTCTAGGACTCGTACCTCAACGAACAATGGCTCTTAAATACAACAGTTCAAGACCCGCACTTCAATGCTCAAAAGTCTTTACTCAAATTTTGTTTTATGGGTATCTAAATCTCTTGCTTCGTAATTTCTCTTGTGTAGACCCGTCATATGTGGTACTTGGATAGCGGATGTTCCAAGCATATGACTGGACAAAAAGGTATGTTGACCAACTTTACAGAGAAGTATTGCGGAACAGTTAGATTCGACAACGACCAGTTTTCACCAATACTAGGATATGGTGATATGGTACATGACAAAGTCACGATCAAGAAGGTGAGCTATGTTGAAGGCTTAGGACACAACCTGTTCAGTATAGGCCAGTTCTGTGACAAAGGCTTAGAGGTCAATTTCAAAGGCAAGAGGTGTTCTGTTCGCACTGAAGAAGGCAACGAACTCTTGGTTGGCACTCGAAAGTCCGGACTCTACACAATCAATTTGTCAAACGTCCAGACTGACAAGCAGGTTTGTCTACTCTCTAAAGCCTCGATGCAGCAAATCTGGCTATGGCATCAACGACTCTCTCACCTCAACTTTAGGTACATCAACAAGCTGGTCAGTGGAAAGTTAGTTAAAGGACTTCCAGAGCTGAAGTATGAAAAAGAACATCTGTATGCAACATGTGAAAAGGGAAAGATGAAGAGAGATCCACACAAACCAAAGCCTGAACCAAGTACAAGCTCTTCGTTAGAGTTGTTGCATATGGACTTATGCGGTCCAATGCGAACGCAAAGTCTAGGCGGAAAGAAGTACATACAAGTTATCGTGGACGATTTCTCGCGATACACTTGGTCAAATTTCTACGTTCAAAAGATGAGACACGTGATGTTCTCATTACATTCCTGATGACGACCCAGGTAAATCTGCAGAAACCGGTGAAGCTTCTAAGAACAGACAATGACACGGAGTTCAAGAACAAAACAGTTCAAGAATATCTCGAATCGGTCGGGATATCACATCAATACTCTGCTACTCATACGCCTCAACAGAATGGAGTGGTCGAAAGAAGAAATCGTACGCTAGTCGAGGCTGCTCGTACTATGCTAAGTCAATCAGACTTACCTCTATTTCTGTGGGCTGAAGCTGTATCGACTGCGTGCTACACTCAGAATCGATCCATGATACACCGCAGATTCAAGAAGACTCCTTATGCGTTAATCAACAACTGAACACCAACAATCAAATATTTCCATATATTTGGGTGTAAGTGTTATGTTCTAAACGATAGAGAGAGTCTGAACAAGTTCAGTGCCAAGGAGGACGAAGGCATCTTCATTGGTTATTCCCTACATCTACTGCATTCCGTGTATATCTGAAGAAGTCAAAGACAATAGTAGAGAGTGTCAACGTCACATTTGATGAAGAGATGGCTTCTGAACACGTCTGTTCAGAACCCGTGATAACAGGAGTACTAGCTTCTAGGCAAATCAGTCCATAACCTGTGTCTCAAGCGAACAAATTAGATGGGACATCAACGTCTACTAATCATTTATCTGATTTAGATTTATTATTTGAACTATTTTATGATGAATTTCTTGGATCTAATGTGAAGAAATCTGTTGTGGTTGACAGGATGGAAGACTCAACGACTACTCATCCAACCAGTTCAGATATCTCTACTGAATCCAACTCCTCGATTCAGCAAGAAATTCCAGTTCAAATGCCGACTCCAACAGTTGAAGCTGTGACAAATAATGAAGAGACAGAAGTTGCTGTATCAGTAGGATGTTCTGTACAGACTAATCTACAGTCGGACCAAGTTGTACCTGCTGAGACTTCTGCACCTACTACTTCAACTGCAACCATAATTCCTCCTGAACCACCAGAAGAAGGTACTAGTGGATTCATAGATGATAATATTGATATATATTCATATAATCCACTCCCTCATGAACATAAATGGACCAAAGAGCACCCGATAAGCCATATCATTGGCGATCCAACAAAACCGGTGCAAACTAGGTCAGCGTCAATGAATATGTGTATGCATGAATCCTTTCTGAGCAAGATCGAGCCTACTCGCGTATCCGAGGCTCTTGCCAATTCAGACTGGGTGACTGCAATGCAAGAAGAGCTGAATCAGTTCGACGCACTTAAAGTCTGGAGACTCGTACCTAAACCTCAAGGTAAAACCATTATAGGTACGAAATGGGTTTTCAAGATCAAGAAAGATGAAGATGGTACCGTTATCAGAAACAAAGCAAGACTTGTAGCCAAGGGATATAGGCAAGAGGAAGAAATAGACTACGACGACACATATGCTCATGTGGCGCATTTAGAGGCAATTCGAATGTTTCTAGCCTACGCTGCTCACAAGAACTTCACTGTCTTTCAAATGGACGTGAAGACCGCCTTTCTGAATGACATTCTAAAGGAAGAAGTCTACGTCTCTCAGCTAGAAGGCTTTGTCAATCAAGAGAAACCGAATCATGTCTACATTCTCGACAAAGCACTCTATGGACTGAAACAAGCTCCTCGCGCCTGGTATGATGTCCTATCTCAATTTTTAGTCAAGTCTGGTTTTACAAAAGGTAGGGTAGATACCACTTTGTTTATTAAAAAGGAGAAAGCCGATATCATTCTTATTCAAATATATGTGGATGATATTATTTTTGGCTCTACAAATCCTAAGTACTGTAAGAATTTTTCAAACCTTATGGTGTCAAGATATCAGATGAATATGATGGGAGAGATGAATTTCTTTCTCGGATTACAAGTCAAACAATTTTCATCGAGGATTTTTATCAATCAATCAAAATACATTTTTGATATTCTTCGGAAGTTCAAAACGTAAAATTCTAAACCGATTGGTACCCTAATGGCACCAGGTACTAAATTGGCATCGATCCTTCTGGAAAGGCTGTTGATGTTAGGACTTACAGAGGAATGATAGGTTCTTTGATGTATCGTACTTCTAGTAGGCCAGATATAATGTTTTCAACATGCTTATGTGCTAGATATCAGGCCAATCCCAATGAATCCCATGTGTCTGCAGTTATGCGCATTTTTAGGTATCTGAAGGGCATTGCAGATCTTGGTTTGTGGTATCCTAAAGATACTAGCTTTGAACTAACAACATATACAGATGCAGATCATGCTAGTTGTATGTTAGACAGGAATAGCACGTCAGGTCTTATACAGTTCCTCGGTGATAAACTCGTAAATTGGGCATCGAAGAAGCAATTATGTGTCTTAACTTCAACGGCCGAAGCAGAATATGTAGCTGCTGCTAGCTGCTGATCTCATGTCTTGTGGATGAGAACTCAACTGCAAGACTATGGTTTTAACTTCAACCATATCCCGATATACTGTTGCTCGAAGAGCGCAATCGCGATAAAAGCTAAGATATCTGATCACATACAACACACACATACATGGTGTTTACTATTCATCAGAGAGAACATCGAGAGCTTCAAGAACAAACATCAACCTTGTAATCGATTAATTATTAATCAAATAGATTGGTAGTCGTATATGTGTTTGAGTCTATAAAAACTTGATAATATTGTGGACCGACACCAATGCTAGGATAAATTGTATTAATAAATGCTCTGTACCCACCTATGATATTTTCAATGAAAAGTTCAAACAACTTGCTTCTGAAGTCTCTTATTGTAAATGCTTTGATCTTATGCATGCTTTAAACCAACATTTTTCAAGACCACAATGCTTTGTTTCTCACCCCAAGCCCAAGAATGCAAAATTCAAGGGTGAGAAGAAGCAAAATGGTTTTTCTGTAAAAGAAGATAATGCCAAACCAAACAGTGCTAAGGCATCTCTTAAGACCCTTAACAAGAATGGACCCATTTGGAAATGGGTAAATAAAACTCCTTAATCTGATTGCAGAAGAAGCAGCGTGTACCCATCTGGTACCTAGACTCCGGGTGTTTACGGCATATGACTGGCGACAGAGGGTTACTCACCTCATACCAAGAGAAATATGGAGGAGGCTCTGTGACGTTTGGAGACAATAAGAAGGGGAAGATTAAAGGCTATGGAGTCATTGCCAAAGAGGACATCGATGTCTGCAGAGTGTCGTATATGGATGGCCTTAATCACAACTTACTCAGTGTTAGCCAGCTCTGTGACAACGGATTCGATGTGATGTTCAAACAACAATATTGTTCTCTGCTAAGCTCTGGAACAGGAACAGAGCTTCTGCAAGCCAACAGAAAAGGTGATCTATATCTAATGAACTTCAAGGCCACCAACAGAGAAGAAAAGCTTTGTTTGGTATCAAGTAAGAATGAAGAGGTTTGGCTCTAGCACGACAGGTTCTGTAAGACCCTAAAAATTTAGATATTCAAAAACTTGGAAATTTTGCAATATAAGGTTTATAATTTGAGGAGAAATAAAACCTGTGACGTTTTTAAGCAATTTAAAGTTTCGCAAATGACATCACCCCGATAAAAAGGGGAAGAGTATAAGTGTTTACAAAACCAAACAAAAGGAATGGATAGAGGACCAACAATCTGCTTAATCTAATACAATTCTAGTTTAGATTATAATTGGGTGTTGTCTTCTAATCCCAAAATATCAATCATTGGTAAAGTCCGCTCTATATCTTGTCAATTGCTATGTTCCCAAAAATGTCGCTCCGACTTTTCCACTCACGGTTTGCCCATTCCTTCTCTAACCGAACCTGATATGAACACCAAAGCAAACAAGTGTTAGGCTTGGAGCCTAGTGAGAACATCCAATTTTATGCATATATAAACGCAAGGAAATAAGGCATGTATGAACATTTAACAATAAGTATATTTTTAGGGATAAAGAATCCTCCAACATCAAACCTTATGCGACACGGGGGAGACCCGTTCCACCATAAGTTGTGACGGAACACAAGAGTAGGCCACAACCCATGTGGAGCACATAGTTGGTATGGCTATTTACCGGCGTCAACTCTATCCATTAATCTATAGCCGTTAGAACATCAACTTTATCCATGAATCTTTAGTCCAATGTAAATATGGTTTCAAGCTCATTCCGAACCTTATCCCAAAGAGTCACCAAGTTCAACCCTATCCGTGGATCTATACCTTAGGATCTCGCCATCACAACTATACGTGATTCACCAACATAACAAAATACCACTTTTACTATGAATCCCAAGGACACGAATCTCATAAAGCATCATGTTGTTACAAGGTAAATCAAATGGATCTATCCCACATTTCCTTTCAAGAAATCTTAATGTTTTTCAACATTTTAACATATTATCATATTATTTCACATATCCAAGAATCAATAACACATCTAGATCAAGACTCACCTATCTTACTTTCAAGTTGTGAACCCAATCATATAATTCCCACATTTAATTTCCACATGCTTCATGGTACATAAATAACTCATAAAACATCATTTCCTACTCTTTTATGTTGTCATATTTCTTAATATTACAAGAATGTCAAAACCCTAGTTTTGACTCAAAAGTTCTCAATGATTCATTTTAGCAAATATGGAGCAAATACTTAAAGTAGCATAGATAAAGGTTTACATAAAGCAAGTAGGCATAAATGAAGAGAATGGACTCACAAAATGGGTTTTGATAATAAAAAACCTAAAACTCTAAACCTCCTTCTTAAGTGGAAGAGTAAGGAGATGATGAGTGAAGAACCCTAGCTTCAAGACTTGACTTAATCACCAAGAATCCTTTAATAAATGATGATGATGAACTTGAGAAACCCTAGAACCCAAAATAAATGAAGAGAGAATGTCTAGAGAGAGTTGAGTGAGGATAATACATGAGAAGTGCCAAAATCGCCCCATTTAAACTCTCAGGGCCCGACGGCGATTGTGACTCACGACTATGCCCTTGGCATTGTCGCCCGCTCCAAAGGGCTTGCGGTACGCTTGCCGCGAATATGCCACCGCGACAGTGAACCGGTCACAATCGCCGGGCACTGTCGCCCCGTGTGTACCGTGAGTCGTGTTAGGGCGGCGATAGTGACACCGCGAGAATGCCAAGGGCATTCTCGCCTAGAGGCCTGATCCCTCAGATTTCTTCCGTTCTCGACCCGTTTCGACTCTAACGAATCAAGTCCAACAATAAAAGTATTTCTGTGGAGAGATAAGTGAGCAAAAAATGTAAATCTGAAGATTGAATCAACCTTAAATGAACTTAGACAAATAAATCAACCAAAGGGGTCGAAATAGAGTACTTACAAAAATTTGGGGTGTTACAATCCTCCCCAACTTGGAAATGATTTCGTCCTCGAAATCAAACTGGAGGAAAAAGGTGGGGGTACATTCTCTTCATATCTTCATCCGCTTCCCAAGTCACGTTGGCACCCCGGTAGTGCTTCTACTGGACCTTGAGCATAGTGACTTCTTTGTTACGGTGTTTCTTAGATTTCTTTTTAGGATAGTGTCGGGTTCCTCCACACACCGGTTACCATCATCCACTCTTATCTCGGAAAGAGGAATGATGCTTTCTTCTACCGCCAAACACTTCCGAAGGTAACAAATATGAAACGTGTTGTGGATCCCGTTCATTTCCGGTGGGAGTTCCAGTTGGTAGGCTTGCAAGCCCACACGCTTGAGCACTTTAAATGGTCCAAGGAAACGAGGGCTCAACTTCACATATTTTTCGAACCGAATAATGACCTTCCATGGTGATACTTTGAGCATCACATGGTCGCCCACTTGAAACTTCATCGATCGCCTCTTCTTATCGGCGTAACTCTTTTGCCGATCCTGAGCTACTTTCAACCATTCCCGAATGCCTTTAACTTTATCAGCCATCTCCTGTACAATTTTGGGTCCACCGAATTGCTTTTCTCCCGCCTCCAGCCAACACACGGGAGTTTGGCACTTCCGCCCATTCAACGCCTCGAATGGTGCCATTCCGATACTCGAGTGGTAGCTATTGTTGTAAGCAAACTCCACCAAAGGTAGGTGAGATTCCTAACTACCCCCAAAATCGATGACACAAGACCTTAACATGTCTTCAAGCGTTTGGATCATTCTCTCGCTTTGACCATCGGTTTGTGGATGGTAAGCCGTACTCAACTTTACTCGCGTACCAAGCTTTTTCTGAAAGTCATCCTAAAAGTTCGAAGTGAATCGACTGTCGCGATCCGACATGATCGACAAGGCCACCCCATGCCTCGAGAACGTTTCATCGATGTAGAGTTTTTCTAACTTGTCCATCGGTAAGGTTTCACGCATAGCCAAGAAATAAGCGCTCTTAGTCAACCGATCGACTATTACCCAGATGGTATCGTGACCTCGAAGAGTTTTAGGCAACTTCGTCACGAAGTCCATGGTAATATGCTACCACTTCCACTCGGGGATTTCTAAGGACTGAAGGCTCCCATACTGTCGTTGATGTCCGGCTTTCACTTGTAAGAATGTTACAAAACGCTCTACGTAACGCGCCACATCAAGTTTCATTACCGGCCACCAATAATGTAACTTCAAGTCCTGGTACATCTTCGTATTCTTCGGATGAATGGAATACTTGGACTTGTAGGCATCCTCAAGGAGTAGCTCCCGGTTTCCCCCAACTTTGGGCACCCATATACGGCCGTTGAACAACTTTACCCCATGGCTATCTTCCGTTAAGAGCAAACGCTGCTTTGTCATAACTTCGTCTTTGAGATTTTCTTCCAACAAGGCTTCTACTTGGGATTTCTTGATCTTCTCAATAAGACTTGACACTAACTCGATTCTTGAAATGGTAGTCCGAATGCTTCCGCTATAGTCCTTTCGACTAAACGCATCAGCCACTATGTTCGCCTTACCGGGATGGTAAAGCAACTCACAATCATAATCCTTGAGCAACTCGAGCCACCGTCTTTGCCTCATGTTTAACTCTTTTTGATCAAATACATACTTTAGGCTCTTATGATCTTTGTAGAGTGTACATTTCGTGCTATAGAGGTAATGCCGCCAAAGCTTCAAGGCGAACACCACCGCCGCTAACTCCAAATCCTGGGTAGGATAATTCTTCTCATGAATTTTGAGTTGCCTCGAGGCGTAGGCGATCACCATGCCTCGTTGCATCAACACGCATCCTAATCCCATTTTCAAAGAGTTGTTATAGACCACGAAGTCTTCAGAATCTTCGGGTAGCGACAGGATGGGTGTTTCACACAACTTCTTTTGTAAAGTCCAGAACGCTTTTTCCTGTGTTTTGGTCCAAACGAACTTCACATTCTTCCGAGTTAAAGCCGTCAAGGAAGAA
This sequence comes from Arctium minus, assembly GCA_954870635.1. Taxonomy (NCBI): domain Eukaryota; kingdom Viridiplantae; phylum Streptophyta; class Magnoliopsida; order Asterales; family Asteraceae; genus Arctium; species Arctium minus. The sequence goes on along the minus strand of OX941081.1, from coordinate 101,042,777 downwards.
GTGATCTTGGAGAAGTCTTGGATGAATCTCCGATAATAGCCCGCCAAACCCAAGAAGCTTCGGATTTCGGACGGACTCTTGGGAGGCTCCCAATTCATCATGGCTTCAATTTTGGAGGGGTCCACTTTCACTCCGTCTCGAGTGACAACGTGACCCAAGAATTTCACCTATTCAAGCCAAAAATCGCATTTGGAAAATTTGGCGTACAATATTTCCTTCCGCAACACTTCTAGGACTTCACGAAGGTGTTGCTCGTGTTTCAACTCGCTTTTGGAATACACGAATATGTCATCAATAAATACGATGAACGACTTGTCGAGGAATGGTCGGCACACTCTATTCATCAAATCCATAAACACCGCCGATGCGTTCGTTAGGCCAAACGACATTACGAGGAATTCGTAATGACCATAACGCGTTCTAAAGGCCGTCTTCACGACATCCTCTCCTGTCACCTTCACTTGGCGGTATCCCGATCGTAAGTCGATCTTAGAGAAACACCCCGCTCCTTGGAGTTGGTCGAACAAGTCGTCAATCCTCGGAAGCGGGTACTTGTTCTTCACCGTAGCCTTGTTCAATTCACGGTAATCAATGCACATTCTCATCGTGCCATCCTTCTTTTTGACAAACAAGACTGGAGCTCCCCAAGGCGACGAGCTCGGTCTTATGAAACCCTTTTCCAAAAGCTCTTGGATTTGAGCCATCATCTCTTGGATCGCCGATGGCGCCAACCGGTAAGGGGCTCTAGCAATAGGAGTCGTTCCTGGCACTAGGTCAATCCTGAACTCCACTTGACGGTCGGGCGGTAACCTAGACAAGTTATCCGGAAATACGTCGGGAAACTCGCGCACTATCCTCACATCATCAAGCTTTAATTTCTCAGGCTTGGCGTCGATTACATAGGGTAGGAAAGATGAACATCCTTTCATCAAGCACTTGCGTGCCTTAGCCATGGTGATGATCGCCACCTCGCCTTTTATCTTCTCGCCATAAATCACAACAACATCCCTACTAGGATTGGTAAGTCAGATTAGTTTCTTGGATCATACGATCTCGGCATGATTGTTCGCCAACCAATCCATGCCGATCACCACATCAAAAGCTTTAATAATCAACGAATCAAATCGATCAGAAATTATTTCCCTTCGATCCTGAGAGTACACCCCCTCAAAACATCGCGAATTAGAACTTGACTACCATTTGCTTTCTCTACCACTAACGCGTTCTCTAGACTATTAGTGGGCATAGCAAGCTTTTGACAAAACAACTCAGATACGAAAGAGAAACTAGCACCAAAATCAAATAGCACACGAGTAGGTATGGAGTTTAGGAGAAACGTACCGATACCACATCGGTGGATGTCTTGGCCTTATCGGCCGTCATCAGGAAGGCTCGACCGGGAATTCTTGGAGGGTTTTCCTTCTTCACTAGCGGCCCTCCTGCTTTCAATTTTGGGCACTCACTTCGAATGTGGCCCGGTTCCTTGCATTCATAACAAATGAATCCTCGGGTCGGGCAATTCTCGCGCATGTGCCCTGGCTTCCCACACTTGAAACAATTTGTCCCTCTAGAGGTACATGGAACGAAATGTTTGTTTCGGCATTTCGGGCACCACCTAGCTTCCCGCCTAGGCTCGGTCCCCCTATTGAAGTTGTTGTTGAAAGTTCGCGTTTTCTTGGAGGGCAAATAATTGCCTTCCCACTTCCTCTTCTCAGTCGCCCCGACCCTCTCTTCGCAGCATTGAGCGTAAACATATTCCATGACCTTGGCCTCCTCAATGGCCTCACGGAGAGTAGAGGGATTGGCATTGCGAACTATAGACTTCATGTCCGCTGGCAACCCCTTCAAGTATGCCTTCACCTTATCGCTTTCAGTTGGGGCCACATGTCCCACTAGATCAAGCTTTTCTACGAACTTCCTTGAATAATATCTCACTGACATATTACCTTTCTTGAGGGCCCATAACTCATCAATAATCCGGTCCATCGCCCTCTCATTGCAATACTCCTCCAACAACTTCTTCTTGAATGCCTTCCATGACAACTAAGCAAGAATAGCGGCATCAAGGGTAGACCTAGTGACATTCCACCATCGATGTGCAGGGAATCTTAGCATTTGGGAGGCGAATCTTACTTTCTGTTCTTCCCCGAAAGCTTGCTCAATCGCCTGAATCCAGTTTATACATTCAACTGGGTCATCGGATCCTGAGAACACGGGTGGTTTGCTACAAAGGAAAGTTTTGTAGGAGAAACTATTTCCGTCCCTATGAGCACCGACAACCGCGTGCTCTTCCGTCCTGATCCTGTTTTTAGTACCTCCTGAACCGGACACCGTATTTTCGGCAACCACTTCCGGCCTCTTGAGACTAGCATCTCTATCCTCCAACATCTTTAGGGAAGCCTCCTGCTACTTCTCTATAGTCGACGTCACCAACTTCATGACACTGACCATCATATCGTCTTGTTGGTTAGTCTCGCGAATAACCGGGTTCGTGGATGCCAACTCCACTCTAGGCATGTGCTCCACCTCTCCGGTGAATATCGGCGGCATATTAGGAGGGACTACATTCACCGCTCTATTCACCGGATTCATAATGGATGTGTTATCTTCGTGCACTTCCTCTTCCGATATCGGTCGGCTTCGAGTATTCACCATGATTGACACAGGCTGCCACACAAGCACGAGAGAGAATAAGAGATTCGATCGAAACCTAAAGGGAACGTACCAATACATTCATCAATCGTCATGACATTAGTAAATCAAGCATGCTCACGTAACAATATATTCATAATGGCATTAGCTAAGTGCAATTATGAACACATCATACCCAAGGATTCTCGTTACCATGATCATAATTCGTAATTCATGCAATCCCTTCGACTCTAAGACCGTCACATCCTACCATTTCTACCCAATCCTCACAAATCACAACTCAATAATTCCAACTTAACTCTAGACATCTTACGATTGAGCCTAGTTCACTTAAACTAATGCTCTGATACCAACTTGTAACACCCTAAAAACATAGATATTCAAAAACATTGAAATTTTGCAATATAAGGTTTATAATTTGAGGATAAATAAAACCTGTGACGTTTTTAAGCAATTTAAAGTTTCGCAAATGACATCATCCCGATAATAAGGGGAAGAGTATAAGTGTTTACAAACCCAAACAAAAGGAATGGATAGAGGACCAACAATCTGCTTAATCTAATACAATTCAAGTTTAGATTATAATTGGGTGTTGTCTTCTAATCCCAAAATATCAATCATTAGTAAAGTCCGCTCTATATCTTGTCAATTGCTATGTTCCCAAAAATGTCGCTCCGACTTTTCCACTCACGGTTTGCCCATTCCTTCTCTAACCGAACCTGATATGAACACCAAAGCAAATAAGTGTTAGGCTTGGATCCTAGTGAGAAGATCCAATTTTATACATATATAAATGCAAGGAAATAAGGCATGTATGAACATTTAACAATAAGTAGATTTGTAGAGATAAAGAATCCTCCAACATCAAACCTTATGCGACACGGGGGAGACCCGTTCCACCATAAGTTGTGATGGAACACAAGAGTAGGCCACAACCCATGTGGAGCACATAGTCGGTATGGCTATTTACCGGCGTCAACTCTATCCATGAATCTATAGCCGTTAGAACACCAACTCTATCCATGAATCTTTAGTCCAATGTAAATATGGTTTCAAGCTCATTCCGAGCCTTATCCCAAAGAGTCACCAAGTTCAACCCTATCCATGGATCTATACCTTGGGATCTCACCATTCCAACTATACATGATTCACCAACATAACAAAATACCACTTTTACTATGAATCCTAAGGACACGAATCTCATAAAGCATGATGTTGTTACAAGGTAAATCAAATGGATCTATCCCACATTTCCTTTCAAGAAATCTTAATGTTTTTCAACATTTTAACATATTATCATATTATTTCACATATCCAAGAATCAATAACACATCTAGATCAAGACTCACCCATCTTACTTTCAAGTTGTGAACCCAATCATATAATTCCAACATTTAATTTCCACATGCTTCATGGTACATAAATAACTCATAAAACATCATTTCCTACTCTTTTAGGTTGTCATATTTTTTAATATTCCAAGAATGTCAAAACCCTAGTTTTGACCCAAAAGTTCTCAATGATTCATTTTAGAAAATATGGAGCAAATACTTAAAGTAGCATAGATAAAGGTTTACATAAAGAAAGTAGGCATAAATGAAGAGAATGGACTCACAAAATGGGTTTTGATAAAAAAAAACCCTAAAACCCTAAACCTCCTTCTTGAGTGGAAGAGTAAGGAGATGATGAGTGAAGAACCCTAGCTTCAAGACTTGACTTAATCACCAAGAATCTTTCAATAAATGATGGTGATGAACTTGAGAAACCCTAGAACCCAAAATAAATGAAGAGAGAATGTCTAGAGAGAGTTTTGAAAGAGTTGAGTGAGGATAATAAATGAGAAGTGCCAAAATCTCCTCATTTAAACTCTCAGGGCCCGACGGCGATTGTGACTCGCGACTATGCTCTTGGCATAGTCGTCGGGCATTGTCACCCGCTCCAAAGGGATAGCGGTAGGCTTGCCGCGATTATGCCACCATGACAGTGACCCGGTCACAATCGTCGGGCACTGTCGCCCCGCATGTACCGTGAGTCGTGTTAGGGCGTCGATAGTGACAATAAAATTAAATCTAACCACAAAATAAAAGTCTTGATAAAAGTATTATCAAGTCCAACAATAAAAGTATTTTCGTTCATATTTTGATAGGGCATGTAGTCGTGAGTCATGTACCGCATTCTCGCATAGAGGCTTGATCCCTCAGATTTCTTCCCTTCTGGACCCGTTTCGACTCTAACGAATCAAGTCCAACAATAAAAGTATTTCCGTGCAGAGATAAAGGAGCAGAAAATGTAAATCTGAAGATTGAACCAACCTTTAATGAATTTAGACAAATAAATCAACCAAAGGGGTCGAAATAGAGTACTTACAAAAACTTGGGGTGTTACAGGTTCTGTCATCTAAATTTTCATACTTTTGACAAACTTGTAAAATTAAATTTGGTAAGTGGTCTTCCTGTTAGAGCTCAAAATATGTTGGATACAAGATCATGAAAGTCAAAGTCAAAAGCTCAAGTCAAAGTCTCTCAAGCGAAAGTCAAAGTCTTTGTAATAAGTAAAGTCAAAGTCAAAGTGTATTTTGTGTTTTGTCTTTGTATTGTAGTTAGAGTATAACTAGTCTTTTTATGTTTGTAGACTCAATCGACTAAGAACCTGTTTTATGTTTGTAAGGATTATTCTATTCTTAATCTCATACGTGTTTGAAAGAAGGACGACTTTCATACATGAAAACATGTTCTTAAATGTTCAAACCACTTCTCGATTCTTAAACAGATTTCATGAATACAAAAGTGTGATTTTAAATCTTTTCAACTTTTGGAATTTAATGTTTAACTAACCGTGTGTTTCCAAAGATATATACTTGTGTTCTTTTCCATATACTGTCAAGTATTCATACGCACCGGTTTAGTACTTTTATTGACTAAGTTCTTACCATGTCTCAAATTTTAAACTAATTTTCGATGGTAAGACACCCCGTTTGAACTTCATTGATATTCGAGCGTTGATTCATTCAAAACGTTTCTTTCAAGAATGTCTATATTTGATTCGTGTAGACAAATTCCAATTTTTCATGACCTAATCTTTTATTGCTATATCATTCATATTTGATCTCTTTCATACATTGTCAGATTCTCAAACAAGAAATTTTCATTTATTTCATTCAGCCAATATCCTTGTTTTGAGAGAATCTTTCATGATTAAAATGCTCAAATCTTCATGATTATCTTCATGAGGATACAAATATATGACATGTATTTCATATTGTGCTTTAACTGTTAAAGTTAAACCAATTGAGCGACATTTTTCTTATAGGACAACTACATGGGTTTATTGTGTGAGGACTTAACTAAACTTCTATAGATTCACGATAACCAGTGTTTCCTACCCAAGAAGTTATCCTTGAGTAATCGAGAGGCGAGGCCTCAATATATGAGTGTGGGTGTGTGCTGAGATAAAATGAAAAGAGAGGTTGGTTAGAAGTGAGCTTAAATGTTGTTAGACTAATATTGTATTCAAGATTAAAACTGAGGGTCTGTTTTGTAATTGATGTATAGTTTAAGTGTTTGGTTGTAAAGTCAACATAAGTTGACTTAGTATAAATAGGTTTTGTTCTTTGATAGTTTGGTAGACACGCACAGGTACGAACGCACACTTAGAAAACAAAAGATTTGTACTTTGAGAGAACACAGAACTCGTATAAATGGTACATGTGAGATATGTGATAACTTTGTAATCTTGTGACTTTAATACACGTGATTGTTTGATAATCTGTATTGTTAATTATATTGCTAGAATCTGGGATCAGAATTGGTATCAGAGCACAAATCAGAAAACTCAGAAAAATCGATTTTTTTTGTTTCTTGGAAAAGTCACTGTTGCATTGAAAGTGAAATTGTGATTGAGTGATGAATTGAATGTGAAATTGAGTTCACAATGTTCATTCATTGAAGTGAAACAATTCTTGTGTTGGTTGATTAATCAATTGATCAACAGATTGCAAGAATTTGATCAATTTGTACATTTCCAGAATGTTGTTTTTTACGGACTGCAAGTGATCGATTTCCAATTCAAAAGTCAATTTCAGGGAAATTAACTTCGTAGGGTTATTCACGATGATATAGAGATCATTTCTGCAAATTTTCAGAGTCTATCTTGAAGGTTTAAGTGGAAATCAGTGAGATTTTAGTCGAAAAAGTTTGAGATCTACAGAATTCGCTACAATCATGAAGAACTCGCAAGTAGAACTCGCAAAGTGAAAGAATTCGTAGACTGAAGAATTCGCATCCATAGAGAAGAAAAATGGCTAAGTGAAGGATTCACAGAAGTGTTCTATACGAAAAGTCAAGAATTCGTGAATGTGAGACTTACGAATTCAGAGGAATTCGCACCTGAGAGAGATACAAATTCAAAGAATTCGCTCAAGACACACTTACAAATTGTGCAGGATTCGCAACTGAGTGTTCTACGAAAAGCTAAGAATTCGTAAACCACTTTTCTGCGAAAAGTTCAAGATTTCGTATCCTAAGTGTCTTACGAATTGTCCTTTATGAATTCTATACTTGTGCATTTCTTTGTGTATGAGCCTTGCGAATTGTATCTTACGAATTCCTGTTCTTTCTACGAATTCTTGCCTTGCGAATTTTTTCTTGAGTGTTTTGTGAATTGTTGCTTACGAATTCTATGTTGTGAGTAGCTTACGAATTCTTGCTTGCGAATTCTGTACTTGATTTTATTTTGAGTGATTTTCTGTGATATTTTACTGTAAAATTTTCTAATTTTCTGATTAAAGATCATTTCTAGCATATTTTATTTTTTTCCACAGATATATCAAAGATGCCTTATACTGATGAAAAAGGAAATCTGGTGCTAACCAACAGAGATTGTGCTTTAGCATATATGCCAAAGATTCCGGCTATGGAAGCTGAAATCAAGAATCTGAAGATTCGAAATTCATCTCTTCTTAATCAGATTACTAATTTGAAATATTCTAACGATTTAAAGAAAGATTTTGTTTGCTCTGAATGCATTTCTAATTCAAAGATTAATTTTGCAGGAATTATTGAGTCAAAAGAAAAGGAGATCTCAAATCTGCAAACAAAGCTGAAAAAGTTTGAAGGATTAAATGGAAACTCCACATGGTCAAAGAAGGAGTCAATGCTAAAAGAGATTGATGAGCTGAGAAGAAGAGCAAACATCTCAAGTGAAACTTGTGAAGAGTTGAGAAAGTCAAATTCACAAATCTTTGCTGAAACAGATAAGCTGAAAGATAAAGTCTTCAGTCTTGAGGTTGAGATCAACATGATGAATGAGAAAGCAACCCAAGTCAAAGACAACACAAAAGCCCAAGATGAGATAAAGAAGATTGAGAAGAAGAGAAAGGATTTAGAGAAAGAAAATGTTGAGTTGAAGAAGAAAATATTTGAATTGGAAGTTCAAGTTGATAAAGAGAAGAAAGAAAAAGAAGATCTTGAGAAAGAAAGAAAATCTTTTGCTCAAAAGTTCTCTGAATTTTCTAGAAAAGCTTTTGAAGAAAAGAAATCCATGGAGCTGAAATGCATAAAACTTTCTCAACTAGTTTCAGACTTCGATAAAGTAATCATCATGGAGAGAGATAAATTTGAAAAGGAGAAGAAAAAAGTTGAACAGGAAAATGTTGGTATATTCAAGGAGATTTCTGGACAGAGAAAGAATGTTGAAAATGATTTTGTAGAAGAGAGAAAAGTATTTGAGTCTGAGATTAAAAAGCTTAACAAGAAGCTATCTGAGTTGTCAACAAATATTCAGAAGGAGAAGAATGCAAAATCTGAGTTGCATAAGATGTTTGATCTGATTGCAAAGGAAAGAAACTGCTTGTCCACAAAGATAAAAGAACATGAAGAGATCATGTTCAAGGTGAAGCTGACTGAGCACAAAACGCCAGAATCAATTACTCAATCACCCGAGAGATGATCTAGCTGCATCCGAATGCTCATTCAAATCAGCAGTAAGTTCTATTTTTACTAATGTTTCTAATAATCCTTTGTTTGATGCTAATGATAATCATACTTCTAAACTTAATGAAAAAATTCGTCCTTCTAACCTTTTCTAGGATAAAAATGTTGATGATTCAGGTAACATAAAAAAGAATGAGTCTGAGAAGAAAAGATTTTGGAGAAGGAAAGATGAGAAAGAAAAAGAAAAAAGGATTTGGATAGTGAAAGGTTCCTCAGAGGAGAAGAAGGAACAGAAATCATCCGAGCATACACCAAATGGAAAAAGGAACTATGCTTCGAAAGGTAAACTTTTGGCAAACCTGATCTGATTTACACTGTCAATCAATTGATCAGGTTAGGTCAAAAGAAAATTAGTTGTTCCTACTGTGGTTCAAATGATTTTGTTAATAATAATTTTGAAAATAGCTGGTATGGTTCTTATTACATCTCTCTTAATAGAACTGCAACTAATAAATCTGGATCCAACTACCAGTGGATACCAAAATCTAAATCTGTGTTGCAGGCAAACAAGGTTTAAGGGGGAGAAAGAACTAAGGCTTCTAAATAAATCAGTTCAGAACCCGTGCTTCAAAGAACTATGGCTCTTGGATAAAACAGTTCAAGACCCGTTCCTCAATGTTTCAGAAATTTGGCTTCTGATTACATAAGATCAGAACCCGTGCTTCATTGGTAAAACTGATCATTACTATTCTTACCGGAGAATGAGTAATCATGGCTTTTCAATACTTAAGTTCAAAACCCGTACTTAAATGGTTTTCTTCTTATAGGATGCTTAAATGATAACATTTTTTTTAGAAGTTTTCGATTTGAGGGGGAGTTAAATGCTATATCTTTTAGGGGGAGGAGATTATAGTTGGTTATAATTTAATTGTTATATTTTTCTGATATTTTGAATTTTTACAGGCATCAAGAGAAAGGATATATAAGGCTTTTGTGTAACACTCTAAAATTCAGAGTAAATTAAAACCTAAAAATATGGCAACAAGACATCCGTAATGATATAAACTTCCCATAAAGGGGATCAGTCCTTAAGACTATACAAGACTCATACGGATATAGAATTTATCAACAATACTAATCTAAACATAACCGTCTAGACTACAACACTTGACGAACCAAAATTCACTAAAAGATGGGACTTAAACAATGCCCAACACCAAAATAATAGACATCTCAAAATATGCCTCGAGTCCACGCTCGACTCTCAAAGACCCTGAGCAACCCACCGCTAAGGGAAACCTGTTATACACATCATTTGAGAAAAAGTGTTAGGCTTAAAGCCTAGTGAGAACATACAGTTTATTCAAAATCAGAGATATAAACATCAGTATCATAAGGAAATCTTTTCATAAAGGTTTATTTTATAAAAGATAACATTTCGCCACAACCAGGCATTTTCGGTCCAAAACTCATCATACGATGACAAAAGAACCATTTTACCAAGGATTGTGGTGTAACACAAAGTAGACCAAAAATCCAAGTTATGAGCTAAACAATTGGAATCCGAGGATACGAACACATAAGTCCGTGCTACAACGTGAGATCTATCCCCAAGCAAAACCAATGTATACTCCTTCATTAGGATCACTATGAACCATGGCTAGTATCCGGCCTCACATAACCGTACCAAGTTGCCCCCGAGGATCATATGCATCCATAGCTACAAAAGGGGAATGTGACATCCCAAAAATAAGTTGTTAACGGCCAAAACCTCACAATTTAATGCACATGTAGTTCTTATTTGTTAACGGCCAGAGCCTCACAATTTAATGCACATGTAGCTATATATTTTCTTTATTTGGTAACCACCAAATAATATCAGTCGACTCAAAACCTAGGGATCCGCTAGTAATGGTACAGACTCGTCACAACAACATATGTGACCAACCATAAATAAACATATGGTATAAACACATTTTATAAACAAAATGTCATTTCCAGTTCAACTTCTGGTAAGAATGAAAATCATTAAAAATGAGTTCTTAAACATTCTTTTCACATATCCACATAATATGCAAGTAAAACATATTTTACTTCTAATAAGATAGAATCCATCATAAAATGATCGGAACCCTAAAATCTCCCAAAACTCAAGTTATGTCAAATATGTAGAAAACTTAAATCTGAAATCATGGAGATACATAGGAGTTCAAAATGTAACCATTTTGACATGTATAAAGTTTTAGAAAAGTAGTAGGAACTCACCCAATAGGTTTATACGATAACCCGAAGAACCAGATATCGACCCCCTTGCGAAGACGAAACTTTCTACACCGAAACCCCGAGCAATGCACTTAATACCAGCGATTAACGGAAGCTCGAAGATCCAAAGAATACCAACCAAACTTAGAGAGAGAGAGAGATAAATATTTAGAGAGAGAGGAGAGAGTTTAGAGATTGAGAGATGAGATCTAAATGAGATATTTTGGAAACTGAAACCCTTAAGTCGGGCCAGGGACTTTCGCGGGTTATGCCGCGACCTCAACCCGCGGCATAACTCGCCCGCTTACACAAAACCAAACCCATCCAGAGGGTTTCGCGGGTTGTGCCGCGACCTCACGTCGCGGTGCAACTCGCGTAGTTCACTGTGGTTTGTCCAAAACCACCAAAAGCCAAACTCAAACTTGGAACCAAATGCGGTGCTAACGACAAAAGCTTAACACTAGAATACCAAGGTTACATAACGAAATTTGGGGTGTTACAATACTCCCAACCTTAGAATGATTTCGTCCTCGAAATCTAGTCTTCTCAAAGGAACACTGTTCGCAGAGAATATCGTCTCAAACCCAAATGCCAGAATCATTAACGTGATCTTAATACCGACACCCGAAATAGCTACCCTTCTTGGGTACATTTCACTCCTAACCGAGCGAACACTCGACTCTCTAAAGTAACCTTTACTCACAAGGTTACGGTTGCCTCCCAACCTTAGGTGACAATTACTACCTCCAGGAATTCAGCGACCTCAACTTTCCATCTACCAATTTCTTTCGAATTGCACAGTTCCGAACTCAAAGTTAACGGTCGACGCTAATCTTCCCAAAACTCTCAGATTTCACTGATCCATTCCTAATATCGATAAAGATATTCTTACAAGGCGCACTAATGCCTCTTTCCGGCGATCGGTTAACACAGATTCTGTTATCACTCAACTCCGATCCGACTCCAAATCTGGAAGTAGCCCTTATTCAAGTTTCTTAATACTTCCATAAATACTTCGTCTACAACCACATTATAAAGATTAACCTCAAAACATACCACCAATCTATACATTCGGACTATAAAGGACGGGCGCTAATAAAACCCACAACAGGAATTTGATGCACATGCTGAAAAAAGGATTAGGCTTAACGCCTAGAGAGCTCAAGAGTTTTACATAAGTAAAAGCAATTAAATTGATGAACTTCTCTTTAAAACAGAACCTTTCAAATAATGAATTTTAAAACATGGAACAACTCCTTTTCAAAGTTATGCAATTTCAAAGATGGATCCTTTATTTCAACGATACTTTATAAATTGACACAACTTGTAATAACTCGAGGTATGAAACATTAGTAACACCATCCACATCGTACGTCCGAAAACATGGACACTAGGCCCAATACTCACACGGCCAAAAACGAAAGAAAACTAAACATCAATATGCAGGAATAACACATTTCATTCAAACCTTAATATACGTGGGGAGAACCCAATATTAAAGCCATCATTTACCGTCGACTCCACATAACCAAAGCTGGTAAAAATATAACATTAGTGTTTAAAATACCCCGGGTCTACCATGGAGAGACCCTTACACAAAGAGAATAGAAGGACACGCAAGCCCATACAACTTCTTCGCATGACCTCTAAACGTTTCCATCTTGGGTGGCGAGAACAAATGAATGGGGCCACCCGTGATGTTATTGGATTTCACCACGTATCCCGATCTTAGTTCCCATGCCATACAAGACATCACAACATCAAACCGTTTATTGCCTCTAGCCAAACTCCGTTGAGTTCCACCTCAAGGGCTTACGGACACGGGTGCCTATCCAATCCAGACGAGTTCCAACTCAGCAGCTCGTGCCACCTATTGTCTACTCGCTAGCCAACCCGAGCGGTCACTAAGTGTAACCCAAAACCTCAGGCTTTACAAAACAGACAGACTGTCTATGGATCTACAACACTGTCTAACATTACATGACTCCAACTGAAAAAAAACGAAGTTTCCAAAACATGTAACTCCCAATGGCATGAAATAATCGCCATCATACTCCAAAAATTTCACAACTGTTTTTAACCCGTACAAATGTTCTCAAGACTCCATTTAGTCAAAACTGAGCCAACGACCCAACAGTTTACGTAAATACCCAAATGAAAGTCGATATAAATATTGAAACACGTTTGACCAACTATTATGCAAACACGACCAAAAGTATAATTAACTCAAATCTCATCGTTGGTTGAAACAAACCATTTTCCAAATGAACTCATACCCTTATGTTTTCAAAATGCCTCATAACACAATAATATGCATTTTCTGAAAAGGTTTATAAGATCAAATACACCAAATGACACTTACGTCAATTGAACTCCAATTATATATGTAAAATCATCAAAGAAACACTTCAACATGATTTATTTACCAAAATAACCAAAGATCCCAAAATGGGTGTCTCAACATGTTCATAAAACTAAACATTTCAAAATAACCAAAACTTATCAGCAGTTAACAATTTAATGTAAAACACAAACACTTTAAAATAAACATTTTGGCATGTACACCGTTTTCACAAATCAACTTTAACTCACCAAAAACACAATTAAACTCCATTATACTAAAATCTTTCATTGCGGTTATAAATCCGGACAAATGTCCACACGATTAATTCAGTCAAAACCCGAGCCAAAGGCCCGACACTTCACGTAAATTTCCAACGAAAGTCTCGTAAACCTTAAAACACATTTAACCGACATTTAACGGTTTTCCTCAAATAATGAAATTTCTTTAAACAATGCTTATGAAAACCCACACCACAAATACATGCTTTCTCAAAACTCAACACGTATTGGGACCAAAGATTTTCCCAAAGGTTTTATGAATGCAAATATACTAAGATGCATATGTCATGAAATAGACTTTTGTTTGCACAAAATCATCAAAGATGCATAAATCATAATGTAGATTTTACGTGTACAAAATCACCCAGAATATGTAAATCGCGCTATTTACTTGTTGAAATATTCAAGCTCGACATGAGCAATTTATGATGTTAAAACAATCCAAGTTACCGAATACGAAAACTTAACAAAATACTCGCACCCTGAGAAATACCGAGTAAAACATACGCAATAGTTTACACTATAAACGTGAAAATAGGTTCTTGCACTTCAACATGTGCAACAATTGTTTGTACAACTCCAAAGGAAAAATCACAATTTTATCTTTAAAATTCCTCCTCTATAACCAAGAGGCGTTGCAGCAAAAGAATTTTCAACTCACCCCATCTGCAACAATTCATTACCCAAAGGGCGGTAAAATAACGGGGATGCAAATAAAATTTCAAATCGAGTTTAAAGTTTCACGTTGTAAAGTTAAACACATTTGACAAAATAGAAACTACAACGACAAAAATACCGCTAACTCGCTAAATGCTTTGCGGAAATTTTAACAGTAAGAATTAATGATGGAAATACGATCAGAACGAAAGTCCTGTTTTTAAAAATAACATAAATCGTTTATGCAATCATTCACACCAACATTATACTTAAATCCAATGCACATAGTACACGACGGTTGACATTTGTTAACAAAACCCTGAAATTAACGCACACAATGATGCATATGCACATGTTCCTGAAATTATTTACGCGACACAAAAGTCGTAAGACGAGACACCATAATCCAACTGGATTTTATAAAACTCGTTAACGCTAAAATCAAGTGGTGTCCAAATTTCCATTTTGCAACACAAGGTAAGGCGACCATTTTGACAAGATTTTTGATGAGACTCGACGCCCAAAGAACTCATAAATTGCACGCAATGAAATTAAACTCACGCATCTCAAAATATACACATGAGATAAAAGAATCCGTACAACAAAACTCCAAGAATTCAGCAAAACTCACACAACTAAAAATTCCCAAGAAACTCCTACTCAAAGCATGGGAATAACTCTTCCTTTAAAACCATTGACATACGTGGAAGAGATCCAATGTCAAGGTCAAAATTCCATAGCTAATTTCCCATTAACTCAAAAAGCGTTAAAACACAGATATTTCGACATCAAAAAATTGCATTTAAACACAAAACGTGAATAAAGAGAGTTTTGATAACAATTTGAAATCAGGTGCAACAAAGCCATTTTAAGCATGGTTATGATCATAGTTTAAAGTATGCTGAGTGCTAAAGGTTTTGCCAAAACGTTATAAGGTAATTTACTTCATGGTTGGTGATCATGAAAAGCAATTTATGCAACCTTATTTTAGAAATAAATTTAATGCATGAATTCGGTCGGCACTCACATCTTAATACTACGTTTCCCATCATCCTGACGTACTATGAACAACTGGATGCCTCAGGCATCTTAGGGCAACCATCCCATTAATTAAGTTACAAATCTCCTCGAAATAGAATCGATCTAACAAGATATAGTTCTAATTCCACCAACGAATCTGGCTCTAGATGATTAACTTATTGCGTTCTGCGCACTTACTATCATCCCGAAGAGACATTGCTATAAACAACAATCATTCCTTAGCTTACTCGCTTAGAAACTTTCGCACTACTCTAATGATCAACATACCAAGGAAGAGCAGGTAAACACAAGCACGAGAAAGGGTAAGGAAGAGTTTAACTGAAACACGCCCGAAAGAAACGTACCACTACATCTACCAATTGTCATAACATTAGCAAACCAATTACACTCACGTAAAATATCCTCATAATCACATTAGCTAAGTGAGATTATGAACATATAACACATAAGGGTTCTTGTTACCATCATCACAACGCTTGATTAACATAACCTCCGTCGATTCTAAGACTAACCCAGCTTAGAAGTTTTATCCAATCTCACAATCAATTCCTATCAAACTCAGTCTAAGTCTAGACATCTTACATTCATGCCTAGTTCGATTAAACTAGAGCTCTGATACCAACTTGTAACACTCTAAAATTCAGAGTAAATTAAAACCTGAAAATATGGCAACAAGACATCCGTAATGATATAAACTTCCCATAAAGGGGATCAGTCCTTAAGACTATACAAGACTCATACAGATATAGAATTTATCAACAATACTAATCTAAACATAACCGTCTAGACTACAACACTTGACGAACCAAAATTCACTAAAAGATGGGACTTAAACAATGCCCAACACCAAAATAATAGACATCTCAAAATATGCCTCGAGTCCACGCTCGACTCTCAAACACCCTGAGCAACCCACCGCTAAGGGAAACCTGTTATACACATCATTTGAGAAAAAGTGTTAGGCTTAAAGCCTAGTGAGAACATACAGTTTATTCAAAATCAGAGATATAAACATCAGTATCATAAGGAAATCTTTTCATAAAGGTTTATTTTATAAAAGATAACATTTCGCCACAACCGGGCCTTTTCGGTCCAAAACTCATCATACGATGACAAAAGAACCATTTTACCAAGGATTGCGGTGTAACACAAAGTAGACCACAAATCCGAGTTATGAGCTAAACAATTGGAATCCGAGGATACGAACACATAAGTTCGTGCTACAACGTGAGATCTATCCCCAAGAAAAACCAATGTATACTCCTTCACTAGGATCACTATGAACCATGGCTAGTATCCGGCCTCACATAACCGTACCAAGTTGCCCCCGAGGATCATATGCATCCATAGCTACAAATGGGGAATGTGACATCCCAAAAATAAGTTGTTAACGGCCAGAACCTCACAATTTAATGCACATGTAGTTCTTATTTGTTAACGGCCAGAGCCTCACAATTTAATGCACATGTAGCTCTATATTTTCTTTACTTGGTAACCACCAAATAATATCAGTCGACTCAAAACCTAGGGATCCGCTAGTAATGGTACAGACTCGTCACAACAACATATGTGACCAACCATAAATAAACATATGGTATAAACACATTTTATAAACAAAATGTCATTTCCAGTTCAACTTCTGGTAAGAATGAAAATCATTAAAAATGAGTTCTTAAACATTATTTTCACATATCCACATAATATGCAAGTAAAACATATTTTACTTCAAATAAGATAGAATCCATCATAAAATGATCGGAACCCTAAAATCTCCCAAAACTCAAGTTATATCAAATATGTAGAAAACTTAAATCTGAAATATTGGAGATACATAGGAGTTCAAAATGTAACCATTTTGACATGTATAAAGTTTTAGAAAAGTAGTAGGAACTCACCCAATAGGTTTATACGAAAACCCGAAGAACCAGATATCGACCCCCTTGCGAAGACGAAGCTTTCTACACCGAAACCCCGAGCAATGCACTTAATACTAGCGATTAACGAAAGCTCAAAGATCCAAAGAATACCAACCAAACTTAGAGAGAGAGGAAAGAGTTTAGAGATTGAGAGATGAGATCTAAATGAGATATTTTGGAAACTGAAACCCTTAAGTCGGTCCAGGGACTTTCGCGGGTTATGCCGCGACCTCAACCCGCGACATAACTCGCCCGCTTACACAAAACCAAACCCATCCAGAGGGTTTCGTGGGTTGTGCCGCGACCTCAAGTCGCGTTGCAACTCGCGTAGTTCACTGTGGTTTGTCCAAAACCACCAAAAGCCAAACTCAAACTTGGAACCAAACGCGGTGCTAACGACAAAAGCTTAACACTAGAATACCAAGGTTACATAACGAAATTTGGGGTGTTACATTTTGTCTAAGTGAGCTTACGGGTATATTTTTCTTTACCTTACACTTCATCACTGGTTGAAAGATGAACAGCTTTCACTTGTGTAAAATGGTTTCCTAAATGTTCAAACCACTTCCTATTCTTAAAATGTTTTCATGAATTGCGAATTGTGATATGTTTTTTAAAATGATTTTTGGATACTTATATGCTTATCTGACCGTGTGTTTCAAAAGATAAATACTTATGTATTATCTTATCTATATACTGTCAAGTATTCATACACACATCGGTTCATTACATTTTTCTTGAACTTGTTATTACCATGTATCAAATGTTTAATCTTTCTATGGTCATACTCCCGGTTGTATTCAATGTTGTTTGAATCAAACGTCATTTCATTATTTTATGTGCTTTCATTGCTAACCCGTTTATATATCTTTCATATAAACAACATTCGTCTTTGATTTCCCAAAATATTATTCTTCATGAACTTTGATCTCATCTTAATTATTTTCAGATTCTCAAAACATTTATATTCTTTCATGATTATTCATTCTTATAAGGTTTTGAGAAATCTTAAATGCTTAAAGTGCTCAAATTTCATTCTGATTTTTTGATGAGCATACACATACTGACAAATGATTTCTTGTGCTAAAATGTCAAGAAAATCATTGAGATACATGCTTTTAGGAAAATACATGGGATTCAGTGTGAGTGCTTAACATAACTTCCATGGATTCATGATAACCAGTGTTTCCTACCTA
Organism: Arctium minus; assembly: GCA_954870635.1. Classification (NCBI taxonomy): domain Eukaryota; kingdom Viridiplantae; phylum Streptophyta; class Magnoliopsida; order Asterales; family Asteraceae; genus Arctium; species Arctium minus. The sequence goes on along the minus strand of OX941081.1, from coordinate 101,024,501 downwards.
GGAAGTATTCCCTGAGTGATTGAGGGGAGAGGGGTAAAAAGATTTGAGTGTTGGTGTGTGAAGAGGTAAAATGGAAATGAGAGATTGGTTAGAAGTGAGCTTAAATGATTAAAAGAAAGAAGGTGAGAGAACAGAGTAAAAAAATATCAGAATCTGCACCAAACTTCTTTCTGAGGCGGGCAACCACATTACTGTTGTTTCACATTTCTTCATGAACGACATTGAAATAGGCAACTAGACCATGCCATCTCTTGTAAACACCCCACCAAGCTACTCATTATTTTCTTAAAAAGAGAATGTTTCACATTTTCTGGGGAAGCATCACATAATCTATTGGTTCTACACTCAGAAGATACTGATATTGAAAAAGAAGGAAAGTTGCCCCACCTTCGACCCTTTCTCATGCACATTTGAGTCTATGTATAATCATTGATGTCTCAGTGATTTACATATTTTGAGCCTTATGAAACACAATCATTGTGCTTTATTCTTTCATACACAAGCACGAGCACACAGAAAATTTGTTTTTCTGTCAGAACATTCATAGAAAATACCTTGTGTTTTTCAGTGATTGAATGGAAGTCCTGGGGAGTCATCATCAAACCAGCTCCTTATTGTTAGTGTATTATTGTATCCAATATTTAATAGGAAAAGTCAAGTCAAGATAAGTCAACAAAGTCAAAGTCTAGTCTAAGTCAAATATGAGTTTACTTAGTTGTTAAGCATGTGATAACATCCTTGGTATAAATATCCTAGGTACTTTGTAATCTAGTAACAACAACAAGAGCTAGATAGATTGTAATATCATTGTGAGATCAATAACATGAACACGTTTCTCTCTTTACTCTCTCTCTAAGATCTTGAATACTGTTATATCTTAGATCTTGAGAATTGCTTGATTTGATAAGGGAGGACAATTTCAATTGGTATCAGAGCAAACCAAACAATTTCAGAAAGATTTCATCACCAAATCAGATTCAAATTCTTGAAAAAATCAAGAAAATAGTCGTTTCTTGAAAAAGTCACTGTTTGATCAAGTTTTTCATTGAATTTTTGAAATTTGTGTGTATAATTTGTCACACCCCGTTAAAGCGGAAACACGAGGCATAACAGTTTCAATCTCATAGCACAAGATTAAGGTTCATACCACCATACAATTTAATTATTAAATCATTACAATTTTTAATAAAAAGATAAACAATAAATATTTATCATCGTTTACAATTCCCAAAAACTTATGCATAACGGAAAATATTCGTAAAGGTAACTTGCTTCAAAACATTATTCATGTAGCTTAAACATCGATGCCTACCTTCTTGACTCCTGAGGTATTAGAATTCATAACAACTTTAAATCTTGAATTCATGAGTATTACAAATCAAATTTTATATGACAAGTGTACGCAATGATAAAATTTCGTTGAGCCACTACTAAACCATCCCTGACCAATTTCAAAGCCCTATGAACTACCTCAGCGGTGGTTTATACCACATGGATAGTAATATTCTCTAGTATAGTGCACCCCTACTCGTCAGCATAAGGTGGGTTTGTCAGACCAAATAGCGCTATCCACTAATACTATAGGCCTAATTTTGGGTTAAATAGTAGTGCTTAAGGGGACTTAACATTTGATAAATTCAACATATCAATAGCATACATGTCATATAACTATGATTTCAAACGCTTATAACAAAGCCTTATAAAATGTTATTACACAATACTTTATAAACATTCTCATGAATCTTTAAATACACAATTTAAACATGCTTTCCACCCCAAAAATCAATTTTAACAGTAAAAGTGGGGCTGTGAATATTCACTTGCAGCGTAAAGTATACATACCATAGTGCATAAACAATTTAATTCAAAATTCGACAATTTTAATGAACAATCATTCAGTAGAAACAATTTGTAAATTCACATGCTTTCCACCCCAAAACGTATAAAAACTGTAAAAGAGGGGTTGTGAATACTCACCTCAAATGATGATGCTAGGTAACACGACAACGCAAAACTCTAGTCCGGAGCCTCTAAATCCCTATAGAGTAAATTGCATCAAGAAGTGCCAAAATATCAACATCCAACTATAAACCTAACTTAACCATTCCTACAACTCAATATATGCTTTCATGTTTATTTTGTTGTCTAAAATATAAATTTAGGATTAAAATATCAACAATGATCACCAAAACATAAACCTTTAAGGTTTTAAGATCAACTTTCTGGATTCAGCACTTGCTGTCCATAATTTATGATCACAAAATAAGCTTCAAAATGACACTTCCCAAATACCAAAAATAACCAAATTTTTATGGAAACTAATATACCGAGTTAAGAACATCAAGTCAAATTTTTATGCATTTTGGAGATGTTTTGATGTCCCAAAGAATTCCCACAAATCAGTAGGTCACTGATTTTTGTATCAGTTGCACACTTCTTTTGTATCATGCATTTGGGATACCAAAACTCAAAACTACTCAGTGATCCATATATGGTTGCAAATCTAACTCAAAAATCTAACGTATGGAAAAGATTCACTCATTTTGGTTGATTTATGAAAGAGTTATGGCCTTTAGAAGTTGAGTGTACCAATCTGTCAACTCAAGACATATTTCACTACTTTCTTCTAAAACACAAATGGATGACCAAAACATCATAATTTTGAGTCATTCTTGATTCTTAGAATAGCTAACACCTTAAATTAAAGTTCGGTAGCAAAAACCCCAAATTTTATCAAGTAGGAAATGATGTATGAAGCTTGAAAGTGGATGCAAAAATCCATGACAGCAAGCTGTGATAAAACAAAATGAAACTTTGCATAATATAATAAAATGATCATTTGGCATAGTTTTTAATAATACCAAATGGTTTCACATTTTTAATCAATATACAATGATTCTAATGAGACAAGTATGCATCATGGATTCATAGCTACTACAAGTGCTCATCCAATTCCATGCATGATAACCAAAATCACTAATTAAGTGATATTTCACCACTTAGAAGCTCTTAATCATATGAGATTTGAGTAATCTCATCCTAAGAGTTTTCTTTATACACTAATTTTGTTAAAATAACATAAATTTCAATCCGAAATTATCAAAATTTCATGAACCTTAGAACCATACTTCATAAACTTGACATTTTGATAAAATCTCAAAAAAAATTTACTTGAATTCCCAAATTTTATTGGAAGATCATTCAATGGTTCATTTGCAAATGTATTATTTACCAAATGCATCCCATTTCACTTCCAAAACTAAGATTATACAACTTCTACATGCAATGATATGAAACATTCACATTTTTGAATAAAAACTTGAGAAATGAAGATATAAAGTGATTACCTTCTCAATTGAAGATGCAAACTTGATTTCTTGAAGTAAAATGATGTTTAAATCTTGATTTCTCCCTTGGAATTTTCTGAAAATCGATGATGGTGGTGGTGGAATTTTCTTGTAATTTTGAAAATGAGAGGATTAATCACTAAGTTTTGGTTTTAACTAAAATGAAAAAGAGAGAGAGAGAGCATGGAAATCGGCCAAGTGGCCCTTGACTCACCCATATATTTAAAAAAAATTAAATTAGTAATGTAAATGTGTCGGTCCACAAAATATACTATATCAAGTTCTTAGATTAACAACACAATAAGATTACCAACCTGTATTGATATATAACAAATGGTTACAAGGTTGATCTGATTCAAGGTTTGAATGTGTTCTCTGTATTATCTCTATTACACCTTTTGTGTGTGTGTTTTTGTGTGTTTATATTATCTAATTTTATTAGATAGATTGAGAGATCACATCTAATCTTAGTGTGTCTAACACACTTCCTACAACTTGCAACAACAAGTTGGATTATAAAACAATAAAACTAACTTAATATCTAACATTTAGATATTCTATCTAACTAACTAACTTAGATAATAACTAACTAAGTTAACTTTATCTAACTATGATAAACTAGATCTAATATCTATTAGAAATAGATATTTAAACTAAGTTAACTAATATAATAAACAAACAATTACATTGACATTTATTACAAACGACATAGACTTTAATATTGAGAGTCGACGTTTTGGCTTTAGCTTCAGATTGCGATCTTCAGATTGGATGATCTTTAATCCAATGAGACTGTGTCTTAACAAAATGTGATAAAATTTTAGTTAAATAATCAGATAAATTTGGGAATCGTAACCCTCGATTCTCAGTTCATGCCAAGAATAACTATATTATAAATAGATAAATATATTTTATCTGAAAATAATAAAATCCCATTTTTATGTATTTTAGACTTTCAACATAACTTTTTGCATTTCTGAGATGTAATGGTCAGTTATCAGTCCGAACCGGGTATTCTACGTGACTACCGAAATTTTTCGGGTAAAAATTCTAATCTAATTAATCGAGTAAAATTTTAAAGGAGTAACTTTATGATTAGTTCCTAATAGCTCAGAGATTGCTAACCTTAAAATTCTGGTTACTGGACGGTTGTCACAGTCTCCCTTCCTTAGAAGAATTTCGTCCCGAAATTAATGACTGCTATCTATGGACTGATTCTTTGCGAAGAGGTAGGGGTACTTGTGCTTCATAAAATCTTCTCGTTCCCAAGTGTACTCAGGTCCATGTCGTGAATTCCAGCGGACCTTTAAAATTGGAATTTTACTGCGCCTTAGACTTTTAATTTCACGATCAAGAATTTCGATTGGTTTTTCTACAAAGCGCAAACGCTCGTCAATCTGAACCTCTTCAGGACTTATAACCAATGATTCATCAGTTAAACATTTCTTTAGATTTGACACATGAAAAGTGTCATGGATAACACTCAACTCTTGTGGTAATTTGAGTTTATAAGCTACTGGTCCAATTCTTTCCAGTACCTCGAATGGGCCAATATATCTTGGACTCAGTTTACCTTTTTTCCCAAATCGAACTAATCCTTTCCAAGGTGACACTTTCAGAAGGACTTTATCACCCGTTTGGAATTCTAACGGATTTCTACGGTTATCTGCATAACTTTTCTGACGGTCTCGTGCAGCTTTGAGTCTATCCCGGATAATAGATATCTTATCAGTGGTTTCTTGTATAATATCAGGCCCGATCAATTGACTATCACCGGTTTCCATCCAACTGAGTGGGGATCTACACTTACGTCCGTATAAAGCTTCATATGGCGCACATTGGATGTTGGTGTGGTAGTTGTTGTTGTAAGAAAATTCCACTAGTGGTAAATGCTTATCCCAACTACCTCCAAAATCTATAGTACAAGCGCGCAACATATCTTCCAATGTTTGAATGGTCCTCTTCGTCTGTCCATCCGTTTGAGGATGATACGCTGTACTCAAATCTAATCTGGTACCCAACGCTTTCTGAAATGTTTGCCAAAATCGGGAAGTAAAACGGCTATCCCTATCAGAGATGATAGAAACAGGTACACCATGACGTGAAACGACCTCATCTATGTATAACTGTGCAAGATTTTCCATTTTGAAGTCCTCTCTTATCGGAAGAAAATGCGCAGATTTCGTAAGTCAGTCCACAATGACCCAAATTGCATCATGCCTTTTTCCAGTCCTGGGTAGCTTAGTGATAAAATCCATTGATACTTGCTCCCATTTCCATTGTGGTATCTCAGGTTGTTGTAGAAGACCCGAAGGTTTTTGGTGCTCTGCTTTCACTTTTGCGCATGTCAAACACTTACTTACATATATAGCAATGTCTCGTTTCATTCCTGGACACCAATAATGCTCTCTTAAATCTTGATACATTTTGTCCGCTCCTGGATGGATTGAGTACCTTGATTTATGTGCTTCTTCCAAAATTTTGGACCGCAGGTTGTCAGCCTTTGGTATCCATACCTTATCCTTAAAATAGCGTACTTCATCCGATCTCATCTAAAATTCCTACTCCAGATGATGTAAAGTTTCATCGCTTAATTTATCTGGCTTCAATGCTTCCTCCTGAGCTTCAAGAATTTGTGCCTTAAGACTTGTCTGTACTATTACTCCCACAGCTCGCGTCCTTAAGGGCTTTACTCTTTCTTTTCTACTTAACGCATCCGCTACTACATTAGCTTTTCTTGGATGGTATTTTATTTCACAATCATAATCATTAAGCAATTCCACCCATCTTCGCTGCCTCATATTCAACATTTTCTGATCAAAGATATACTGAAGACTTTTGTGATCAGTGTAGATGGTACATCTAGTACCATAGAGATAATGTCTCCAGATTTTAAGTGCAAATACCACTGCTTCCAATTCCAAATCATGGGTGGTATAATTCTTTTCATGGACCTTGAGTTGTCTTGATGCATAAGCTATGACCTTATCTTTCTGCATTAATACACATCCCAAGCCTTGATGTGATGTGTCACAATACACCACGAAATTATCCGTACCTTCTGGAAACGCTAGAATTGGTACGTTACATAGTTTCTGCTTAAGCATTTGAAATGCTTCCTCTTGCTTTTCGCCCCAGATAAAATTCTTATCTTTCTGGGTTAATGTTGTTAATGGTTGCGCGATTTTGGAAAAATTCGCGATGAATTGCCGATAATAACCCGCTAGGCCAAGAAATTGACGAATTTCCGTCGGTGTTTTTGGAGTTTCCCATTTCTTGATGGCCTCCACCTTTGCCCGGTCAACATGAATTCCTTTCTCATTAACCACATGACCAAGAAAATGTACCTCACGAAGCCAAAATTCACATTTGGAGAACTTGGCGTACAATTTCTGGTTTTTGAGTAATTCTAACATCAACCTCAAATGTTGTTCATGTTCTTCCTTGTTTCGTGAGTAAATTAGAATATCATCTATGAATACGATCACAAATTTGTCTAAATACGGTCGACAGACTCTGTTCATCAGATCCATGAAGACTGCTGGCGCGTTTTTCAACCCAAAGGGCATAACTAGAAACTCGTAATGACCATAACGAGTTCTAAATGCTGTCTTATCAATATCTTTTTCACGGACTCTCATTTGATGGTATCCGGATCGGAGATCGATCTTTGAGAAATACGTCGCGCCTTGTAATTGATCAAACAAATCGTTATTTCGAGGAAGAGGGTATCGATTTTTGAGGGTTAACTTATTAAGTTCTCTGTAATCGATACACATTTGGAAAGTTCCGTCTTTCTTTTTGACAAATAGAATTGGAGCTCCCCAAGGTGAAGAACTGGGTCTGATAAATCCCTTATCGAGTAGCTCCTGGAGTTGTTCAGACAATTTTTGCATTTCTGATGGCGCCAATCGATATGGTGATTTGGCCACTGGTGCAGCTCCTGGAATTAAATCTATGCGGAATTCAACTTGTCTTGGTGGGGGTAATCCGGGTAATTCATCAGGAAATACTTCGGGAAAATCCCGGACTATAGGAACATCTTGAATGCGTTTTTCCTTAGTCTCTTTAATTACTACATGTGCCAGAAATGCAACGTACTCTTTCCTCAGATATTTCCGCATCTTCATACATGAGACCATCTTTAAATTCCTTTTTGGCTTCTCTCCATGTACTAAAAGTACTTCTCCTTTCGACATTGGAATTCGAAGAGTCTTCTCAAAACAACATATTTCCGCTTGGTTTTTAGACAACCAATCCATGCCCACAACTATATCAAAACTTCCTAACTTAATTGGAATTAAGTCTATACTAAATTCCTTTTCAGCTAGGTTTAGGGTACAGTTCGAAATTACATCCTTGACCCTAACTTCTTGTCCATTAGCAAATTCGATGACATAAATTTCTTTTAACTTTTGGGGTTTTCGATTAATTTTTTATCTAAAATTTAGTGATACGAAACTTCTATCTGCCCCGGAATCAAATAATACAGATGCAGGATGATTATTTAAGAGAAACGTACCTGTGATCACATCTGGGTTCTGCTTTGCTTCCTCTGCCCCAATTTCAAATACCCGGCCCCGCGCCTGACCTCTTTGATTCCCTTGGTTGTCCAGTCGAGCCTGATTAAGATTCAGCCTTCTGTTCATCTTGGGACAGGTGTTCCTGAAGTGATCCGGACTTCCACACTCAAAACAAACTCGTTTTCCCCCACTTTTACAATCCTTTGCATAATGACCTCCTCTGTTGCATTTGTAACAAATAATACAATTCCCAGTGTGATGGTTGTTACACTTGTCACATTTTGGATACGTTCCTTTTTCTTTGCCAGTTTCTTGAGCCTGGATTCCATAATTCCCCACTGTTCTTTGCTCCTTTCCTCTTCTCTTGTCAAACTGTCTCCTTGAAGTTTCCTCAATCTTCCTCTTTCCCTTAGCTCTGTCATTAGTGAAAAGTCCCGAATGGTTGGCAGTGTTGGTAAGTCTGGTTACTAGGTTGACTGCTTCTTGGAGGGTTTTTGGATTGCCCGAAGTCACATCCCCTCGGATTACTGGAGCTAAACCCCAGATATACTTGTCCACCTGATTCTCCTCTGGTGTAACCAAATGTGGTACCATCTTTGCCAATTCATGAAATCGTGCTGTGTATGCATCAATATCATTTCCCTTCATTTCGTGATCCCACAACTCCGCTTGTAACTTTTGCATTTCACTCCTCGGACAATATTCCTCTTTAAGCATCTCCTTAAATTCATCCCATGTGACTTTGTTAGCAGCATCCCGTCCTCATGTTTGAACCTAAGTATTCCACCATGTCAGCGCTCGCCCTTGCAGTAGACAAGCTGCAAACGCCACCTTGTTTGCTTCTGCACACTTACTAATATGGAGTACGGACTCCATTCCTTCAATCCAAATTAATAATCCAACAGCTCCCTCAGAACCATGAAGTTCTTTCGGGTTACAAGATCTAAAGGTCTTATATGTACATTCTTTATCTCCGCTTGTGCTGACCCTTGGATTGTTAACTTGGTTAGCATTCAAACCTGCCGCTACCTGACTCACTATATTGGGAAGTGCAACTAGGATTTGCTCAGACACGAGGCGTGCAATTTCGGGGTCTTCCCTTCTTGGAGGCATAATTCTAAGGCAAAATTTCAAATTAAAATCTAATCATCATCTATTACTATATCCACACTCATTTTATATCTATTCTACATTCTTAATACAATATATATTCATTGCAATTGATTAAACATACATTTGATACATCATATATTAACAACATATATTTCAAAACCACACGTTGTAGGTAATCATAATCAACATTTCATAGACATTTTCAAAATTATAAAGATATCACATCAAAAGTTTAATATCCAACCAAAAGTAGTAACCATACAGAAGTAATTGTTTAAAACAACAGGCTACATGCCACCAAAAGAAAATTTAAAATCCAAAGTATCCATCACCAAACCAACACTACGGTCGCATGAAAAACAAAGCAAACCATCCTATCACAATCATCAGAAGTCCCACAACTATGGCTAAACTAGTGTATAGCCTCCTCACGGTCATCCTAGTAGCAGCTAATGCATCCATCATCCTATTCATATTCTGATCACTTAAACTCAAGAGCGACATTAGCTTGTCGATGCACTCTCCATGATGATCCAATCTCATCCTGAACAAATCCATCTCTCGGAACATACCCGAGACCCAAAGACTCTCAATCGCTGACATACCGGCTGGACGTACTATCGGCTCCTCCGCTCGAGGTGTTGGCGACATTCTTTTACCCCTCGGTCGGGAGGGACCCGCCTCATCCCTATGTGGGATGACAAAGGTCTCCCTGACTGGTAACGGTACACTAATCCGTACGGTCTCCTGAACCCTGGGTTGGGGCGCCGAATGCGGTGTGGGTGCAGACACGGGGGTAGATGACCTGGCCGGTGACTGTCTGGACTCTGAGTAACTATGCTCGGACGGATCATAATCTTCACTGTCATGTGATGCTCTCCTAGGATGTCCGGTAATATAACCGGACTCATCGGGGGATAACTCGGAGTGTGACAATGAATAAGACATGACAACTGCGATAAATAACAAATTTTTAATCATTATTATGCTATAATAAATGTCGAAATCATGAAATGCTTTTGTGAACTCACATACTAAATCATGCTTTTCATCCTTGAATAAAAAGTTTCTATTTTTAGCAACTCCTAATATAACCATTCCAAGTCTCTCCTTACGCATATCAAATTAGACATAGGTGATCAAGCTTTGCCGAATTGTAATATGCTAAGTCGACACCTATCCTAGCTATATTAATAGTATGCTCAAGTTCGAAATTTGTTTGCAAAAATAGTTTTAGAATATAGTGGTTATAGTGTATGGTTTTATAATAAAACCGGTATTCTCTATAACCTGTGGCTCTGATACCAAATTTGTCACACCCCGTTAAAGCGGAAACACGAGGCATAACAGTTTCAATCTCATAGCACAAGATTAAGGTTCATACCACCATACAATTTAATTATTAAATCATTACAATTTTTAATAAAAAGATAAACAATAAATATTTATCATCGTTTACAATTCCCAAAAACTTATGCATAACGGAAAATATTCGTAAAGGTAACTTGCTTCAAAACATTATTCATGTAGCTTAAACATCGATGCCTACCTTCTTGACTCCTGAGGTATTAGAATTCATAACAACGTTAAATCTTGAATTCATGAGTATTACAAATCAAATTTTATATGACAAGTGTACGCAATGATAAAATTTCGTTGAGCCACTACTAAACCATCCCTGACCAATTTCAACGCCCTATGAACTACCTCAGCGGTGGTTTATACCACATGGATAGTAATATTCTCTAGTATAGTGCACCCCTACTCGTCAGCATAAGGTGGGTTTGTCAGACCAAATAGCGCTATCCACTAATACTATAGGCCTAATTTTGGGTTAAATAGTAGTGCTTAAGGGGACTTAACATTTGATAAATTCAACATATCAATAGCATACATGTCATATAACTATGATTTCAAACGCTTATAACAAAGCCTTATAAAATGTTATTACACAATACTTTATAAACATTCTCATGAATCTTTAAATACACAATTTAAACATGCTTTCCACCCCAAAAATCAATTTTAACAGTAAAAGTGGGGTTGTGAATACTCACTTGCAGCGTAAAGTATACATACCATAGTGCATAAACAATTTAATTCAAAATTCGACAATTTTAATGAACAATCATTCAGTAGAAACAATTTGTAAATTCACATGCTTTCCACCCCAAAACGTATAAAAACTGTAAAAGAGGGGTTGTGAATACTCACCTCAAATGATGATGCTAGGTAACACGACAACGCAAAACTCTAGTCCGGAGCCTCTAAATCCCTATAGAGTAAATTGCATCAAGAAGTGCCAAAATATCAACATCCAACTATAAACCTAACTTAACCATTCCTACAACTCAATATATGCCTTCATGTTTATTTTGTTGTCTAAAATATAAATTTAGGATTAAAATATCAACAATGATCACCAAAACATAAACCTTTAAGGTTTTAAGATCAACTTTCTGGATTTAGCACTTGCTGTCCATAATTTATGATCACAAAATAAGCTTCAAAATGACACTTCCCAAATACCAAAAATAACCAAATTTTTATGGAAACTAATATACCGAGTTAAGAATATCAAGTCAAATTTTTATGCATTTTGGAGATGTTTTGATGTCCCAAAGAATTCCCACAAATCAGTAGGTCACTGATTTTTGTATCAGTTGCACACTTCTTTTGTAGCATGCATTTGGGATACCAAAACTCAAAACTACTCAGTGATCCATATATGGTTGCAAATCTAACTCAAAAATCTAACATATGGAAAAGATTCACTCATTTTGGTTGATTTATGAAAGAGTTATGGCCTTTAGAAGTTGAGTGTACCAATCTGTCAACGCAGGACATATTTCACTACTTTCTTCTAAAATACAAATGGATGACCAAAACATCATAATTTTGAGTCATTCTTGATTCTTAGAATATCTAACACCTTAAATTAAAGTTCGGTAGCAAAAACCCCAAATTTTATCAAGTAGGAAATGATGTATGAAGCTTGAAAGTGGATGCAAAAATCCATGACAGCAAGCTGTGATAAAACAAAATGAAACTTTGCATAATATAATAAAATGATCTTTGGCATAGTTTTTAATAATACCAAATGGTTTCACATTTTTAATCAATATACAATGATTCTAATGAGACAAGTATGCATCATGGATTCATAGCTACTACAAGTGCTCATCCAATTCCATGCATGATAACCAAAATCACTAATTAAGTGATATTTCACCACTTAGAAGCTCTTAATCATATGAGATTTGAGTAATCTCATCCTAAGAGTTTTCTTTATACACTAATTTTGTTGAAATAACATAAATTTCAATCCAAAATTATCAAAATTTCATGAACCTTAGAACCATACTTCATAAACTTGACATTTTGATAAAATCTCAAAAAAAATTTACTTGAATTCCCAAATTTTATTGGAAGATCATTCAATGGTTCATTTGCAAATGTATTATTTACCAAATGCATCCCATTTCACTTCCAAAACTAAGATTATACAACTTCTACATGCAATGATATGAAACATTCACATTTTTGAATAAAAACTTGAGAAATGAAGATATAAAGTGATTACCTTCTCAATTGAAGATGCAAACTTGATTTCTTGAAGTAAAATGATGTTTAAATCTTGATTTCTCCCTTGGAATTTTCTGAAAATCGATGATGGTGGTGGTGGTGTGTGGTGGCCGGCGTGAGGAAGAAGAGAGGAGAGGGAGATGAGAGGTTTCTTGTAATTTTGAAAATGAGAGGATTAATCACTAAGTTTTGGTTTTAACTAAAATGAAAAAGAGAGAGAGAGCATGGAAATCGGCCAAGTGGCCCTTGACTCACCCATATATTTAAAAAAAATTAAATTAGTAATGTAAATGTGTCGGTCCATAAAATATACTATATCAAGTTCTTAGATTAACAACACAATAAGATTACCAACTTGTATTGATATATAACAAATGGTTACAAGGTTGATCTGATTCAAGGTTTGAATGTGTTCTCTGTATTATCTCTATTACACCTTTTTGTGTGTGTTTTTGTGTGTTTATATTATCTAATTTTATTAGAGAGATTGAGAGATCAAATCTAATCTTAGTGTGTCTAACACACTTCCTACAACTTGCAACAACAAGTTGGATTATAAAACAATAAAACTAACTTAATATCTAACATTTAGATATTCTATCTAACTAACTAACTTAGATAATAACTAACTAAGTTAACTTTATCTAACTATGATAAACTAGATCTAATATCTATTAGAAATAGATATTTAAACTAAGTTAACTAATATAATAAACAAACAATTACATTGACATTTATTACAAACGACATAGACTTTAATATTGAGAGTCGACGTTTTGGCTTTAGCTTCAGATTGCGATATTGTCAGTGCTTCTAAAGCAGATTCAAGAGTTGAAATTAAATTTGTCAAATTCTGATAAAACTCATGACTGTAAAAAGTGTACTAATACGGATAAATCTCATTTTGCAGGTATCATCAGTGAGAAAGAGAAAGAGATAAAAGATAGAGAGAAAATGATGGGGATAAAAGACAATACCATTCAATCTCTTGAAGAAGTAATCAAGATGAAGGAATCTTACATTGAAAGTCTTCTGAGCCAATTGAAGAAAACTGAACAAAGATCATTAGAGCTACAAGATGAATCAGTTAAACTTCAACAAAAGTATATGGCTTCTGAAGAAACCGCATATGAATTGAAAGTGAAAAATGCTGATTTGATAAAAAGCATAAAAGAAGATAAAGTTCAAGTGAATCTTCAAAGCCAAATGAAGACGACTGAAAAGAAATCAACCGAGCTGAAAGATGAGTCAGTCAAGCTTCAACAGAAGTTTAAGGCTTTTGAAGATCAGATATATGTTTTGGAGAAGAAAAATGCTGAATTGAAAACAAGTCTCCAAGCAGAAAAAGAAAAATCATGTGTGAAGACATCTTCTACTCAACAAATGTCTAAACTTTCTAAGAAAACTTTGCAAGAGAAAAAGGATCTTGAGCCCGAGATGCATTAAACTTTCCAAGAAAGTGTCTGATTTTGAAAAGGTTCTAATTACTGAAAGAGACACATTTGCTAAGGAAAGAAAAGTTCTTGAAGATAAAAACACTGAATTTCCCAAACAGATCTCAATTTTACAAGACTTGCTTGAAAAAGAAAGACAGATTTTCAAAGAAAAGAAAAAATCTTTTGAGTCTGAAAAGAAAAATTCTGAAAAGACAAATGTTGGGATCTTCAATGAAATTTCTGATAAATCCAAGAACTTACAAAAAGATTTTGAGCAAGAACGTTCATATTTTGAAACTGAAATATCCAAGATCATGTCCAAGATCTCTGTTCTATCATTAGATATTCTTAAAGAACAGATGGCTAGATCTGATTTGAAACAGAAATTTGACATACTTATTTCTGAAAGAAACATTTTATCTGAAAAGATAAAGAACTTAGAAGCTGCAAATGTTGATTTGTCAAAAAAAGTTTGTGCTGATGTGATCAATCAAACACCAGTTGACAATTCAACCGAGTCAGTTTGCTCTTTTAAAACTGCTTCTAGTGCTATCCATGACAAAAATGTTTTCAAAAACAAAAGTGTCAAATCACAAACTGTCAAATCAAATCAGATTATGTAACACTTTAGGCATATCCCATATCGGTCGTGGACAGGAGTGATGCTGGGTGTTATAAGTAATATCTTGGCCTTCCTAACAACAACGCGTTTTGGGGCCACAAGCACGTCAGGTTCTGGGAACTCTGAGGTTAAGCGTGCTTGGGTGGGAGTAGTCCCAGGATGGGTGACCCCCCCTGGGAAGTTTCTCACCAGGTCGCCAGAAACAAATCCGTGTGCTACACGTTGGTTAAATCCAGGGGCAAAGCGGACAATATTGTTGTCGAGGCAGGCGGGATGTTACAGATGGTATCAGAGCCACTCCTGTGCCGTTCGGGATATGGGTCAAACCTCATCGAGGACGATGAGTCCCAAGGGGGGGTGTTTGTAACACTTTAGGCATATCCCATATCGGCCGTGGACAGGAGTGATGCTGGGTGTTATAAGTAATATCTTGGCCTTCCTAACAACAACGCGTTTTGGGGCCACAAGCACGTAAGGTTCTGGGAACTCTGAGGTTAAGCGTGCTTGGGTGGGAGTAGTCCCAGGATGGGTGACCCCCCTGGGAAGTTTCTCACCAGGTCGCCAGAAACAAATTCGTGCGCTACACGTTGGTTAAATCCAGGGGCAAAGCGGACAATATTGTTGTCGAAGCAGGCGGGATGTTACAGATTAGACCATCTAATCTATTTTATGACAAATCTGTTGATGGTTCAGCAAAGTTTTACATCAAATCTCTTGGAAAGTCTTCTAAGAAAAATCAGATGGTTTAGAGAGTGAAGAGTTCTTCAGATGATGAGAAGATGAAGGACAAAGCATTCAATTCCACATCCAAAGGCAATCTTTTGGTAATCCTGATATATATTTCTCTACTAATCATTTGATCAGGATTGCACAGAAGAAAATCTGTTGTTCTTACTGTGGAGAGAATGACTTCGTTCAGAAACAATCTGCTCACAACTGGTACGGTTCTTATAGAATTACTTCTCAGAATTCTGGATTTAGAAGATATACATCTAATGAGAAGTGGATTCCTAAATCTAACATACCAGGACCCAAATACCAGTGGGTACCAAAGCCTGTTAAATCTGTTTCGCAGGTACCACAAGTATAGGGGGAGCAAGATGTTTGACTTCTAGACAAATCAGTCTAGGACTCGTACTTCAAAGTACAAGTAATGGTTCTTGAATAATTCAGTTCAAGACCCTGACTTCAAAGTTAAAAGATTATGACTTATGAGTAAATCAACTCAGGACTCGGACTTCAAAGTCAAAGAACAATGGCTTCTAAACACTTCAGTTTAGAACCCGGACTTTAATGTCATTGTGGCTTCTGATCACATGACAGATCATGACCCGTTCTTCAATGTTTAGACATGGATATTTTGCAAATATCCAGGGGGAGCTTAATAGAATTAAATCATTCTATAATGATTTGAGGGGGAGCTTAAAGGTAAATATCTTCTAATCTAGATCTCTGATTGTTTGAAAGAAGAACAACTTTCAAGCATGAAAAACATTTTTCTTAAATGTTCAAACCACTTCTCTATTCTCAAAAGATTTCATGAATTAAGAAGTGTGATTTTAAATGTTTTTCATTATTGAGCTTTAACGTTTAACTGACCGTGTGTTTCCAAAGATCAATACTTGCGTATTATCTTGTCTATATACCGTAAAGTATTCACACACATCGATTCAGTACTTCATTTGAATCTGTTATTACCATGTCTCATAACGAACAAATTTTTCGATGGTAATACTCCCGTTTGCTTTCAAATGTTGTTGAGCATCAATCATCATTTCTAATTTGTGCTTTCATTGTTAAATTGTTTATATTCGTTCATATAAACAAACCATCAATTTCTTTGATACCCTAATCATTTTGTTTGATATGATTGATACATTGTCAGATTCTCAAAACAATTCTCTTGATTTCATTTCATTCATTCAATATTCTTGTTTTGAGAGATCTTCATTGTTCAAATGCTCAAATTTCATTCTTAATTTTAAATGAGCATACATTCTGACAATATTATCATTTTGAGCTTAACTGTTCAAGTTAAACTATTGAGCAACCATTCTTTTTAGGATTTACATGGGATTCATGTGTGAGCTTAAACAGAACTTCCATGGATTCACACAAACCAGTGTTTCCTACCCAGGAAGTTATCCTTGAGTGAATGAGGGGTGAGGGGTCAAAATCAAAGAGTGGGGGAGATAACTCATCCGGTTGAGTTTTTCTCATTATGTGGAGCGGTAAAATGTAAATGAGAGTTTGGTTAGAAGTGAGCAAAATGTTAAAAAGAAAAAGGGTGTGAGAACAGAGTTAAAAGAATATCACAACTCTGCACCAATCACTTTCTGAGCCGGGCAGCCACAAAATCTGATTGGTTCACATTCTTTGGTGACCATCATTGAAACAGGCAGTGAACCCATGCCAACTCTAGAATTAAACCCACCAACCACTTATTTCTTTCCCGATAAATAAATGTTTCAATTTTTATTAGGGACGCAGCACATTCCGCTAATCTGGTCTTCACTCGGAAGATTTAGATATTGAAAAAGAAGGAAAGTTGCCCCACCTACGAACCTCTTTCATGCACATTGAGTCCGTGTAATACTTGTTGTTGTCTCAACAGTTTACACAATTTGAGCCTTATGAAACACAATTATTGTGTTAAATTCTTTCATACACAAGCACGAGCACACAGAAAATTTGTTTTTCTGTAAGAACATTCATAGATAAACCTTGTGTTTTTCAATGATTGAATGGAAGTCCTGGGGAGTCATCATCAAAACAGCTCCTTAAATTGTACATTCGTTGTACACAGTAACTCCGTGTTACTGACAGACACTTCTAACTGTTTTATTTGTTGAATCAGGGTTACCAAGTTCATTATATCTGAATTTGAAAAGATTCAGGTATATACAGTTCATGATTCAGATACTCAGATCAAAGGATGGAAAATGTCAAATCATCATAATTGAGGAGATTGTTACATTGAATACAAAGAGGATGATCAAAGAGAATGTTGAAATTGAAAAGTTTTGATGATCATGAAGCTCACAATCATCAAAAAGGGGGAGAAATCTACAAAGATCAATTTCTGATATTCAAATTTCAAAGCTGACTTGAAGAAAAGAGACTTTCTAAAGATGATTCTGAAAGTCCATGCCAGATGAAAAGAAATCATTCTGAGATTATTCAAAGTCAAATTAGAAGATTCATGAAAGTTCGTTTTTCTGAAGAATGATCAGAGATTGCAGAAATGGAGATACAAAGATCAGAGATTCCTCAAAGTTTAAAAGAAGTTTTCAAAGATTTCAAAGTTTTCAAGACTTGTTGACTTTCCAAAGCTGCAAAGTATTAAAGACTGAAGATTGTTAGAGCTTCAAAGTTCAAAGCCGTCAGAGTTAAAGATTGAAGAATCAAGCGCTGAAGACTAGTGTCAAATTTTTGTTAAATCTTGAATACAAAGGGGGAGATTGTTAGTGTATTATTGTATCCAAGATTTAATAGGAAAAGTCAAGTCAAGATAAGTCAACAAAGTCAAAGTCTAGTCTAAGTCAAATATGAGTTTACTTAGTTGTTAAGCATGTGATAGCATCCTTGGTATAAATATCTTAGGTGCTTTGTAATCTAGTAACAACAATAAGAGCTAGATAGATTTTAATATCATTGTGAGATCTATAACATGAACACGTTTCTCTCTCTACTCTCTCTCTAAGATCTTGAATAATGTTATATCTTAGATCTTGAGAATTGCTTGATTTGATAAGGGAGGACAATTTCACTTATATTGTACATTCGTTGTACACAGTGTCTTTGTGCTACTGATAGGCATTCCTAACTGTTTCATTTGTTGATTTAGGATTTTCATTCCTAATTTGTCTGAATTTGAAAAGATTCAGATGAATACTTTCATGATTCATTGGCTCATTCAGATCAGATGAACGATTCTTTCATATCATGTATTGGGGAGATTGCTAATTTTCCTATCTGGGGAGATTGTCTATTTCTCTAAAAAAGAGGAGATTGTTCTTATTTCCATCATAAGGGGGAGATAAAAGATCGTGAAGACAGTGCTAAAATGGTTATTTGGGGGAGATGTTCCAAAGACATATCTAAACTTGAAGAGTTTTAATGATTTTGATTCTTACAAATCATTAAAAAGGGGGAGATAATTCAAAGTTCAAGTTCAAATGAAAAGTTTATATCAGGATTGGGGAGATAAATCAGAGTTCAAAATAAATCAGAGTTCAAAATAAATCAGAGTTCAAGAAAGAGTGACAGATGATTTTCAAAGTTAGTTTGAAAGCTGAAGAAACGATTGTTGTAAACAAAGGGGGAGATTGAAGATGTTTGAAAAGACAAAGAAAGAGATTCATTTCAAAGTTGAAGAATGTCAAAGTTTTGAAGTATGTTGAAAGTTTCAAAATATTGAAGAAGGTTAGAGATTGAAGAAAAGGTTGATCTAAAAGCTAATCCAAAGGGGGAGATTCATTTAAAGTGCTTTCAAAGAGTTTCTACAAATCAGAGCTTTCAAGATGTCAAAGCTGAAGATATTTTTGAAGACAAGAAGACCTGAAGATTATTGTCAAAAAAATTTTAATCTTGAATCCAAAGGGGGAGATTGTTAGACTAATATTGTATTCAAGATTAAAAGTGAGGGTCTGTTTTGTAATTGATGTATAGTTTAAGTGTTTGGTTGTAAAGTAAACATAAGTTGACTTAGTATAAAAAGGTTTTGTTCTTTGATAGTTTGGTAGACACGCACAGGTACGAACGCACACTTAGAAAACACAAGATTTGTACTTTGAGAGAACACAAAACTCATATAAATGGTACATGTGAGATCTGTGATTATGTTGTAATCTTGTGACTTTAATACAAGTGATTGTTTGATAATCTGTATTGTGAATTATATTGCTAGAATCTGGGATCACAAATGTTAAAAATAAAGAGGGTGAGAGATCATAGTAAAAGAATATCAAACTCTGCACCAACTTTTTCTGAGTCGGGCAACCACATTACTGTTGTTTCACAATTCTTTCGTGAACATCAGTCAACTAGCCCATGCCAACTCTTGATTTAAACCCCACCAACTACTCATTTCTTTCTCAACAAAGAGATGTTTCAATTTTTAATGGTGATGCAACACATAATCTATATTGTCTTCATTCGGAAGATGTAAATATTGAAAAAGAAGGAAGTCTACCCCACCTTCGCACTTCGATCATGCACAATTGAGTCTGTGTAATACTGTTGTTATCTCAATGGTTTACACATTTTGAGCCTAATTGATAAATCAATCATCATGCTTAATTCTTTCTTACATAAGCATGAACACACAGAAAATTTGTTTTTCTGTCTAAACGTTCATAGTTTAACCTTTTGTTATTCGATGATTGAATGTGTTATATATGAATTGTATTCAAGATTAAATAAGGGTCTATTTTGTAATTGTCTAATTGTCAAAGGGTTTTGTTGTAAAGCCAACCTTTGTTGACTTGGTATGAATAGCTTTGTCTCCTTGTAAACTTTAAGTCATGCACATAAGTTAGATACATTCATTCAAAGAGAACACACACAGAGAACTCACATGCTTTCTAAAGTGAGATTTGTAATTGTGAGATATGTGGCACTGTAATCTTGTGACTTCAATACAAATGACATTTTGATAATATGTGTGTTAATTAGATAGATAGATACTGGGATTACAATTGGTATCAGAGCTCAAATCCGACATTTTTTAGAGAAATGAGTACAAAACTGCTTTCTTGAGTCTTGATTGGATTTTTGAGATTAAAGGTGTTTTTGAACGATTTTTTGTGAGAAATATGGTCGATTGAGGTTATTGATTATGTTTGTTTGATTGAATTGCACTAAAAAACAATTTTGATCACTGAATTTTGGATTTTTGAAATTCTTGATACGTACTAGTCTTGATCACTGTTTGATCAAATTTCTTGAAATTAATTGTATAATGGTGTTAATTGATGGTTTTGGATTGTTTATCATACTAACGTGATCATTTCTATGCGTTTACAGCTTCTGGATTGAAGATTTGAGTGGAAATTTGGACTAGAAAGTGATTTTTAGGACCGAAACTTCAAGAACTCGCAGGATCCATTCTTTTCGTATGAAGAACTCACACAATTGAATTTCATTGAGAGAATTCGCATAAGTTTCAATCAAAATTTGTTTAAGTACATAATTCGTACATCTGAGTAGTACGAAAAGTGACAATTCGCATAAGTTTTTAATTGAAAATTTTGATAGGTGCAGAATTCGTATAAGCATATATACGAAAAGCAAGAATTCGCATTTGACCCTGGTGCGAAAAGTTTGGTTTTTAAAATTCTAAGGAGAGAATTCGCACATGTCTCAGATGCGAATTGTGTAGAATTCGCACATCTGAGAGGTACGAATTGTGAGATTTCGCACATTGTTTTATACGAATTCTATAAGATTTCGCATAACCTTTTTAAAATTTTTCTAAGTTCAGATTTCGTATGAGATGCGAAAAGTTTTTTGAAATCTGAAAATTTTTAACAAGTAAAGAATTCGCATATCTTCTCATACGAAATCCTCGTGCAAAAAGTTTTGTGCGAAAAGTTTCAATTCTAAATTTTTCAAGGATGGAAGTTGCATAAGAGATGTGTACGAATTGTAAGGAATTCGCATAAAGCTATATACGAATTCTAAGAATTCGCATAAAGGCTCATGCGAATTGTGAAGTTTTGAGTGTCTCTTGTATGCGAATTGTGGACTTGTGCGAATTTTAGTTTTCTTTATACGAATTCTGAGTGTTATACGAATTATGTCATCATTTCATGTGAATTGTTTCAATTTTCATGTGAATTGCTCTTTGATCTGAAACATACGAATTCTATACTTGGGAATTTTTGGAAAATTTCATTTTCTGAAAAAATTTGAAGTCTTGCATCTATTGTCTAAATTTGTCGGACTAACGATCAAATTTGTCTAAATTTTTTCTTTGTGCAGATTATCAGACTATTCAAAATGTATAAAGATCTACTTTCCATGGGTTCTCAATCGAAGCCTCCGGTATTGTCAATCGGGGAGTATGCTCAGTGGAAGAGAAGGATGGTTCAGTTCCTAAATCACAAGAACCGTGATTATATCAAGTCAATCATAGATGGACCAGTTGGGCCTGTTGTCACTGTACCTGGACAAGCTGCCACGAATACTTCTCCTGAAATCCCAGTCAGATATGTGCCCAAGCCATATTAGTATTTCAGTGAAAGGGAGAAGGAGTTGCATAAAATAGATGAAGAAGCTCTTATTTACCTCACAATGGCTATTCCCAATGATATCTACAATAGAGTAGATAGTCGCGAATCTACAAAGGCCATGTGGGATGAGCTTGAAAGGCAATTCCAGGACACAGAAAGGTCTATTCAAGCAAAGCTTAACTAGAGCATAAATGCTTATGAGGGTTTTCATGCAAAGGAAGGGGAAGCTTTGATTGACACATACAAACGCTTTAATGTGATTCTGAATGATTTGAGGAGAAATGGGATGAACAAGTCTGTTTCCGAGATAAATTACAAGTTCATCAAGAATCTGAACCCAGAATGGAAAAGCTATGCGATAAACATCCAAATGACCAAGAACATGGCTCAAGAGGATGTAAATGACATATTCAAACCCTCTCACAACATGAGGATGAGGTCAAAATACTAAATGAAGAGAAGAAGATTGTCAAAGACTCGTTGGCTCTATTATCTTAGAGAAAGAAGGGTTCAAGTTCCAAAACTGTTTCTTCCTCCAAATTCAAATGAAAGAAGTCCAAAGCTTTCCTTACTGAGCTGACTGAATCCAGTTCTAAAGTGTCTTCTGAGGAAACTGAGCTACACTGATGATGATATTCAGAGATTTGTTGATAACCTTGCCCTCATCACAAAACAGTTTCAGAAAAGTTTTGGGAAGACGATATATGGTTCAAAGCCAAAGTATGAAGGGTATAGGAAAGGAAAAGCTGAGAACTACAAGCCTAGATTTGGAAAGAAAGAAGAGAAGAGATACGAGAAAAGAGAAGAGAAGAAAGGAGAGAAGATAGATCCAAAATCTGGACGATGCTTTAACTGCGATAAGCCAGGACATTTTTCAAAGGACTGCAAGTTTAAGAGATTAAAGAATTTCAAATACTATGCCAAGAAGTCACTACTTGCTAAAAAGCAAGAGGAGGGAAAAGAGTTAATGACTGAAGAGGAGAACTGGTTCTTTCAAAGTTTAGATGATGAATCAGCTCATTTTACTCAAGTCTGTATGATGGCAAAGGTAGATGACAATGCAGAACCCTCTTCTGGTTAATCCTACGGTGACTCCGAGGTAAGTATTACTTATGAAAACTCTGAACTTGTTGAATCATTGAGGGCACAAATCCAGAACATGGAAAAATAGTTTGAAACCTTAAAAGGAAAACTTAGCATTGAACGACAAACAATGATGAGTTTTTGTGATGAGAACGCATTATTGAAAGTTGTCGTTGAGGATAAGGAATCTGAAATGGATGCTTTAAAGAAAGAACGAGCAGTTCTAAAAACAAAGATTTTGGAACTTGAGAGAAACTTGGTTAATTTAAATTCTAAAAAAGGTGAATTTAAAATTAAATTTGAAGCTTGCTTTCAGGAAAGGAATGAAGCTTATTGCAAATTTAAACAACTTGAGGATTTAAGTCTGAAAAGAGGACAGACTGAGCAGACATTAAATTTGTTAACTAACAAACTCCAAGATGTCAGATTTTATAATGCTAAGACGGGATTGGGTTTAACTGAAAATGATGTTTTGAAGAAAGCCCTTTAAAACTTATACAATTTTGATAAATTGGGCTCAAAAGTAAAGAAAATCCCGGATATTCGTGGTACGTTAATTAAGGCTGAAACTTATAAGTCTGGTATTTCATCTAAGGGTAAAGAGGTGATGGATGACGATACGTCTAGTTATGCTGATTCACAATCAAATTTTAAATCAGTTGGATTTTAATACAATGATTTGAACAAAAGTTATAAAAACAGAAGACTTGAATTTGTTGAGTTTCAATCATTGTTTTCAACACCATCTCCAACTGAATAAGCCAATAATGACACAGATATCCCTGAGTCTAATGATGAATATGAATCAGATACTGATGTTGGTACTCAGACTCCTATATCTGAATCTGTTACTTCTGAATCCCCACATGAAGTTAAGACTGAAGAGTGCTCAAATGTCATGAATCCTAGCATTCAAAAAGAGTTTGCAAACAAAATGACTGAGGAGATTTTTGATGAAATGATTAATGCCTTAGATCCTGTTCTTATATTAGAGAAGCTTGACTCAAACTCTGTGATAGATCAAACATCAGATTTTGAAAAATAAATCAAAGATTTACAAAAAGCTCTTGAAGAGTTAGAAGATGAGAACTGTGATCTTAAATTCAAACTAGACAAGTCTTTTGAAGAAAACAAAGAGCTTTCCAAAGAGTTGAATGAACTCAAAACTGATTTGTTTAAACAAAATTTGAATGATAAAAAGATGTTTGATTCTCAAAAATGGAATGCGCATTCTAATCCAGAGTTTGAGACTTCAACAAAAACCTCGGTTGTTTACTCTGAATGTCCTGAATACTTACCCAGTATTTTTGAAAAAGGAGAGACTTTAGTAATTTTAAAGAAAAATTCATCTTTGAAGAAGAAAACTAACAAAGTTTCCTTTCATGTTTTAGATATGATAAAAAGTGATGGTAAAGGAGAATGGAGGAAGAAAGAGAGTGACAAAATAGATAGTGGAAATGATTGTATTGTCATTGATAGTGGTTATTTGAAATGTAAAAGTTCAAACGATAATAAATGTCAAAAATGTTTGAATACTTGTACGTCTTTTGATAAATCAAAGATGATGCCATTTGCACGTAAGAACTTAATTTACAAACACTGTTGTGACAATGCATTTTTACTTTACTGAATTCCTCCAAAGCCAAAATTTGTTAAAAAGGCATCTAAAGCTTAAACTGAATCAAAGTCCTCAACACAACTAATCAAAGTGTTTCATGCTAACCCTGCTCATTTTTCTTAGAAAAAGCAATTTCATGAGCTGAATGTTAAAATGGTTTGGAAATGGGTACCAAAGCCGAGATATGAATGGAGAATTAAGGCTAAGGTAGATGATATCAAGAAATTGCATGAGGCTAACAAGAAAGGACCCATCTGGATATGGGTACCTAAAAAGAAGTGATTTGTTCTTTTTGCAGACCTGTCATTTGTGGTATGTTGACTCAAGATGTTCTAGACACATGACAAGATTTAAGCATTTACTGCACGATTACATTGAAGAACCTGCAGGAACAATCAGCTTCGCAAATTCTGAGCTTCATGGAATCATCAGAGGAGATGGTTCATTCAAGAATGGCACTTTAACAATAAAGAAAGTACTGTACGTGGATGGACTTGATCATAATCTATTCAGGACCAGTCAATTCTGCGATAGTCAGTATCAAGTTCGGTTTACCATTGATAGTTGTTTTATTGAAGGTTCGGACGGTAATGAGATTTTTAGAGCTGAACGCTATGGAAATCTTTACGCGGTGAACTTTCTAGTGCTTTCAGCAACACGTTCTGTATGCTTAACTGCAAAAGCATCGAAAGCTCAAAGTTGGACTTGGCATCAGCGCTTGTCTCACCAGAAGTTCAAAGCGATTGATCAGTTAGCGAGACAAGGAATTGTCAAAGGTCTACCTGAGATAAGGTTTGAGAAAGATTCGCTTTGTCCTGCTTGCAAGATGGGAAAGATGAAAAGGAGTTCACACAATGCAAAGACTGAATTTTCCTGCTCAACACCTCTGGAACTAATTCATATGGACCTTTGTTGCCCAATGCGTACTCAGTCTATTAACGGCAAAAAGTACATTCTTGTGATGATAGACGAGTATTCGAGATACACTTGGTTGGAGTTTCTGCGAAACAAATCTGATGCACCAAATCTAATCTTTGCCTTCATCAAGAAGATCTAAGTTCGACTTCAACTGTTAGTTAAAACTTTGCGTAGTGATAACGACACATAGTTCAAAAACGATACTCTTCAGAGTTATCTCACATCTTTTGGGATTTCTCACAATTTCTCTGTTGCCTACACCCTGTAACAAAATGGCGTATTCTGGTTGAAGCTACAAGAACGATGTTGGCGTATTCTGGTCTTCCAATGTATCTCTGGGTTAAATTCGTTGCAACCGCTTGCTTTACTCAGAACCGGACCATTGTGATTAAAAGACACAATAAAACAGCGTATGAACTTATTAATAAAAGAATGTCGAACATTAAATTTTTACGTGTCTTTGGTTGCAGATGCTACATACTGAACGACCGTGATAATCTTGGAAAGTTTGATAAGAAAGCTGACGAAGGCTACTTTGTGGGATATTCTTTGATGTCTAAAGCCTATCATGTATACAACAGACGGACCAAGAGTATCATGGAAAGCGTGAACGTGTCATTTGATGAGAATTCTACATTGACTTCTGAACACAACAGTTCAAAACTCAAGCTTAAGGACAAGGCTTCTATTCAAAATAGAATAGAACCCGAATCTTCATAGAATAAGCTTTCTAACTCATCAACTGTCACATCAGAGTTAGATTTATTATTTATTGATGCTTTTATGGACATTTGTGCAGATTTTGACAAATCTGACGCGTCCGCATCAAATTCATAGGTCCCAATTGTTACTGAAGACATATATGGACCATCTGAACCAGTCACTACAACAACCTCGTCAGGTTCATCTACACCAAATATTTCTGAAAATGCTAATATTGATTCTGCTTCTACAGATACAAATTCAGGTAGAAAAGTCCTGAGTACTTCCTCTGTAGCTCCAAAACTACCTGCCTCATAAACAAATGTGAAGATATCCCGTCTACATCCGAGGTTGTACCTGCTATTTATGATGAAAATGATGAGTAAAACACGCAAGTATCTATTCAACCACTTCCGATCACAACACGTTGGACAAGAGATCACCCCCTACATAATATCATTGGTGACGTATACAGTGGTGTTCAAATGCGTGCAGCATCCGCAAATTTTTGCTTATATTTAAGCTTCCTTAGTTCCTTGGAGCCTAAGAAAGTCTCATAAGCCTTGCACGATCCCGATTGGATTCTAGCTATGTAAGACGAGCTTCTGCAATTTGAAAGGAACAAGGTTTGGCGGCTAATCCCACTACCGAAAGGTAAATCTGTGCTAGGCACAAAGTGGGTTTTCAGGAACAAAAGGGATGAAGTTGGAGTTGTAGTAAAGAACAAAGCTCACCTAGTAGGTAAGGGTTACTGCCAACAGGAAGGCATAGACTACGACGAGACATTTGCCCCTGTAGCACGAATCAAAGCCATCATAATCTTCTTATCTTATGCAGCCCATAAGAACTTTATTGTCTATCAAATGGACGTAAAGTCTGCGTTCTTAAATGGTATTCTACATGAGGAACCTTATGTGGCTCAACCTGAAGGTTTTGTTGATCCAAAACACCCAGATCATGTCTACGTTCTAGACAAAGCGCTATATGCTTTGAAACAGGCACCAAGAGCTTAGTATGAAACTTTAACTCAGTTCCTACTCGCCTCTGGATTTAAAAAAAGGTACAATCGATACAACCCTGTTTCTAAAAAAGCAAGGTGATGATTTAATTCTAATACAGATTTAGGTGGACGATATTATATTTGAGTCTACTAATCCAAAATTTTGTAAGAACTTTTCTAAAATTATGGAATCTCGTTTTGAAATGTCAATGATGGGTGAACTAACATTTTTTCTTGGACTTCAAGTAAAACAATCACCCGGAGGCATTTTCATAAACCAGTCGAAATACATTAGAGATATCCTGAAAAAGTTCAATATGACTGATAGTTCAGTAATGAAAACGCCGATGGCAACCAGAACACTTTTAGATGTTGATTTGTCTGGCAAATCTGTTGATCAAAAAGTGTACTGAAGCATGATTGGATCATTACTATATCTAATAGCTAGCAGACCTGATATAATGTTTGCTACATGCTTTTGTGCTAGATATCAAGCGAATTCGAAGGAATCTCACATGGTCGTTGTTAAAAGAATTATTAGATACCTCAAAGGCACTCCCGAGTTAGGCCTTTGGTATCCTAAGGATTCTGGTTTTGATTTAACTGCCTATATGGATGTTGACCATGTAGGTTGCAAACGGAATCGAAAGAGCACATCTGAATCTTGTCAGTTTTTAGGAGACATACTGGTTAGCTGGACTTCAAAGAAACAAAACTGGGTTTATACATCCACCGTTGAGGCAGAATTTGTAGTTGCGGCTAGCTGTTGTTCACAAGTCCTCTGGAAGAAGACACAATTGAAAGATTTTGGCTACTCATACCAACGAGTTCCTATTTACTGCGATTCCAAGTGCGCGATAGCGGTAACTGCTAATCTAGTGCAACACTTAAAGATGAAACACATTCATATACTCTACCATTTTATCAAATATCACGTGGAAAAGGACGATATCAAAATGCATTTTGTGCAAACCGACTACCAATTGGCTGATCTTTTCACTAAACTGTTAGATGAAAAGCATTTTAAATTCTTAATCAGCAAATTAGGTATGTTGAATGCCAGTCCATGATCCAAGGGGGAGTGTATCTTATTTGTTTACTTACATTGCATGTGTTTTGGATATAATGAACAGTTTCTACTATTCATCATGTACTGACTAAAGCAGAATCATTTTTATAATGATTACCAAAATCTTTTATTTTGCAGGTTGATTTCAAGTGATTATGGCTTCTGAATACTTCAGTTCAGAACCCGTTCCTAAATGTTTTTCTTCTGAAGGATGCTTACTAGATAACATCTTTTCAAGGAGTTTTATTTTGAGGGGGAGTTACTGAGAATTAAGCTGTCATATTTTTAGGGGGAGTAGATAAAAGAAAATTATTCTTTAAATGTCATATTTTTCTAATGACTTGACTTTTTTACAGATATCGAGGGGTAAAATATCTGAAGTTTTGTCAATGATGCTTAAATGTTGATATTCATTTGAGGGGGAGTTGAGAATTTCTATGCTAAAAAGGTATATTTTTCTGAACCTCAAAGTCTATCATACTTTTAAAGTAGAACAACTTTCAAGTGTGAAAATCGTTTTCTTAAATGTTCACACCACTTGTTATTCTTAAAATGTTTTCATGAATTGAGAAGTGTCATTTTAAATGATTTTTCATATGGATACTTTGATAACTATCTGACCGTGTGTTTCCAAAAGATCAATACTTTTGTATTATCTTGTCATATACTGTCAAGTACATTCTCACATACATCGGTTCAATACATTCTAATGGACTTTGTTATTACCATGTCTCTAAAAGTTTAATCTTTCTATGGTAATACTCCCGTTGTTTGAACTATAAATTGCTTGAGATCAGACGTCATTTCTCTTCATATGTGCTTTCATTGATGTTTATATCTCGTTCATATAAACAACATTCGTTCTTTGATACCCCAAACATTTTTTTTCTTCATGATATTTGATCTGATTAAATCATTGTCAAATTCTCAAAACACTTAAATTGATTTCATTTCATTCTGTTAGATCACAGATTTATTGGATTCAAGATCAACAAGACTGAACACATAAATCTGAAGTCAATGCGGCAAAGTCAATTCTCAATTAAAGTCTAGGTCAGTTTGTAATAAATAGTCAAAGTTTATTTTATGTATTTTGTTTTTCCCTAAATAGGTATATGGCTATTATAGATTGCTAGGTGTAGTGTGTGCCAAGAATAGAAAATCAGCAGCCACATTCTAGAGAGAGAGAGAGAGCTTAGAGAGAGAAATCCTTCAAGGGAGAACTTGTAATCCTTTGATTGTTGAAATCAAAATCAGGTTTGTTAATCTCTTGTTGTGATTATATGTTTATTGTGATAAGAAACCGATTTGCAGGGAACAACAATTGGTATCAGAGCCTAACCAGATTGAAATCAAAAGAAAAACATTATCGAGTACTGTTTCATCGATATCCAGATCTATTTTTGAGTTTATGTTTGAAATTGGTTTAGAAATCATTTGGTTTAAGGTCGAAATCAGTATTAGATTGAGATTGTATTGTTTTATTCAAGTATTGCACTGTAATCGATTGTCATTTTGATGATTTTAGTGTTTTCGGTTTTCACGAGTCCACTACCACTGTTACATCGATTGATTCTTCGTAGAGTGTTTGTTTTTGAAATTATTTGGTTGTAATTTGTTCTAGATGTGTTTGTGGTCTTATTGTCAAATTTTGGGATTGCAAATCGAAGTCTAGATAGATTTTTGGATGATTCAGAGTCGGTTTTCGAAGCATAAGTGAAGAACTCGCAAGTAAAGCTGAAGAACTCGCAAGCTTCAGTTAGCACAAACCTCAGAAACTCGCAAGCTTCAGTTAGCGCAAACCTCAGAAACTCGCAAGCTTCAGTTAGCGCAAACCCTTAGAACTCGCAAGCTTCAGTTAGCGCAAACCTCAGAACTCGCAAGCTTCGGTTAGCGCGAATCTCAGAACTCGCAAGCTTCAGTTAGCGCGAATCTCAGAACTCGCAAGCTTCAGTTAGCGCGAATCTCAAACTCGCAAATCACTGTTTGCGCGATGTTGGATCTGATTTCATTCTTTGTGTGCGAAGTCCAAAACGCGCACATCACTGTGTTTGCGTGAAGTTCATGAATGTGAATTGCGAGTTTTCATACTTAGAATTTTTCTGAGATTTTTTGTGGGTTGACCAAAATTTGACTTTTTGTAATACAATATATTTCTGAAATTCTTTTGATTTTATCTAGACTAACGATCAATTTCAAGTTTCTTATTGCATATTTTTATCAAAAACAGATGTCTGCAATAGAAGTTCCAATCTTGTTCGAAGGATAATACGAACAGTGGAAAGTTAGATTCTGAAAATGTACAGATGTACAAACTCTGGGTTGCTACATCAGATTATTATTGATAAAAGGAGTGAAGAAACCTCAAATTCCAATAGAAAAGTGTATTGTGGAATAGGAGAGATATCTGGAAGCTGATAAAATAACTAAAAATCTCTTGCTGCAAAGTATGTCTGATAAGATTTTTAGTAACATTAATATCAACCATTCGTCAGCAAAAGAGATGTGGGATTATCTTGAATGGAGAATGATAGGATCAAAGATGTTATCAAGAGTTAAGTTTTTGGAAACTGAGAATTCTGATCTAAAAGGAAATATTTCTGATTTGGAAGCTCAAATCCAAAAACAAGATTCCGTTGAGAACAATGAGAAGAAAGTTAATGATTTGGAGAGTGCAAATGATGATCTTCAAAAGAAAATATCTGAATTGGAACAAAAGGTAGTCAAAGACAAAGATCAGTTTTGTGACACCCCAAAATAGGGTAAATATTTATTTATAAAGAAAAGGGTGAAAAGAAAAATAAAAGAAAAAAAACGCATTTTATTTTATTGGACCAAAAATGTGAAAAGGGTTCAATTATGTTATTTAATGAAAGTGGGAAATGAATAAATGAGTTATTATGCAATTGGATTAAAAATGAAAGAAAATGTCAGATTGGGGGGTGAGAATGTAAGCTTGGCAAAAGTTTTGAAGCCAGCGGGCCGAATGTAGTTTTTAAAAGTTCAGGAGCGGTGTCACATCAACAGGTCCAAACCAGAGGGACCTGTTTTGTAAATATCTGAAATCTGAAAATTTTCAGAATTGAAAATGACGGGACAATTTCTAGCTTCCTATTGGCTCCAATTTTCAACTAGTAAGACAAAAGAAAAATCATATAAACAAAGGTAGCCGGTTAGAGAGCATATGGGTTCAAGAAAATCGAGTTTAGGTCGAGTTTAGAAGGAGAAATCGAAGGTTGAAGTTCGGTGTTGAAAAGCTCCATTTATCGTCGATTGTGGGTTTTCAGATGAGAGCTATCAGTAGCTGATCTACACACGATCAGGTGAGTTTTCATGAGACTTACACTGGATGCATACCTATGTACAAATTTATTTTCGAGCATTATATGATTTAAATACATGTCATCGGTATATGTTTACATGTATGTGGAGTTTTTTGGAGCACACATGCTAATTGTTTTCCGGTTTTTAAACATATTTAGCATGCTTGGATTTTCAGTTGGTTTATATGGTACAAATGGTGCATGGTTCGGAATATAAGAGGTTGGTTTGGTTTGTCACACTTAAGGGGAGGCACGACCCCGAAATGGGTGACTGGCTCTGTGTGAGTGGTACACACCAGGGAATGACTGTGACATGGAAGCATGACCCGATAATGGGTTATTGGCTATAGGTGGGCCGTACACACCCAGGGAATGCTTGCAACTTATCAGTCCTTACTCGAAGAGACAGTCATGAGGTCTCGTTTCTTTTGATATTGCATGTTTTCAGAAAATGCATATTATTTTATGTGAAGCTTGCATGTTTAATATGTGTGACAAGATATGACTTCATCCATGCAAACCATGAACTCATTGAGCTTTATAAGCTGACTATAATATGCATCTCAGGGACAAAAAGTTTCAGGTTGGACAAAAGAAAAAAGCACACATAGAGACTTGCATCATCTAAGTTATGTTCAGGCATCTACTACAAATAAATATTGTAACGTAGCTCGGTATGGGACGAGTTAGCATTTAAGTTCCATCTTTATTGTTAAAGTCTTCCGCTGTAAAAGGTTTAAAGTTTCATTTTAGCCAAAATTTTGGAGTTTTTTTTTAGGGATTGTTTTAGTTAAAGTAACACTTTGAAAAAAAATGGGTGTTACAAGTTGGTATCAGAGCCGTATTTCAAGAGTAATAGGTTATGATCTATAGCCTAAGCTTGAACTATAAGGGTTCACGTACCGGGGTATTAGTAAATCAGGAAGGCACTGTAAAGATGCACAAATGATACATGTACCGCGAGGGTGCCTCTGTACATATGTATTCAGTTTAGTTAAGTAACTAACTCATATTGTGGCTGGTGTACATGGATGGTTCAGATATATAGATGACCCCCACACTACGCTAAGAGAGTTAAGATCTCGAAAGTGTCTAGCTTTGTATTTCGCTTAAATACAAAGTGTTCAGAGGATTTTAGACATCAATTCAGTAGTTCAGATCGACTTAAATGTTATGTGTTCTGGAGTAACATTTGCTCATATATCTTTTAGTTCAAAACCATGGGTTTTCAGTAATGCCATCTGGGTTGAGAAACGCGACAGTAGCATTATTGACCTAGTGAACGTAGTGTGTAAACAACGCTTGGAGAAGTTGTTATCATTGTTAATTGCAGTGCGCTCAATTATTCAAGAAATCGGTCTAAGCATGTATAACAACAAAAGTTGGTCCCACAACCGTGAAAGAATATAAGATGAAAAAAAGGGTCTGAGATATAGATGCAAAGTCTCTGTTTCTTGGTCACGTAGTTGACAAGAAAGACATCTAAGTAAAATGCAACAAACTCAAAGGTTATGTAGATTTAAATCAGCCAATATCAGTAATTGGGATAAACGTTTATGTTGGTTCTAGATGATTGTTAGGGATTCATCCAGAGT
This sequence comes from Arctium minus, assembly GCA_954870635.1. Classification (NCBI taxonomy): domain Eukaryota; kingdom Viridiplantae; phylum Streptophyta; class Magnoliopsida; order Asterales; family Asteraceae; genus Arctium; species Arctium minus. The sequence goes on along the minus strand of OX941081.1, from coordinate 100,991,332 downwards.
TCTCTAAATTGCATATTTTGCGTGTGCATTGACATATAAGCACAATAAATTAGACTGGGATCAGAAACATCAGGCCTTTCATTATTGAAAGCAAAGGTGAAGTTATGTGTAAATTTGATGGTTGCCATAAGTACTAGAAAACCTTGTAGTTTTCAAGTGATACCTCAAGTCCAAGTTAGACTTAGTATTGATGCAACGAGACAAAGCAAGCTCATATGCATAAAAGTGCAATAGTCAAGCATGTTACCAGTAACGAGTAAAGTAACGACATGGGTATATTCGAAATACATGTTACATGAAAAGTCATGGTAATAAGTGACGTAGACCACTAAAGTTTCAGGCAAGGGGCAGAACGAGGTTAAAGTCATCACTTTGAAAGTACATAGTTATATGTGGAAAGTAAGAAAAATAAAGTTCAAAGATGTTGGACTTAAGAATTAGTTGTAATAGTTGATAGAGTACTCTACCATCCAAGTGGGCCAGTGAAGTTGTAATTTGTGTTCTCGACACTCTTCGAGCATTGATTCGATGAAATGTTTAGTTGGTGAGTTAACTAGAGTAAATTTGGAAGTTATCAAGCTTTAGCGACGACCTCACTTATGAAAAGGAGGCCATTGAGATGTTGAGTAGGATAGAGAAAAGTTTAAAGTGTAATATATGACTCTTGCTAGTCCGACGAAAGTTTATTAAAGGTTCAGAAATGACATGGGAGCTGAAGAGTGGATGATGACTAAAAGTTCACAACTTTTCATTCAGATAATTCCGCGGACGGAATTCCTTAAAGGAGGGGAGATTTGTGACACCCCAAAATAGGGTAAATATTTATTTATAAAAAAAAGGGTGAAAAGAAAAATAAAATAAAACGCATTTTATTTTATTGGACCAAAAATGTGAAAAGGGTTCAATTATGTTATTTAATGAAAGTGGGAAATGAATAAATGAGTTATTATGCAATTGGATTAAAAATGAAAGAAAATATTAGATTGAGGGGTGAGAATGTAAGCTTGGCAAAAGTTTTGAAGCTAGGGGGCCGAATGTAGTTTTTAAAAGTTCAGGGGCGGTGTCAGACATCAACAGGTCCAAACCAGAGGGACCTGTTTTGTAAATATCTGAAATCTGAAAATTTTCAGAATTGAAAACGACGGGACAATTTCTAGCTTCCTATTGGCTCCAATTTTCAACTAGTAAGATAAAAGAAAATTCATATAAACAAAGGTAACCGGTTAGAAAGCATATGGGTTCAAGAAAATCGAGTTTTGGTCGAGTTTAGAAGGAGAAATCGGAGGTTGAAGTTCGGTGTTGAAAAGCTCCGTTTATCGTCGATTGTGGGTTTTCAGATGAGAGCTATCAGTAGCCGATCTACACACGATCAGGTGAGTTTTCATGAGACTTACACTAGATGCATACCTATGTACAAATTTATTTTCGAGCATTATATGATTTTGTGGTGGTGAATATTATGCATGATATTGATTTAAATACATGTCATCGGTATATGTTTACATGTATGTGGAGTTTTGTGGAGCACACATGGTAATTGTTTTCCGGTTTTTAAACGTATTTAGCATGCTTGGATTTTCAGTTGGTTTATATGGTGGTGCATGTTTCGGAATATAAGAGGTTGGTTTGGTTTGTCACACTTAAGGGGAGGCACGACCCCGAAATGGGTGTGTTATTCCCAATATTCAAGTTCTAATTGCTAAAACAGAATCAATATGATGAATTGTAGTCATATGTCATTGATTTCAATCTCAAATATTACATATCTCACAACTTTCTCTCACTACTTTCTCACTCTAGAATAATATGAATGATGTTCTTCTCTAATTCGCTCTCTAATCTGAATTGTTACAAAATGACATACACACTTGTTACTAAGACTTACAAAGGTATTTATACCTCATGATATATAAAGAAACAAAATACAAAATACAAATGTTGACTTTGACTTTATTAACAAAATAACTTTGACTTTCCATGAGAGTTGACTTTCCAGCATTGACATCTTGTACCTTTGACCTTTGGTCTTCATGATCTTGTATCCAACATATTTATGCTCTAACAGGGTGACTGGCTCTGTGTGAGTGGTACACACCAGGGAATGCCTGTGACATGGAAGCATGACCCCGTAATGGGTTATTGGCTATAGGTGGGCCGTACACACCCAGGGAATGCTTGCAACTTATCAGTCCTTACTCGAGGAGACAGTCATGAGGTCTCGTTTCTTTTGATATTGCATGTTTTCAGAAAATGCATATTATTTTATGTGAAGCTTGCATGTTTGATATGTGTGACAATATATGACTTCATCCATGCAAACCATGAACTCACTGAGCTTTATAAGCTGACTATAGTATGCATCTCAGGGACGAAAAGTTTCAGGTTGGACAAAAGAAAAGATAACACATAGAGTTAGCATTTAAGTTACATCTATATTGTTAAAGTCTTCCGCTGTAAAAGGTTTAAAGTTTCATTTTAGCCAAAATTTTGGAGTTTTTTTTTAGGGATTGTTTTAGTTAAAGTAACACTTTGAAGAAAAAAAAATGGGTGTTACAAGTTTGAAATTGAAAAGAAATAATTTGCAAAGAAGTTTTCAGAATTTTCCAGAAAATGTGCTGACGAGAAGAAGACGGTTGAGCTGAAATGTTTAAAGCTTTCTCAACAGATTTCTGAGTTTGAGAAAGTAATTATTTTGGAAAGGGAGAATTTTGTCAAAGAAAGAAAGACCATTGAACAGAAGAATGTTGGGATCTTTAAAGAGATATCCGGTCAGAGAAATGATGCAGAGAAGGATTTTGAAGAACAAAGAACTGTGTTTGAAGCAGAGATTAAGAAGCTTACTGAGAAGCTATCTGAATTATCTAAAAGTGTGCTTACAGAGAAGAAAACGATGTCTGAGTTTGAGACGAACATTGACCTTCTTGTCAAAGAAAGAGACAGTTTTGCTTCAAAGATTAAAGAGCTTGAAAAGATTGTTTCAAAGGTGGTGGTGACTGAGCAAACGACTCCAAAGTCACAAATCGAAACACCTAGAAATAATTCAGCTGACTTAAAAAAGACAGCCTCAAGCTCACACTTGAAACCTGTTACTTCAAGAAGGTTAGTCAATTCATTTGATCAAATTCATACTACTAACATTTTCTTTGATGAAAATGTAGATGGTTCAGATACATACAACAGAAGAAGAATAAGAAGAAGGAGGTACAACGAAGAAGAATTGGTCTGGAAGAAGAAACCAGTTGAAGATGAGAAGAAAGACGAACAAGGAAAGAAGTCATGTTTACATGAGACTATAGCAAAGAAGAACAACGTGCTGAAAGGTAAACCTGTTCATATCTACACGAGAGATCAATTAATCAGGTTGTAAGGTAAGCAATACTTTTGTTCTTATTGTCGTACACATGATCTTGTTCATAAAACAAGTGATCATTACTGGTATGGTTCTTACTCAGTTTCTCCCATAAGAACTGCAACTAACAAACATGGACCCAAATACCAGTGGGTACCAAAACCAAAAGAGGAATATGTGTTGCAGGTATCTGAAATTAAAGTTGAGTGAAAGAACGATGGCTCTTGAATACAATAGTTCAAGACCCGTACTTCAATGATCAAAAGACTTTACTCCTTAGTTGAATGATATTGTATTCCTAGATACATATCTGAGAAGATCAACATTCTAGGGGGAGTACATATTTGTCTGAAAATTTATGCATCTAACAGATATGATGATTTACATTTGTGGGGGTGTTCATGCTTATATTTTAACTGAAAATTTTTCTGATGCATAATTTCTGGGGGAGTAAAAGAATGATGATTTCTGATTACTTCAGATCAGAACTCGGTCATTTCATTGTTTTACTCCTTTATGTCTTTTAATTTTTGTGAATAAAGTTGATTTCACTTTATCTAAGACTTTTGCAGTTTGAGAGATGCTTACAAGATCATATCTTTATGACTTAAAGCTTGACTTCATGAGATGTAAGACTGCACGCAAAAGGTATTATTCTTTATCTTCATCTCATATATGGTTGAAAGAAGGAAAACTTTCAATCATACAAAACATGTTCTTCAATGTTTAAACCACTTCCCGATTCTTAAACAGATTTCATGAATTGGAAGTGTGATTTTAAATGTTTTCATTTTTAATTTGTGCTTCAATGCTTAACAAACCGTGTGTTTCTAAAGATATATACTTGCGTATTTTCTTGTCTATATACTTTCAAGTATTCACACACACCGGTTTAATTCTTTTGTTGAATAAGTTATCACCATGTCTCATATTGACCAAGTTTTCGATGGTGATACACCCCACTTGTATTTCAAAGAATTTTTATCGTCATTTCATTTCGAAACGTCATTTCAAGAATGTCTATATCCTGGTTCGTATAGACAATATCCATTATTCTTGACCATAAGCTTTAAATGTTGTATCATTTCTTTTCTGATCATTTTCATACAATATCAGATTTTCAAACAAGTCTCTTGCATTCATGTTCATTCTTTCAATTTACTTGTTTGAAAATACTTCAATGTTTCAAATGCTCAAATCTTCATGATTATATTCTGAGCATACAAACATCTGACTTGTATTTGAGCTTTAACTGATAAAGTTAAATCATCTGAGTAACACATGCTTTCTAGGATAACATGGGATCTTTGTGCTAGGACTTAATTGAAACTTCTATGGATTTACGTTAACCAGTTTCTCTTACACAAGAAGTTAATCCTTAGTGATTGAGAGTTTGGTTAGATGTGAGCTTAATGATTAAAAGAAAGAGGGTGTGAGATCAGAGTAAAAGAATATCAAACTCTGCACCAACTACTTTCTGAGTCGGGCAACCACATTACTAATGTTTCACATTTTCTTCGTGAACATTATTGAAATAGGCAACTAGCCCATGCCAACTCTTGACATTAACCCCACCAGCCACTCATTTTCTTCTTAATAAGATAATGTTTTATTTTTCAAAGGGGAAACAGCACATTTACTATCTGATTTTCATTTGGAAAATCTGGATATTGAAAAGAAGGAAGTTTGCCCCACCTTCGCACTTCATTCATGCACATTGAGTCTGTGTTTATCTACTGTTGTCTCAGTGGTTTACACAATGTTGAGCCTTTATAAGCAATTATTCGTCCTTAATTCTTTCAATCACTTGCACGAACACACAAAGAATTTGTTTCTTTGTAATAACGTTCATAGAAATTGCCTTTGTGGTGTTTCGATGATTGAATGGAAGCCCTAGGGAAGTGAACATCAAAAATCTCCTTTCCCATGTGTATCCGTTACAGACATTAACTTTGTGTTACTGACAGGCATATTAACTGATTCATTTGTTGCTTCAGGTGTTACTTTCTTATTTTGTCTGGATTTGAAAAGATCTTGATGAATACATTTGTTCGAATTGGCAACGAATCAGTGGCTCATTATCAAAGATCAGAGGTCAGAAAGAATTTCAAAGACATTTCTTGAAGGGAAGTTTTGATGATATTGATGCATTTTTCGTCAAAAAGGGGGAGAAGATAGAATTCAAAGAAATGTCCATTACAAGTTTTGTCTCAAGAGAAGTTTGAAAAGAGAAGAGTTAACCAAGAAATGGAGAGAATACAATTTTAAAGAAATGTCCAAGTCAGAACATTCAAATTTTGAGGAATTTTTCTTTGAAAATATTCTGCTAACGCATTCTGAGCTGAATCTGGAGATAATTTCTTTCCATTATCTGAAAGAGTGTTTTTCTACGACTCTTGGGAAGATTACAAGATGTGTTAAAGAAAAAGAGGGAGATTGCATTTTTCTGAGCTTAAAGAGAATATTGGATTGCTAAATCTTTTTAGTAATGATCTTGATCCAAAGGGGGAGATTTTTAGATCACATATTTATTGGATTCAAGATCATCAAGACTGAACACAGAAATCTGAAGTCAATGCGGCAAAGTCAATTCTCAATTAAAGTCTAGGTCACTTTGTAATAAAAAGTCAAAGTTTATTTTATGTATTTTGTTTTTCCCTAAATAGGTATATGGCTATTATACGTTGCTAGGGTTGCTAGGTGTAGTGTGTGCCAAGAATAGAAAATCAACAACCGCATTCTAGAGAGAGAGAGAGAGCTTAGAGAGAGAAATCCTTCAAGAGAGAACTTGTAATCCTTTGATTGTTGAAATCAAAATCAGGTTTGTTAATCTCTTGTTGTGATTATATGTTTATTGTTATAAGAAACTGATTTGCAGGGAACAACACATTCATTCACTTTATTGTTTTGAGAGATCTTAAATGTTTAAAATGCTCAAATTTCATTCTTATCTTTAATGAGCATATATACACTGACTATGATTTATTGTGCTTAATTGTCAAGAAAATCATTGAGCAACTCATTCTTTTTAGGTTAATATACATGGGACTCAGTTTCAGTGTTTAAACGACTTTCGTGGATTCACGTTAACTAGTGTTTCCTACCCTGGAAGTAATCCTTGAGTGATTGAGGGGAGAGGGGTCAAAAGAATTGAGAACGGGTGTATGCTGAGGTAAAATGGAAATGAGAGTTTGATTAGAAGCGAGCTCTACTGTTTAAAAGAAAGAGGGTGTGAGAACAGAGTAAAACAATATCAAACTCTGCACCAAACGTTTTCTGAGTCGCGCAACCACATAATCTGTTGGTTCACAAATCTTCGTGACCTTCATTGAAAAAGGCATCTAGCCCATGCCAACTCTTGCAAACAACCCCACCCACTACTCATTCTTTTCTCAACAAAAGAATGTTTCATTTTTAAAGGGGAAGCAACACATACTCTATTGGATCTTCATTTGGAAGATGCTAATATTGAAAAAGAAGGAAAGTTTCCCCACCTTCGACCCTTTCTCATACACGTTGATTCTATGTATAACTGTTGTTGTCTTAATGGTTTACATAATTTGAGCCTTATAAAAGCAATCATTGTGCTAATTCTTTCATACACAAGCACGTACACACAGAAAATTTGTTTTTCTGTCAAAACGTTCGTAGATTAACCTTGTGTTTTTCGATGATTGAATGGAAGTACTGGGGAGTGAACATCACCCAAGCTCCTTATATAGTACATTCATTTTACTAAGAAACTTCGTGTTAGTTACAGGCACTTTAACTGTTTCATTCGTTGATTCAGGGTTAACTGTTACCACTCATAATTTGTTAGAATTTGAAAAGATTCGGATGAATACATTAATGAATTGACGGAAACTTATCAGATCAGTTGGAGGACATTGTTCATATCTTATCAAAAGGGGAGATTGTTATTCATGGAGACTGTGCTTTTCTGATTATTTGGGGGAGATCATTCAAAGACAGAGCTGACATTGAAAAGTTTTGATGATTCTGATTCTCAAAATTCATTAAAAAGGGGGAGAAGTTTCAAAGTTCAAGTCAGATTCAAGTTGATCGTGTTAGACTAATATTGTATTCAAGATAAAAAGTGAGGGTCTAGTTTGTATTTGTTGTTTAGTTGGGAGGTTTAATTGTAAAGTCAACAAAAGTTGACTTAGTATAAATAGTTTTAGTTGTTGTCTTTGTAAGTAACATTCACACGCACACATTCATTTTAGAGAGAAATCTGAGAACTCGTATGTGAGAGGTTTGTACATGTGAGATATATGACTACGAGTTAGATCTTTGACTTTGTTGTAACCATACAATTTACTCAATAAATTTGTTCTTGTCAATCTTATTGTGAATTATATGCTAGAATCTGGGTTATCAATTGGTATCAGAGCAAACAGAAATCAGAAATCAGAAATCAAGTTTGATATTCAAGAACTCCCAGACTTCACTGTTCCAAGTTTGATTTTGTGATTCTTTGTTGTTTTGATTGTATTTTCTCAAGCACTGTACTCGTTTTATGATCCAGAACACATTTGATTTGTGTTGCTTCGTGCAATTCACAACAAATTTAGATGAATTTTGGATTTAGTGTAATTTTGTTCGAACTTGAAAAACGCACTGTAGTGTCATCAATTGGAATTTGTTGTTGATTTTTTGAAATTAATCGTTTGTAATCAGTTCTAGGTGTGATCGAGATCAAATAGACAAAGTTTCATGGCCTAATTCAAAGATTTGGATAGATTTTGGATCAAAATTGAAGATTTTGAGTCGAGATCTAAAGAATTCACTTAGGAACTGAAGAACTCGCAAAATTTATAGATTTCGTATGAAGAACTCGCACAGTGACAAGAATTCGCATAGAACATGAATTTTGAGAAAGTTAAGGACATAATTCGCAACTGAGTCTTCTGCGAAAAGCTCAGAATTCGCAACTGAGTCTTCTGCGAAAAGCTCAGAGTTCGCAACTGAATCTTCTACGAAAAGCTTAGAATTAGCGGGACCCCCGTGCTAAGATTGCGTAAGGGAACATAATTATGAGTGAGATTAAAACTTCTGATTTTTGCTAACGATCATTTCTAGCATATTTTTTAGATTTCAAGATGCCATACACAGACGAGAAAGGAAATCTGGTGCTAACTAACAGAGATTGTGCTTTAGCGTACATGCCAGAGATTCCAAAAATGGAAGCTGAACTCAAGAGTTTAAAGATTCAAAACTCATCTCTTCTTAATGAAATTAATATGTTGAAAGAAAATTCAATAGATTCAAAGAAAGATTTTATCTGTTCAAACTGTATCTCTAATTCCAAAACTGATTTTGCAGGTATTATTGAAACAAAAGAAAAAGAGATTTCAATTCTTCAAGCAAATATGAAGAAGTCTGAAAATCTTACTTCAAGCTTAACATGGTCAAAGAAGAAGTTAATGCAAAAAGAGTTTGATGACCTTAGAAGAAGAGCAAATGTTGCAAGTGATACTTGTAATGGACTGAGACAGATAAATTATCAAGTCTTTGCGGAAAGAGATAAATTGAAAGATCAAGTCTTTAGTCTTGAGGTTGAGATGAATATGATGAAGGAAAAAGCAACCCAAGTCAAAGACAACACAAAAGCTCAAGATGAAATGAAGAAGATTGAGAAGAAGAGAAAGGAATTAGAGAAAGATAATGCTGAGTTGAGAAAGAAAGTTTCTGAACTAGAAGATCAAATGAAGAAGGAGAAGAAAGAAAAAGTTGATTTTGAGAAAGAAAGAAAATCTTTTGCTCAAATGTTCTCTAAATTTTCCAGAAAAGCTTTTGAAGAAAAGAAATCAGTGGAACTGAAATGCATTAAACTTTCTCAACAAGTGTCAGAATTTGAGAAAGTTATCATATTGGAAAGAGAAAAGTTTGCTATAGAGAAGAAGAAAATATTTGAGCAAAAGAGTTTAGAAAAAGATTTTACAAAAGAGAGAAAAGTATTTGAGTCTGAGATTGGAAAGCTTAACAAGAAGCTATCTGAGATGTCAACAACTATTCTGAAGAAAAAGAATGCCAAATATGAATTGCATAAGAAGTTTGACATACTGTCAAAGGAAAGAAACTGTCTGTCTACAAAGATTAAAGAACTTGAAGAGATCATATTCAAGGTGAAGCTGACTGAGCACAAAACGCCAGAATCAATTGCTCAATCACCGAGAGATGATCTAGCTGCATCTGAATGTTCATTTAAATCAACAGCAAGTTCAATTTTCACATATGTTTCTATTAATCCTTTATTTGATTCCACTAACAGTCATACTTCTAAATCAAATGATCAGATTCGTCCTTCTAACATATTCTTTGATAAAAATGATGATGGTTCAGGTAACATCAAGAAGAATGAGTCTCAGAAGAAAAGATTTTGGAGAAGGAAAGATCAGAAAGATAATGAAAAGTGGATTTGGAGAGTTAAAGGATCTTCAGAGGAGATGAAGGAACAAAAATCATCTGAGCATGCATCTAATGTAAAAAGGAACCATGCTTCGAAAGGTAAAACTTTTGGCAAACTTGATCTGGTTTACACTATAAATCAATTGATCAGGTTAGCTCAAAAGAAAATTAGTTGTTCCTACTGTGGCTCAAATGATTTTGTAAACAAAAATTATGAAAATTACTGGTATGGTTCTTATTATATCTCTCCTAATAGAACTGCAACTAACAAATATGGATCCAAGTACCAGTAGATACCAAAACCTAAACATGTGTTGCAGGCAAATAAAGACTAAGGGGGAGAAAGAACCAAGGCTTCTGAATAAATCAGTTCAGAACCCGTGTTTCAAAGAACTATGAACTCTAGACAAAGCAGTCTAGGACTCGATCCTCAATGTGAAAGAATGAGGACTTCTGATCATATACAGATCAGTACTCGATCTTCGAAGATCAAAAGAGGGGAAGTAAATTTAACCGAGTTTTGAATTACATCGGTTTCATGATTAAGGATTTTGCATATGTTAAGGGGGAGCTTACATGTTTTATATTTTTACTAATATAGTTTCTAATTTTTCAGGGGGAGACTAAATGATTTACATTTTTAGATGGAATTACTATTATCACCGGAGAATAAGTAATCATGGATTTTGAATACTTAAGTTCAAAACCCGTACTCAAATGTTTTTCTTCTGATAGGATGATTAAATGATAACATCTTTTCTAGAAGTTTTTGATTTGAGGGGGAGTTAATTGTTATATCTTTTAGGGGGAGGAGATATAAATGCTTTATATTTTCATTGTTATATTTTTCAAATAACTTGAATTTTTACAGGTATCAAGGGGGAGGATATCTGAGTTTTTGTCAAGGATACTTAACTTGAAAATATTCATTTCAGGGGGTGTTGGATCCCAGATTTAATCTTATAACAATAATGATATAAACAACAAGAGTATAAACAGCGGAAGCAATATAGTTTAATATCAAAAGCAGATTCAAATATCACAGTTCATATATAAAGCAAGTAGAAAGAACAAGATCTTCGTGAGATATATTTAGTTGATTCTTCTTATACAAGATTTCAAAAAAGCACACTTTTGTCAAAGGAGTGATGGTCCTATTTATAGGACCATAAAGTAAATAGTGTACTATTCTGACAAATAGAAGCATGCTTGAACAGTGTCTTACCTAATAGGTAAGCTCAATACATGCTTGAACAGTAACCTACTCTATAAAGTAAATCTTATCACTAAGTAATTGGTTATCTGTTCTGATACTTCAGGAGTCTTCAGCGTCATCTTCAGAGAGAATGTCTTCAGAGCTCTGACGTTGTCTTCAGAGCCTCTGATGAAGCCATCTCTGATGTCTTTGTTAGAGCATAAATCTGTTGGATACAAGATCAAGAAGACTGAAGGTCAAAGTTCAAGAAGTCAAAGCTGAGAAAGTCAAATTTCATCAAAGTCAAAGTCTTTTGTAATAAAAGTCAATGTATTGTATTTGTTTGTTTCCTTGTTGTAATTAGTTATAGGTATAAATAGTTTTCTTTTCTTTGTAATTAGGAGAGAACTTAATTGAAGCATTATTCAGTTGTATTTTTAGAGAGAGAAATATCAGAGAGAAAGAGAGTTCGTTAGAGAGAGATTGTAGAGAGAGAAAGTGTAATCTTGAGATTGAAAGTGAAATCAAACAGGTAATTGATTCATATTTGTATATTGTTTGATTAATCTTGTTTAAAAACTAGATTCAGGGACACACAATTGGTATCAGAGCAGATTCAAATTGAAAAGTCAAGAAAATTCAAAAGTTCGTATCTGTGTTCTTGAGCAAGAATCGAATTTCGAGTTTTAGTGCAAATTAGGTGCTGAATTCGATTAGGTTTTGTTTACTAAGTGCTTTCGATTGAGTATGTATAGTTTATTTCTTTAATTGCACTGTAATCGATTTGTAATTTTGATTTTGAAGAAGTTTGAGTTCACGAGTTGTCACGCACTGTATTCACATCGATTTGTATAGTTGTGTGTTTTTAGATCGAAATTTGTTGTTTGTATTGTGTTCGTAATGATTAGGTGATCAAATTGTTGTAGTTTAGTGTTGAAATTCTAGGTCTAGATGAGGTTTTGGTGAGATTTTGTTTGGTTTTAGAGGTTTGCGGGTGTTCTTCAAGTTTGCGTTTCATTCAAACAGGTTTGCGGGTCATTCATCAAGATTTGAGTAAGTTCTTCAGAGGTTTGCGGGTCATTCAAAGGTTGCGGGTGTATTCAACGAGACACGCAAAGTGATATTTGCGTTTTCATCAACAACCGAGAAGCACGTTTGTAATGTGAAACGCAAAGTTTACTGTTTATGTACCGTTGACACGCAAAGTTCATGACAAACGAAAAGAAGAAGTATATCTAGAAACGCAAAGTGATTGGTTGATCAGAGAAGTAGTGGTTTGCGTTTCCTTCTTGAACCACAAAGTGTGGTTTGCGTTCCACACTGCAAAAGCAAAGTTAGGGTTTGCGTTCCATGTTACAAAGCGGGACCCCCGTGCTAAGTCTGCGAAGGGGGACATATTTCTGATTGTCATAAAAATTTCTGATTTTATATTTCAAGTTTTCTGTATTTTCTTGATTGTTTCATTTGGACTAACGATCAGTTTCTAGTTTCTTATTGCATATATTTTTCAAACAGGTTTAAACAAGATGACATCCAAAGATGCACTTTCGATTGGTACTGATGTTAAGCCTCCAGTTCTATTCAAAGGCGAGTATGAACAATGGAAGGACAGATTCTTGGATTTCATAGATCGGCATTCAAATGGAGAGAATATTCTTCTGTCTATCACTGAAGGTCCAATGGCTCCAATAACAGTTCAAGTACCTGATGTTGATTCTTCTGATAGTGAAGATGGGACCGAGGAAAGAGAGCAAAAGATGAAAACAGTGACTGTGGATATTTCTCAATATTCTGAAGAACAGAAAAGCTGATACAAAGCAGATAAACAAGCAAGATCATTACTTCTTCAAAGCATTCCGAATGAGATCTATATCAAGATTGACAGTTATAAAGCCAATGCTAAGAAGATGTGGGATCAGTTGCAAAAGATGATGATGGGATCAAAGGTCGGAAATCAGATGAAAGTGGCAAACTTCATGAATAGTTATGAGGAATTCAAAGCTAAGGAGAATGAGAGTCTGGAAGATACATATGAGAGGTTTGTATTGCTTCTGAATGAGCTGACAAAGAATAAAGTCAAAAAGAAGCAGTTGGAAAACAATGTCAAATTTCTGAGTATCCTACGTCCGGAATGGAAAAAGCATACAAGAAGGATGAAACAGATGAAGGATTTGAATGAAATACCACTACATGAGGTATTTGAGACCTTGAGGCAGAATGAGGAAGAGGTTGAAGAGAAAAGAGCTGAGAAGAAGAAGGCAGCACAAGTTCCTGATCCTATTGCCTTAGTAGCTGGAGAGAAGAAGAAAGAAAAGAAAGAAAGGAAAGAGAAGAAAAAGAAGATAGTTCTTACCAGTTCTGAGTCAGATTCAGTTACAGATAGTGATGATGGCGAAAGTCTGAAACAAGCCATGATATTGCTGACCCGTGCATTCCAGGAGAAATTTTACAAGAAGTCGGGATCAAATTCTCAAAGGTATTCTTCATCTAGTTCAAAGAACCACGAGCATCGACAGAAAGTGGAAGGAAAAAGGTATGAAGAGGATAGATATGTGGAGAAGAAACCGGATGAGAAGAAGAAGTTCGTGAATGACTACACAATTGCCGAGAAGCCAGCAACAGATTCCATCAAATGCTACAATTGCGGCAAGATGGGCCATGTTGCAAAAGATTGTCGAAAGCCGAAAGTTCGCAACTCTCAGTACTATCATAACAAGTTGCTTTTGGCAAGACAGCAAGAAGCGGGTGTCGCTCTAATGGCTGAAGATGAGTTTTGGCTGGATTACTCAGAAGGAGTAGAAGAAGTGAAAGAAGAAACATCTCATATCTGTCTCATGGGCAAAGAAGTAAAGGATGACGAGTCAGATGATGAGGCAGTTAATGAGGTATTAAAATTATCTGAAAAAGATTTTATTACCAAAATGGAAACCATGGTGGTTGAGCTACAAAATTTACAAAATAATCTGAAAAAGGAAAAAGAAAAAGTTGCTAAAAAGAACAAGAAGATCTTTGAGCTTAATACGTCTGTTATTTCAAACAAAGATCTGATTGATTCTTTACGCAAGTCTGATTTTGATTCTAAATCTAAAGTAGATTGTTTTGAAAAGAGGATTTCTGAGTTTGAAGGTAAAGTGTCTAAATATGAGTTTGAGAAAAATGAATCTGCACTAACTGTTTATAAATTGCAGGTTGAAAATAAGAATTTGAATAAGAAGGTAAATGGTCTGGAAGCAAAACTTTATGCGAGAGGTCAAACAGATCAAACCATTTTTCTCAATGCACCTAATGAAGAGGGTGATGTCAAAGAGAAATGGAGACTTGGTTTTGAAAACCCCCATTATCTTAAGAAAGCTATCAGAAAACAGCCGACACTTTATAACTATGATTTTCTTGCTTGTGCTGATAAACATACTCATTTAAAACCCAAATTTGTTACCAAATTGTCAGAAGAAGTTGAGGACCAAGAAACTGAAAATAGAAAGAATAAAAAGAAAATGCAACTACAGTTTAACTATGAAAAGTTAAATGATAGTTATCTTTCAAAAACACCAAAAGTTCTTTCAACTGACTATTTTGTTAGTTATTCCGCTTCTGAGATGAAGGCAAAACCTGTGATTGCAAAGGTTTATATTCCTACATCTATTCTTGAAAGCAAAATAGTCGAGCTTGAAAATGTTTTATCTGATGAAAAACTTTTGGCTGATATACAACAAAATGTATTTTCTACAGTTATAAAGAACACGGTTTTTCAAACTAAATCTACAAAGTATTCTACAGTTTCTAAGGCATCTCAATCTTCATCTGATAATTCTGATGACTTATTTGAGTCTGCAAATGATTTTCTAAATTCTGATGATGGGTGCATGGAAGAATTGGATATGTTTGATGTCAATTCTACACTTCCTGATCATTCTACTTGTCTTAAAAATAAAAGAGTGTTACCAAGTGATGTTCATATTGTTGAATCATCAACTAAGGTTGGTGAATCAGTTTCTGTAACTGCTGATTACTATGCTCAAGGTAAGAAACATAAGAAACAGAGATTACAGAAACAGAAATACACTGGTACACGAAAGAATATTCAGTCTCGGAAATCTGCTTTTCCTAATAAATCTATATCTTATGTTTCAGATTTAAGGAAGAAAAAGTTGAAAGCTCAATCCGAATGGAGACCAAAACGGAAGGAGGATGAGATAGTGGAATCAGTTTCTGATAATACTTGTAATAGATCAGTGAGTAGTGATACTGATGTTATTGATCAAATTGCTTCTAATAATCAAAACCTTGTAACTTCTTACAAGAGATATTCAATAAAGCAATTGATTCAATTGTCTCCTATTACTACTACATCTTATCCTTATCAGAGAAATGATTTTGCTTATTCTCATAATTCTTCTGATTGGTATGGATTTTATCATGTTAATTCTTCGAGATCAAATGTTTTTCAAAGAAAAGGAGGATCCATATTTAAATGGATACCAAAATCTTGTGCTAAACTGTTAGGACCCGTTTTTAAATGGGTACCTAAATCTATTGTTGCCTGATTTCTCTTGCAGAACCGGCATATGTGGTACTTGGATAGTGGATGTTCCAAGCATATGACTGGGCAAAAAGCTTTATTGTCTAACTATATAGAGAAATTCAGTGGAAATGTCAGATTTGGAAACGATCAGCTTTCACCAATCTTAGGATATGGTGACGTCATTCAAGACAACATAACGATAAGTAAGGTGAATTATGTTGAAGGCTTGGGGCACAACTTATTCAGCATAGGTCAATTCTGCGATAAAGGGTTAGAGGTCAACTTAAAGTCTAAGAGTTGCTCAGTTCGCACTGAAGATGGAACAGAACTCTTATCTGGAAATCGAAAGACAAACCTCTACACCATCAATCTTTCAAAAGTTCAGATTGACAGTCAAGTATGCTTATTGTCAAAAGCTTCAACGCAACAAAGTTGGCTCTGGCACAGACGTTTATCTCATCTAAACTTTCGTTACATCAACAAGCTGGTTCATGGGAAATTGGTCAAAGGTCTTCCTGAGCTGAAATATGAACGAGAACACTTATGTGCTGCATGTGAGAAGGGTAAGATGAAGAGAACCGCACATAAACCGAAGCCTGAACCAAGCACTAGTTCTCCGTTAGAACTGTTACACATGGATTTATGTGGTCCAATGAGAACTCAGAGTTTGGGAGGAAAGAAATACGTGCTGGTTATTGTGGATGATTATTCAAGATACACGTTGGTCAAATTTCTTCGTTCAAAAGATGAGACACCGGAAGTTCTCATTACTTTCTTAAAGACGACCCAGGTGAAAATGCAGCGACCAGTCAAGTTTCTTCGTACTGATAATGGCACAGAATTCAAGAACAAGATTGTTGATGAATATCTCGAATCAGTTGGGATTTCACATCAGTATTCTGCTGCTAGAACGCCTGAACAAAATGGAATAGTCGAAAGGCGAAATCGAACGCTAGTCGAGGCCGCTCGGACTATGCTTAGCCAATCGGACTTACCTCTATTCTTGTGGGCAGAAGCTGTGTCGACTGCATGCCATACTCAAAATCGTTCCATGATACACCGCCGGTTTCAAAAGACTCCATATGAGTTGATCAACAATAAAACACCAACTATCAAATATTTTCACGTATTTGGGTGTAAATGTTTTGTGCTTAATGACAGAGCGAGTCTGAATAAATTCAGTGCTAAGGCGGACGAAGGCATCTTTATCGGTTATTCTTCAACATCTGCAGCATATCGTGTTTATATGAAGAAGTCAAAATAAGTTGTTGAGAGCGTTAATGTCACATTTGATGAAGATATGGCTTCTGATCAAATCAGTTCAGAACCCGTTATTACTGGAGTATTAGCTTCTGGGCAGATCAGTCCAGAACCTGTTTCTACAGCGACAAATTCGAATAACGCTTCTACTTCTACTTCACATTTAACTGATTTAGATTTGTTATTTGAATTCTTTTATGATGAGTTTCTAGGTTCTAATGTATCTAAATCTGCTGTGACTGACAGGTCTGAAGACACAAGTTGCAATCATCCAGTCACTTCAGAAGTCATAACTGAACAAGAATCCCCCGTTCAGTCAGAAACTCACATTCCTACTGTTACTTCTACAGTTGAAGATGTACAAGCAAATGCTGAGCCAGAAGTAATAGTTTCAGTTGGGTGTAATACACTGTCAACTCAACAGCCTTATTCTGCTGTTCCAACTGATACTTCTGCACATGAAACTTCAACTGAGAATCCTTCTCCTGTTATTCAAACAGAAGATTCTGAAAGAGGATTTCTAGATGATGATCAAATTCAATCAATTTCTACTCCACTTCCGCATGAGCATCGCTGGACCAAAGAGCATCCATTACATCAAATAATTGGAGATCTAAACAAGCCTGTACAGACTAGGTCAGCGACTCTTAACCAATGTATGCATGACTCGTTCCTCAGCAAGATTGAGCCAACAAGAGTATCTGAGGCTCTTGCTGATTCGGACTGGGTATCTGCTATGCAAGAAGAGATCAATCAGTTTGAAGCCCTAAAGGTTTGGAGATTAGTTCCTAAGCTAGAAGGAAAGACCGTGATAGGAACTAAATGGGTATTCAAGAATAAAAAGGATGAGGATGGTAATGTTATAAGAAACAAAGCTAGACTTGTTGCCAAAGGCTACCGGCAAGAGGAAGGCATCGACTATGATGAGACGTATTCTCTAGTAGCGCGTATAGAGGCAATCAGAATGTTTCTTGCCTACGCAACTCATAAAAACTTCACAGTCTTTCAGATGGATGTGAAAACAACTTTTCTGAACGACATTCTTAAAGAGGAAGTGTACGTGTCTCAACCAGAAGGGTTCGTCAATCCAGATAAGCCAGATCATGTCTACATCTTGGACAAAGCCCTTTATGGATTAAAACAAGCCCCTCGAGCATGGTATGATGTCTTATCCAAATTCTTGGTCAAGTCTGGTTTCTCCAAAGGTAAGATTGATACCACTTTATTCATCAAGAAAGAAAAAGCTGATATTATTCTTATTCAGATATATGTTGATGATATAATATTTGGTTCTACTAATCCAAAATATTGCAAAAACTTTTCTAACCTCATGGTGTCACGTTTTCAAATGAGTATGATGGGAGAGATGAATTTCTTTCTCGGATTACAAGTTAAACAGTTTTCTACGGGGATTTTCATAAATCAATCTAAGTACATTTTGGATATTCTTCGGAAGTACAAAATGGAAAATTGTAAACCAATTGGAACCCCGATGGCACCAGGAACTAAGATCCACACTGATCCTTCGGGTAAAAGTGTTGATGTTAGAAACTATAGAGGTATGATAGGTTCGTTAATGTATCTTACATCCAGTAGACCAGATATTATGTTTTCAACATGTTTATGTTCTAGATATCAAGCTGCTCCCAAAGAATCCCATTTGGCTGCTGTCAAACGGATTTTTAGATATCTGAAGGGAACTGCAGACCTTGGTCTGTGGTATCCTAAGGATACAGGGTTTCAACTGACTGCATATTCAGATGCAGATCATGCAGGTTGCATGCTGGTCACGTTCAATTTCTTGGAGATAAGCTCGTAAGCTGGGCATCAAAGAAACAATTATGCGTTTCCACATCGACTGCTGAAGCAGAGTACGTAGCTGCTGCCAGTTGCTGCTCTCAAGTCTTGTGGATGCGAACACAACTACAAGACTATGGATTCAAGTATGACAAAATTCCAATCTACTGTGACTCGAAGAGTGCGATTGCCATATCTGCTAATCCTGTCCAGCATACGAAAACCAAACACATTGATGTAAGGTATCATTTTATTAAAGATAATGTTGAAAAAGGAACAATTGAACTTTATTTTGTAAAAACAGATTATCAACTTGCAGATTTATTTACCAAACCCTTAGATGAAAAGAGATTTAATTTTCTTGTCTCTAAGCTTGGTATGTTAAATCTTAAGACATAATCGGTCATTACCTCATAAAGTTACGTATTGTTATTTTTCATCATTTTCTTTATCTTTATGTCTGAAGGATATCTACACTTTAATTGTTTGCTCATGATCTCAGGGGGAGTAAGAGAAGATTTTAGATGATCTACATTCATTTGAGGGGGAGCAAAACTAATTTCTGCATTATACATTTTAACTGACAAAATTTTTGTGATGCATGATTTTAGGGGGAGCCTATAAGTCAAAAGGAGTAAGACTATGATTTCTTATTACTTCAAATCAGAACTCGTACATTAATCGTTTTATTGCTTTATGTCATTTTCTTTTAGAATAAATTTTGTGAATAAATTTTTGACTAGACTTTGAGACTTGCAGGATGAGAGAAGCTGAAAAGATCATATCTAAATGACTACAGCTTGACTTTCTGAGAATTAAGATTGCGCGAAAAGGTAAATTTCTTATCTTAATCTCAAATATATTTGAAAGAAGGACAACTTTCAGGTATAGAAAACATATTTTTAAATGTTCAAACTACTTCCCGATTCTTTAAAAAGATTTCATGAATTGGAAGTGTGATTTTAAATGTTTTCATTTTATTTTTGTGCTTAATTGATAAATAAACTGTGTGTATCCAAAGATAAATACTTGTGTATTGTCTTTTCTATATACTTTCAAGTATTCATACACACCGGTTTGAATCTTTGTTCAATATGTTCTTACCATGTCTCAAAATTGAAACAATTTTTCTTCGATGGTAAGACACTCCGCTTGTATTCAATGAATTTTGAGCGATATTTCATTTCGAAACGATCATTTCAAGAATGTCTATATTTTGTTTCGTATAGACAAATATCAATTATTCTTGACCATAAAGCCTTGATTGTTATATCATTCATTTCTGATCATTTTCATACAATGTCAGATTTTCAAACAAGTCTCTTGCATTCATGTTCATTCATTCAATTAACTTGTTTGAAATATATTCAATGCTTTTAAATGCTCATACCTTAATGATTATATTTTATGAGCATATATTCATCTGACATTTGTATTATTGAGCTTTAACTGATATAGTTAAACCATCTTGAGCAACACATGCTTATTAGGATTATATGGGTTCTTTGTGCTAGGAATTAACTGAACTTCTATGAAATCACGTTAACCAGTGATTTCTACCCGAGAAATTAATCTCTTAGTGATTGAGTGTGAGGAGTCAAAAGAAATGAGTGTGGGTGTGACGAGGTAAAATGGAAATGAGAGATTGGTTAGTAGTGAGCTTAATGATTAAAAGGAAGAGGGTGTGAGATCAGACTAAAAGAATATCAAACTCTGCACCAAATACTTTCTGAGCCGGGCAGCCACATTACTAATGTTTCACAATTCTTTCGTGAACATTATTGAAACAGGCAAATAGCCCATGCCAACTCTTGCTTAAACCCTACCAACCACTTATTTTCTTCTCAAAAAGAAAATGTTTCATATTTTTCTGGGGATGCAGCATATAATCTATCTGGTTTTCATTTGGAAAATCTGGATATTGAAAAAGAAGAAAGTCTGCCCCACCTTCGCATTTCAATCATGCACTTAGAGTCTGTGTTTATCTACTGTTGTCTCAGTGGTTTACACAATGTTGAGCCTTTTTAAAAAGCAATTATTTGTGCTTAATTCTTTCTACACATGCACGAGCACACAAAGAATTTGTTTCTTTGTCATAACATTCATAGAAATTGCCTTTGTGGTATTTCGATGATTGGATGGAAGCCCTGGGGGAGTGAACATCACAAAAGCTTCTTTATATTGTGTATTCGTTACACACAGTGACTTTGTGTTACTGACAGGCATTTTAACTGATTCATCTGTTGATTCAGGAGTTACCTATTCTTATTTTGTCTGGATTTGCAAAGATCTAGATGAATACTTGGTTATGGATCACCGAATCAGAGGCACAGTATGACAGATCAGAATGGTCAAAGACATTTCTTGGAGAAAAGTTTTGATGATATAGATGCTCAAATAATCAAAAAGGGGGAGATGGTATCAAGAAATATTAAAGTTTTGAAGTTTATGGGAGATGATATTAAGATCTGATAAAGATTTGTTAGTTGATTTTCTGAAATGTTCAAGTCAGAAAGTTCAAAGGAAAGATTTAAAGAAGATCAAAGAATTTCTGAAGATTTGAGGAAATTTTCTTTGAAGATTTTATGCTAAAGCAATTTGAGCTGATTCTGAAGACAATTTCTTTCCAAAGACTGAAAGTTTTCTGTGAAAGTTTTGAGGAGATTGTTACTCGTTTGAAGACAGTTTTGGAAAGAAGACCGTCAAAGAAAAAGGGGAGATTGTTTTGACAGAGCTTAAAGTGAAGACTGAATTGCTAGATCTTTCAACAATGATCTTGAATCCAAAGGGGGAGATTGTTAGAGCATAAATCTGTTGGATACAAGATCAAGAAGACTGAAGGTCAAAGTTCAAGAAGTCAAAGCTGAGAAAGTCAAATTTCATCAAAGTCAAAGTCTTTTGTAATAAAAGTCAATGTATTGTATTTGTTTGTTTCCTTGTTGTAATTAGTTATAGGTATAAATAGTTTTCTATTCTTTGTAATTAGGAGAGAACTTAATTGAAGCATTATTCAGTTGTATTTTTAGAGAGAGAAATATCAGAGAGAAAGAGAGTTCGTTAGAGAGAGATTGTAGAGAGAGAAAGTGTAATCTTGAGATTGAAAGTGAAATCAAACAGGTAATTGATTCGTATTTGTATCTTGTTTGATTAATCTTGTTTAAAAACTAGATTCAGGGACACACAGTCTTCTGCTGAAAGTTGCAATCTCTGATTTCTTCGTCCTCTGAAGTCTATGCCCTCTGAGGTCTATCTTTGGAAGTCCTCTGAAATAGGACTTGGGTATTTTCAACAATTTAACAAACATAAGATTTGGAGCTAACAATCTCCCCCTATGTGTTGAAAATAAAAGATACAATAATAGCAGAGATTAGAAGATTTAAACTAGAAAACGTAGAGGAGAAAAATATCCTCTTAAATATTACTTCTTAAACATTTGGAAGTTTAATACAGAGAAATTAATATTCAAAAATAAAGAAAGAAACTAAAATTTGTCACTTGAACAAATTCCATGGAATTTCATGATCAGAGCTCTGAAGTTGATCATCGAGTCAATCTCTAAGTCAAGCTTTGCAAGTAAATCTGCTCTGTGCCTTTCTTCCTTCACATGGATCATTTTCTTTATGCCTCTCAAGGTTTCATCAGAGTACTTCGAAACTTCCGAAGCTAGAAGGATCTTCTTTACTTGGTTTACTCTGTAGATGAAACCCAGAGGTTCTGCAACGATTGATCCAGTCTTCTATTCCTCAAGTTTATCGAACGACTCCACAGGTTCAGTTACCTCCAGCTTTTCTTCCCCTAGATTCAGAGCAATTTGAAAGTCACGTTTTGCTCTGTGTTTGACATAGGCCTCCATTGCCCATCTGACTTCAACCATGCCCATCCTAATTTCCCTTCTTCCATGATCATATCTGGCAGAGCAATAGGCATATAAATGTGGTAAATCATATGGATTTAGATTTACGAGATCATTATCATTGAACTCGTAAACCTTCTGATCAGATCGAGTTACCACATAGTGCCTATAGATGATCTTGTTGTAAGCAAAGGTCTTCTCTGAGATTTTGTTGATTTTGATGATTGGATCATCAAAGAGGACCTGTGCTCTTGGTCTGGTTTTATCTCTGACAAATCTTCGCTCATAGTCCGGCATGTCCCCTCTGATCCTTGGATTCAGAGGAATGACTAGAGTGTCTGCCATATTGAAATCACAGTAGATGTATCTGAAGTGGTCTTCTATGGAAGCTTCGGGATTTGATTCAAGGAATGTAGGAGGTTTAGTGAACACTTTGGCTGGTAGACCGATGCTTGCCTTCTGAACAGGATTCTCTAAAGGAGCCAGTTCATCAGCAACCATGGTTTCTGGTTCCTTCGTCTGTGGAGGATCTTCTGTTGTGGGTTCAAAGATGTAGCCATCTATCTCTGGTGATTCCCTCAGCTCTCTTGCTGTTGAAGTATGATGTGGTTGAGCATTCTTGAATACATACTCTTCAACATCAATTACTTCAATTTGTTCTTCAGCAACTTCTTTTCCAGAATCTGATTTTTCTTCTTTTTCAGATTCTGGTTCTGCTCTTTCAGCCTCTGATTCGTAAGCATCTCTCATCACATAAGTTGGTCTTTCTGGTGATGAGAATGCATCTTCTGATGTAGAGAAGTCTACTAGCTGCTTGTCTTCATCTTCTTCCAGAGCTCCAATAGTTTCTGGAGTTGCAGCTATTATTGGAACTATTGGAGCACTCGAAGTGGATGGTGCTAGAAAGATGACAGGTACTGGCGACTTTAGAGTGGCCTGGTTATCTTCAGCAGAAGTTGAGGTTGAACGTCTCTCTGTTCCTTTTTCCTTTCTTTGGTTTGATTCAGAGGGAGTGGACTCCTTTTGTGTTTCAACAGTTTTTGGTGTAGGAATCTTCTCCCCCTTATGAAGATCGGATGACCCCTGAGGTTGATCATCATGGTCATCAGAATCTTCATACCTGGCTTTCTTCCAGGCCTCCTCAGAGCATGCGACCTCTGGTTCCTTTCTCTTGAATGCTCCCTCTGAAGATTTGACATTCTGCAGAAGGTCTTCAATCTTTTTGTTCTGCTGAGTGGTCTTGGAAACGAACTTGCTGGAGATATTCATTACATTGTTGGTGATCTTCTTGGAGAGGTTGGTGAGGTCAGCCTTTGTAATGAATTCAGAGGTAGCAGGAGCAGCAACAGAGGAGGTAGGGATCTTTACAAGCACCTCTGCCAAAGAACGCAAGACTTCCTCTTTGAATTGATAAAAGTCTGCATGTGTTGGAGTGGGGGCAGAGGGAGTTGGAATCTCCTTGAGGAGCTCTATGGTGGAGTTCTGAATTTCTCTAAATAGAACCGAGTCATTTTTGATGACCATGCTTTCCAGAACATCCAGTTTATCGTTCTGAGAGATTATGGTCGTGCGCAGCTCAGAGACCTCTAAAGTGAGCTTTGCAACTTCAGAGTGAGAGGCAGAGGCCTCTGAGGTCTTCTGTATTTGAAGTTTAATCTCCTTCAGAGATTCTCTGATTTCATCACCAAAGATTCTGAACTCTTTGGTAACGTAATCAGAGGGGGTGATCTTAGGATCAACACATGATTCTAAGTTTCCCTCGAGTTCAGAGGGGCCTTCTTTCGGAGATGGCTTGATATTGTCTCCGGAAGGACTTCCCATTAATCCTTGGGGACCCTTTTTCAAGGATTTCCCTATAATGGTTCCGATTGGTCTCTGATCATTAGAGTCAGAATCTGATGATGAGAAACGAATGTGGGTGGAAACCTTGCTGTCCAGGCTAAGGAGTCCATGTGCAAGAAGGTCATGCCATTCTTTTTCTGACAGGCAATCCTTACGAGAGATCGTAGGTCTCTTCTGATCTAAGGGACGGTCCAACTTTTTATGAGCCACAAAGGCATCATGTGTGTGTGGAGGTGACATACCCTGGGGTGAATGAGTATTTTTATCTTGGTCTAAGTCCTGTTGGGAGGACTTAGCCGTATCAGAGGTTTCCCCTTTGGTGCGTGCTTCAGAGGCAGAAGTAGATGCCTCTGAGCGGCTAGGATGGGAAGGGTTCGAGGTGTGCACCTCTGTTTCAATGTCCACTGATGCTGGACCACCTTGGACAGGAAATGTGTTTGCACGGGGATTTGGGCTTTGGAATCTCTCATGTGTGCCAACAAGGACATCTTTTTCTACCTTACCGCCCTCAGATTCTAAGCTTAGAAACTCACCCTCTGGAATTCTCTCTTCCTCACCTTCCTCTGCTCTGACAGAGTTATTCTCTTCGTCAGAGGGAGGGTTCTCTTGTTTTCTCTTCCTTACTCTCTCAGAGCCACCCTCTGGTTGCGCTCTGTTAACGTTTTGAGCAGTATCAGAGATATCACTCTCTGATTCAGGCTCAGGCTCAGAACCTAAGTGTGTTGGGGATCCCATCATCGGTTCTGATGATTGGGCAACACGACTAAGTAGGAGGTGGGTAGTAGAGTCAGCAGGAATTATCTCAATCATGGTGTGTGGGAAACGTCAGTCATTTGGATAAGGAGGAACCTCTGTAGCTTTGAACGAGTTCATTATAAACAGAGGTGTCCTTGGGCCCTCCTCCATGATAGAGAATTTCTCTATTGCTCGTTGAATGACCACATAGATGAATCTGGGAAATAATACCGAAATTGGTTGTTTTCCTTTGGCCAAGTCTTTGTTCTTCTTGTCCACTGCCGCCAGCATCTCACAGAACAGAATGTGAGCCATATTTATGCTCCTGTTGAAGAAGATAGCATACATTATGTCTAAAATTGCTGGATGGGTCTGATCCTGGCTTCCAATCTAGCAGGTAATTGTTCGGTTGAGAACACTAAACATAAAGTTCCACTTTGGAGGCAGGTACTGACGTCTGAATTGACTTAGGCGTGTGATCTCCCTGTTGTAGCCTAAGTGGTCGAGGAACTGAAGAAGAACTTCTTGAGTTGGTGGTTTCTCAAAGGTTTCTATTTGAAGATCAGTTTTCGTGAGCAGGTTGAATCGACGAGTTAGGGTTTGTGGGGTGATTCTTATGTTCATGCTTTGTTCACCTAGGTCAATGTACCCAACCAGTCCTTCCTTTTCATCATCGTATTCACTTGAATACCACCATTGTTGGACAAAGCGTATAGGAATATTTGAGGCATGTTTGGTGAGGACATCGTTGAGTTCGCAGTTGGTCAAAAAGTCGAGGATTGGGCGAAACTGCTCATCGTATTTGGTTGGGATGACGTCCAGAAAGTAGTTGTTACCTTTTACTGGAACATCGAACTGTGCCATATTCAACCTTGGAACAAGTTTGCTGGAGTTATCTGAGGTTTGGGAATGAGCCGCCATTGTTGCAGGTTTTTGAGAAAGATGAGAGCTTAGAAAGAAAGATTTGGGATTTTGGATTCTGAGAGCGTAAAGAATAATGAGAAGAGAAAAAGGGTTTTTATGGACAGAAAAAAAAGGTAGAGGGAGAGGTTATGAAAACGGCGATTGAGAGTTCCAATGTCAGAAAGAACGTTCCATCATCCCCTAATTAATAGGTGACACGTTGAGATGTGTAGGGGAGAGCCGCTTGGTGTCAGAAAACCGCCAGTTGGGTTTTTGAAAATAAACGAATGGTTATCCAAAAGATTTATTATTAAAAGAATTTCCTGGAATATTCGTTTAATGAGAAAAGATCAGAGGCTTTGATATAAATATCAAAGTCAAGATCAGAGGCTCTGATATAAATATCAGAGACAAGATTAGAGTCTCTGATATGAGTATCAGAGAATCTCACTTTCTCCCCCTTGAAAGATGTAAGGTTCTTTGTCTCCCCCTTGACCAAAGAATGAAGTATTTATCTTCTCCCCCTTGACACATGCTTGGAGATACAAAAGAATGATTTTTACCATTTTGTGAAAAAGTCTAGAGGCTCTGAAATTAGTTTCAGAAGTTCTGGTTGAACATGCTACGCATGCCAGAGGCTCTGATAAATGGATCAGAGACTCTGATGATTTCCTGTGTTAGGTAGACATGTTCAACATACCCAACTTGCTAATTAAAAAATTGAACCTTCGTTCATCTAAATACATCTCTATTGTTCCCTTTTCAACATGATCTTTCAGAAAGTGGTACCTTACATCAATGTGCTTTGTCTTGGAGTGTTGTACTGGATTGGCAGAGATGGCTATGGCACTTTTTGAATCACACAGAATTGGAATTCTGTCATATTGTAAGCCATAGTCTCTGAGCTGAGTTTGCATCCATATGACTTGAGAGCAACAACTAGCAGCAACAACATATTCTGCCTCTGCTGTGGAAGTTGAAACACAGTTTTGCTTCTTGGATGTCCAACTTACCAGCTTATTTCCCAATAACTGACAGCACCCAGAGGTACTTTTTCTGTCAAGCTTGCATCCTGCATGATCTGCATCAGTGTAAGCTGTTAAATCAAAACTAGAAAGTTTTGGATACCAGAGGCCTAATGAGGGTGACCCTCTCAGGTATCTGAAAATTCTTTTGACAGCAGACAAATGAGATTCTTTTGGATTTGCTTGATATCTAGCACAAAGACATGTTGCAAACATTATGTCAGGCCTACTTGCAGTTAAGTATAATAGTGAACCTATCATGCCTCTATAGGTTTTGACATCTACAAATTTTCCCGAAAGATCAGAGTCAAGCTTGACTCCTGTGGCAATAGGGGTTTTCATAGAGGTTGAATCATTGAGTCTGTATTTTTTCAAAATGTCAGAGACATACTTAGATTGAGTTATAAAAGTACCCTCTGATGTTTGCTTTACTTGTAAGCCTAGAAAGAATGTTAATTCTCCCATAAGACTCATCTCAAATTTACTCTTCATCAACTCTGAAAACTTATCACAATACTTTTGATTTGTAGAGCCAAATATAATGTCATCAACATATATCTGTACTAAGAGCATCTCATTTTTGTACCTTTTTATGAACAAAGTTGTATCTATTGTACCTTTTTCAAAACCATTATTTATCATAAATGTGGATAGAGTAGCATACCATGCTCTTGGAGCTTGTTTAAGTCTATATAGAGCTTTATCAAGATAATAAACATGGTTTGGAAACTTTGTATTCTCAAAACCAGGTGGTTGCTGGACATAAACCTCTTCATTTAATTTACCATTTAGAAAGGCAGATTTAACATCCATCTGATATACTTTGAACCCTTTATGTGCAGCATAGGCTAAG
The DNA here is from genome assembly GCA_954870635.1 of Arctium minus. Taxonomy (NCBI): domain Eukaryota; kingdom Viridiplantae; phylum Streptophyta; class Magnoliopsida; order Asterales; family Asteraceae; genus Arctium; species Arctium minus. The sequence goes on along the minus strand of OX941081.1, from coordinate 100,963,587 downwards.
AAGATTCTAATTGCTTCTAGCCTAGCCACAGGTGCAAAGGTTTCATCATAATCAATGCCCTCTTCTTGGCAATATCCCTTAGCAACCAACCTAGCTTTGTTTCTGATTATAATTCCATCCTCATCCTTTTATTTCTGAAGACCCATTTAGTTCCAATTGCAAATTTTCCTTTAGGAAGGGGAACTAAGGTCCAGACTTTGTTTCTTTCAAACTCTTGAAGCTCATTCTGCATTGCAGAGATCCAATGAGGATCTTCAAGAGCTTCATTTACCTTCTTTGGTTCAATGATGCTTAAAAAATTTACAAAAAAGCATTCATTGATTGTGGATGATCTGGTTTTGACACCCTCTGAAGGTGATCCAATGATCTGATCATTGGGATGATCCTTTGTCCATCTTGTGAGCGGAGCATGAACATGAGGTGGAGTTTGAGCTTCAGAGATGACAGTTGGAGACATCTCTGTTGTGCTGAGCAGAGGCTCTGATGTTGATACCAGAGGCTCTGAAGTTGATACCAGAGGCTCATGATTTGATTCCAGAGACTCTGAAGTTGATTCCGGAGGCTCTGAAATTGATTCAGTTCTTGGACCTGCATTCAAGGAAGCAGAAGTTGTAACTTCAGAGGGACCAGAGAGATTTGTACCTGACGTTTGTGGTTCCTCTGAAGTTGCTCTTTGAATATCTCTGAAAAGAAATTATAAGTTTTCATCATCAAAGAAGTCTTCGAAAATTTTGTTGAGTTCGGATTCTCTTATCTTTGATGATTCAGAGATATTTTTGGCAATTTGATTGATATCTTTGTTGGCCAGAATTTTGTCCTTATCAAAAGACACATTGATACTCTCTTGGATTGTTCTGGTTCTTTGATTGAACACTCTGAAAGCTTTTGAGACTAATGAATAGCCAATGAATTTGCCTTCATCTGCTTTCTTGTCAAACTTTCCAAGAGACTCTCTATCATTCAGAACATAACATCTGCGTCCAAAAACATGGAAATATTTAACATTAGGTTTCCTGTTGTTAATGAGTTCATAAGATGTTTTCTTGAATCCTTTGACAATTGTAGCCCTGTTTTGCGTGAAACAGGCTGTTGCCACTGCCTCTGCCCAAAAGTTTGTGGGAAGTTCTGATCCTACAAGCATGGTTCTTGCAGCTTCAACCAGTGTTCTGTTTTTCCTCTCAACAACACCATTTTGTTGAGGTGTTCTAGCTACAGAGAAGTTCGGAGTTATGCCTTCCTCTGAAAGATATGAGTTGATTTTTGCATTTCTGAACTCTGTTCCATTATCACTTCTCAGTTTCTGAACTTTGGTATCAAACAGAACCTGCAATCTTTTTAACAATCTTATTAAAATATCAGGGACATCAGACTTGGCTCTGATGAATTCTATCCAAGTATATCTAGAGTATTCGTCAATCAAAACGAGAATATACTTTTTACCTGACAAGCTCTGTACAGAGCTAGGACTACAGAGGTCCACATGAAGCATATGCAGAGGTTTTGGACAATTATTATCACTTTTGGTCTTGTGGGAAGATCTTTTCATTTTTCCCATTTCACAAGCAGAACAAAGATGATCTTTGTTAAACTTCAGAGATGGCAATCCCTTAACCAGATTTAGTTTGACCAATTTATCAAGTGAAGAAAAGTTCAGATGTGAGAAATTTTTATGCCAGAGCCAAACATCTTCACTGTTCAGAGATACTAGACAGACTTTCTCTGAGTCAGTTTTTATGTGTTTGGAAAAATTCATTCTGTATAAATTTCCCTTTCTGTCAGCTCTGAGCATTTCTTGACCTGTTTTTGAGTGAAGTAGTGAACAATGTTTTTCTTGAAATTTCACATCAAAACCCTGGTCACAAAGTTGACTTATGCTGATCAAGTTATGCTTTAACTCATCAACATAAGCAACCTTTGATACTGAAACATTACCTCTTGTAAGCTCACCATAACCCTTAATTTGTCATTGCATATTGTCTCCAAAAGTTACTGCTCCTCCAGATTTAGCTTTGAAGGAGGATAGTAACTTTTTATCTCCAGTCATATGCCTTGAACACCCAGAATCTAAGTACCAGATCGACATTGACTGTTTCTGCAAGACAAATTAGATTTTCTTAGGTACCCATCTCATTATGGGTCCTATTTTGTTAGACTTCTGATTATCGTTTTGAAGTTTTGCCTTCTTATCTTTTGATGTTTTGGCAGAATTTTCCTTTTTCTTTTGAGGCATTGTCTCTGAATTTTTATTCAGAGATTGATTAAAAAAACAGTGAGAACCTTTGAAGTGATTTTTTAGTTTCATCAAGAGTTGGATGCAATTGCACTTTACAGAACAAGAAGAAGTAGAAGCAAAGGATTTCATTTCATTAAATGCATTCGGTACATTATGAATCCTTTTTGAATTAGTACTAGGAATATTACAAGTATTCCTAACTACTGCTTTTCTTTTAGCTTGAGAGACAGACTTCTTTTCAAGTTGCCTTCTCTTGTTTAGAAACATCCTCTTCTCTTTGTTGCTCACTGCACAAACAGGATCAGAATGGTTAATTTCTTGCCATTTTCCTTTTTGTCCAGGAGTAAACTTGATTGGTTTATATGTGTAGAGTTGAGAAGTGATAGTTTTATTCTTTGCCTTTTCTTGTAATTCTTTTTCAAGTTCCAGAGAAGTTTTTGCTTGAAGACACATTTCTGCAAAGTCAGGACATATTGGTATTCTGGGTTTAATTTTTAAAACAGAAATAGGAATGTTCAAAATTCCAGAACCAATGGTATCTATCTTTTTATGAATTACTTTCTCTGGTTTGTAGAAAATCTGTTCATCTACCTCTGGATCAGATTCAAAATCAGAGTCAAGAAAGTCTCGTTCAGTTTTACCAGACACAACTACCTCTGATGGTTTCTGAATTTTCTTAGGTCTGGAGACTTTGATGATTCTATTCATGCTTTCTTTCTTCTCTAAATCAGCTATGATGTTTTCTTGATTTATTTTCTTGATGTCATCCGCAAATGTAGTTCTGATGCATTCATCAGAGAATGGTGAATACAGAGGGGCATCTGGATTAAGTGAACTCTGAGGTTCATCTTCAGAAGTACTTGCTTCAGAGGTACTTTGTTCAGATGTCTCTGACTTATCTTTGATAAATGCATTGAACTTGAAAATCTCTTTAGGATCATTGCTCTGAGGTTTTGTGAAAAGTACCTCTGAAGTTTCTTTTTCTATTTTTAAGTTAGAATTTGGAAGGTTTTGAACTTCAGAGTATGCAACATTTTTTAAGTTCAGAGCCCTCGTTTTTGATCTCTCTGAGGTTTTTATTCTCTTGAAATTGTTCAGAGATGGACAGTCAGAGATCTGGACCTTTCCTTTACAGAAAGTGGAAGAAAGTGAAGTTTTCTTCAATCCAGTGAATGGATCCAATTCATTGAATCCAATCCCTTGAGTATCCATTTGAGAGTTTATCTTTATATGAACATCCTGATCATCAAGATAACTTTTGATTTGAAGTTCTTTCCTTTCTAGAGATTGATGTACGATTTCTCTCTCTTTTTGGAAAGAATTGGTTAAGGCAACAGAATTGAGTCTTTCATACTCAGATTTTTTTACTTCTTCTTCTTTAACTTTTAAAACTTTCTCAAGTTCTTTGAATTTTTCTGAAAATGATTTTTCCTTTTGTTTTTGAGCTTTTTCAAGATCAGATTTTTCAACAAAAATATCTCTCTTTTCTGATTCAAGAAGATCTTTTTCCCTTTTGTAAAAATTAAGATCTTTTGTCATTTGTTTTGCTTTTTCTTTTTCCTCAACAAGTTTTTGTTTTAGGATTTGAAATTCATCTGTTAGTTTAATAACATCCAATTCAAGATCACTTTCAGAGGTGGAAGGAGAGTTTACCTTTTCAGAGTAGTCCTCTGATGATCCGTCACTTTGATCATTTGTGAACGCCATACCACAGAGATTGGTGGGTTCTTCCTCCCCATCGCTTGTTGAGTCTGACAGCCAGTCTTCCATCTCTGCTACAAGTACTCTTTCTTTGACATTGTATTTGTACTTGTTTTTGTAGTAGTCTTCATCCTTGATGAGTCTACCTCTGCAGTTGGCGGAGTAATGGCCTGGCTTTCCACATCTAAAACATGTTCCATCGTTTTTGTTTGATGGAAGAGCAGTGTCTGATTCTCTCTTCTGTGCTTGTACTTGTGGTTGTGGCTTGAAGTACCTCTGAGGTTGAGGATACCTCGGCTGAAATGATTGTTGAGATCTTGATTGTTGAGTAGAATCATGATTGGTGAAATGAACGCCCTTTTGATCACTATGCAGAGTGGATCTGGGCTCTTGTTGATATTCAGTTTTCTGAAATCTTTTTTCTGGATTTCCTCTTCTTTCTTCATCATCTCTTCTTCCTTCAAAGACTTTCTTGCCAAATTTCTTGTTAAATTGATGGGTGATTAATGCAAGAGATTTGGCAAAGGCATTGATGTCATCATCTGAGTCAGAATTTGAGTGTTCAACTTCTTCAGACATCAGAACCTTTTTGGATTTTCTTTTAGATTCCCTTTTTGAACAATTGTCTTTTTCTGTATTTCTGCATTCTTGTGATACACCCTTCTGTTTTGACATGAGTGCAAGTGGACCACCTAAAGAGGTTTTTGATTTTTGTTTAACGACTTCTTTTTCCTGTGCTACCAAGGTACCATAAATGTTAGTTAATGACCATGATTCAAGATTTTGATTGGCTTGTATTGACATTGACAGTTGTGACCATTCTTCATTTAGACTTTTAAGAAAGAGAACATTGTTTTTTTTCTTTTGTTCTCATGACCCCAAATTTTCTGCATTTGTTGATGAGGATGTTAAACCTTGAGTATGTTTGATGTAAGGTTTCTTCGGGTAATGCATGAAAATCATGATATTCATTGATACAAAGATTTCTCCTGTTCTTTTGAGTTTGTAGGCCTCCTTCAAATTGATTTAACAACTGATCCCATATCTCTTTTGCAGTTACGCAAGAATCAAGTTCTTGGAAGATATCATTGGGAATGGCCATTATAAGTAATCTAATAGCTTTTGAATCATTATCCATCATGTTAGTTTCTTCATCCGTAAAGTTTGAAGTTTTCTTTTCATAGTAAGAAGGGATTTCAGCAGTATCTGCTGTTGCTGGAACTCTTGGTACCAACACCATTGGTTGGTGAGGTCCATCGTTCACTGATCTTAATAGATCCCTGTCCATGCCTTCTAAGAAATTTACCATCCTTATCTTCCATTGAGGATATTCATCCCTTAGAAGTGTAGGAGGTTTGGTTAATGATCCGGCTGTATAAATGGCACTTATGCTTGAGTTTGCCATTTTTGTGAAGAAAGGATGAAGATTTGAAGAACTGATGCTTTTCTATGAAGATCTTTTCATTAAGTGATGTAACTGTGATTTACTTTTAAATCTGGAGCATATGAAGTTTAATAAACCAGGGTTTACACAAACATGCACAGATAATAAAAGCTTGAATCAGTAAGAATTAAATCTATCCGAGTATGCAGATATGATCTTTCTTTGTTTTAGAAAACAAAGGAGGCTCTGATACCAATTGTTGGATCCCAGATTTAATCTTATAACAATAATGATATAAACAACAAGAGTATAAACAGCGGAAGCAATATAGTTTAATATCAAAAGCAGATTCAAATATCACATTTCATATATAAAGCAAGTAGAAAGAACAAGATCTTCGTGAGATATATTCAGTTGATTCTTCTTATACAAGATTTCAAAAAAGCACACTTTTGTCAAAGGAGTGATGGTCCTATTTATAGGACCATAAAGTAAACAGTGTACTATTCTGACAAATAGAAGCATGCTTGAATAGTGTCTTACCTAATAGGTAAGCTCAATACATGCTTGAACAGTAACCTACTCTATAAAGTAAATCTTATCACTAATTGATTGGTTATCTGTTCTGATACTTCAGGAGTCTTCAGCGTCATCTTCAGAGAGAATGTCTTCAGAGCTCTGACGTTGTCTTCAGAGCCTCTGATGAAGCCATCTCTGATGTCTTCTGCTGAAAGTTGCAATCTCTGATTTCTTCGTCCTCTGAAGTCTATGCCCTCTGAGGTTTATCTTTGGAAGTCCTCTGAAATAGGACTTGGGTATTTTCAACACTTTAACAAACATAAGATTTGGAGCTAACAGGGGGAGTTAAGGATTTTGATCTAAAGGTATATATTTCTAATCCTTATACTCTATCACTTGTTGAAAGATGAACAACTTTCACTTGTGAAAAATGGTTTCTTAAATGTTCAAACCACTTCACATTCTTAAAATGTTTTCATGAATTGAGAAGTGTGACTTTAAATGATTTTATTTTGGATACTTTGATGACTATATGACCGTGTGTTTCTAATGACAAATACTTGTGTAATTGTCATATCTTTATACTCTGTCACGTATTAATACACACAACGATTCAGTACATTTCTTGACTTTGTTATTACCATGTATCAAACGTTTAATCTTTCTATGGTAATACTCCCGTTTGTTATTCACTGTTGTTTGAATCAAACGTCATTTCATTATTATATGTGCTTTAATTGATAAAAATGTTTATATATTGTTCATATAAACATATTACGTCTTTGATTTCCCTTTTTTTTCTTCATGATAATTTGATCTGATCTTAATCATTGTCAGATTCTCAAAACATTTCTATTCTTTCATTATTATTCATTCATACAAAGTTTTGAGAAATCTTAAATGCTTAATATGCTCAAATTTCATTCTAATTTTCAATGAGCATACATATACTGACATTGTTTTCTTGTGCTTAAATGTCAAGAAAATCATTGAGATACATGTTCTTTTAGGAAAAATACATGGGATTCAGTGTAAGTGCTTAAAAGAACTTCCATGGATTCACGAATCCCAGTGTTTCCTACCCAGGAAGTATTCCCTGCGTGATTGAGGGGAGAGGGGTAAAAAGATTGAGTGTTGGTGTGTGAAGAGGTAAAATGGAAAAGAGAGATTGGTTAGATGTGAGCTTAAATGATTAAAAGAAAGAGGGTGAGAGAACAGAGTAAAAGAATATCAGACTCTGCACCAAACTTCTTTCTGAGTCGGGCAGCCACTAATCTGATTGGTTCACATTCTTTGGTGACCATAATTGAAAAAGGCAGTGAGCCCATGCCATCTCTTGCATACAACCCCACCAGCTACTCATTCTTTTCTCAAAAAGAGAATGTTTCACATTTTCTGGGGATGCAACACATACGCTATTGGTTCTTCACTCGGAAGATACTAATATTGAAAAAGAAGGAAAGTTGCCCCACCTTCGACCCTTCATCATGCACATTTGAGTCTATGTATAATCATTGTTGTCTCAATGGTTTATATACTTTGAGCCTTATAAAACACAATCATTGTGCTAATTCTTTCATACACATGCACGAGCACACAGAAAATTTGTTTTTCTGTTAGAACATTCATAGAAAATACCTTGTGTTTTTCAATGATTGAATGGAAGTCTTGGGGAGTCAACATCAAACAAGCTCCTTACATTGTACATTCGTTGTACACAGAAACTTTGTGTTACTGACAGACATTTCTAACTGTTTCATATGTTGATTCAGGGTTACCATTCCTAATTCGTTTGAATTTTAGAAGATTCAGATGAATACATTCATGATTCAACAGCTCATTCAGATCAGACGACAGATTCTCTCTTATCATTCATTGGGGAGATTGATAATTTTTCCTATCTGGGGGAGATTGCTCATATTTTATCAAAGGGAGAGATCATGAAGACTGTGCTTACTTGTTCATTTGGGGGAGATGTTCCAAAGATAGATCTAAACTTGAAGAGTTTTAATGATTTTGATTCTTACAAATCATTAAAAAGGGGGAGATAATTCAAAGTTCAAGTTCAAATGAGAAGTCTTGAACAGAAAGGGAGATAAGTTCAAAGTCAGATTTCAGAATATGAAATGAAAAGGGAAGTTGAATCAAAGTGAAAAGTCAAAGTGGAAGATACCAAATGGAGAGATTACAGATCATGCAAAGAGAGATTTATTTCAAAGTTGAAAGATGTCAAAGTTTCAAAGTTTGCTAAATTGACAAAGATTTCAAGATGTCAAAGCTGAAAGAGATATAAAGTTGAAGATTTTTCTGAAGATAAGAAGACCTGAAGATTATTGTCAATTTTTGTTTTAATCTTAAATCCAAAGGGGGAGATTGTTAGACTGATATTGTATTCAAGATTAAAAGTGAGGGTCTAGTTTGTAATTGTTGTTTAGTTTGGAGGTTTAATTGTAAACTCAACAAAAGTTGACTTAGTATAAATAGTTTTAGTTGTTGTCTGTGTAAGTAACATTCACACACACACATTCATTTTAGAGAGAAATCTGAGAACTCGTATGTGAGAGGTTTGTACATGTGAGATATATGACTACGAGATAGATCTTTGACTTTGTTGTGACCATACAATTTAATCAATAAATATGTTCTTGTCAATCTTAATGTGAATTATATGCTAGAATCTGGGTTATCAGATCGTATCAGAAAGGGGGAAAGTCTTCAAAGATAAACTTTTAAAGAGAGAGCAAAGTTATGAAAAAGAAAGAAAAAGGGGAGATAGTTCGAGATTTCAAAGTCAGATTAATTTCAAAGCGAAAGCAATGTCTAGTGAGATGAAATGAAAGGGAAAGAAATTAAAGTCAGATGGAAAGTTGAAGTAAAGTCTGTTGTGTTAAAGATATTTTTCTGAAGAGCATATGGTTTTGTTGAAAAGTAATTCAAATGAGGAGATTGGCTTAAAGTTGTCAAAGAACTTCCAGCACATTAAAGATTTGAAGATTTCAATGTTTGAAAGATTTTAAAGATTTGAAGTTGTCAAAGCTAAAAAAGATTGTTTCCTAAAAATTGTTTTGAAGAAAAGAAGACCTGAAGATATTTGCCTAAAAAAATTTTATTCTTGAATCCAAAGGGGGATATTGTTAGATATGAATTGTATTCAAGATTAAATGAGGGACTATTTTGTAATTGTTTAATTGTCAAAGGGTTTTGTTGTAAAGTCAACCTTTGTTTACTTGGTATAAATAGCTTTGTGTCCTTGTAAACTTTAAGTCACACACACAAGTTAGATACATTCATTCAAAGAGAACACACAGAGAGAACTCGCATACTTTCTAAAGTGAGATTTGTAATTGTGAGATATGTGGCACTGTAATCTTGTGACTTCAATACAAATGACATTTTGATAATATGTGTGTTAATTTGATGGCTAGATACTGGGATCCCAATTTTTTTTAAGGAAAATATTGTATACATTTATGCTTCTAAATGTATATGAAACTGCAAAAATGACAATATACATGATTAGATTATACCTATCTCTACTGAGTTTTATACAGTAGAACGAAGCCACTATGTGTAATAACCTTTGGGGGAGATTGTTAAATATTCTTTGGGAAGATTATAGAAATTAAAGAAGAAGATTGCTCGAGAATGCTGAAAGTTGAGTTTGCTTATCTGAAAAGTGAAGATAATTTGTTTCTAATTCAAAAGGGGTGCTTAAGATCTTATTCTTTGAAGATGATTAGTGTTATTTCCAAAGAAGAAGATTATGTTTTGTTAATGATTCTTAACAAAGGGGGAGTTTGTATTGCATATCTTTTTGAAGATGATCTTGAATTCAAAGGGGGAGATTGTTAGTGCACAAAAATATGTTGGATACAAGATCATGAAAGTCAAAGTCAAAAGCTCAAGTCAAAGTCTCTCAAGCAAAAGTCAAAGTCTTTGTAATAAGTAAAGTCAAAGTCAAAGTGTATTTTGTGTTTTGTCTTTGTATTGTAGTTATAGTATAAATAGTCTTTTTATGTTTGTAGACTCATTAGACTAAGAACGCATATGACATTGTAATTGTAGTGAGAGAAATATTTTCATAGAGAGAGCATTGTTGTAAACAGTGGAATTGAATCAATAACATGGAGCATTTGATTTGATTTGTTGTTGTCATCTTGATCTGATTCGTGTTTACTGGGATACACACTTCCCAACATTAAATTTGACAGAGATCATCTACGCTCTGCTTGTGAAATGGGAAAACTCAAAAGAACCGCCCATAACAGCAAGTCAGATGTATCATGCACTAGGCCTCTATATATGCTGCATGTTGACCTCTATGGTCCTATTTCAGTACAGAGCCTAGGTGGCAAGAAGTGCATACTTGTGCTAGTAGATGAATTCTCTAGATACACTTGCGTAGAGTTTATCCGAAAGAAGTATGATGTTCCTATAGTACTAATCAATCTTATGAAGAGGATTCAAGTTCTGTATGACAGCAAGGTGATGAAGATTCGAAGTGACAATGGCACAGAGTTCAAGAACTCAACCATTGAAGCCTATCTCACAGAAGAAGGCATTTCACAGAACTTCTCTGCTGCAAGAACTCTGCAGCAGAATGGTGTCGTTGAACGCAAAAATAGGACACTTGTGGAGGCTGGCAGAACAATGCTCACTGCTTCTGGATTATCTACTTATGTTTGGGTAGAAGTCATCTCTACGACGTTCTTCACTCAAAACAGATCATTAATCGTGAAGAGGCACTCAAAGACCCCCTACCATCTTCTGAACCAGAGGAAGCCCAATATAAAGTTCTTTCATGTCTTTGGTTGCAGGTGTTTTGTTCTCAACAACAGAGAAAGCATAGGAAAGTTTGATCGCAAAGCTGATGAAACCAAGTTCATCGGTTATTCAGCTTCCTCTAAGGCATAACGAGTGTACTTGCTGAAATCAAAACATATACTCGAAAGTGTTATCCCAGATAGCAATGTAATCACAAGATGACAATCAATTCCATTAAATCTCACTTTGAATTAATCACAAATCTCAATTACTAATACACTTTCTCTCTCTAAACAGAAAACTCGTATGATTCTAAATGAAGTGTTACTTGCCTATTACACGCACACTACACTATTTAAACCAACAACGAAACACCCACGCTACTAAGGAAGACAAATGCGCACAACACAAAACTCTCACAAAACTAGAAAATACAAAATACAACTTTGACTTTGACTTTTTATTACACTGACTTTGACTTTGATGCTTGAGAGTTGACTTTAGCTATGACTTTAATCTTCAGTCTTCTATGATATTGTATCCAACATATTTATGCTGTAACAATCTCCCCCTTTGGATCAAGATCATCTCAAAATGATTTTGCAAAACAATCTCTCACTTTGTAAAACTTTTGCATTTGAACATCAGTCTTCTATATATGCCAGAAACAATCTCTTCATTCTTTGATCTTTAACAATCTGTAGTCTTCCCAAAGCCTGTCTTCAAATAAATAACAATCTCCCCTAAAGATGGTAGAAATGTTCTTCAATAATCTCCCCAAGGTTATCTCAAACCTCTTTCAGACTTCAGAAAGAAAATTATCTTCAGTTTTAGCTCAGACTGCTTCAGCAAAGAAATTTTCTGTAAAATTCATCACATCTTCAGAAAACTTTGAATTTGCTCTTTTGAACTTTCAATCTTTGCCAAACTTCAAACAAATAACTCTTGACCACAAATATTTCTTGATCTTCTCCCCCTTCTATAACATATCTGAAACAAACATTTCTTGATTCTCTCTCCCCCTTTTTGATGATTACGGCATTTAGATCATCAAAACTTTCTCCAAGAAATGTCATGATCAACTCTGACCACTGATCTTTTGAACACAAGAGCCTTTGATTATCAGTCGATCCAAAATAAGATATTCATCTAGATATTTTCAAATCCAGACAAATTAGAGTATAACACCTGAATCAACAAATGAATCAGTTAATATGCCTGTCAGTAACACAAAGTTACTGTGTGTAACGAATACACATTGGAAAGGAGTTTTTTGCTGTTCACTCCCCCAGGGCTTCCATTCAATCATCGAAACACCACAAAGATATTTCTATGAACGTTATGACAAGAAAACAAATTCCTTGTGTGTTCGTGCAAGTGTTAGAAAGCATTAAGCACATGATGATTGTTTTTAATAAGGCTCAACATTGTGTAAACCACTGAGACAACAGTAATTAAAAACAGACTCAATTGTGCATGATCAATATGTGAAGGTGGGGCAGACTTCCTTCTTTTTCAATATCCAGACTTTCCAAATGAAACATTTTGTTTTTAAGAAGAAAATGAGTAGCTGGTGGGGTTTTTTTTTAGCAAGAGTTGGCATGGGCTATTTTCCTATTTCAATAATGTTCACGAAGAATTGTGAAACACTAGCAATGTAGCTGCCCGACTCAGAAAGTAGTTGGTGCAGAGTTTGATATTCTTTTACTCTATGTGTGTCCCAATACGTAATCATTCAATCAAGTAAACAAATAATTAACACAATAATGCAAACCTGATATTGATTAATCAAAAGATTACAATTGTTCTTGATGAAATCGATCTCTTTCTCTCTGCTTCTCTCTTGTTCACGGCACACACCAGCTAGCCTCTCTCAATAATTAATTCTCTCTAATTAAGATCCTTAATAACCTCTCTGACCTAATTAGCAAAAACAAAGCTAATTTATACTTAGGCTAACTAAGCCTAATGGGCATTGCAAGGCTTTGTAATGGGCTTTGCAATGCTTGGCCCAACAACCTAAAACAAACTAATTTAACTTAAAACTAATAAATAAAATACGTAAACAGACTTTGACTATTTATTACAAAAGGACCCTAGACTATTTGTTGAGACGACTTTATCAGCTTTAACTTCAGTCTTCTATCTTCAGATAATTATGATCTTGAATCCAATAAATATATGCTTTAACAATCTCCCCCTTTGGATCAAGATCATTCTTTAAGCTCGGAAAATGTAATCTTCCTCTTTGTCTTCAGAATGTAACAATCTCCCCAATAGATGAGAATATCTTTTGGAAAGAAATTATCTCCAGTTTCAGCTCAGAATGCTTCAGCAAATCATCTTCAAAGAAAATTTCTTCATTTCAGCATATCTTCAGAATATCTTCAATTTCTTGATTGACCCTTTTTGATGAAAAGAGCAAAGAGTTCATCAAAAACGTTTCTTCAAGAAATGTCTTCCACCATTGATCTTGCAAACAGAACCACTGATTAGCCGTCAATTCATTAAGATGTTCATCCAGATCTTTGCAAATCTAGACAAATTAGAAAATGAAGTGTAACACCTGAATCAACAAATGAATCAGTTAAAATTGCCTGTCAGTAACACAAAGTCACTGTGTGTAACGAATACACAATATAAAGGAGCTTTTATGATGTTCACTCCCCCAGGGCTTCCATTCAATCATCGAAAAACCACAAAGGTAATTTCTATGAACGTTATGACAAAGAAACAAATTCTTTGTGTGTTCGTGCAAGTGATAGAATAAATTAAGCATATGATGATTGCTTATAAGGCTCAAAATATGTAAACCACTGAGACAACAGTTAGGTAAACACAGACTCAATGTGCATGAATGAAGTGTGAAGGTGGGGCAGACTTCCTTCTTTTCAATATCCAGATTTTCCAAATGAAAATTAGATAGCATATGTGTTGCGTCCCCTTTGAAAATGAAACATTTTCTTGTTGAGAAGAAAATGAGTGGCTGGTGGGGCAATGTCAAGAGTTGGCATGGGCTAGTTGCCTGTTTCAATAATGTTCACCAAGAATTGTGAAGCATTAGAAATGTGGCTGCCCGACTTAGAAAGTAGTTGGTGCAGAGTTTGTTATTCTTTTACTCTGATCTCTCACCCTCTTTGTTTTAATCTTTAAGCTCACAGCTAACCAAACTCTCTTTTAACAATTTCTCTCATCACACATCCCACACTCATTTCTTTAAGAACATGTTTCTTATGATTGAAAGTTGTCCTTATTTCAACCATGAATGAGATGAAGAAAAGAAATTATACCTTTCGAGTACAGTCTCACATCTCGCGAAGTCAAGCTTAAAGTCATAAAGATATGATCTTGTAAGCATCTCTCAATCTGCAAAAGTCTTAAGGTCTAGTCAAAGTAACTTTATTCACAAAAATTGAAATGACATAAAGCAATAAACACTTAGTGTACGAGTTCTGATCAGAAATAATCAGAAGTCATCACCTTTACTCCCCCTGAAATTATGCATCAGAAAAATTATAAGTGAAAAATATAATCATTGACTCCCCCTCAATATCATATCTGACAGATGCATAAAATTTCAGAAAAGTATGCACTCCCCTTGATGGTTGATTTCCTCATTGGAGTATTGGAGTACAATCTCTTATCAGCACAGGAGTAAGGTCTTTTGATCACTAAAGTACGAGTCCTAAACTGTTGTGTTTAGAAGTTAAACTTCGTTGAAGTACGGGTCCTAAGCTGATTTGCTTAGAAGCCTCCGTTCTCTTACTCCCCCTTGACAGTAGGTGCCTGCAACACAGATTCATCCTTTTTCTTTGGTACCCACTGGTATTTGGGTCCATGTTTGTTAGTTGTAGCTCTTATGGGAGTAACTGAGTAAGAACCATACCAGAAATGATCACTTGTTTTATGAACAAGATCATGTGTACGACAGTAAGAACAATAGAATTGCTTACCTGACAACCTGATTAATTGATCTCTCGTGTAGATATGTTCAGGTTTACCTTTATGCGCATTGTTCTTCTCGGCATTATGGTTATGTACACATGACTTCTTTCCTTTCTCATCTTTCTTCTCATTTTCAACTGGTTTCTTCTTCCAGACCAGTTCTTCTTCTTCGTATCTTCTCCTTCTTCTTCTTCTGTTGTAAGTATCTGAACAATCTACATTGTCATCAAAGAAAATGTTAGTAGTACGAATCTGATCAAATGAATTGACTAACCTTTTTGAAGAAACAGATTTCAAATGTGAACTTGAGGATGTCTTTTTGAAGTCAGCTGAATTATTTCTAGGTGTGTGGATTTGTGACTCTGGAGTCGTTTGCTCAGTCACTACCACCTTTGAAACAATCTTTTCAAGCTCTTTAATCTTTGAAGCAAAGCTGTCTCTTTCTTTAACAAGTTGGTCAATCTCTTTCTTGAATTCAGACTTCTCTTTTTGATCTTTCAAGGCACTTTTAGATAAGTCAGATAGCTTCACAGTCAACTTTCTAATCTCAGTTTCGAAGAAATTTCTCTCTTCTTCAAATCCCTTCTCAGCATCATTTCTCTGGCCGGATATTTCTTTAAAGAATCCAGCGTTCTTCTGTTCAATGTCCTTCTTGTCTTTGGCAAACTTTTCCCTTTTCCAGAATAATTACTTTCTCAAATTCAGAAGTCTTTTGAGAAAGCTTTAAACATTTCAGCTCAACCGCCCTCTTTTCTTCTGCACTTTTTCTCGAAAAATCTGAGAATTTCTTTACAAATGCTTTCTTTTCAATCTCAAAATCAGATCTTTCTTTGGCCATCTTTTTTCTCCAGATCAAATATCTTCTTTTGAAGATCAGCATTTGCACTCTCCAAATCATTAACTTTCTCATTATTCTCAACAGAATCTAGTTTCTGGATTTGAACTTCCAAAGCAGAAATCTTTTCTTTTAGTTCAGAGTTCTCAAATTCCAGAAACTTTACTCTTGAAAACATCTTTGGTCCTGTCATAATCTTCTCAATATGTTCCCATAACAGCTTTCCTGTAGCCTTTTTGCATTCTAGCTTGATGGAAATCTCCTTTGATATTTCCTTGGAAATTCCTTGCAATATAAAAGATTTGGCTAAACAGTCAGCTTGATGTCTTCTTTTCTGCTCATCTGAGTATTTATCAAGAGGTAATCGAAATTCTCTCTTTTCATTTTCTCTGTTCTCTCCAGCTACTGTGAGAACCTTGGTAGGTGGTTTCATGATTCCTTCCTTTAGAGATAATCTGATGGAGTCAGCCAAGTCATTTCTGTCGATGAAGTCCAAGAATCTGTCCTTCCATTGCTCGTACTCTCCTCTGAAAAGGACTGGTGGATTCTCATCCGTATTGATTGAAGGAATTTCACTAGAATTCATTCTGGTATATATAAGATAAGAACTGGAAAAATGACCGTTAGTCCAGATAAAATCAAACAATACTAATAATCTTAGAATGAAATTCAGAAAATTTTGATCACGAACAGAACTTTGTCCCCCTTCGCAGACTTAGCACGGGGGTCCCGTGAACTTGTAAAGACCGGTAGAGAGTTCGACCGGGAACTTGTAAAGACCGGTAGAGAGTTCGACCGGGAACTTGTAAAGACCGGTAGAGAGTTCGACCGTGAACTTGTTCGACCGGGGAAGCGCAAAGACCGGTAGAATGCTTAGACCGATAGTGCTTAGACCGATAAGGGATAAGACCGATAGAATGCAAAAGCTTCGACCGGTATTGTCTTTGACCGGAACACGGTCTTAGACCGGAATAGGATATGACCGGGATTGTGTGTGTACCGATCGAATGCTATAGACCGATAAAAGGTATTCGACCGAAAGTGTAAGGCCCGATATAGTTTGACCGATAATGTGCTTAGACCGGGGTAACCTGTGAGTGTTCCGGTCGAATGCTATAGACCGATAAAGAGGTATTCGACCGGAAGTGAAAGACCGATATGTTCTTTAAGTCCTTCGACCCAGAAACCAAAATTCAGCCCAGAAAACACACAATATCACGAATTAAAGTACCAAACTTTACCACTACGATCAAATTACCAACTAGAACAGATTCCAATCAATTAATTTCAATAAAAACCACTTTAAGAATAAATCAATTGAAGACACAGTGTTGACTTCGTGAACGAACCCAGAACAACAAATTCAACAAATTGATAACCAAAATCAATGCAATAATCAAATCACTATAATAGATAAAACAAACACAATCCAATCAATAATAACATGAATGAACAATCATACAATAAAAATTATGAATCTTTAATAGAAAACAAAACCGAACAAAACTCATTCAATTCAATCTGTAACGTGCTCTGATACCAATTGTGTGTCCCAATACGTAATCATTCAATCAAGTAAACAAATAATTAACACAATAATGCAAACCTGATATTGATTAATCAAAAGATTACAATTGTTCTTGATGAAATCGATCTCTTCTCTCTGCTTCTCTCTTGTTCACGGCGCACACCAGCTAGCCTCTCTCGATAATTAATTCTCTCTAATTAAGATCCTTAATAACCTCTCTGACCTAATTAGCAAAAGCAAAGCTAATTTATACTTAGGCTAACTAAGCCTAATGGGCTTTGCAAGGCTTTGTAATGGGCTTTGCAATGCTTGGCCCAACAACCTAAAACAAACTAATTTAACTTAAAACTAATAAATAAAATACGTAAACAGACTTTGACTATTTATTACAAAAGGACCATAGACTATTTGTTGAGACGACTTTATCAGCTTTAACTTAAGTCTTCTATCTTCAGATAATTATGATCTTGAATCCAATAAATATATGCTTTAACACTCTATTCTCTCACGCTCTTTCTTTTAAACATTGAGCTCGCTTCTAACCAAACTCTTTTTTTTCATTTTAGCTCGTCACACAACCCACACTCATTTCTTTTTGACTCCTCACACTCGATCACTAAAGATTAACTTCTTGGGTAGTAAACACTGGTTAACGTGAATCCATAGAAGTTTCGTTTAAGTCCTACACAATGAACCCATATTTTCCTATTAAAGCACAAAATATACAAGTCAGATAGATGTATGCTCAGAGATGTAATCATGAAGATTTGAGCATTTTTAAACATTGAAGAATTTTCAAACAAGATAATTGAATGAATGAAATGAATACAAGAAACTTATTTGAAAATCTGAGATTGTATGAAAAAAATCAATATTGAAATGATTCATTATTAAAGCTTAGGTCATCAAAAATTGATATTGTCTATACGAAAGAAGAATATAGACATTCTTGAAAGAACGTTTAAAAATGAAATCACACTCAAACTTTGAATAACAAACGGGGTGTCTTACCATCGAAAAATATTGTTTCAATTTAGAGACATGGTAAGAACAAATTCAACAAAATTTAAACTGGTGTGTGTGAATACTTGACAGATATAGATAAGATAATACACAAGTATTAATATTTGGAAACACACGGTTTGTTGATCATTGAAGCACAAGTAATAATGAAAACATTTAAAAATTACACTTCTATATTCATGAAATCGTTTAAGAATCAGAAGTGGTTTGAATATTTAAGAACATGTTTTCTATGATTGAAAGTCGTCCTTCTTTCAACCATATATGAGATTAAGAATAGAAATAAACCTTTTCAATCTGTCTTAAATCTCATGAAGTCAGCTTAAAGTCATAATGATATGATCATTAAGTATCCTCTCAATCTGCATGAGTCATAAAGTCTGTCAAAGAAACTTTATTTACAACATTTATTGAAAAATAAAATGACATAAAGCATTAAAACTTTGAATGTACGAGTTCTGATCTGAAATAATCAGAAGTCATAATCCTTATTCCTTATCTTTAATACTCTAACTCCCCCTGCATTTATGCATCAGAAAAATCATCAGTTAAACATGCAAAAATATATGAACTCACCCTCAAATGAATATAGATCATCTTTTCATCATCCCTCACTCCCCCTGAGATTATGAACACACGTTAAAATGCATATATCTTTTTAGAGTAAAGATAAAGAAATGAAGAAAAATTACAATAAGAAAAACTTTAATAGGTAATCATAGATTATGTCTTGAGATTTAGCATACCAAGTTTCGAGACAAGAAAATTAAATCACTTTTCGTCGAGAGGCTTGGTAAACAAATCAGCAAGATGCTAATTAGTGTTTACAAAATAAAGTTCTATTGTACCTTTTTCAACATTGTCCTTGATAAAATGATATCGGTCTATGTGTTTTGTCTTTGTATGTTGTACAAGATTTGTTGATATTGCAATGGCGCTTTTAGAGTCACAGTATATCGGGATTTTGTCGAATTTGAAACCATAATCTCGCAGTTGCGTCCTCATCCACAATACCTGAGAGCAGCATCTTGCAGCAGCAACATACTCTGCCTCAGCCGTTGAAGTGGAAACACACAATTGTTTCTTTGATGCCCAACTAACGAGTTTATCTCCAAGAAATTGTATATGACCCGATGTGCTCTTCCTGTCTAACATACATCCAGCATGATCTGCATCTGAGTAAGCCGTCAGTTCAAAACCAGTATCTTTAGGATACCACAAACCAAGATCTACAGTCCCTTCAGATATCTAAATATGCGCTTTACTGCACACATGGGATTCTTTTGGAAGCACCTGCATCCAAAAACATGAAAGTGTTTAATGTTAGGTGTACGATTGTTAATCAATGCATAAGGAGTTTTACCAAACCCTCTATGAATAATGAAGCGATTCTGCGTATAACATGCAGTAGAGACAACTTCTACCCACAGAAATAGAGGTAGATTGGACTGACTGAGCATAGTATGAGTGGCCTCGAATAGAGTTCGATTGCGTCTTTCTACTACTCCATTCTGTTCTGGCGTCCTAGCAGCAGAGAATTGATGTGTTATCCCGACCGATTCGAGATAATCTGCAACAATTTTGTTCTTAAACTCTGTATCGTTATCCGTCCTTAGCAGCTTTACTGTCTTCTGCAAGTTCACCTGGGTAGTCTTCAAAAAATTGATGAGTACATCGGGCATCTCATATTTTGTCCTTATAAACTTTACCCATGTGTAACGCGAATAATCATCCACTATTACCAAAACATACTTCTTTCCTCCTATGCTCTGAGTTCTCATCGGACCACATAAATCCATGTGTAACAACTCAAGTTAAGAACTTGTACTCGGTTCGGGTTTTGGCTTGTGAGTTGTCCTCTTCATTTTACCCTTTTCACATGTTGCGCATAGGTGTTCTTTTTCATATCTCATCTCAGGAAGACCTTTCACCAATCTGCTTTTGACCAATTTGTTTATGTACCGAAAATTCAGGTGCGACAGCCTTCGATGCCAAAGCCAACTTTGTTTGCCAAATTCAGGTGCGACAGCCTTTGATTGTCAGTATGGACCTTTGACAGATTTATCGTGTAGAGGTTAGACTTTCGAGTGCAGACCAAGAGTTCTTTGCCATCTTCAGTACGCACCGAGCAACTCTTAGCCTTGAAATTTACCTCTAATCCTTTGTCGCAGAACTGGTCAATACTAAATAGGTTATTCCCTAATCCTTCTACATAACTCACCTTCGTTATCGTTACATTCTCTTGTATCACTTCACCATATCCTAAAATCGGTGAGAACTGGTCGTTGTCGAATCTGACATTTTCGCATAATTTCTCTGTATAATTAGAGGATAAATCCCTTTGCCCAGTCATATGCTTAGAACACCCGCTATCCAAGTACCACATATGATGGGTCTGCATAACAGAAATCAGGGAATATCATATTTAGGTACCCATTTAAAAACGGGTCCTTTCAGTTTAGCACAAGATTTTGGTATACATTTATATATGGGTCCTCTAACCTTTTGAAAAACTTTTGAAACATATGGCTTATAAGAACCAACATGATAAGTACCAAACCAATCATCAGAAAATCGGTGAGAACTAAAATCATTCCATCTATAATTAGATGACATAGTTGTAGATTGAGATAATCGGAGTAATTGCTTTATTGAATATCGCTTGTATGAAACTACAAGGTTTTGTTTATTTGAAGCAACGCAACCAACTACATCAGAAGAACTACTAGTATATCTATTACAATCCATATCAGGAATTGATTCAGAACTCTCATCGATCTTCCTTTTTGGTCGCCATTCCTTTCGTTCTTCAGATCTTTCCCTTTTTTACTGAAACATAAGATTTAGATTTGTTTGGAAAGTTAGATTTTTGAGAATGTCTTTTTGTAAGTTTACCAGTGTTAGTCTGTTTCTGTGAGTGCCGTTTCTTTTTCTTCTTACCTTTAGCATAATAATCACCATTCACATAAACTGATTCACCAACCTTAGTTAATGATTCACCAACTTCATGCACACTTGGTAAAACTTGTCCATTTATAACAAAAGTAGAATGATCTGGAAGTTTAGCATTGAAGCCAAACATATCAATTTCATCTACACACCCTTCATCATAATTTAAAAAATAATTTGCAGACGCAAATAAGTCATCAAGATCAACTTCAGAGGTGTGAGGTACTTTAGTAGATTTAGAATACTTTTGAGATTCAACATTTAAAGTTGTGTTCTTTATAACAGTAGAAAATACAACTTTTTCAATGTCATCCAATATTCTTTCATCAGATAAAACATTTTCAAGCTCGATTATTTTGCTTTCTAAAATGAGTGGAGGAACATAAATTTTAGCTTTTAAAGGTTTTGCCTCCAACTCTTTTGTCGAATAGCTTTCAAAATAATCATTGGAAAGACATTTTGGCTTATCTGAAATAGAACTATCATTCATCTTTTGATAGTAGAATGGTAGTTGCATTTTCTTTAAGTTCTTTCTTTTCTCATCCTATTTAGCCTCTACATCATCCGATGATTTGGTAACAAATTTGGGTTTCAAATGAGGATATTTACCAGCCACAAAAAGAAAATCAAAATTATACAAAATTGGCTGTTTTCTGGTAGCTTTCTTTAGATAGTGTGGGTTTTCTCATTTTCCTTGCCATTAGCTTCTCTCTAACATTAGCTTCCTCATTTGGTGTGTTTAAGAAAATGGTTTGATCTGTTTGGCCTCTACCATATACTTTTGCTTCCAAACCATTTACCTTTATCTCTAAAGTCTTGTTCTCAACCTGCAATTTAAAAACTTTTAGAATACTTTATTGCTTTTCTGAAACAGACTTAGAAATATTAGATTCAAAATCAGAAATCTTACTTTCAAAACAATTTTTTTCTTGTTTAAAATCAGAAACAGATTTGCATAGAGAATCAATCAGCTCTTTGTTCCCAACAACTTGCTTGTTGAGTTCAAATATCTTTTGATTTTTCTTTGTGATTCTGCTCTTTTCCTTTTGCAATTTAGATTGAAGATCCTGAAGTTCAACCATCATGGATTCCATTTTGGTCATAAAATCATATTTAGAAAGATTAAGTACCTCATCAGCTGTTTCTTCATCACTATCATCATATTTCACCGTGTTGCCCATCAAACACATGTGAGCAGTTTCTTCTCTTTCCTCCTCATCCGAATGATCTAGCTAGAACTCATCTTCAGCCATGAGTGCCTTGCCAGCTTCTTGTTGCTTGGCCAAGAGCATTTTGTTCTTATAATACTCCGAGTTTCTGACTTTTGGCTTCCGACAGTCCTTTGCATAATGACCGACCTTACCACAGTTGTAGCACTTGATCAGATGATCTGCCTTCTTTTCAGCACCAACATAGTCATTCAGATACTTCTTCTTATCTTTCGGCATTCTGTCCACATACCGGTTCTCTTCATATCTTTTGCCTTCAACGCTTTCCCTATGTTCATGATTCTTTGAACCTGACAAAGAGTACCTCTGTGTGTTTGAACCCGGTTTCTTGTAGAATTTCTTCTGGAATGCTCGGGTCAATAGAATCATAGCTTTCTTGAGGATTTCACCATCATCACTATGCGAATCAGACTCAGAATCAGAATTGGGAATCACTATCTTCTTCTTCTTTTTCTTCTCTTTTTTTCTTTCTCCTTCTCTCCAGCTACCAATACTATGGGATCTGACACTTTCTTAGTTTTCTTCTTAGCATCTCTTTTCTCTTCAACCTCCTCCTCATTCTATCTCAAAGTCTCGTAAACTTCATGGAGGGGTATGTCACTCAAATGTTTATTTGCTTCATTCGGCGGGTGTGCTTTTTCCATTCCAGCCGTAGGATGCTGAGAAACTTAACATTGTTCTCGATCTGCTTCTTCTTTACTTTATTCTTTGATAATTCATTCAGAAGATGTACGAATCTCTCATAAGTTTCCTCCAGGCTCTCACTTTCTTTGGCTTTAAATTCTTCATAGTTGTTGATACAGTTGGCCACTTTCATCTGGTTTCCCACCTTAGAGCCCATCATCATCTTTTGCAACTGATCCCACATCTTCTTTGCATTCGCTTTGTAGCTGTCGATTTTGATATAAATCTCATTCGGGATGCTTTGTAACACAAGAGATCTTGCTTGTTTATCGGCTTTAAATCTTTTTTTCTCCTCATCAGAATACTGTGTAAATTCCTTCGGAACGGTTTTCATCTTTATCACCTTGTCTTCGTCTCCATCCTCACTGTCTGAGGATTCATCATCGGGTATTTCGACAGTGGATAGAACCATGGGACCTTCTGTAATTGATAACATAATGTTTTCCCCATTTGCGTGTCGGTCGACAAAGTCGAGAAAGCAATCCTTCCACTGTTGGTATTCACCTTTGAATAGAATAGGAGGCTTTACGTCCGTACCGATAGAGAGAGCATCTTTTGAAGTCATCTTGATCTACACTACTTAATGTGATCGTCAAAATTCAGAAAACAAACTGGTTCTATAAAAATCAAACTCAGTTAAATTTCAGAAAAAAAAAATCAGAAAAATTTACTAAGTATAGAACGCGCATGACACTGAAATGAAACACTTCGCACAAAACAATTTATGCGAATATTGAACTTCGTGCACACAATTGAATCAAGTGAACTCACTTCTCGCATACTGGGTTATGCGAGTTCGTGGTTCGCACAAGACACTGGATGCGAGAACTAAAGTTCGCGCACAACAAAGGTTGCATGAACCAAAGTTCGCGCACGTAGGCTTATGCGAGTTCTTAGTTCTTGCACACCACTATGTGCGAGTTTTGGAACTTCGCGCAAAATCTTGCGTGATCGAGACTTAGAAAAATTCAGAAACATGATTCGCGCTAAATGCAAACGCGCAAGAACAGGGCTTGCGAGTTTTGGACTTAGAAATATTTGAACAAGGATACTTCTCGCTAAATGGGAACTCGCACACCAAAAACTTCTAGTAACATTCACTTCGCGCACGACAAAGGGATTGAACAGCACAAACTCGCACCTAGTGTTGTGCGATTTCTTGCTTCACGCACACAACTGTTTTCGAGTTCTTCACTTCAACCACCAAATCAAGCCTTTGCGAGTTTTTGATCCTGCGAGTTCTTTGTCCTTGCGAGTTCTTGGTCCTTCTGAGTCCTTGGTTTGCGAGTTCTTTGGATCTTGCGAGTTCTTGACTTGCAGTTCCAAAAACTCTATTTTTGCACTGATTCGATTCAAATAATCTCCAATTGCCTTGAAATTTTGTAGACTTCCTCAAAAATCGATCTCGAACAGAATACAAGCATATGATTACAAGCTAATACATCAAGATTACAAATTTGATTCTTACTAAGTATGTAATCAATTTCGAACACAAAATTCAAGAAAAATTTCAAAATTCACCCTAAAAAGTGTGAATTAGTCTATGAGATACAAACGAAATGTGTTCTAGACTTAAAATCGATTACAACAATACCAAAAACAAAAATCAAATCATCATTAATTTGTCAAAAAATGATTCTGAAAAGGAACTTGCGAGTTCTTGAAAAATGTCGATCACAAATCTTGAATTAGATCCATGTTTCTCTGAATTAAGCTTGCTCTGATACCAATTGTTATCCCAGATAACAATGTAATCACAAGATGACAATCAATTCCATTAAATCTCACTTTGAATTAAGCACAAATCTCAATTACAAAAGTTCTCTCAATACACTTTCTCTCTCTAAACAGAAAACTCGTATGATTCTAAATGAAGTGCTACTTGCCTATTACATGCACACTACACTATTTAAACCAACAAGAAACATGCACACTACTAAACAAGACAAACGCGCACAACACAAAACTCTCACAAAACTAGAAAACACAAAATACAACGTTGACTTTGACTTTTTATTACACTGACTTTGACTTTGATGCTTGAGAGTTGACTTCATCTTTGACTTTAATCTTCAGTCTTCTATGATATTGTATCCAACAAATTTATGCTCTAACAGAAAGTATTAATGTTTCCTTTGATGACTCGTTTCAGGTGACTTCTGAACAAATCAGCTCAGAACTCGATCTTAAATCGCAAGACTCTGGTAAATCATTTACACGAGCAAGTGAACTACATCATTTGTTTGAAGAAATGTTCAATGATGATGACCCATCTGGAGATGATCACAGAGCCTCTAAAGTTGAGACCTCTGCAGACCAAACAGGTACATCCCTAACTGGACCTAGTGACACTTCACCCTCTTCATCTACTTTTGAAGGACCAAACGTCGAGGGGGAGCACGCAGAGACCAACATCAATCAAGGCTCCATGCTCAACCAAGTTGTAGATCATCTTCCAACAATCTCAAAGGAGCCAACGCCAAAGCAATCACAGAACTCTAACCGAGATACTACAGAGCTCTCCACATCAACTTAAAGAGCACAATCAAGCCCTGTGGTAAGCACAAATGATCTGCCTTCTGCTATAGAAGCTAATTAAAAGCAAGAAACCTCTTCAAATATACAGCTGGATGGCTCCAATGGCCATCACCCCAGAATGACCAAGTGGACCAAAAGTCACCCACAGAGCCAAATCATAGGTGATCCTTCTGATAGAGTCAAGACTCTCTCTGCTACTGTAAATTTCTGTTTCTTCACAAATTTTGTTAGTATCATTAATCCCAAAAAAGTTTTTGAGGCCCAAGAAGACCCAAACTAGATAGAGGCTATGCAAGATGAGCTTCTACAGTTTGAGCGCAACAAAGTATGGATCCTAGTGCCTCTATCGAAAGGCAAAACAGCAATAGAGACCAAATGGGTCTTTAGGAACAAGAAGGACAAAGATGGGGTGGTTATTCGGAACAAAGCAAGACTGGTGGCAAAGGGATATTGCCAAAAAGAAGGGATTGACTACGATGAAACTTTTGCCCTTGTGGCAAGGTTGGAAGCAATAAGAATTTTCCTTGCCTTCGCAACCCACAGAGGTTTTAAAGTCTACCAAATGGATGTCAAGTCAGCCTTTTTGAATGGGCAAATTCAAGAAGTATATGTCTAACAACCACCAGGGTTTGATAGCACGAAGTACCCAGACCATGTCTACTTCTTAGACAAGGCTCCATATGGACTGAAGTAAGCCCCCAGAGCATGGTATGATAGGTTTTCCAACTTTTTTCTTGTTAATTGTTTCGAAAGATGTACAACTGATACAACCTTATTTTTCAAGAAGAGAAAAGATGAGATATATCGCTTGTACAAATATATGTGGACGACATTATTTTTGGCTCTACTAACAAATCATACTGTCAAAAGTTTGAAAAATTGATGAAGAGTGAGTTTGAGATGAGTGTGACGGGAGAATTAACATTCTTCCTAAGATTACAAGTCAAACAAACTCCAGAGGGTATTTTTCTAAATCAATTAAAATATGTCTCTGACATACTTTCAAAATACAAACTCTCTAACTCTTCAGCAATGAAGACCCCCATGGTCACTGGATCAAAGATCTTTTGTTAAGTCAAGATTGTATTCAAGATTAAAAGGATCAATTTTGTAAATGTTGTAAAGTTGTGTCAAAATCAAGATGTTTGACTTTTTTAATATGTGTTTGAGTAGTAAAGTCAACTTATGTTGACTAGGTATAAAATTTTTGTGTTCCTTGTAACCATTAGACACACGCACAAACAAAAACACATATTATAGTGTGAGAAATATTTTTGTACGTATTGAGAGAGTTCATTTGTAACACTTGTGATATCAAATACAAATGGCATTGTGATTAATTGTGTGTGATCAATCTGTGTGATTAAGCTTGAAACTGTGACTATCAATTGGTATCAGAGTCCGATTCGAACAAAATCAACCAAATATCGAACTCGCACCCTGTTTGACTGTTCTGGATCGATTTTGCAAATCTATGTTGTAATTGTTAAAAATATCGATTGTTTAGTGATCAATTGTTGTTCTAGATATGTTTTGTATAGATTGTTGACACAATTGCACTGTATTTTCAATTCAATTTGATGATTTTGTGTTTTTCGAACATTTTGAGTTCTACACACTGTATTTTGTTCACGATGTACTCCTGAGTCAATTTGATTGTAATTTCTTGTTTGTAATTGATTCTAGTTGACGTGGTGATCAAGTTGGTGGAGGTATACATTTAAATTCGAAGAATTGAATGGATTTTGGATCGATTTAAGTGTTTTTTTGCCGAACTGTGAAGAACTCGCACGAAGAACTCCTAAGATCTATATTTTTCGCATAACGATGTCAAGAATTCTATTGGATCAGTAATTGTATTAAAGATTAAAATGTTGAGAGGGGTCATAAATGTAAAATTGTTAAGTCTGATTTTGTAGTAATCAATGTATTTATTACTTGTGGTTTTATCTGTTGTTAAGCTTGTTTTTGTTGTCTGTTTAGGCCTTGGGTATTTAAGGCCCTTGTGTCTTTGTCTTGAATAAGTGAGTCTAATAAGTGTGTCTTGGAATAAGGTGTTGTAAGATTGTTAAGTCTGATTTTATAGTAATCATTGTATTTATAGGCTTGGTCTTATACAGTGTTTAGAGTCATATACTGTGTTGTATAAGCCAAGGGTATTTAAGTCCCTTTGTAAGAATCGCACGCACATCTAATACAGTTTACTACTTTGTGCTTTCAAACTCTCTCTCTCTAAGATTTAGAGGATTCTTGGATTATCAATTGGTTCAGAGACAATCTAAATCTGAGAGATTTGAGAGAATCGTTTTTCGTATACTGAATTTGTGCATTAATCTGAAAATTTGATCGATTTTCTTGAATTTTTCAAGAAAATCTCGTTTTTGGATTTTTCGTTAAATTCAGACTTGTGTTTGATCGAATTTTGTTGAAAATTGGTTTGTTGGATTCGATTTTAATAGAAGAAATTTTTTGATTCACATCGATTTTCAAGAAATTCAGTATTTGGTGTTCAATTTTGAAAATTTTCAAGATTTTGAAAAACTCGTTTCACGTACTCTTCATATCTGAATTTCAAAATTTTGTGGTTTTTAATCGAGTTTGTTGTTTGGAAGTTGTTAGAAAATGGTTTTCGAACATATCTGTGAAAGAAATTATTTTTAATTTCTAATCTGTAATCAATTTTGGTGATTTTTCTTGTTTTTCAGCGGTTTGCGCCAGATTCAAACTTTGCGCGAGTTCATAAGGTTTGCACGAGTTCATCCTGATTTGCACAAGTTCCTCCTGATTTCAGAGCATCAGAATTTTTCAGAGTTTTCGCCAACTGTTCATCACTCAAAGTATACTTTGCGTCTTCTTCACATCACGCAAACCTAGTTTGCGTTTTAACCTCTCACGCAAAGAGAGGTTCTCGCCATATACTTGTCACGCAAAATTTCAGTTTGCACCACCTCTAACTCACGCAAAGTCAAGTTCTTGCCAGCTTCTGCTAACGCAAACCTCTAGTTTGCGCCTTCAACAAGACACAAATCTCGTTTGCGTTTGCGTGACCTTTAGCTCACGCATATCATAGTTTGCGTCACGAATTATTCACGAGAATCTTAGTTTGCGCTTTCTGCCTCTCACGCAAACCTTCAGTGTGCGCTATCTCAGTCCAGACTTAGAATATTTTTGTCTCTATGGATTCTGCCAAGTTTGCTTTTCAAGCTCAGTTTTACAAGAGTGATCTCATGATGCAATTGGGAACATATACTCGTCCACCAGTTTTAATCAATGAAGATGAGTTCACTCAGTGGCAAGATCGGTTCATTAATTTCATTGAGCATCAGGCTAACGGAGAAAATATGATGAAATCATTTTCTGAAGGACCGTTCATCAGACCTAAAAATGACACTCCTTTGACTGATGAAGAAATTACACGCAAAAAAGCCGATCGAGAAGCAAAGTCCAATTTGATGCTAGCACTGCCTAACTCTATTTACAATTGAATTGATTGTTTCAAGCATGATCCAAATATGATGTGGACTCAATTAGAAAAGATCATGCTTGGGTCATCAATTGCTACTCAAATTCGTCAGACACGTTTCATGAATAATTTCGAGGAATTTAAGGCAAAGGACAATGAATCTCTGAAGGTTATCTTTGACAGATTTTGCACCGTGATTAATGATCTGAGGAAAATTAAAGTGGAAAAGACTGAGCTTGAAACAAATCTGAAATTCCTCAATGCACTTCAACCGGAATGGAACAAATCCTATCACAAATTGAGGAATGATGTTAGAATATCTACAATGCAAATCCAAGAGCTGTACGAGATTCTGATGACTGATGAATGCGTAGTCACTAAGAAGAAGGCCAAAATTGAAAAGAAGAACAAGAAGACAGTGGACCCGATTGCACTTCTAACGAGCCAACTGGCTGATCAAGCATTGTCTGATAATGCTTACAACGGGGCTACTGATGATGATGGCGAGGCTCTTCAGAAAGCAATGATCCTTCTCTCACAACATTATCAGAAAAAGTTCCAACCTCGGTCGGGATCTAACAATCTTCGCTTCAATTCCGGGTCAAAGAATGTCAAAGTGCCCGAGGCTAAGAAAGATGCTGCCTGCTTTAACTGTGGAAAGTCGGGTCATTTTTCAAAGGATTGTCGAGTGAAGGTTGTTCGAGATTCTGCTTATTATCGGAAGAAACTGGAACTAGCTGAGAAAAGAGATAATGGAACTGCTTTGCTGGTGGAAGAGGAGTATTGGCTGGATCATTCCGATGATGAAGCTGCAAATGTGGAAATTGCTCAAATGTGCTTCATCGGAGATGATCAAAGTGATGGTGATGATTCTGATGAAGATGAGGTAATTAATGAGTTTGATTTCACATTTATTTCTTCACAAATGAACATAATCATAACTGCTTTGCATGATCTTCATTTAAAGTTATTATCTGAAAAGCAATTAAATGTAGAAAAGTTAGATTTGATTGACAAATTGAAAATTTCTTTGAAAGATGAAAAATCTATTTTGGATCATACTAAAAACATCTTTCAAAAGAAATTTGATGATTTAGAAAAATCAAATAAGACTTATCTTGAATCTTTGACGGAAATGACCATATTAAAGGTTGATTTTTTGGATAAAATAAATAAGTTAGAAGAAAAGTTATATCGAAGGATTCAATCTGAGCAAACAATTTTCATGAATAAACCAAGGAGTGATGAGGCTTTAAAAGTAAAATGGGGACTTGGTTTTGAAAATCCACATTGTTCAAACAATGCGATAGAAAAATCCCCAACTTTATATAAATACGATTATCTAACACTTGCTCAATATGCTCCTCAATTTAAAATTGATTGGATGAATGAAAAGCAAGTGTTAGAAATCGAAAATGAGAAAATAATGAAAAACACACACAAGGAAATTCCTTTTGTTTATACGAGCGAAAATGCCAAATATTTTCCTGAAAAATCAAAGAGAGGCAGAAAAGGTTTAAATGAAAAATCAAGTCTTCAGTGTCTGATGATTTTGTTGATATATTTGCCAATAAATCTGATAAGGAAAATATCTCTCCAATCTTTTATGATTCTAAGAGATATACTCCTCATTTAATATTAGAAGGCAAAATTATTGACCTTGAAAATAAGATGGAAGATCAAAATATTCAAAAAGAAATTGAATCTAATGTCATTCTTTTTTTCATGACGTCAAGTCTTGAAAAAAATTTAATTTCTCAAAAACAAGATTCATTTTCTAATTCTAGCCTTTCTTCTTCTTTTAAAGAAAACAAAAAGGAAGTTTCCAATTCTAAAATCTTTTCTCAAAATTTTTCTGACTCCGAGGTAAGTTCAGATTTATTGTCTGATCAGTTAGATTTCTTGGGTAAAATTGCTTCTTCTGATTCAAATCTTAATTCGAAAATTCTTGATGAATCTTTTACGCTAAATGATGATTATTACAAACCTAAGCGTAAAATAAGAAGGTCAAAGAAGTCAAAGAAACAAGAGCCAGTCATTTCTGATAATTCTAATTCTCCTGCTTCAATTATTTCAGATAGGACTTTGAGCACGCCTTCAAAGCAGATATGGAGGGTGAAGAGGATATCAAATGATTCTCAAACTGGTGAGGATAGATATGTAGACAAACAATATAAAAGTGATTCATTTGCTGTGTGTAATAAAAATTCCAAATATTCAATAAAGCAAATGATTCAAATTTCCAAAAATGTCTCATATTCTTCTTCTGATTCGAGTTCAGATGATTATGCTTTCTCTTCTTCTGATTCATATGTTCCTTATTCTGATAATATCTCTCATGCTTTATCTGTTTAATCTAACAAATATTTCCCCATAAGAACTGCAACTAACAAACATGGGCCCAAATTCAAGTGGATACCAAAATCTCAAATTGCTTCTAAGCTGCAGGCATCTCACGTCAAGGGGGAGTAAAAGAAAATTTGGCTTTTGAGTAATTCAGCTCAGAACCCATTCTTCAAAGACATCGATTTCTAAACATGTCAGTTTAGAACTCGTTCTTCATTGCATTAATCTTCTGACTAATGAGAAACTACGAGTGCATCTACTTTTAATTATGCTGCATTTATTTCTGATAATGATGTTGTTCCAGTTTTCTCTTGTTTTTTCATGAATCTGAGCAAAGTTTATTTCAACTCCTGAATTTGTCCAACCCACTTCTTTCATTTGAATTTGAGACACAATGTCATTATTCATTATGTGGAAGAAGGTATTATTAAATTATATTTTGTTTCAACTAAATATAAATTTGCCGATTTTATTTTATCAAATGTTTCTATTTTTTTTAATTTCGGCATGTTGAATTTAAAAGTTTAAACCTTCACAAATTTTATTCTATCAAGTAAAAGCTTTACAGGTTTTTCTTTCTTTTGAATAAAATGTGTGTCTAGGATAAATGTTCAAGTTGCTTTGTTATATTAAAGTTTTATATGGTCAAATTTCAAGTCTTACAAAGATTGAAAGGTCAACAACATGTTTGAAGCTTTTGAAAATACTTTAAAGATATGTGATTCGAAATATTTATAGTTTACAATGCTTAGAAAGCCTAAAAAGTCAGAATTATGGATCGTAATGAAAATATGGGCTAAGCACTTAGATGTAAAACGGAGTGATTGAGATGAATATTATATATCTAAAATACAGAAATCTCTAAGTTTAAAAGTTTGTACATGTGACCTTTCTGGTTTGGGAAAGTAAGTTCTGTGGGATGCTTGTCATTTGGTACCCTAAGGTCAATTGGTCTAGGAGTGATCGAACCCAGATCCTTCTATAGAACCAGATCGAAAGTCATGTTCTACTGGTATGAATGGGTTTAGGATGTGCCGATGTAGTCTTTCTGATCTGGGAGAGTAAGTTCCAAGGGGTGCTTGACACCTAGTCCCCTAAGGCCAACTGGTCTAGGAGTGGCTGACCCAAATCCTGCAATAGGGTCAGATAGAAAGTTACGTTTACGACATGTTCTTTACTTACCGAACTTTTTGATTAAAAGATGCCAAAGTGCACAAGCTTAAAAGATGCCAAAGAGCACACTCATGTGAAGATGCCAATATGCACAATGCTAAAAGATGCCAATGAGCACACATCTCATGATACTCGGTGATATGTTTGAGTTGCAATAAGCCTGTAAATTTGTGAAAGTCTTAATTTTTGTGGCTTAGTGTGAGTACATGCAAAGTTCTCTATTATATTTTTAGAATTGCATTTTTCTTGAAGCTAATCGAAGTTCGCATGCGAGCACACTGAATAGATAGCTGGAAGTTTTTTGAAACTGAGCATGTCTTAACTTGATATGCAATGAAACTTGTCTTTGTATCCAACAACATACATCAGATTTCAACTGATTGATAAATCTGTGATATTTTACTGAGTGGAATTTTATTTGTTTAGTATTTAAAATTTTATATGTTTGGTTGTTTCAAAATACATATTCAGTATATTTTTCTTTCTACATTGATGTTTCAATTCTTGTATTCTCATTTATTTTAAAATGGGTTTGTCATTATTCGAGAGGGAGTGAAAAAGGAGAATATTCTGATTATATAATATCTGTTTTCGAGAGGGAGTATATGATTCTCTATGTGAATGCTAACTTGAATTGTCATATTTAGTGCATTTGTGTAGGGGGAGTCAAAGAGCTTATCAGGTAAAATTTTTGTGTTTAAGTCAGCTTTGCGCCAACAGTTGGTAGCGCAAACCTCACTTTGCGCCACCTTCGTCTAGCGCAAAACGCACTTTGCGCCACCAACGTGTCGCGCAAATCTCTCCTATTTTTCCTTTAATCTAATTTTGCAGATCTTAAGCTTTCTCGTCTCCAACATTTGCATGACCAATATGTTAGAGCATAAATATGTTGGATACAAGATCAAGAAGACAAAAGTCAAAGTCCAAGAAGTCAAAGTCCAAGAAGTCAAAGTCTTTTGTAATAAAAGTCAATGTATTGTATTTGTATTTGTTTTTCTTTGTAATTAGTTGTTGGTATAAATAGGTTTCCTTGCTTTGTAATCTGATGCAACAAACAGAAGTGGAGTTCAGTTGTATTTTAGAGAGAGAATACATTTAGAGAAAGAACGAGAGTTCTAGAGAGAGAAAGTTGTATTCTTGAATTTGAAAGTGAAATCAAACAGGTAATTTGATTGTTAATCTTGTTTGTTTGATTAATCTTGATTAGAAACTAGAATCTGGGAATATCAATTGGTATCAGAGCAGATCCAAATCGAAAATCAAGAAAAACAGAATGTTCGACACTGTGTTCTTCATGTTCAGATCTGTTTTTGAGTATTAGTGTATTTTTCGAGTTGTTTTTGATAAGATTTTGTTAGAATAGTGTAATCGATCGAGTTTGTATAGAAAGATTTGTCAATTGCACTGTAATCAATTCAATTTTTCGAATTTTTGTGGTTTTTCTGTTCACGAGTTCTTGACACTGTATGTGTATCAAATTTGTATCGTTTGCGTATTTGATCGAATTTTTGTGTTAGTTTTGTGCTCGAATTAGTTAGACGATTGAATTGTCGAAGTATAGTGTTGAAAGTCTAGGTCTAAATGAGTTTTTGGTGTGATTTTGTTCGATTTTAGAGGTTTGGAGGTCATTCATCAAGTTTGCGGGTTATTCATCAAGTTTGCGTTTCATTCAACAAAGTTTGCGCATGATTCATTTAAAAAGTTCAGAAACGAGAAGTTAAGGTTTGCGTTTCTTTTGAGAAACCAGAAGTTAAGGTTTGCGTTCCTTCGAGAATCGAGAAGTTAAAGTTTGCGTTTTCTTTGAGAAACGAGAAGTGGGTTTTGCGGGTTGAAAGACAAACGCAAAGTAAAAGTGGTTGAGCTCAGAGACAAGTTGTGATTTGCGTTTGCAACTAGAAATGCAAAGTGTATCTTGCGTTTGTAACGAGAAACGCAAAGTGTGATTTGCGTTTGCAACTAGAAACGCAAAGTGTATCTTGCGTTTGTAACGAGAAACGCAAAGTGTGGTTTGCGCTTGCAACTAGAAACGCGAAGTGTATCTTGCGATTGCAACGAGAAGCGCAAAGTAGATTTGCGTTCCCTGTGAGAAGCGCAAAGTAGAAGTTTGCGTTCCCTGAGTGACATGCAAAGTGAGGTTTGCGGTTTCTGTGTGAAGCGCAAAGTGTGGAGGACTTAGACAATTTTTTTTCAAAATAGTAATATGGCCTTAAATAGTGAAAAAAATTTCTGCGAAGGGGGACATATTTCTGTTTGTGATTAAAATTTCTGATGTTATAGTTCAAAGTTTTCTGTATTTTCTTGATTGTTTCATTTGGACTAACGATCAGTTTCTAGTTTCTTATTGCATATATTTTTCAAACAGGTTTAAACAAGATGACTTCCAAAGATGCTCTTTCCATTGGCACTGATGTCAAGCCTCCTGTTCTGTTCAAAGGAGAGTACGAACAGTGGAAAGACAGATTCCTTGATTTTATAGACAGACATGCAAATGGAGAAAATATTATGCTGTCAATCTCAGAAGGTCCTATGGTACCAATCACGGTTCAAATACCTGATGATGATTCTTTTGATAGTGAAGATGGTACTGAGGAAAGAGATCAAAAGATGAAAACAGTGGCAGCGGATATCTCTCAATATTCTGAAGAATAGAAAAGCCGATACAAAGTAGATAAACAAGCAAGATCCTTACTTCTTCAAAGTATCCCTAATGACATCTACATCAAAATACACAGCTACAAGGGAAATGCTAAGAAGATGTGGGATCAGTTGCAGAAAATGATGATGGGATCCATGGTCGGGAATCAGATGAAAGTGGCTAATTGCATCAACAGTTATGAGGAATTCAAAGCCAAAGAGAATAAAAGCTTAGAAGATACTTATGAACGGTTTATCTTGCTTCTGAATGAGTTGTCTAAGAATAAGGTGAAAAAGAAGCAACTTGAGAATAATGTCAAATTCCTGAGCATCCTACAACCAGAATGGAATAAGCATACACGTAGGATGAAACAGATGAAGGATCTGAATGACATACCTTTACATGAGGTATATGAGACTCTGAGGCAAAATGAGGAAGAAGTGGAAGAGAAAAGAGCTGAGAAACAGAAGGCTGAAAAGGTTCCTGATCCGATTGCATTGGTAGCCGGAGAGAAAAAGAAAGAAAAGAAAGAGAAGAAGAAAAAGAAGACAGCGATTACAAGTTCTGAGTCTGAATCTGAATCAGATGGTGATGATGGAGAATGCCTCAAACAGGCTATGTTGCTATTGACCCGTGCATTCCAGAAAAAGTTTTACAAGAAGTCGGGATCTAACTCACAGAGGTATTCTTCATCAAGTTCAAAGAATCATGAGCACCGAGAAAGGGTGGAAGGAAGGAGATATGAAGAGAACAGATATGTTGAGAAGAAACCTGATGAAAGGAAGAAGTTCGTGAATGACTACACTGTTGTAGAAAAGCCAGCAAGTGATTCAGTCAAATGCTACAACTGTGGCAAGATTGGTCATTTTGCAAAAGATTGTAGAAAGCCAAAAGTTCGCAATTCTCAGTATTATCAGAACAAGCTGTTATTAGCCAAACAACAAGAAGCAGGCATCGCTTTAATGGCTGAAGACGAATTTTGGCTGGATCATTCAGAAGGTGAAGAGGAAGAGAAGGAAGAAACTGCTCATCTCTGTCTCATGGGAAAAGAAGTGAAGTATGATGAGTCAGATGACGAGACAGTTGATGAGGTATTAAACTTAACTGAAAAAGATTTTGTAACCAAAATGGAAACTATGATGGTTGAGCTTAATGATCTTCAATTAAAACTGAAGAAAGAAAAAGACAGAGTTACTAAAAGAAACAATAAGATATTTGAACTCAATAAGTCGGTTATTGGGAAGAAAGATCTGATTGATTCTTTACGCAAGTCTGCTTCTGATTCTAAATCTCAAGTAGATTGTTTTGAAAAGAAGATTTCTGATTTTGAAGTTAAAGTTTCTAATTATGAGTTTGAGAAGAAAGAATCTGCACTAATTGTTCATAAACTGCAGGTTGAGAACAAGCTTTTGAATAAGAAGGTAAATGGTCTGGAAGCCAAACTTTATGCAAGAGGACAAACAGATCAAACCATTTTTCTTAATGCACCTGATGAAGAGGCTGATGTTAAGGAAAAATGGGGACTTGGTTTTAAAAACCCCCATTACTTAAAGAAAGCCATCAGAAAACAACCAGCATTATATAATTTTGATTTTCTTGCTTGTGCTGGTAAACATACTCATTTAAAACCCAAATTTGTTACCAAATTACCGGAAGAAGTTGAGGCCAAAGAAACTGAAAATAGAAAGAATATAAAGAAAATGCAACTACCATTTAACTATGCAAAGTTAAATGATAGTTATCTTTTAGAAACACCAAAAGTTCTTTCAAACGATTATTTTGCTAGTTATTTTGTTTCTGAGATGAAGGAAAAACCTGCTATTGCAAAGGTTTATGTTCCTCCACTCATTCTTGAAAGCAAAATAGTTGAGCTGGAAAATGTTTTATCTGATGAAAAACTTTTGGTAGATATTAAACAAAGTGTGTTTTCTACAGTTTTAAAGAACACTGTTTTACATTTTAAATCTACAAAGTGTTCTACAGTTTCAAAGGCATCTCAAACTTCAACTGATAACTTTGATGACTTATTTGAGTCTGCAAATGATTTTTTAAACTCTGATGGTGGGTGCATAGACGAAATTGATATGTTTGACTTCAATGCTCCTCTTCCTGATCATTCTACTTGTCTTACAAATGAAAAGGTGTTACCAAGTGTTCTTAAAACTGTTAAATCATTAACTAAGGTTGATGAATCAATTTCTGTAACTGCTGATTATTATTCTCAAGGTAAGAAACATAAGAAACAACGATTACAGAAACAGAAACACACTAGTACACAAAAGAAAACTCAGTCTCAGAAATCTGTTTTTCCTAATAAATATAAATCTTTTGTTTCAGATATAAGCAAGAAAAGGTTGAAAGCTCGAACTGAATGGCGACATAAAATGAAGGGTGATGAGAAAGCTGAATCAGTTTCTGATAATTCTTGTAATATATCAGTTAGTAGTGATACTGATGTAGTTGATCAATTTGCTTCAAATAAACAAAACCTTATAACTTCTTACAAGCGGTAATCAATAAAGCAATTGATTCAATTATCTCCTATTTCTACTACATCTTATCATTATCGGAGAAATGATTTTTCTTACTCTCATAATTCTTCTGATTGGTTCGGATCTTATCATGTGTATTCTTCAAGATCAAATATTTTTAAAGGTTTTCAAAAGAACAAAGGGTCCATTTTCAAATGGATACCAAAATCTTGTGCTAATCTGTTAGGGCCCGTTTTTAAATGGGTACCTAAATCTATTGTCTCCTGATTTCTCTTGCAGACCCGGCATATGTGGTACTTGGACAGTGGATGTTCCAAGCATATGACTGGGCAAAGAGCTTTATTGTCTAACTATACAGAGAAATTCAGTGGAAATGTCAGATTTAGAAACGATCAGCTTTCACCTATCTTAGGATATGGTGACATTATACAAGACAACATAACGATCAATAAAGTGAGTTATGTCGAAGGCTTGGGGCACAACTTGTTCAGCATTGGTCAATTCTGTAATAAAGGGTTAACTTCAAAGCTAAGAGATGTTCGGTTCGTACGGAAGATGGCAATGAACTCTTAGTCGGAAATCGAAAGACGAACCTCTATACCATCAATCTTTCAAAGGTACAGAATGACAATCAAGTTTGCTTAATGACAAAGGCTTCATTGCAGCAAAGTTGGCTCTGGCACAGACGTTTATCTCACTTGAACTTTCGTTATATCAACAAGCTGGTTAGTGGGAAATTGGTAAAAGGACTTCCTGAGCTGAAATACGAGAAAGAACACTTATGTGCTGCATATGAGAAGGGTAAGATGAAGAGAGCTCCGCATAAACCGAAGCCTGAACCAAGCACTAGTTCTCCGTTAGAATTATTACATATGGATTTGTGTGGTCCAATGAGAACTCAGAGTTTGGGTGGAAAGAAATACGTGTTGGTTATTGTGGACGCTTACTCAAGATACACGTGGGTCAAATTTCTTCGATCAAAAGATGAGACGCCCGAAGTTCTCATTACTTTCTTAAAGACGACCCAGGTGAAAATGCAACGACAAGTCAAGTTTCTTCGAACGGACAACGGGACAGAGTTCAAAAACAAGATAGTTGAAGAATATCTCGAATTGGTCGGGATATCACATCAGTACTCTGCTGCTCGAACGCTTGAACAAAATGGAGTAGTCGAAAGGCGAAATCGGACGCTAGTTGAGGCCGCTCGGACTATGCTTAGCCAATCCGATCTACCTCTATTCTTGTAGGCAGAAGTTGTGTCGACTGCATGCCATACTCAAAATCGATCCATGATACACCGCCGTTTTCAAAAGACTCCATATGAGCTGATCAACAACAGAACACCAACAATCAAGTATTTTCACATATTTGGGTGTAAATGTTTTGTGATTAACGACAGACAGAGTCTGAATAAATTCAGTGCTAAGGCGGACGAGGGTATCTTCATTGGTTATTCTTCAACATCGGCAGCATATCATGTTTATTTGAAGAAGTCAAAGACAGTTGTCGAAAGCGTTAATGTAACATTTGATGAAGAGATGGCTTCTGAACAACTCAGTTCAGAACCCGTGATCGCTGGAGTATTAGCTTCTGGGCAGATGAGTCCAGAACCTGCTTCTACAGCCAATAATTCGAATAATGCTTCTACATCTATTTCACATTTAACTGATTTAGATTTGTTATTTGAATTCTTTTATGATGAGTTTCTAGGTTCTAATATACCTAAATCTGTTGTGACTAACAGGTCTGAATATACAAGTTGCAATCATCCAGTGACTTCAGATGTCATAACTGAACAAGCATCCCCTGTTCAGTCAGAAATTCACATTCCTACAATTACTCCTACAGTTGAAGATATACAAGAAACTGCTGAGCCAGAAGTAACTGTTTCAGTTGGGTGTCATACTTTGTCTACTCAACAGCCAGATTCTGCTGTTCCAACTGATGCTTCTGCACCTGAAACTTTAACTGCAAACCCCCCTCCTGTTATTCAAACTGAAGATTCTGATAGTGGATTTCTAGATGATGATCATGTTCAATCAGTATCTACTCCACTCCCTCATGAGCATCGCTGGACCAAAGAGCATCCTTTACATCAAGTAAATGGAGATCTCAACAAGCCTGTACAAACTAGGTCAGCGACTCTTAATCAGTGTATGCATGACTCATTTCTCAGTAAGATTGAGCCAACGCGAGTATCTGAGGCTCTTGCTGATTCGGACTGGGTATCTGCTATGCAAGAAGAAATCAATCAGTTTGAAGCCCTAAAGGTTTGGAGATTAGTTCCAAAACCAGAAGGTAAAATCGCGATAGGAACTAAATGGGTATTCAAGAATAAAAAGGATGAAGATGGTATCGTCATAAGGAGAAAAGCTATACTTGTTGCCAAAGGTTACCGGCAAGAGGAAGGCATAGACTACGATGAGACGTATGCTCCAGTAGCGCGTATAGAAGCAATCCGCATGTTTCTAGCCTACGCAACTCATAAGAATTTCACAGTCTTTCAGATGGATGTGAAAACAGCCTTTCTGAATGGCATTCTTAAAGAGGAAGTGTACGTGTCTCAACCAGAAGGGTTCGTCAATCCAGAGAAGCTAGATCATGTTTATATCTTGGACAAAGCCCTCTATGGTTTAAAACAAGCCCCTCGAGCATGGTATGACGTTTTATCTAAATTCTTGGTCAAGTCCGGTTTTTCTAAAGGTAAGGTTGATACTACTTTATTCATCAAAAAGGAAAAAGCTGATATTATCCTTATTCAAATATATGTTGATGATATAATATTTGGTTCTACTAATCCAAAATTTTGCAAAAACTTTTCTAACCTCATGGTGTCACGTTTTCAAATGAGTATGATGGGAGAGATGAATTTCTTTCTCGGATTACAAGTTAAGCAGTTTTCTATGGGGATTTTCATTAATCAATCTAAGTACATTTTGGACATTCTTCGGAAGTACAAAATGGAAAATTGTAAACCAATTGGAACCCCGATGGCAGCAGGTACTAAGATTAACACTGATCCTTCGGGTAAAAGTGTTGATGTTAGAACTTATAGAGGTATGATTGGTTCGTTAATGTATCT
This sequence comes from Arctium minus, assembly GCA_954870635.1. Lineage (NCBI taxonomy): Eukaryota > Viridiplantae > Streptophyta > Magnoliopsida > Asterales > Asteraceae > Arctium > Arctium minus. The sequence goes on along the minus strand of OX941081.1, from coordinate 100,923,064 downwards.
TACTTCAAGTAGGCCAGATATTATGTTTTCAACATGTTTATGTTCTAGATATCAGGCTGCTCCTAAAGAATCCCATTTGGCTGCTGTCAAAAGGATTTTTAGATATCTAAAGGGGACTACAGACCTTGGTATGTGGTATCCTAAGGATACAGGGTTTCAACTGACTGCCTATTCAGATGCAGATCATGCAGGTTGCATGTTGGACAGAAAGAGTACTTTTGGTCACGTTCAATTTCGTGGAGACAAGCTCGTAAGCTGGGCATCAAAGAAACAATTATATGTTTCCACATCGACTGTTGAAGCATAGTACGTAGCTGCTGCTCTCAAGTCTTGTGGATGCGAACACAACTGCGAGACTATGGATTCAAGTTTGACAAAATTCCAATTTATTGTGACTCGAAGAGTGCAATCGCGATATCTGTTAATCCTGTCCAGCATACGAAAACCAAACACATTGATGTCAGGTATCATTTTATTAAAGATAATGTAGAAAAAGGAACAATTGAACTTTATTTTGTAAAAACAGATTATCAACTTGCAGATTTATTTACCAAACCATTAGATGAAAAGAGATTTAATTTTCTTGTCTCTAAGCTTGGTATGTTAAATCTTAAGACATAATCAGTTGTTACCTAATAAAGTTACGTATTGTTATTTTTCATCATTTTTCTTTATCTTTATGTCTGAAGGATATCTGCACTTTAATTGTTTGCTCATGATCTCAGGGGGAGTAAGAGAAGATTTTAGATGATCTACATTCATTTGAGGGGGAACATAACTAATTTCTGCATTTTACTTAAATGACAATTTTTTTTTGTGATGCATGATTTTAGGGGGAGCATATAAGCCAAGTCAAAAGGAGTAAGACTATGGTTTCTGATTATCTCAGATCAGAACTCGTACAATCAATGTTTTATTGCTTTATGTTTTTTATTTTTCAAATAAATTTTGTGAATAAATTTTGACTAGACATTGAGACTTATGCAGGATGAGAGAAACTGACAAGATCATATCTTAATGACTTCAGCTTGATTTCATGAGATTTAAGATTGCGCGAAAAGGTAAATTTCTTATCTTAATCTCAAATATATCTGAAAGAAGGACAACTTTTAGATATAGAAAACATGTTCTGAAATGTTCAAACCACTTCCCGATTCGTAAACAGATTTTATAATTTGGAAGTGTGATTTTAAATGTTTTCATTTTTATTTTTGTGCTTAATTGATAAATAAACCATGTGTTTCCAAAGATAAATACTTGTGTATTGTCTTTTCTACATACTTTCAAGTATTAACACACATCGGTTTAATTTTTGATCAAATTGTTCTTACCATGTCTCTAAATTGAAATAGTTTTTTCTTCGATGGTAAGACACCCCGCTTGTACTTCAAAGAATTTTGAGCGATATTTCATTTCGAAACGTTATTTCAAGAATGTCTATATTTTTGTTTCGTATAGACAATATCCATTATTCTTGACCTTAAGCTTTGATTGTTATATCATTAATTTCTGATCATTTTCATACAATGTCAGATTTTCAAACAAAGCTTTTGCATTCATATTCATTCATTCAATATACTTGTTTGAAAATACTTTAATGCTTAAAAATGCTCTTATCTTCATGATTATTTTCTGAGCATATTCACATCTGACATTTGTATATGAGATTTAACTGCTATAGTTAAACCATTTGAGCAACATTATGCTTTTATAAGAAATATGGGTTCTTTGTGCTAGGAATTAACTGAACTTCTATGGAATCACGTTAACCAGTGATTTCTACCCAAGAAGTTAATCTATAAAGATTGAGTGTGAGGAGTCTAAAAGAAATGAGTGTGGGTGTGATGAGGTAAAATGGAAAAGAGAGTTTGGTTAGTAGTGAGCTTAATGATTAAAAAGAAAGAGGGTGTGAGATCAGAGTAAAAGAATATCAAACTCTGGACCAACTACTTTCTGAGCCGGGCAGCCACATTACTAATGTTTCACATTTCTTCGTGAACGTTATTGAAACAGGCAACTAGCCCATGCCAACTCTTGATCAAACCCCACCATCTACTCATTTTCTTCTCAAAAAGAAAATGTTTCATATTTTCTGAGGACGCAACACATAATCTATCTGATTTTCATTTGGAAAATTTGGATATTGAAAAATAAGGAAGTATGCCCCACCTTCGCACTTCAATCATGCACATTGAGTCTGTGTTTATCTACTGTTGTCCCAGTGGTTTACACAACTTTGAGCCTTATTGAAAAGCAATCATCGTGCTTAATTCTTTCTACACTTGCACGAACACACAAAGAATTCGTTTCTTTGCCATAACATTCATAGAAATTGCCTTTGTGGTGTTTCGATGATTGGATGGAAGCCCTGGGGGAGTGAACATCACAAAAGCTCCTTTATATTGTGTATTTGTTACACACAGTGACTTTGTGTTACTGACAGGCATTTTAACTGATTCGTTTGTTGATTCAGGAGTTACATGTTCTTATTTTGTCTGGATTTTCAAAGATCTAGATGAATACTTGGTTATGGATCTCAGAATCAGAGGCTCAGTTTGACAGATCAAAATGGTTAAAGACATTTCTTGGGAGAAAAGTTTGATGATATAGATGCTCAAATCATCAAAAAGGGGGAGATGATATCAAGAAATGTTAAAGTTTTGTAGTTTGGGGGAGATGGTATTAAGAAATGATAAAGTTTTGAGAGAAGATTTTCAGAAATGTCTAAGTCAGAAAAGTTCAAAGTAAAGATTTGAAGAAGATCAAAGAATTTCTGAAGATTTGAGAAAATTTTCTTTGAAGATTATTTGCGAAAGCAAATTCGAGCTGATTTTGAAGATAATTTCTTTCCAAAGTCGGAAAGTATTGTGAAAGTTTTGGGAAGATTGTTAATCGTTTGAAGATAGTTTTTGAAAGAATACAGTCAAACAAAAAGAGGAAATTGTACTGACAGAGCTTAAAGTGAAGACTGAATTTCTAGATCTTTGAACAGTGATCTTGAATCCAGATTGTTAGAGCATAAATATGTTGGATACAAGATCAAGAAGACAAAAGTCAAAGTTCAAGAAGTCAAAGATGAGAAAGTCAAATCTTATCAAAGTCAAAGTCTTTTGTAATAAAAGTCAATGTATTGTATTTGTATTTGTTTTTCTTTGTAATTAGTTGTTGGTATAAATAGGTTTCCTTGCTTTGTAATCTGATGCAACAAACAGAAGTGGAGTTCAGTTGTATTTTAGAGAGAGAATACATTTAGAGAGAGAAAGAGAGTTCTAGAGAGAGAAAGTTGTATTCTTGAATTTGAAAGTGAAATCAAACATGTAATTTGATTGTTAATCTTGTTTGTTTGATTAATCTTGATTAGAAACTAGAATCTGGGAATAACAACCAAGTTGATCTAGATCATCAAGTTCATGAGGGGGAGAAGTTAAGGAGATGATAAAGAGACAAAGAGTTCAAACGTTTATCTGCTGATCAAGAGTCGCTCAAGATTCAATTTCTTCAACTAAAATTGTCTTTTTGTTGTTCAAGCTCCGACCACTACAGTTTCTTCAAGTACATTTAAAAGAGGTGTGCCGTCTAGAGCACAAGCTGATGAATCAATTGTTCGTTCAAGTTTATTACAAACTGGTTCAGTTGGATCCGGTTTCAGTAGCAGAACATCTTTGATTCACATCAATTCGCAAGAATTTCAGTATTTGAAGATCAATTTGAGGATTGTTGTGGTTTAGAACTGTTCGATAAAAGTTCACTGTTCGATACGTCAATTTTCATATCTGTTGAAATTTGTTCAAATTGGTTGTATATTTTGATTAAAAAATAGATTTCGATCGTATCTGTGTGGGTATAATTCATCATATTTGTGTTTGTGATAGAATTAGAATTTTTTCTTGAGTTTTCGCCAGATCTCGATTATGCGCCAATTTCATCATGTTTTGCGTTATCTTCATCTACTTGAGGTTTACTTCATCTGTTTGAGATTTTGAGGTTTCGTGCCAGATCATCATTTTTCTCGCCAGATTCAAGTGTTATTTTGCGTGTTCTGAGGTTCTCACAATATTGTTTTGCAAGTTGAATTTTGTGCTATTGTATTTAGCGCATATCTGAATTTTCACCATCAATTCATCGCGCAAAATCTTCTTGCGCCACCTTCTCTTCGCGCAAAACATCTACTTGCGCTATCTTCACTTAGCGAAATCATCTCTTGCGCTAACTGCCTATTAGCACATTTCAATTTCTTTTTGTATCAGATAATTCAAGATGATGGGATATTGAACTTAATTTGTTTGGTGTTTAAAATTTTATATATTTAGTTGTTTCAAAATCTATATTCAGTATATTTTTCTTTATACATAGATGTTTTATGTGTGTGTTCCCATATCCTTGTAAATTGGTAAGTGCATATTTCGATGGGGAGTGAATAAGGAGAAAATTCTGAAAACACGTCTGGTCATATCTCATTTCGAGGGGGAGTACTTAAAGTTAATACATTGGATAGTGCATTTGTGTAGGGGGAGTAAAAGAGCTCAACAGGTGAATCATTTTGTTGGTCCCGGAGGTGCTTAACAAGTTTGTAGAAGGGGGGGGGGGTTGAATACAAACACAAAAATTTAAAGTTTAATAAATTGTTTATGGATAAATCAAACACAATTTACAAGTTTGTTGCGGAATAAGATTAAGACAGACTCAATCTAAACAAACTTAAGAAACACTAAGATGGTTGCACAAGAGTTTCAGAGAATGGGGATTAAGGAATATAGAAAACAAAGGTTTCTATTTGGAGTTCAAGGATTGAGCACACCCTCAGATGGAGGGGTGAACTTCCTATTTATACCCTATGCATTAAATGAATGGCAGGGCACTTTACACGTGGCGTTCACTGATTGGCTTTGGAAGTATAACTTTGGGAGACATGCTTTCGGCCGGATCATGAACAGTGTAGTTGACAGAGTTGTTGTACGAATTATGGCAGAGGCATGTCCGTTCTGACACATCGTACTGAGTTGTGCAAGGTAAGACAAAAGGAAACTTGAGGTATAAGCTTTGTGATCATTCGATCGCTGAATATCTCTTTCTTCAGAGACATCAAGAGTTCAGCGATCGCTGAAGCTTTCCTCATGTTCCTTCGCGTATAAGTAGAGTTTTATTTGCTTTACTGATATCCGCATCAGGTCATTAGTAGACTTCTCTTTGTTCAGCAGCTTCGTCTTCGATTCAGCTATGAACATCAGTTGACGCGAGACTTGTCTTCAAGGATTACGTTACTGTTTACATCAGAATTATCAGCGATAACTGAACAAACTCAGTTTGATCACTGATAGTGAAACACTAATACATATTAATTGTTTATAAGAAAGACTATCAGCGATAACTGAACAGACTCAGTCTGATCGCTGATGGTGAAACAGTAATACATATTACACCTAATTTTCACTAAGTACAGAAAAGGGTCGTTATCAAATCATTGAGAGAGTTTGGATCAACAATCTCCCCCTATTTGATAATGACAAAGTAACTGAAGAAAATTACTTTATAATTCAAAATGATGGAATAATCAGGACTCATAACATACATGTCCCAATTACTATTTTGAGAGATCTTTTACAGTACTGATAGAGTTAAGTACTTCACTGAAATTTTCATTAATCCAGGAAAAGAATTACAAGGTATGAAAATTACAAATACAAGTGATGTACTAACTACTGTAAGTTTAAACTAATAGATTACAAGAAGAAAACTAATCTATCAGCTATCTAAAGAGGATTTAGGAGGATTTATCAAATACTCAGGTATATCTTCTCCTTTTTGCTTTCGCTCTAAAGATTCTTTGCCAATTATCACTTTGATTTGCTCAGCAGCAGGAGAGAGATCACACCATAAGCACATGAGATCCTTAAGAAGGCCGAGGGGACAGATAGGGATTTTAGAGATTCTTTGAAACCTAAGCTGTTCCTCATCATCTATGAAGAAAATTCCAAAAGGTTCTTCAAGTACTTGTCCCGCAACATATGGTCCACTAGGAGGCAGAGATAGATCTAGAACTAAAAGATCAGGAGAAGGACCGAACAGAGCTTCTCTTGAAAATTTGATGGAGGTTTCATTTCTAATCACCGCGACATTTTTAGAGGAGGAGGAGACAGGATTTCTTCTGATCTTCTTTGGCTTAGAAGGAAGAGCAGAAGGCACCTTTAATATTGCAACGACTCTGTTGATGAGAGCATCATTTATCCCTTCAACATAGCCTCTGTAGATTGACTTTGATATCTTCAGTGCGTCTTTGAACTCAAGCCATTCCATATAGCCGAGGCATTCCAGCTTTGAAACAAACATTTCCTTGCAGCTTCCATCCTCTCTGGTAATCTCCATAGTGACAGAAACTTTGTCCTTCTTCTTTCTTCCAGAGATAGCGACTGAAACAATCTTCATTGGGTCAGAGCGATAGTCGAGTTTATGTTTGCACCAGTCGACTGAACTATCGCTGACCACTAGAGATTTTGAGCCTTCCTCTTCAATCTCTTTCAAAAGAGCATCCTGGACTTCAACTGGTTTCCTTTTCAGTTTCTTGTCTTTGACTTGAGAAGACTGAATTTTGAGAGCCAGAGTGGCATCTCTTTGAGAGTCAGCGATCAGCTTCTCAGCCCTGACGGATTCTACAATCTCAGCTTCAGTCAGGAACTCTAGATCTGTTGATTGAGAGGAGATCTTCAGTCGTTGACTCTCCAGATGAGATATCATCTTTGTTCTTTTTTTCATCTCTTCCTCTGACCAATGAAGTGGTCTAGAGGGCCTTCGTGGGTGTTGCAGGGACTCATCTTCTTCGTCCTCTTCATCAATCTCTCTTATAGAGATTGGGATTATCAGGTCATCAACTTCAGCAGCTGGGATTATTTGGAGCTCTTTACCCTTAAGCAGGGGAGAGAACTGTCTGGTCAGAAAATGAAAAAGGTTAGTCTATTTTTATAGAAGAGAGATAAAAGCTTAGAAAGAAACAGGAGTGGGATTTTTATAGAAGGATAAGGGAACGAGGGAAAGGCATACCTGAGAAGGATTCTCCTCAGATAGTGAAGTTTTCTTCAGGCTTCCCTCAGCAGTAGCACCTTTGCTTTGGGAAGGGGTTCCTGAAGATGTTCCATGGCTCCCCCCTGCTTTGATAACTTCTTTCGAAGCTATCGCTGATGAAGTGACGGCTGAAGAACACCATAGCGATGGATCTTCTTCATCGTCATCATCATCATCTTGATGAGGTTCTTCCTCTTGATCTTCAAGATCAAGGGCTTCATCTTCATCGTCCTCTTCTTCTTCATCATCGATTAAATCTTCGAGAGAAGGAGGGGATTTTTCAGCAGCTATCTCCCTCTCAACCTAAGAGGGAGTTTCCTTCTGTTGGACCTCAGCAGCAACCTCAAACTCCATATTTTCTTCAGCTGCCTTCTCCCCCTCTTTGTCATTATCATCGAGGGAGACATCTTTAGAAGGAGATGAAGCTTTTGCAGCGGCCAACACCTGAACTTCAGCCTCCAAACTGTCCAGACGGCCTTCAATCGCAGGAAGATCTGACGTAGACTAATGAATGAACTCCACGACAATGTTCAGCGAGGTATAATCGTTCTCTGTGAATGAGGGAGTAGGAGTCGGAGCTGGTGCCTTCAAGTGAGTCAGGATTTGCTGAAGAAGGACTTCACAGGAATCAACCTTTGTAGCCAGGGCTGCAAACTATTGTTGTGAGTCTTCCCTGACTTTGGCAATCGCTTCTTGGAGAGTAGAGATTTGAGAAACGTCAGATTTGGAGGCGCAATGAGCTGTGAGCGTCTGCAGTGCTTCACCAGCGGTATGAACAGCGCTGGTGGTGTTGTTGAGAGAGGCAGTTAGAGATTCCACCTTTGCACTCAAACTGTTGACATTGGTGTCAACAGTCGCCAAACTAGGACCTGAAATATAAGTTAGTTTTTGAGAAACAGGCTTATATGGTGAGTTGGGAGAAGTGTTTAAGGTTATAGGGGTACCTGAATTATCAAACATTTTGTAGAATTGTAAAGATTCCTCAAAAGATTGATGTTCAGGTCCTATGGGTCCAAACTGTGGTTGAGTAGAAATAGATGGAGGGTTAGAGATCAAAGAATTACAAGGACTAGATATGGGGATAGAAGAAGTAGGGATAGGGGTAGTTACCTCAGGTTGTTGCTGAACCGAGATCGTAGGTTGCGTCACTGTTGTTGTGATAGCGACCGAGATCGCTGGCACGGTTAAAGTTGGTATCGCTGAGGATGTGGAGGACAGACCCACAAATGCATCCAAGGAAGTTTGTTGATAAACATCCTTAGGTATAGAGCTAGAGGTAGATTTTTCCTTGGTCACCTTGGCCTTCTTCTAAGGACCAAGGAAGCCAGTTGATGGTCGTTTGGAAGGGGTAGCGGCAGGAATAGCAGAAGAAGGAAGCTCATGCGTGGCCGCTGAAGACGAAGAAGTGAGGAGAAAGAGTCGGGAGCGAAGTTCAGAGATACTTACCTCATTGGGAAGCGGATTGACCTCCAGGGAGCACTGACCCACTTTGGGAAAAGAAGCATTAGAATTGGTGGGGTAAGTAGCAGGGTATAGAAACTTTAGGTACGCACAAATGAAGCGTACATAGGGAATCTTAGGATCCCTCTCGGCCTTCTCTATCTTTGACCTTAGATCATCAAAGATAGCTGTTGCGTAGTCGAAATTTCTTCCGGCAATCACCGAGTAAGCCATTTGGACCTGAATCTCGCTGGCCTGGTCCAGTGACCCACTCTTCCCACTCATACACTGAATGAAGTGAGAGAAGATGTAGTTAAGCTGAGAAGGCATGAGCGCCTTCTTCATCAGAGTCAGTTTGTTGTTTGGTATTTTCGTTCTTGGCTTGGGTTCCCAAGAGTATTCCATAGCATCCAGGAATTGGATGAGTTCAGCATCAGTGGGTAAGGCGTCGAATCCATTTCCTCAGCCCTAAGGCTGTCATCATCCCTGTTCCAAGTTCAGTGATGAAGGAGATAGCAGGAACTAATTCACTCTTTTTGTTGGTGAGAGAGGTCTCTTCAGCGGTAAACCAGAATTGTTGGAGAAGAGCTTTGGAAGGTGTGGGATCCACAGTGATAGCATAGGCAATGCAGGATTGCTTCAGAAATTTTGCGGCTTCCACCAGATGTGGGTATTTGACACCATCAAAGTCAAGGCGAGCAAGATGATTGTTTTTGGGAAGCTCAGAATCAACGATGGCGAACTTAACGTTCTTAGAGGCGACAAGTGTAGATTAAGACATTCTGAATATGAACAGATAGAAGAATGGAAGAAAAGTTTTAGTCTAAAAATAAAGAAGGTTTTCCCAGTTTCTATTTTAGTAAAGAAACATAGAAAAATCAACATATTTGAAGATTAAAAGGGTGTTCTTAATGTAAGATATAAGAACAAGAAGAAAAACCAAAGATTTTGAATGAAGATAATCAAAAAAATGGTTTTGAATGAATAAAATCAAAAAAAAGATGATTTTATTAAAAAGAATCTTATAAACCCATAATGGAAGTCCATAAATGGAGTATTATGTAAAAATATTTAGAACAAGAAAAAGAAGAAGATCAAGAATAACCTGTTGATCTTGAAGGAGATGATGCAAATGCTTGAGAATGCTAGAATTTGTTTGAGAAAGTTTTCTTGCCTTGAAAGTATTTCCAGAAAGCGTAAAATGATAAGAATGGAAAAACATTCTTTGTATACGTGAGAGAGTAGGAGAGAGTGTGAGAGGCGGGAAAACAAATGTTCATCATGACATGGACACGTCCCACGAAGTTGATTGGATGAAAGGGAAACGGACGAACGTGTCAGAGAAAAGGCATGTCGTGGATTGTCGGTTCAAATGACGTCATAGAAGAGAGAGAGACTGTTCATTTGTCCGTTTTGAAATTATCGCTGAAAAAAAGTCAGCGAGAGATTTTTCTTTTTGAAAGTATCCCTTATGGTAAAGTTAGGGATGAATTTTCTTTTAAGAAGGATCACTGACTAGAAATATCAGTGATAAATTTATTTTTCAAAAAGCTTTTAATCATTTGAAGAAAGTCCAGTGATTAAAGTTTATATTTTGAAAAACATCGTAACTGAATGAAGATTCAGTTGTAGTGATGGAGAGAACATACCTGAGAGTCAGAATGTTTATTAGAGAATGATAAACGGGGAACTTATGATTACTGACACAATGCATGAACTCTGAAGAATTATTCTTCGAGATTCAGCATTCCAAGCTCACTGATGAGAAAGTTGAACCTTGTCTCATCAAGAGGTTTGGTGAATAAATCAGCAAGCTGATAGTCAGTAGGGATGAAATGAAGTTCAATATCACCGTTCATCACATGATCTCTGATAAAATGATATCTGATCTCTATGTGTTTCGTCTTTAAATGTAGAACCGGATTATTTGCTATAGCGATAGCACTAGTGCTATCGCAATATAGATAGGAATCTTTGATAGCTGAAGGTCATAGTCTAATAGTTGATTTCTCATCCATAAGATCTGAGAACAACAGCTTCCAGCGGCGATGTATTCAGCTTCAGCTGTGGAAGTGGAAGTGGACACTGAATTTTGCTTCTTGCTTGTCCAGCTTACCAGCTTTCCTCCTAGGAGTTGACATCCACCAGTGGTACTCTTTCTGTCAAGTTTACAACCTGCAAAATCACTATCAGAATAACTAGTTAGATCGAACCCTGAGTCTTTGGGATACCAAAGACCGAAGTTAGGAGTTCCTTTCAGATATCTGAAAACTCGCTTGACATCGATCAGATGGGATTCCTTGGGTTCAGATTGATAGCGTGCACATAAACAAGTAGAATACATGATGTCAGGTCGGCTCGCTGTAAGATACAGCAGGGAGCCTATCATTCCTCTATAGGCAGTGACATTAACAGGTTTTCCAGATGGATCTTTGTTAAGAGTCAGGGGAGGTGCCATAGGAGTTTTCATCGCTGAAGTTTGTGTAAGATCAAACTTCTTCAGCATATCTTTAACATACTTACCTTGGCTGATAAAAGTACCTTTGTCAGATTGTCTAATCTGAAGACCAAGAAAATATGTTAGCTCACCCATCATACTCATTTTGTATTCTTTCAGCGAAGCGACTACACAGAGATGGGTTAGTAGAACGAAATATGATGTCATCGACATATATTTGTACAAGAATAATATGACCTTTTATCTTTCTGAAAAACAATGTATTATCAATTTTCCCACGTTCAAATTTTTCAGAGATAAGAAAAGATGAGAGAGTGTCATACCAAGCACGAGGGGCTTGTTTTAGACCATAGAGAGCCTTATCCAATTTATAAACATAATTTGGATACTTAGGGTCATAGAACCCTAGAGGTTGTTCTACATAGACTTCTTCGTTCAGCTTTCCATTTAGAAACGCTGATTTTACATCCATTTGATAAACGATGAAGTCTTTATAGACTGCATAAGCTAAGAATAGTCGAATTGCTTCGAGCCTAGCCACAGGGGCAAAGGTTTCATCATAGTATATGCCTTCCTCTTGTCTGTATCTTTGAGCAACAAGTCGAGCCTTGTTGCGGGTTACAATTCCATGTTCATGTAACTTATTTCTAAACACCCATTTGGTGCCTATAACAGTTTTATCAGATGGTCTAGGAACGAGATTCCAAACTTTGTTACGAGTAAACTCAGTCAGCTCTTCTTGCATAGCGCGGACCCAGTTTGGATCTCTGAGGGCATCATCAGTCTTCTTTGGTTCTATTAAAGACAGAAAGTTAACAAAGAGACAAATATTACCTGAACTTCGTCGTGTCTGAATACCTGCATCTGGATCTCCAAGAATTTGATCTATTGGGTGATCTCTGGTCCATCGCTGAGCAGGAGCATAATCGCTTAACTCAGATGTTGGATCAACAATTGGGATGTTTACTGATGAGGACGTTTGAGGTTCATCATCAATTAATTGTTGAGTAGTGGACAGACTATTGTTATCATAGAGGTTTTCAGATGAAGGTAGATCTTATGGTAGCAATGTGTTAAGAGGTTCAGCTGAAACCCATGAGTTGGATTCAGCGTTAGGATGTATGATGTTTGGATCATCATTAGCAGTAGATGAATCTGTGTGCTAATGGTTTGAAAAGAAGGGTTCTGTTTCTCTGTAATGAGAAAACATCCAAGCATTTAGCTCTTCAATGCCAGCGATTGGTTTAGAGTTCGCTGAGCGAGTTTCATCAAACGTGACATGAATTGTTTCTTCCACAGTTTGTCTTCGCTTGTTGAAAACTCTGTAGGCTTTGGAGATGGAGGAATATACTAGAAATATTCCATCATCAGCTTTTGGGTCGAACTTTCCAAGCTGATCTTTGTTGTTTAAGATAAAGCACTGACAACCAAAGATATGAAGAAAGTTGATAGAGGGCTTTCTTCCATGAAAGAGTTCATAAGCTGTCTTTCCAAATCGCTTTACTATCAGCGATCTGTTTTGAGTAAAACATGCAGTATTTACAGCTTCAGCCCAAAATTGTGTAGGGAGATGAGAATCGCTGAGCATTGATCTAGCAGCTTCAATGATTGTTCTGTTTCTTCTTTCAGCGACTCCGTTTTGCTGAGGTGTTCTTACTGAAGATAAGTTATGAGAAATTCCCTTGTTTTCAAAGAAATTGTTCAGGGAGCTGTTTTTGAATTCAGTTCCATGATCACTTCTTATTGAACGAACTGTAAGATTATTCAACACTTTCATCTTTTTAACAAAAGATATTAGTTCTTCTGGAGTATCACTCTTGCAACGAAGAAAGATAACCCAGGTATATTTCTTTCCAGCTATTGATTGGATATTGACAGGGCCAAACAGATCCATATGTAAGAGCTGAAGAGGACTTGTCACTGAGAAAACTTGTTTAGATTTGAAACTAGCTTTTGTTTGTTTTCCTTTTTCACATGCTGAGCAAAGAGATTCTTTAGCATATGAGTGCTGAGGAAGACCAGAAACCAGTTCCTTATATGAGAGAGAACTCAGGGTTTTGAAGTGTAGATGAGAGAGCCATTTTTGCCATTGCCAGTTGACATCAGAAGAGGCTTTAGAGAGAAAACATAAGTTTTCAGTGGTAGTAGAGTCCATATCTATTACATAGACATTTTCTCTGCGATAACCATTGAGAGCAAGTTTTCCTTTTTCATTCACCACTGAAAATACTTTCTTAGAAAAGCGAACTTCGTAGTCTTTGTCACATAGCTGACTGATGCTTAGAAGATTGTGCTTCAGTCCATCTACATAAGCGACTCTTCGAAAGGTAGTTGTTCCATTGCTGAGAACACCAAACCCTGGGTAAATCCTTTTCCATTTCCACCAAAGGTCACAGAGGGACCTTTCTCTTCTATAAATTCAGTGAGCAGGTATTTTTGTCCAGTCATATGACGAGAACATCCACTATCGAGATACCAGATGCCCTTTGATCCCTACACACATAAGGAAGATTAAGCGTTGTTTGGTACCCACTTTTCAATAGGTCCTTTTGGGTTAGTGGAGATGTAAGGTTCAGTAATCTTCATAGCAGATGAAGATTCAGCTTCAGTGGTAATCTTCCCTTTGGTTAATTTCTTAACCTTAGTGGTATTCTTCACCTTGGTCGATTTTTCAGCTTTAGTGACCTTTTCAGCCTTGGAGGCATTCATATTCACTTTAGCTGATTTATCAGCTTTAGTGGCAGTTGGACATTTGCTTGCAATATGGTCAGTAAAACCACAGTGATAACATTTTCTATATTTGAAAATGGTTTCAGGACCAGAAGTAGAAGGTTTTGCAAGTTTAAGATGAGCAGGTCCAGCTCCAAGAATGCCTTCATCATGAGATCTGGGAGGAATTTTTATTTCTTCAGATCTCGTGGGTTTAAGGTCAATCTTTAGCTTTGGAGGATAGAGATCGAAGATTTCTATCATAGAGCTAGAGGATTGATTCACTGAAGGTTTAGAAGGAACTTTCAGCTTTGCTTTCTTGGTAGCCTTCTGAGGACGAAGAACGGATTTTCCTTTATCCGCAGACTTAGAGCCTTTGGATTTTTCCTCAGGGATAGAATTTTAAGAAGAAGGATAAAATTGATCATAAGAAGTGTCAGAGATAGGAGTGACAAACGTTCCAAACTTAAGCATGGAACTTTCTTCTTTAGGCTCATCCTGTGGTGTCCAAAAGCCAAGACCAGTTTTACCACTTTCAGGTGTTTGAGCATTTATTATCTCAGAGATCTTTGTTGATGATTTGCACCATTTTTCAACATGAGCCTTTTCTGCTTTTAGAGCAGCGATGGTTTGTTCGCGTTCAATGCTGATGATTTCATTTATAATGACTTGATCTTTTAACTTCTCTTCTAAAAGAGTTCGTTCTCTGATCTTTTCATGACATTTCTCTAGCTCTTGAGTTAAATGAACATTTTTGTTCTCAGCATGAGTTTTGTCATTTAGAGCATTATAAAGATCAATCGTCAGCACATCAACAGCGCGACTTCTCTCAGCTTCAGGCAGAGAGGGATTAGTAGAGATAGATAACTGAGATGATATGTAGCTCATAGAAGGTTTAGATGGTTCTTCCGCTTCTTCTTTAATCTCAGCCATGAGGCAAAGATTAGCGACTTCTTCTTCATCAAAACTTGATTCTTCTGATTTAGCCTAGTCATGTTATTCAGCGATGAGACCTTTACCTTTTCGCTTGTAGCTTTTCAGCTTTAGGTATTTGTCCTTCAGCTTTAGGTATTTGTCATCACTGGATCTTCTTGAGGTAGAAGGCTTGAAGACCTTTTTAGACCTGCACTCACTAGCAAAGTGTCCAATTTTTTCACAGTTATAGCAAGTGGCAGTAGCCTTATCAACAGGAGTTGATTTTGGCTTTTCAGTGAGAGAGAGAGAGGCTTATTTCTTCGAAAATTGCTCTTTCTTGCAAATCTATTAAAAGAGTTTGTCAATAGTGCTAAGGACTCATCGAACTCTGAAAGATCAGCGTCTGATAGATCCTCAAATTCAGAATCTAACTCAGTGATGGTGAGAGTAGATCGCTGAGATGGAATTATCTCTGAAGAGACTAAAGCAACAGGAGTGCTTTTGGAGTCTTTAGAATCTTTTACAAGATTCTTCTTTAAGAGATTCGATTGCTCATAGTTGAGCAATATTCCATTCAGAGTGCTGAGAGAAAGAGAATTTAAGTCTTTTGTCAGCTTAAGACATATTGAATAACTGTCCCAGCTTTCAGGAAGACATTCTAAGAATTTTGTTAGGACCTCAGAATTAGAATAGGTCCTACCAACGGTTCTTAGATCAATGATTAAGCAGTTAAACTGCTGATGAATTTCAGAGAGAGATTCATTCTTACCAGCGATGAAACTTTCATACTGTCTTACCAAGTTAATCTTTCGAGTCTCTTGGATTTCAGTGGTACCCACATATTGAACACATATGGTTTCCCACATTTCTTTAGAATTTTCAGATGCATGATGGAATGGAAAACTTCATCAGGCAGAGCCATTGAGATAATGGTCTTTGCTATTGCATCTAAACCTACTTTCTTTTTGTCTTCATCACTCCACTGTCTTATTTCCTTAACGACATAGCGTTCAGGGACAGCTTTAGTGGTGGCAGTAGCGGGAACTGCAGCTATAATTCTAACATATTCATAGGGTCCATTTTCTATATACTCAGGTATAGTAGGATCAGCACCTTCAAGAAATAGCATCATTCGATTTTTCCATAGAGAAAAGTTATCTCTGCTAAATCGAGGAGGTTTAGAGAGTGAACCATTATCATAGTAGTTAGTGTTTGTGTTAAGTGCCATTTAGAACAGCAAAGAAGAGAATAAAGCAAGATCTTGTTTATCAGATTAAACAATCAGCTCTGATACCACTTGTTGGTCCCGGAGGTGCTTAACAAGTTTGTAGAAGGGGGGGGGGGTTGAATACAAACACAGAAATTTAAAGTTTAATAAATTGTTTATTGATAAATCAAACATAATTTAGAAGTTTGTTGCGGAATAAGATTAAGACAGACTCAATCTAAACAAACTTAAGAAATACTAAGATGGTTGCACAAGAGTTTCAGAGAATGGGGATTAAGGAATATAGAAAACAAAGGTTTCTATTTGGAATTCAAGGATTGAGCACACCCTCAGATGGAGGGGTGAACTTCCTATTTATACCTTATGCATTAAATGCATGGTAGGGCACTTTACACGTGGCGTTCACTGATTGGCTTTGGAAGTCTTACTTTGGGAGACATGCTTTCGGCCGAATCATGAACAGTGTAGTTGACAGAGTTGTTGTACGAATTGTGGTAAAGGCATGTCCGTTCTAACACATCGTACTGAGTTGTGCAAGGTAAGACAAAAGGAAACTTGAGGTATAAGCTTTGTGATCATTCGATCGCTGAATATCTCTATCTTCAGAGACATCAAGAGTTCAGCGATCGCTGAAGCTTTCCTCATGTTCCTTCGCGTCTAAGTAGAGTTGTCTTTGCTTTACTGATATCCGCATCAAGTCATTAGTAGACTTCTCTTTGTTCAGCAGCTTTGTCTTCGATTCAGCTATGAATATCAGTTGACGCGAGACTTGTCTTCAGGGATTACGTTACTGTTTACATCAGAATTATCAGCGATAACTGAACAAACTCAGTTTGATCACTGATAGTGAAACACTAATACATATTAATTGTTTATAAGAAAGACTATCAGCGATAACTGAACAGACTCAGTCTGATCGCTGATGGTGAAACACTAATACATATTAAACGTAATTTTCACTAAGTACATAAAAGGGTCATTATCAAATCACTGAGAGAGTTTGGATCAACACATTTCATGTCCCAAATCAGATTTACTAGCTTCTTCGACTCAGTCTTGCAAGTTCTGAAGCTGTCTCTTCTCCAGCGTAGACATGACCAAGATGATTCACATCATCAAGGTCATCAGGGGGAGAATTTAAAGAGACAAAGAGTTGAAAGTTTATTTGTTCAAGAAACTTAAAGGAAAGAATTTGAATCTACAAAGAGACAAAGAGTTGAAAGTTTATCTGTTCAAGAAACTTAAAGGAAAGAATCTGAATCTGCTGATAAAGAATATGAGGATGATGATGATGCAAAGTATGAGAAGTTCTGGAAAATCAAAGAAGAAGACCAAGATGATATCGTTGTTATATATGTTTCTGAAGATCATGTTTTTGTGAAAATCAATAAGTCATTCCTCCAGTCTCTTCAAGCCTTTTTGTTGTCTTAGCTCCGACCACCGCTGATCTATCTTGTTCATTTGAAAGAGGTGTGTTGTAAAGAGCACAAGTTGAGGTTCCTGTTTTTGAATCTAATGTGATTATTTCTTCAAAAGTGTTACAATCAGGTCCTTCCTTGTCTAGACTGCAAAGGCAACAGAGATTGGAAGAAAGCTTAAATTTCCATGCTACTTGACGTCGCTTAGAGGTCCTGATCGGGTTAGTCAGACATCAAAGAAGATCTCAGCGCCATTGATTACTAAGGGGGAGATTGTTAAGTCTGATTTTGTAGTAATCAATGTATTTATTACTTGTGGCTTTATCTGTTGTTAAGCTTGTCTTTGTTGTCTGTTTAGGCCATGGGTATTTAAGGCCCTTGTGTCTTTGTCTTGAATAAGTGAGTCTAATAAGTGTGTCTTGGAATAAGGTGTTGTAAGATCTTTGGTACTGATATTGAATACATATGGAGCTTTGGCGTATTACTCTATCTCTCTACTTTCTCTCTCTAAAGATTTAGACCGATCTTGGATTATCATAAATGTTTATATTTTCCTAGGGAATATTATAGTAGTTATTTAGGCTAGGTCTTGCCTTGGTCATGTAGACCTATATAAGGCATAGTTTCTTTTAGAATCCCTAGGGCATCATTTGAATATTACTCACACAAGGTAGTGATTACACCAAGAAAACACACTCACACATTTACTTGTGACTAAAGAGATTTGTGACTATTGTGATTGAATCATATCGATCTCTTATCTTTATTGAGTTGTGTTGTCTATTTATCAACTAATATTTGGGTTTAACATTTGGTATCAGAGCCAAAGAATCAAGATTACTGGATTGAAAAGTGTTTTTCGAAAAGTTCACTATGTGAAAAATCGATTTTGAGTTCTATTGTGTTTTTTAGGTTAAAAATGATTTGAAAAGGTGCGTATACTATTATAGAACATCATCAGATTGCCTCATTGTATTTAAAAACATTAATCGATTGGTATTTTGATGATTTCTAGAAGTTTTGTTCATACAAAATTCGAACACTGTTCCATTCGATTTTGTGCATAAAAGTTGTTTTTGGCCATTATTTTCGATTGGGGTTTGTTCATAGTATGTTTGTGGATGCATTGTGTGATTTTTACACTGTTTGTTAACCCTTTGAAGTGTTTCTGGATTAAAAATCGAAATACAGGGACGTATCTGTGAAGAACTCGCAAAATATCTAAATTCGTAGAGATCTTTGTTTTTATTAAGTATAGATTTCGCTAGTAGTTGTTTTACGAAAACCTCAGGATTCACTAAGATCTTATATACGAATGTTGGGATTCCCAGAAGAGTTGGAACTTTGAAAATGTCAGTGAGGTTATGAGAGGACAGGGAAGAAAAGAACAAGAAGAGAGAGAGAGACCACCAACCCACTACACCAGAAGATCAACCACATCTCACACTTCAGTGCATGTGTTGCCTGAAGATGTAGACATGAGCCGATCACTCATGCATGTGCACACCCAAGCCACCCACTCTGATTCCTCTCAATAGGAATTAGTTTCATTTTCACATGGGGATACAGTACACAATCTATCAATGTCTCACTCGGAGACATCTAATATTGAAATCGGAGATCAGTTGCCCAATATCTCAATTCCCTTCAGTGCAAAGTCCTAGAGCCAATTGTTAGTCAACCAAATTTGTTGATAGGACACTTTTTTCAGGTCTAGATCTCAGTCGTCTTCGTGACCTGAGCGGAACATCCAGAGTAGATCTGCAACCCGGACTACGAGGACCAGATGGAAGTCATGTCACTGCTAACACTATGCCAGCTCTGAGTATAGGCCACATAGTTGAATCTTCGACTGTTGTACGAACGGGAAATCTAACTGACCCTGGATTTAGTTTACCTGACTTTGTGTCAAGGGAATATCTCAACGGCGCCCTAAAGGCTATTGAAAACAGGTGGGCGAAGAAATTTGATCGTATCGAGAAAGAACTGGGAGACATCAAAAGATTGTTAACGGGGTAGCAAGTTGCTGAACCCGAGCCCGAAAGGAGAGCCTCAGTATCACCAACTCCACCACCAATCACTCCAAATCCTCTAATTTGTCCATAGACGAGCTCAAATCATTGCTTATAGCCAAACTTCTATCACAAGCTCCTGACAACCAGCAGGGTGCAGATCTCTTCACTCTTCTACATTCTCATCATCATCATCAACAACAACAACAACGACAACCATCAGAGGCAGATGTACTGAAGGCTTATAATCTGCTCAATCAAGCTTTCTAGTTGTCTTGACAGACTCAAGCAGATGTTCCATCTACAAGGCATGACCATGATTCTGATCATGATCATGAGGCGGAGACCAGGGAAGAACAGTCTGGTGCAGGAAGAGAGTTAGTAGTGGTTGAAAGTATTATGCTGATAAGTATTGTGTCCGGAAGACAAAGTTCTAGCAATCAAGGTACAAGTACTAGTCAAGAATAAGGAGAATCACGAAGCTTAATTGTCTATTCTGCTGATAATGAGTCAAGGGTTGAAAAGCCTAAGGCTGCCACTTATGAAGAGGTCATGAAAGCAATGGGAATATCAGTTTACAATACCATTGATGTTGATGATCTTGACACTGACGAACAAGTTGAAGCAAAATATGAGATGTTCTGGAGGATGAAAGAGGAAGGAGAAAGAGAGATGGATTTCGGTCTTCAAAGTCCAACACAACCTGAGAACTCTGTACGTGTTAAAGATTTTGTCAAACATGCATCAGAATCAGAAGTTCGCGGTAGTGTTCTTAATGAAAGTATTCTTGAAGATATTTTTGGAGATGATTTTGGAGGAGACGATCAGAAAGAAGATCATGATGATGAACCAATACAGGTTGCTGAACAAGTACAGGTGAATGTAGCAGCTCAAGTAGATGAGCCCTATATTCCAACTGCGATTCCGATAGTTTCACCGGATAAAAACTGTGTTTTTCCATCAGCCAATGAAGCCTCAATACCTTCTGCTCAAAACATAGGTTTGCCCTTACACAAGTGCGTAGAAAAAGTTCTAAAAACAAATGTCTCAGATCCTACTGCTCCAATTGTGATTGATATGGATAAGTTAAGAATATCTCTACACAGAGAAAGGAGAAGGATGGAGAAAGAAGAAGAAAAAGGGAAGCTGAAGAAAGAGAAGAAAACGAAAAAGCTGAAAGAGAAAGAACTGAAGCTGAAGCCCTACCTTACATCAGAAACCCAGACAGTCCAAGAATTTTGAGCAAAGTTGAACGACCCAAGCCTGTATTCGTTACTCCCATAGAAGCAAAATCCCTTGCGAAGAGACATCATGATACAAATGAAGGTCCCTCTGCTCCAGTCAGAGTTGGATCTACACCTTTCACTAGGTACGACGAACAGGGTACATCTCTAGAGCTTATCCGGTTGATCCGAAAGTCTCTCAAGGTTCCATTTCTTGAAGAATCCATCAGAATTTTTGTGAAAGAACAGGCATTGATTGATGCTTGCAAGTTGTATGGCATAATTGACCGACCTCTTGACTATCAAAGAAACTATCTGAAGTTCATTGAGAACTTCTCCAGAACAAAAGGCTACACTCACAGAGAAGAAATCCTTCAAATCAAAGAAGTCATAATGAACAACTACTTTGCTGTCTGGTATCCAGAGTTTGACGTTCAAAGGAGATATCTTAAGGAATCAACCTTTAGCGAAGCTGACTTTGAAAATTTGAACATATCAGACCTGGAGTTCATATACCATGAATTCAGAAGTAGAGCAGTTAGACCGAGAGCTGTAGTGTTTGCCCTTGAATCTGTGAAGCGATTTATGAGGTGTCAGGTCAACAACGCATACATTCTTGATTTCCAATTGGGAGAAAACACTAACCAGAACAGCATAAACCTAACTGCCCCCTCTGATTTGGATTTATTATTTGAACTGTTTTATGATGAATTTCTTGGATCTCGTATGCCTAAATCTGTTGTGGTTGACAGGATGGAAGACTCGATGACTACTCAACCAACAACTTCTGATATCTCTACTGAATCCAACTCCCCGATTCGGAAAGAAGTTCCAGTTCAAATGCCTACTCCGACAGTTGAAGTTGTGACCAACACCGACGAGACAGAAGTAGCTGACTCAGTAGCAAGTACTGTAAGGACTGATCAACAGATTGATCAAGTTTTACCTACTGCAACTTCTGCAACTACTACTTCAACTGAAAATCCCATTCAGTCTTAACCATCTCAAGGAGATAACAGTGGATTTCTAGATGTTGAACATGACCAATCTACATCTAATTCACTTCCTAATGAACACAAGTGGACCAAAGAGCACCCGGTACATCAAATTATTGGAGATCCTTCTAAACCGGTGCAAACTTGGTCTGCAACATCAAATCTATGTATGTATGAATCTTTTCTGAGCAAGATCGAGCCTACTCGCGTATCTGAGGCCCTTGCCGATTCATATTGGGTAACTGTGATGCAGGATGAGCTGAATCAGTTTGAAGCACTTAAAGTCTGGAGACTCGTACCCAAACCTCAAGGTAAAACCATCATTAGTACGAAATGGGAATTCAAAAACAAGAAAGATGAAGATGGTACCGTTATCCGTAACAAAGCACGACTTGTTGCCAAAGGGTATAGGCAAGAGGAAGGGATAGACTACCATGAGACTTATGCTCCAGTGGCGCGTATAGAGGCAATTCGGATGTTCTTAGCCTACGTAGCCCACAAGAACTTCACCGTTTATCAAATGGACGTGAAGACAACTTTTCTGAATGGAGTACTCAAGGAGGAAGTCTACGTCTCGCATCCAGAAGGGTTTGTAAATCCAGATAAGCCTAATCATGTTTACATCTTGGATAAAGCTCTTTATGGACTGAAACAAGCTCCTCGCGCCTGGTATGATATCCTATCTCAGTTCTTGGTCAAGTCAGGTTTTACAAAAGGTACGGTCGATACCACTCATTTCATTAAAAAGGATCAAGGCAATATCATTCTTATTCAAATATATGTGGATGATATTATTTTTGGTTCTACAAATCCTAAGTACATTAAGAATTTTGCAAACCTCATGGTGTCACATTTTCAGATGAGCATGATGGGAGAGATGAATTTCTTTCTCGGATTGCAAGTCAAAAAAATTTCAACGGGGATTTTTATCAATCAATCTAAATACATTCTTGATATTCTTCGGAAGTTCAAAATGGAAAATTGTAAACCAATTGGTACCCCGATGGCACCTGGTACTAAGATTGGCACCGATCTTTTGGGAAAGGCTGTTGATGTTAGGACTTATAGAGGGATGATAGGTTCTTTAATGTATCTTACTTCCAGTAGGCTGGATATAATGTTTTCTACATGCTTATGTGCTAGATATCAGTCCAATCCTAAAGAATCTCGTTTGTCTGCTGTTAAGCGGATTTTCAGGTATCTGAAGGGGACTGCAGATCTTGGTATGTGGTATCCTAAAGATACTAGCTTTGAACTAACAACTTATTCAGGCGCAGATCATACTGGTTGCATGTTAGACAGGAAGAGCACCTCGGGTCATATATAATTTCTCGGAGATAAACTCATCAGTTGGGCATCGAAAAAGCAATTATGTGTCTCCACATCAACGACCGAAGCAGAATATGTAGCTGATGTTCTCCACTGCGAGAGCATAATAGGTCCTGTGGATGAGAACACAACTGCGAGACTATGGATTTCATTTCAATAGAATCCCGATCTATTGTGATTCGAAGAGCGCTATTGCAATTACCGCTAACCCTGTTCAGCATACTAAGACCAAACACATAGATGTCAGGTATCACTTTATAAAAGATAATGTGGAAAAGGGAACAATTGAACTTTACTTTGTAAAAATTGATTTTCCGCTTGCATATTTATTCACCAAACCTTTAGATGAAAACAGATTCAATTTTCTTGTCTCTAGGCTTGGTATGCTAAATCATAAGACCTAATCGGTGGTTACCTATTAAAGTTTCTTATTGTATCTTTTTATCATTTCTTTATCATTATTTTCGCAAGATATCTGCTCTTTAATAGTTTGTTCATGATCTCAGGGGGAGTGTGAGACTTACTTCATAGATGGTCAATGTTACTTTGAGGGGGAGCATATTTAAATGCATTGTGTTTACTGATAACTCGTTAGTGATGCATGATTTTAGGGGGAGCGTAAAAGTCAATGGAGTATGGATATGACTTCTAATTGTCTCTGATCAGAACTCGTACATTAATTATTTTACTGCTTTATGTCATTTCAATTTCAGTGAATAAAGTTTCTTTGACTAGATCTTTAGGACTTTTGCAGTTTGAGAGATGCTTACAAGATCATATCTTTATGACTTTAAGCTTGACTTCGTGAGATGTAAGACTGCACTCAAAAGGTATAATTTATTATCTTCATCTCATCTATGGTTGAAAGAAGGACAACTTTCAATCATAAAAAAACATGTTCTTAAATGTTCAAACCACTTCCCGATTCTCAAACAGATTTCTTGAATTGGAAGTGTGATTTTAAATGTTTTCTTCTTCATCTATGCACTTTAACTGATAAAGTTAAACCATCTGAGCATCATATGCTTTATAGGATAACATGGGATCAGTGTGCTAGGACTTAACTGAACTTCTATGGATTCACGTTAACCAGTGTCTCCTACCCAAGAAGTAAATCCTTAGTGATTATATGTGAGGAGTCAAAAGAAATGAGTGTGGAATGTGTGATGAGAGATATTGTAAAAGAGCGTTTGGTTAGCTGTGAGCTTAATGATAAAAAGAAAGAGCGTGAGAGATCAGAGTAAAAGAATATTAAACTCTGCACCAACTACTTTCTGAGTCGGGCAGCCACATTACTAATGTTTCACAACTTCTTCGTGAACATTATTGAAACAGGTAAATAGCCCATGCCAACTCTTACCATTACCCCACCTACCACTCATTTTCTTCTCAACAAGAAAATGTTTCATTTTCAAAGGGGACGCAGCGCATATGCTATCTAATTTTCATTTGGAAAATCTGGATATTGAAAAGAAGGAAGTCTGCCCCACCTTCACACTTCACTAATGCACATTGAGTCTGTGTTTAACTACTTATTCTCTCAGTGGTTTACATATTTTGAGCCTTATAAGCAATCATCATATGCTTAATTCTTTCTATCACTTTCACGAACACACAAAGAATTTGTTTCTTTGTCATAACGTTCATAGAAATTGCCTTTGTGGTGTTTCGATGATTGAATGGAAGCCCTGGGGGAGTGAACATCATAAAAGCTCCTTTATAATGTGTATTTGTTACACACAGTGACTTTGTGTTACTGACAGGCAATTTTAACTGGTTCATTTGTTGATATAGGTGTTACCTTTCTATTTTTGTCTGGATTTGCAAAGATCTGGATGCACATCTTTATGAATTGACGGATAATCAGTGGATCTGTTTGCAAAATTAGTGGTGGAAGACATTTCTTGAAAAAAAGTTTTGATGAACTCTTTGCTCTTTTCATCAAAAAGGGGGAGAAGTGTCAACCAAGAAATGGAGAGAACACAAGTTTTTGAAAGAATTTCTGAAGATATGCTGAATTGAAGAAATTTTCTTTGAAGATGATTTGCTGAAGCACTCTGAGTTGAAACTGAAGATAATTTCTTTCCAAGAGATATTCTAATTGTTTGGAGAGAATTGCTACATTCTGAAGACAAAGAGGAAGATTGCATCTTCTGATCTTTCAAGAGAAGATTGAATTCCTAAATTTATTTTAGTAATGATATTGATCCAAAGGGGGAGATTGTTAAAGCACAGTTTTATTGGATTCAAGATCATCATTATCTGAAGATGGAAATCTGAAGTCAAAGCTGGAAAAGTCGTCTCAACAAATAGTCTAGGGTCTTTTTTAATAAATAGTCAAAGTGTGTTTTCCGTATTTTCGTTTTTAGTCCATTCCTTTATTTAAATTTGTTTTAGTAGTTGGGCCCAAGCCTATTAGGCTTATATGCCTAAGTACTTTAGATTGTTTGTGTTAATTAGGTTTAGTTGGGTTAATTGTGGTGAGGCTGCTTGTTTGAGCCGTACACAGAGAGATAGAGGGAGAGAACAGCGTCGAGAGAGAAAGAGGAAAACAGAGAGAGAGATTGATCGATCTTCAAGTTTGTAATCGTTCAATTCGTTGGTATAATCGTATCAGGTTTACATATTGTTATTGTTTATTTGATTACTTGATTGATTCATTAATTAAGGGACACACACATGTGAGATGGGCAAAATGAAGCGAAGCTCATTCAAGTCTAAGACTGAATCATCAACCTCATCTGCGCTTGAACTTATTCACATGGATCTTTGCGGCCCAATGCGGACAACGTCTATCAACGGAAAGAAATACGTTTTAGTAATGATAGATGACTATTCAAGATACACATGGCTCGAGTTTCTTCGAAACAAGTCGGATGCGCCAAAACTGATTATCGCCTTTATTAAGCGTATTCAAGTACGTCTGCAATTTCCAGTTCGGACACTTCACAATGATAACGGCACGGAGTTCAAAAATGACACCTTATAGAGCTATCTTATCTCTATGGGAATTTCACACAACTTCTATGCCGCCTACACTCTGCAACAGAATGGCATTGTTGAACGGAAGAACCGCACTCTTGTTGAAGTTGCTCGTACTATGATTGCATATGTTGATCTACCTATGTATCTTTGGGCTGAGGCGGTCGCAACAGCTTGCTTCACTCAGAATCGTACCACTATGGTCAAATGCTTCAATAAAACAGCATATGAGTTGATCAACAATCGTAAACTTAATATCAAATTCCTTCGTGTCTTTGGTTGCAGGTGTTACATTCTAAGAGAGCGTCAAGGACTTTCAAAATTCGATAAGAAAGCGGATGAAGGATATCTTGTTGGATACTCACTGACATCCAAAGCTTATCGGATTTACAATACACGAACCAAGACGATTGTTGAAAGCATGAATGTATCATTTGATGAGAATTCTACTCGGAATTCTGAACACAGTTGTTCAGAACTTGGACTCAAGCACAAAGTTTCTATCCAACCCAGAATAGAACTAGCTTCCAAACCGTCTACTTCTTCTAACTCTAACTCTATTTCATCTGAGTTAGATTTGTTGTTTATTGATGCCTTTGATGAAATTTGTGTAGACTTTGATAAAGGCATAACAACATCAACACCAAGCTCGGAGGTTCCTACTTTAGTTGAAGACGTATCTGGACCTTCCGAAGAAGTCACTGAAACTACATCCCCATCAGGTACAACTACACCGTTAGTTTCTGACTCGACTAATACTTAATTTGCTTCTGTAGATATTCCTTCTGGAAATGAAGTCCCGAGTACTTCAGTTGCAATTCTTGAAGCTTCGGTATCAGAAACTTCTGTACAAGATGTCACGAGGACATCTAAGGATCTACCTGCAGTTCATGATGAATATAATGAATCGAATATGCAACAAACCGTTGAATCTTTGCCAAGAACACACAGATGGACAAAGGATCATCCCCTACACAACGTGATAGGTGACGTACAATCTGGTGTCAACACACGTGTTGTATAAGCAAATTTCTGCATGTTCTCAAGCTTCCTTAGTTCCCTAGAACCAAAGAAAGCATCAGAAGCTCTCCGCGATCCCAATTGGATTTCTGCTATGCAAGATGGGCTTCTGAAATTTGAAAGGAACAAGGTTTGGTGCTTGATCCCACTACCTAACGGTAAATCAGTTATTGGAACTAAGTGGGTGTTTAGAAATAAGAAGGATGAGGAAGGAGTAGTGGTAAGAAACAAGGCTCGATTGGTGGCAAAAGGGTACTGTCAACAGAAGGGCATTGATTACGATGATACGTTCGCCCCTGTTGCGAGGATCGAATCCATCAGAATCTTCTTAGCATATGCAGCGCACAAAAACTTTACTGTCTATCAAATGGACGTAAAGTCAGCTTTTCTGAATGACGTTCTGCATGAGGAGGTTTATGTTGCTCAACCTGAAGGTTTCGTCGATCCTCATCACCCTGATCATGTCTACGTGTTAGATAAAGCGCTATATGGTCTCAAACAAGCACCAGGATCATGGTATTATACTCTTACTAAATTTGTCCTTGCTTCTGGTTTCAAGAAAGGTACAGTTGACACTACCTTATTTCTAAAAAGGCAAGGTGAGGATTTGATTCTCATACAGATTTATGTTGACGATATTATATTTGGGTCGACAAATCCTAAATTCTGCAAGAACTTTTCAAAAATAATGGAAATGAAATTTGAAATGTCGATGATGGGTGAATTAAATTTCTTTCTTGGTTTGTAAGTAAAGCAATTACCCGAAGGCATTTTCATTAATCAAGCCAAATACATCAAAGATATGTTAAGAAAGTTCAATATGTCAGACAGTTATGTCATGAAAACACCAATGGCTACTGGTACACTCTTAGACGCAGATTTATCTGGTAAACCTGCTGATCAAAAGGTGTATCGTAGCATGATTGGTTCTTTACTTTATCTGACTGCAAGTTGCCCAGATATCATGTTTGCAACCTGCTTTTGTGCGAGATATCAAGCTAATTAAGAGAATCCTTAGAAATCTCAAAGGCACTCCTGATTTAGGCCTTTGGTATCCAAAGGATTCCCGTTTTGATCTCACTGACTTTACAAATGTTGACCATGCAGGATGTAAGCTAGACCGAAAGAGTACTTATGGATCATGTCAATTTATAGGAGACAAACTTGTAAGTTGGACATCAAAGAAACAAAACTGTGTTTCAACATCCACTGCTGAGGCAGAATACGTAGTTGCTGCTAGTTGTTGTTCGCAAGTCCTCTGGATGCAGACCCATTTGAGGGACTTTGGGTACAACTACAAGCGAGTTCCTATTTATTGCGATTCCAGGAGCGCAATTGCAATAACTTCTAACCCGGTCCAGCACTCGAAGACCAAACATATAGATGTACGCTATCACTTCATAAAATACCATGTAGAAAAAGGTGATATTGAAATGCACGTTGTTCAAAACGACTTCCAGTTAGCTAAACTTTTCACCAAGACGTTGGATGAAAAGAGGTTCAAGTTTCTAATCAGCAAACTTGGAATGTTGAACATGTCCTCTTAGACTTTTCTCATGACTCGAGGGGGAGTTTTCTGAATCTTAATCTTGTGGTTTGTGTATTGCTTCTCAAACAATTGCTATTCATATGTTTTACTAACGATAGCGGAATCATTTTCATAAATGATTACCAATTTTTTTGTTTCTGCAGGATATTTCAAGTGACCATGGCTTCTGTTGGAACCCAGATTTAGTCTTACGATAATAATGATATAAACAACAAGAGTAATAACAGCGGAAGCAATATAGTTTAATATCAAAAGCAGATTCAAATATCATAGTTCATATAATAAGATAAGCAGTAAGAACAAGATCTTCTCAAGATATATTCAGTTGATTCTTCTAATACAAGATATCAAAAAGCACACTTTTGTCAAAGGAGTGATGGTCCTATTTATAGGACCATAAAGTAAACAGTGTACTATTCTGACAAATAGAAGCATGCTTGAACAGTGTCTTACCCAAAAGGTAAGCTCAAGACATGCTTGAACAGTAACCTACTCTATAAAGTAAATCTTATCACTAAGTGCTTGGTTATCTGTTCTGATACTTCAGTAAAGTCTTCAGCGCCTTCTTCAGAGAGAATATCTTCAGAGCTATGACGTTGTCTTCAGAGCCTCTGATGAAGCCATCTCTGATGTCTTCTGCTGAAGGTGTTCATCTCTGATGTGTACTTCAGAGGCAGGTATGTCCTCTGAAGTCTTCGTCCTCTAAAATCTTTGTTCTCTGAAGTCTGTCTCTGGAAGTCCTCTGAAGTAGGACTAGATATTTTCAACACTTTTAACAAATGAAGATTTTGAGCTAACAGCTTCTAATCACATCTGATTAGAACCCGTACTTCAAAGATTTTCTTCAAAAGGGGAGAATTATTTTGAAAAGGTATGCGCTTTGATTTTTTTCAAAATTTTCTAATGAGTTTACTTTTCACAGGTTATAGGGGGAGAACCTGAGTTTTGTCATAGAACACAAGAGATAATATCTTTAGGGGGAGTTTAGGATACTACACTACAGGTATATCTTTCTAATCCTTAAACTCCATGACATCAACGGACCATGTGTTTTTAATGACAAATACTTATGTACCTGCCATTTTGTTATGCTTTACCAAGTATACTTACACACATTGGTCAGTACACTCATTTTTTGACTTTGTGATTACCACATCTCAAAAGACAAATCTTTCGATGGTAATCCTCCCGTTTGAAATTTCACTGCTTGTTTGAAAATCAGACGTCATTTCACTTTCATGAGCTTTCATTGCCAATACGTTTATACATTGCTCGTATAAACATCTTACGTCTTTGGTCTCTCCAAATCTTTATTCTTCATGATTCATTGTGCTCTATTGTGCTTTCTTGTACAACTGACTGTTGAATAGCATGTTCATTTAGGAGAATACGGGATTCAATGTGAGCTTATCAGGACTTCCATGGATTCACACTAACCAGTGTATCCTACCCCGTAAGTAATCCTGAGTGATTAAAGGGAGAGAGGTTCATTAAAATAGAGTTGGAGAGAGTGTTGAGTTACAATGCAAATGAGAGTTTGGCTAAAAATGAGCTAAATTGATTTAAAAGAAAAAGGGTGAGAGATCAGAGTACAGGAAACATACACTCTGCACCACATCTTTTCTGATTCGGGCAGCCACATAATCTATTGCTTCACAATCCTTGGTGAACAATATTGAAACAGGCAACTAGCCTATGCCACCTCTTTCTTATAACCTCACCAGCTACTCATCTTCTTCTCAACAAGAAGATGTTTCATATTTGAACGGGGAAGCAGCACATACTCTATACGATTATCACTCGGATAACTCGGATATTGAACAAAGAGGAAAGTTGCCCCACCTTCGACCCTTTTCTCATGCACATTGAGTCTTTGTATAATTTGTTGTTGTCTCAACAAGTTTACACACTTTGAGCCATAGTTAAAAAGAAATCATCTATGCTTAATTCTTTCTTACACATGTACAAGCACACAGAAATTTTTTTTCTATCAGAACATTCATAGATAACCATGTGTTATTCGATGATTGAATGGAAGTCCTGGGGAGTCTACGTCACAACCAACTCCTTATATAGTAACTTCGTGTTACTCAGTAACTTTGTGTTACTGACAGGCACTCCTAACTGAGTCATCTGTTGATTCAGGGTCACCACTCCTAAATTGTCTGAATTTGCAAAGATTCAAATAATTACATTCTCTTTATCTGGGAAGAGACTGCTCTAATTTACAAAGAGGGAGATATACATGAAGACTGAGCTCAATTGTTGATTTGGGAGAGATAATTCCAAGAATGCTTTGAAATGTTTTGATGACGCTGATTCTCAACACTCATCAAAAGGGGGGAGAATATTCAAGGGTTTCAAAATCAGATCTGAGTTTGTTTGTTCAAGAAAGAAAGTTTGCTGAAGATTGCTAAAGAATTCAAGTTTTCAAATATTACAAAGTGTCTGAACCTATCTGAACTATCAAAAGTCTGAATGAAGATGATCGTCAGAAGGACACTTCATTCAAATTTCAGCAGAAAGAGGAAGATATCAGTTTCCTCAAAGTTGTGAAGACTGTGAAGAACTACAAGCTTTGAAGCTGTTAACGACATATCTGCTACAGTTTTCAAGAGATGTGAAGACCCGAAGAGAATTGAAAAAAAAAATTAATCTTGAATTCAAAGGGGGAGATTTTTGGATCAGTAATTGTATTCAAGATTAAAATGTTGAGAGGGGTCTTAAATGTAAATGTTTATATTTTCCTAGGGAATGTTTTAGTAGTTATTTAGGCTAGGTCTTGCCTTGGTCATGTAGACCTATATAAGGCATAGTTTATTTTAGAATCCCTAGGGCATCATTTGAATATTACACACACAAGGTAGTGATTACACCAAGAACACACACTCACACATTTACTTGTGACTAAAGAGATTTGTGACTATTGTGATTGAATCATATCGATCTCTTATCTTTATTGAGTTGTGTTGTCTATTTATCAACTAATATCTAGGTTTAACAAATTCTCATGGCATTGAAGTGTTGAAAAATCTAAGTGTGAAATTCGTACCACGTTATGTGCGAGAAGAAGGGATTTCGCATCAACCTGTGTACGGAACGAAAGAATTCGCATCAAGTGTCTTACGAAAAGTTTTTTTATCAAGATTCTAAGTACGAAATTCGCATCTCAAAGGATACGATAATTGAAGATTTCGCATCCCGAAGGATACGAATTACTGGAACTTGCATCGGTCATCATACGAATTTGAGGAATTCACATCGCATTGTATACGAATTCTAAGAAATTCGTATAAGGAAGCTAAAATTTTTGAAGTACAAAATTCGTATCGATACAAAAAGTTTGAGATCAAGAATTTGGCTAAGTATAGAATCCTCATAAGACAAGAATTCGCATCTCGAAGCGTGTGAAAAGCTTCAATTCGCATACAGTTGCGTGCGAAAAGTGACTACTCGCATATAAAGGTGTGCGAATTTTGTTCCCTGTGCGAATTTTGGAGTATTAGGCGTGCGAATTTCTTTTGGTGTGTGAATTGTCAAGGTTCTCAGTGGTGTGCGGATTTATAACTTAGAAAATTTTTGGAAATTTTTTTCTATAAATTTTTCTGAGTTGTTGATTGTTGATTTTTCGAACTAACATTCATTTCAAGCTCTTATTTTACAGATTTCAAAATGTCTCAAGGTTACAGTTTTGAGTTCGGATAGATGAATATTTCTGAGGCTAAATCAAATTTGAAGCATCTTGCTGGACAGTTATCTATCTATACCAGGATGGCAAATGACTGCTCAAGGCAAAATACAAAGATTAAAGTTGAGAAAGCTAAGTTGCAAAGTAAAGTCTCTGCTCTTGAATTGGAAATACAATATCTAAAAATCAAATCTGAAAGCCCAGATCTTAAAGCAGAAATAGACAAATTAAAAGAGAAAGTGTTTTGCCTTGAAGTGGAAATAAATGTGCTAAAAGAAGTAGCCTGTCAAGTAAAAGACAACTCCAGTGTGCAAGATGAATTAAAGAAGAGTGAAAAGAATAGAAAGAAATTAGAAAGAACAAATATTAAGTTGAAAAATAATTTCTTGGAATTGGAAGCTCAAATTGTCAAATTCAAACAAGAGCACTTAGTCAAGAAAAGTGAGGAGATAGCAAGAGGATTTGAATCTGCAAATGCAAAGCTACAAAAGAACAGTGTTAGAAAAGTAGATTGTTAAAAAAAGAGAAGAGATTGAAAAAGAAAGAAAACTTTTGCTCAAAAGTTTTCTGAGTTTTCCAGAAAATCATTTGAAGAAAAGAAGGTTGTTGAACTCCAATGTGCAAAACTTTCTTAACAAGTGTCAGATTTTGAGAAAGTAATTATCTTGGAAAGAGATAAGTTTGAGAAAGAAAAGAAGCTAACAGAACAGAAAAATGTTGGATTATTCATAGAAATATCTGATAAAAGAAAAAGTGTTGAAAAGGGTTTTGAAGAAGAAAGAAAAATATTTGAGACAGAGATCAATAAGCTTTCAAAGAAGATATCTGAAATTTCTGCAACTGCACTGAAAGAACAAAAGACGAAGTCTGAACTACAGAAAAAGATTGATATATTGTCTGAAGAAAGAAAGAGTTTGTCAAACAAGCTCACAGAACTTGAAGGAATCATTTTCAAGGTGGATTTGAGAGCACAAAGAAGTCCATATATAATTGCTCAATCACCCATGAATGATTCAGCTATTTCAGAATGTTCATTCAAATCAGCTACAAGTTCACTTTTTGCAAATGTTTCTAATAATCCTTTATTTGTTGATTCATATGATATTGTATCTCATCATGAAGATCGGATTCGTCCTACTAACCATTTCTATATCAAATCTATTGATAGTTCAGGTACCATTAGAAAGAACAAGTCTCAATAAAAGATGGTTTAGAGGAGAATAGATGAGAAAGAAAATTCAAAGTCATTTGTTCCTACACCTCAAGTGAACAAAAAGGACAATGCTCCAAAAGGCAAATCTTTTGGTAAGTCTAATTCTTCATATTCTATAAATCATTTAATCAGACTTGCACAAAAGAAAATTTGTTGTTCTTATTGTGGAACTGATTATTTTGTTAATAAATATTATGCTCATAATTGCTATGGAACATACATAATCACTTCTCAACAAAAATGAACTTAAAAGATTTGAATCAATTGAGAAGTGGATTCCAAAATCTGACTAGTCTGGACCCAAATACCAGTGGGTACCAAAACCTGTCAAATCTGTTTTACAGGTACCACAAGTTTAGGGGGAGTAATAGCATTGGCTTTTGAACAAAGCAGTTCAAGACCCGGTCTTCAATGCTAAAGCATATAGACTTCTAAACACATCTGTTTAGGACTCACACTTCAAAGAACAAAAGAATTTTTGTACTCCGAAGCATAAAAGATGATCAACCTTCAAGGGGGAGTACTTATTATTTCTTCTAATAAATTTGTGCATACAAATTTTCAAGGGAGTTTGACTTCTGAATTTACTTCAATCCTAGTAATTCAAAACTCGGTTTAATGATTAAGGATTATGCAAATGTTAAGGGGGGCTTATATGTTATATATTTTCACTGATACAATTTCTGTTTTTTTTTTCAGGAGGAGATTAAAAGATAATTTGATTGTTACTTTTAGGGGGAGTTACTATTCTCACGGGAGAATTTGTAACATTGGCTTCTGAATACTTCTGTGGAACCGGTACTTAAATGTTTTCATTCTTAATGAAGCTGAAATGATTCATCTTTTTCAGGAAGTTTTTGTTATCTGTTTTAGGGGGAGTTAGTAAACCTTTCACTGTCATATTTTTAAGAGGGAGAATAGAAAAGAAAAATATATTTCATTGTTATATTCATATTGTTCTTGTCTAATATTTGACTTTTTACAGATAAAGAGGGGGAGTATCTAATGTTTTTGTCAAAGGGAGATTCAATTCTTTCTTATATGTGTAGATTGTTATTCATTAAAGGGGGAGACTCCTATGCCGAATGTAAGTATTTCTGATTCTTTATATTACATTTTGAAAGAAGAACGACTTTCGGGTATGAAAAACAATTTCTTAAATGTTCAAACCACTTCTTATTCTTTAAATGTTTTCATGAATTTAGAAGTGTGATTTTTAAATGTTTTTCATATTGATACTTTATCGCTTAACTGATTGTGTGTTTCTAAAAATCTAATACTTGTGTATTGTCTTTTCATATACTATCAAGTATTCTTACACACATTGGTTCGGTACATTTTCATTGACTTTGTTATTACCATGTCTCAAATAGATAAATCTTTCGATGGTAATATTCCGGTTTAAATTCTAAATTGTTTGAAATCGGACATCATTTCTTTATTATGTGCTTTCATTGATAATATGTTTATTTCTTGTTCATAAAAACAAATATTCAGTCTTTGATATCGCAAAATATTTTTCTTCATGATATTTGATCTGATCTCATCATTTTCAGATTCTCAAAACACTTCACTTGTATTCGTTTCATTTATTCAATTTCATTGTTTTGAGAGATCTTAAATGTTCAACATGCTCAAAATTCATTCTTATCTTTGATGAGCATACATTTTCTGATAATGATACCATGTGCTTATTTATCAAGATAAACTATTGAACAACATTACTTTTTAGGACAAGATAAATATTTTGGATTGTGATCAAAATTTTATGATTCTGTGTTTAAAGATCATTTGTGCAAGTGTTATCAAGATGGGATATTTTGAGGATGAAGAAGAAATTATTAAACTCAAAACAGAGAATGAAAATATCACTTCATATGTTGATTATTATTCAAAGAGATCAATGAAATATCATGCAGAAAAGAGATTGCTACGTGAAGAAGTAAATGAGTTAAAGAAGAATAATGAGGATCTTCAGAACCAGATTTCTGATTCTCAACAATTAAAAGATGGTAAGAGCAATGAAGATAAAGCAAAGGCTTTGGAAAAATAAAATATTGAGTTAAGAAGTAAGATTTCAGATTTGGAAGCTCAAATTGTCAAAATCCAGCAAGAAGATTATGTCAGTAGGAAAGAGGAGACAGCTAAGAGTTTGGAAAGTGCTAATGTAAAACTGAAAAAAAAGATTTCAGATTTGGAACAAAAGATTACCAAAAACAAAAATGAATTTGAAAAAGAAAAGAAAGGATTTGCACATAAATTCTCTGAATTCTCAAGAAAGACTTTCGAACAGAAGAAAGGTGTTGAGCTTAAGTGTGCAAAGCTTTCAAAACAAGTATCGGATTTTGAAAAGGTAATAATTGTTGAAAGAGACAGGCTTGAGAAAGAGAAAGTTGAGTTTGGTTCTGAAGGAAAAACTCTCAAAGGAAAGATTTCTGACTTAGAAAGCCTGTTGGACAAAGAGAGAAAAGAGTTTTAGAAGAATAAGAAAAGATTAGAGCAGAAAAATGTTGGATTTTTCAAAGAAATATATGATCAAAGAAAGAATGTCGAGAAAGATTTTGAAGAAGAAAGGGAGGTTTTTGAGATGGAGATTAAGAAGCTGAAAAAGATGTTATCTGAACTGTCAACAAAGGCCATGAAAGAGCAGAACACGAAGTCTGAATTTCAGAAAATGATTGACCTGCTCACAAAGGAAAGAAACAGTTTATCTTTCAAGATAACAGAACTTGAAGAAACTGTCTCTAAGGTGGTTTTGACTAAGCAGAAGACTCCAGATTCAATTCTTCAAACACCTAGAGATGATTCAGCTGATTCTAAATGTCCATTCAAGACAGTAGCAAGTTCACCTCATACAACTGTTTCTACAAAGAGGTCAGTTAATTCAAATGATCAAATTCGTACTACTAACCTCTTCTATGAGAATGTTGATAGTTCAGGTATATTTAGAAGAAGGAATGGTCATGAGAAGTTCGTATGGAGAGTG
The DNA here is from genome assembly GCA_954870635.1 of Arctium minus. NCBI lineage: Eukaryota > Viridiplantae > Streptophyta > Magnoliopsida > Asterales > Asteraceae > Arctium > Arctium minus. The sequence continues at coordinate 100,886,843 of OX941081.1, read as the reverse complement.
AAAGCAACTTTTGATGATAAGAATGATCAAAAATCATTTGTGCAAAACCCCAATGCCAAGAAGAACATTGTAAATAAAGGTAAACCTAATCTTGTTTATTCGATAAATCAATTAATCAGTTTAGCTAAGAACAAAATTAATTGTTCTTACTGTGGCTCAAATGATTTTGTTGGTAAAGATTTTGCTAATTACTGGTATGGTTCTTATTATATTACTCCTAAAAGAACTTCAACTAACAAACCTAGACCCAAATACTAGTGGTACAAAAGCTAAAAGATCCATCTGTGTTGCAGGCATCTCAAGTCTAGAGGGAGTAAAAAAACCATGGCTTTTGGACAATACAGTTCAAAACCCGCACCTCAATGTTAAGAAGTTAGACTTCTGAATACATCAGTTCAGAACTCATACTTCAACGAATAATGGCTCTTGAATAACACAGTTTGTTAGAGCACATATTTGTTGCATACAAGATCATAAAGAATGAAGATTAAAGGTAAGCAAGTCAAAGCTCAAAGTCAACTCTCAAGCAAGAATTTCAAAGTCTTTGTAATAAAGTCAAAGTATTGTGTTTTGTTTCCTTGTTGTTTGTATGTATAAATAGCCTTGTCTTTGTAAGATGAAGTAAGCCCTTTCAGAGTAAGCTTGTCAGATTAGTATGTGTAAGTCATTATTAGAAAACGGAGCATATGAGAGAAGAGGTCAATTGTTAAGTCAGATTTTATAGTACTGTTCGATTCTTCAGTTCAAGATTCTGGTCTGGGAGCGGCTGACCCAAATCCTGCAATAGGATTAGATAGAAAGTTACGTTTACGACATTTTTTTTACTTACAAAACTTCTTGATCAAAAGATGCCAATGTGCACAACGCTAAAAGATGCCAAAGAGCACAACAATGTGAAGATGCCAATGTGCACATCGCTAAAAGATGCCAATGAGCACACATCTCATGCTACTTGGTGATATTTTTAAGTTGCGATAAACCTATAAAATTTTGAAAGTATTAATTATTGACTGCTTAGTGTGAGTAAAGGCAAAGTTATCTATTATATTTTTAGAATTACATTTACTTGAAGCTAATCAAAGTTTGCATGCTAGCACACTGAATAAATTGATGAAAGTTTTTGAAACTGAACATGTATTAACTTGATATGCAATGAAACTTGTTTCTGCATCCAATAACACACACTTGATCTCAATTGATTGCTTAATCTGTGATATTTTACTGAGTAGAATTTAATTGGTATAGTGTTTAAAAATTTTATATATTTAGTTGTTTCAAAATCTATATTCGGTATATTTTTCTTTCTACGATTGATGTTTCGACATTGGTGTTCTCATATCTATGTTAGTAGGTCTGTGCATATTTCAAGGGGGAGTGCATAAGGAGAAAAATCTGAAAGAACATCTGATCATATCTCATTTCGAGGGGGAGTACATAAAGTGAATACAGTGGAAAGTGCATTTGTGTAGGGGAGTAAAAGAGATCATCAGATATGAAGTTGTCTCTTCTCAAGCGTAAACATGACCAAGATGATTCACATCATCAAGGTCATGAGGGGGAGAAGTTAAGGAGAAGTTAAAGAGACAAAGAGTTCAAAGTTTATCTGCTCAAGATTCTATTTCTTCAGCTATACTAGTCCTTCTGTTGTTCCAGCTCAGACCACCAAAGCTCGTTCGAGTACATTTGAAAGAGGTGTGTCGTCTAGAGCACAAGCTGATGTTCCTGTTTCTGAACCGATTGTTTCTCCAAGCTTATTACAAACTGGTCCAGTCTTATCAAGGCAGCGAAGACAACATAGAATGAAAGATGCTGAGAAGAAATTTTTTTTAGTCAAGAAGCTACGCTAAGACGCTTAGAAGGTCTGATTTGAGTTTGAAGATGGGTATATCATCTTACATTGAAGACCGGAGCACCAATGATTACTAAGGGGGAGATTGTTAAGACAGATTTTATAGTAATCATTGTATTTATAACGTTGTTGATAATATTGTGTACTTAGCGCTTTTATATCTTGTATTGGCCAAGGGTATTTAAGTCCCTTGTGGCTTTTGTGTTTTGTAACTCTACGCTACATTCTGATTGGAATACACATACTTTGTGTCTTATACTTTCTCTCCCTACTTTCTCTCACATAGATTAGATTGATCCTGGTTTATCATCAATGTTGTATCATTCTAGTGAGAGATTATAGAAGAGAAAGTGAGATTGTAATCTTTGTGATTTGTAATCAATGACATATGATTTGGAAATTTTCATCTTGATTGTTTGTACGATTAGAACTTGAATTAGGGACATTATCAATTGGTATCAGAGCAGATCTAGAGTGAAATCAAGAAAATTTGGAGTCGACACTGTTTCATTGAGTTGTAGATTCAATTTTGAGTTTTTGTGCAAATTTGTGAGATTTATGGATTAGATTGGGTTCGATTCATGTTCTAGATAAATCTTGTATAGGTTTTATAGAAAATTACACTGTAATTTTTCATCAATTTGATGATTTTATGAGTTTTGTTTTCACGAGTTCATCGCACTGTAATGAGATCAATTTTCATTGTTGAGTGTATCTTGTTGAAATTCATTGGTCGAATTAAGTTTAAGAAGTATAGGTGATCAAATTGTCAAAGTTTCAATCTAAATTTTGAAGAATTGATGTGTTTTTGAGCAAATCATAGGCTATTTTCATTCCAGATATGAAGAACTCGCAGAAAGATCAAGAACTCGCGGAAATCTTGAAGAACTTGCAGAAATCTTGAAGAATTCGCAAGTTTATATTAGATTTCGCATAGTTGTTGTTTCTGAAAAATCACAAGGAAAGAATTCACAGGGATAGAATTCGCAGATGGGTCTCTTGTAAATTGCTTAGAATTCGCATGTGAGAGTATTAAGAAACCATCAAAATTCGTATACCTGTGATTTTGCTAAAAGTTTTCTTAAGGATAGAATTCGCAGAAGAGTACCCTACGAATTCTTAGAATTCGATAAAGTCGAAACTACGAATTCCTTAGAATTCGTAGAAGAGTACCTTACGAATTATGTGCATACGAATTCTGATTTCTTATATTCTGCGAATTCTGAAGTTGGTATTTGTATGCGTGTGCGAATTATGTGTAATTTGTCTTGTCTGCGAATTCTGAAATCTTTGTAGTCTGTGAATTTGTGACTTCTTATTGCTTGCGAATTCTGTTTGCTTACGAATTCTAATTGCTTACGAATTCTAATTGCTTACAGATCTTGTGTGTGAATTCTTGTTTGTGCTTGTCTACTAATTCTGTCTGTGATTTGCGAATTCCTTGTGCTTCATTGTGATCTGCGAATTCCAGACATAGAGAAATTTGGAATTTTCATTTCTGATTTTCTTTCTAAGATTTTCTGGTTTACTTGATTTCATTTGGACTTATGATCATTTCATGTTCTTTTTGTAACTGATAATTCAAGATGAGTTTCTCTGAAATTGTATGATCCCAATCCAAATCAAGGAATCTCTATTCAATATATGACAATATCAAGATTCTAGAGAGAGAGTGTAGAGAAAGAAAGTTCATTAGTCATTGATCTAACAATCTTGAGTACAATGTGTCTAGCTACATGATTTACAAGGCAACATGGTATTTATACCAAGGACTAAAACAACAAGCTTAATGACTAAGTAAACTCATATTGACTTAGACTAAACATTGACTTTGTTGACTTATCTTGACTTGACTTTTCCTATTAAATCTTGGATACAATAATACACTAACAATCTCCCCCTTTGTATTCAAGATTTAATAAAAATTTGACATTAGTCTTCAGCACTTGATTCTTCAATCTTTAACTCTGACGGTCTTGAACTTTTAAGCTCTTTCTGAAGTTGTTGAAGAATCTTGAAAAATCTTTAACACTTTGCAGCTTTGGAAAGTCAACAAGTCTTCAGAAAAACAAACTTTCTCGAATCATCTTCAGAATCTGTCTCTGAAACATAGTAAGCATCTGAATTGTCTTGAACTTTCAGAATTATCTCTTCAGGATTATCTTCACCATTTGTCTTTGAAATTTATCTTTGTAGATATCTCCCCCTTTTTGATGATTGTGAGCGTCATAATCATCAAAACATCTTCAATTTCAACATAATCTTTGATTCTCCCCCTTGAAAATACATTCTCCTCCTTTTGATCTGAACTGAATCATGAACTGTATATACCTGAATCCTTTCAAATTCAGATATAATGAACTTGGTAACCCTGATTCAACAAATGAAACAGTTAGAAATGCCTGTCAGTAACACGGAGTTACTGTGTACAACGAATGTATAATTTAAGGAGCTGGTTTGATGATGACTCCCCAGGACTTCCATTCAATCATTGAAAAACACAAGGTTTATCTATGAATGTTCTGACAGAAAAACAAATTTTCTGTGTGCTCGTGCTGGTGTATGAAAGAATTTAGCACAATGATTGTGTTTCATAAGGCTCAAGTTGTGTAAACTGTTGAGACAGCAACAAGTATTACACGGACTCAATGTGCACGAAAGAGGTGCGAAGGTGGGGCAACTTTCCTTCTTTTTCAATATCTAAATCTTCCGAGTGAAGACTAGATAGCAGATATGTTGCGTCCCCAAAGAAAATGAAACATTTATTTGTTAAGAAAGAAACGAGTAGCAGGTGGGGTTAATGCAAGAGTTGGCATGGGCTCACTACCTGTTTCAATGATGGTCACCAAAGAATGTAAACCAATCAGATTTTGTGGCTGCCTGGCTCAGAAAGTAGTTGGTGCAGAGTTTTCATATTCTTTTAACTCTGTTCTCACACCCTCTTTCTTTTTATCATTTAATCTCACTTCTAACCAAACTCTCATTTACATTTTACCGCTCCACACAATGAGAAAAACTCAACCAGATGAGTTATCTCCCCCACTCTTTGATTTTATGACCCCTCACCCCTCAATCACTCAAGGATTACTTCCTGGGTAGGAAACACTGGTTAACGTGAATCCATGAAAGTTTTGTTTAAGCTCACACACGAATCCCATGTAAGTCCTAAAAGAATAGTTTCTCAACAATTTAACTTGAACAGTTAAGCACAAAATGATAACAGTGTCAGAATGTATGCTCATGAAATTTGAGCAATTGAACTTTGAAGATTTCTCAAAACAAAGATATTGAATGAATGAAATGAAATCAAGAGAATTGTTTTGAGAATCTGACAATGTATCAATCAGATCAAATAAAATGGTTAGGGTATCAAAGAATTGGATATTTTGTTTATATGAACGAATATAAACAATTTTGCAATGAAAGCACAAGATTAGAAATGATGATTGATGCTCAACAATATTTGAAAGCAAACGGGAGTATTACCATCGAAAAATACGTTCGTTTAGAGACATGGTAATAACAAAATCAATATGAAGTACTAAACCGATGGTAATATCGTTCTAGTGAGAGATTGTAGAGAGAGAAAGTGAGATTGTAATCTTTGTGATTTGTAATCAATGACATATGATTTGGAAATTGTCATCTTGATTGTTTGTACGATTAGAACTTGAATTAGGGACATTATCACAGTTCAAGACCCGTCCTTCAATGTCAAAGAGTTTGACTTCTAAACACAATAGTTTAGGACTCATACTTCAACGATCAAAAGAGATTGTACTCCGATGCATAAGAGAAGGTCAGCCTTCAAGTGGGAGTACACATCATCCTTTCTGATAAATATTGTGAATGCAATATTCCAGGGGGAGTAAATGATTTCTGATTACATCTGATCAAAACTCATTCTTAAAATTTTTACTGCTTTTATGTTTTTAATTTTCAATAAATGTTTTTTTTCAATAAGACTTTGTTGCTTTGACGACTTTTTGGCTAATTGCAGAATTTGAGGAGGGTCTGACATGATCATATCAATCATGAGTTTCGAGCTGACTTTATGAGATTAAAGCTGAGCGTAAGGAATATTCTAATCTTAATCTCGTATGTCTTTGAAAGACGGACAACTTTCAGACATGAAAACATTTTTCTTAAAACTTCAAACCACTTCTCGATTCTTAAACAGATTTCATGCATACATAAGTGTGATTTTAAATGTTTTCTTGTTATGAACTTTAATGTTTAACTAACTGTGTGTTTCCAAAGATAAATACTTGTGTATTATCTTTTCCATATACTGTCAAGTATTCACACACACCGGTTTAGTACTTTATTGACTATGTTCTTACCATGTCTCAAATTGAAATTAATTTTCGATGGTAACAAACCACGTTTCAAATTCAATGTATATTGAGCGTTAATTCATTCAAAGCGTTTCTTTGAAGAATGTCTATACTTGTTCTTATAGACAACATCCAATTTTTCATGACCTAAGCTATTAATGATAAATCATTCTTATTTGATATTTTCCATACATTGTCATATTCTCAAAACATTTCTATTGATTTCACTTCATTCATTCAATTTCTTTGTTTTGAGAGAGTCTTTCATGATTAAAATGCTCAAATCTTCATGATTATCTTATTAAGCATACATATATCTGACATGTATTTTATATTGTGCTTTAACTAAAAAAGTTAAACCAATTGAGCAACATTTTGCTTTTAGGACAATATACATGGAATCAGTGTGAGAACTTCAAAGAACTTCTATGGATTCACGATAACCAATGTTTCCTACCCATGAAGTTATTCTTGAGTGATCGAGAGGCGAGGGGTCAATATATGAGTGTGGATGTGTGATGAGGTAAAATGAAAAGAGAGATTGGTTAGAAGTGAGCTCAATGTTAAAAAGAAAGAGCTGAGGTTGAGACATCAGAGTAAAAGAATATCAAACTTTGCACCAACTTTTTCTGAGCCGAGCAGCCACATTATTGTTATTTCACAATTCTTTCGAGAACATCATTGAAACAGTCAACTAGCCCATGCCAACTCTTGTTTTAACCCCACCAGCTACTCATTTCTTTCTCACCAAAGAGATGTTTCAATTTTTCTTGGGGACACAACACATAATCTATCTCGTCTTCATTTGGAAGATGTGGATATTGTAACAGAAGGAAGTCTGCCCCACCTTCGCACTTTGATCATGCACATTGAGTCTGTGTATTACTATTGTTTTCTCAATGGTTTACACATTTTGAGCCTATTTGAAAAGCCTAAGTAGCTTCAATCATTTTACACTGTGCACGACCACACAAAGAATTTGTTTTCTTATCATAACGTTCATAGAAAATTCTTTGCGATTTTCGATGATTGAATGGAAGCCCTGGGGAGTGAAAATCAAAAAGCTCATTTCCAAAGTACATTCGTTGTACAAAGTGGCTCGGTGCTACTTACAGGCATTCTAACTGTTTTATGTGTTGATTCAGGGTTACATTCTTATTTCTCTGAATTTGAAAAGATTTGGATGAATACATTATGAATTGACGGATTCGGTTCGAAAGATCATGGTCAGAGATTATGTACATGACATTTCTTGATGAATTTTTGATGATTTCTATGCTCTACATCATCAAAAAGGGGGAGAAATAGTCAAGAAATGTTATATATGGGAGAAATTATCAAGAAATGAAGTTTGTGAAAGTTCATTTTCAGAGATATGAGGAGAAATTTCAAGAAGTCAAGAAAGTTCAAGAAATTTTCTTTGAAGATTATTTTGGAAAGAGAAAAGTGAGCTACAACCGAAGATAATTTCTTTGCTAGAGATGATGATGTTTATCAAAGTCTTTGGGGGAGAATATTAAGATCACAAGAAGGGGAGATCAATGTTCAAGATAGTTGTTGTTGCTATCATTATCAGTTTAAAACTGAAGATTATCAATTTTCATCTCAATAAGGGGAGAATGTTGATTACCTGAGAAAACCAGTTTTTGTCCCAAAGGGGGAGAATGTTCTTTAAAGGGGGAGAACGTACTTTAAAGATGAAATTCATTTGAAGATAAGTGAAAGTTTATCTAAAGGGGGAGATCACTTGTTTTTGAATCAAAGGGGGAGAAATTTTTTTTAAGATGAATTTTGTTTTTGAAGATGATATTGAATCCAAAGGGGGAGAATGTTAGAGCACAGATTTTTGTCTTCAAGATCATCTAGATTGAAAGTCTAAAGCTCAAGTCAAATCCTCAAGATTACATGTCAAAGTCAACGTTGTTTAAAGTGGAAAGTCAAAGTCAACCAAAGTCAACATGTTTAGTTAGTTTAGTTAAGTGTTACTTACTTATGTCTAGGTATAAATACCTTGTATTTGTGATTGTAATTGTCAATCTTGTTATACATGCACATCAAACTGGGAATAACACATGGGAATCAGTGTGTGCGCTTAAAATATTTCTATGGATTCACGTTAACCAATGTTTCCTACCCCGGAAGTTATCCTTAAGTGATTGAGGGGAGAGGGGTCAAAAGAATAGAGAGTGGGTATGTGCTGAGATAAAATGTGAAAGAGAGTTTAGTTATAAGCGAGCTCAAATGTTAAAAAGAAAGAGGGTGAGAGATCAGAGTAAAAGAATATCAAACTCTGCACCAACTTTTTCTGAGTCGGACAGCTGCATAATCTGTTGTTTCACAATTCTTTCGTGAACTTCATTGAAACAGGCAACTAGCCCATGCCAACTTTTGTATATAACCCCACCAGCTACTCATTCTTTTCTCAACAAAAGGATGATTCAAATCTTAAAGGGGAAGTAGCACATAATCTATCTGATCTTCATTTGGATGATTCGGATATTGAAAAAGAAGGAAAGTTGCCCCACCTTCAAACCTTGTTCATGCACATTGAGTCTATGTAACATTGCTGTTTCAATGGTTTACATATTTTGAGCATGTTCAAGCTTTAAATGCTTCAATCATTGCTACACTTGCACGAGCACACAAGGAATAAGTTTTCTTGTCTTAACATTCATAGAAAATTCCTTTGTGGTTTTTCAATGATTGAATGGAAGCCCTGGGGGAGTGAACTTCAAAAACCTCCTTTCCAATGTACATTCGTTGTACACAGTGGCTTTGAGCTACTGACAGACATGTTAACTGATTCATCTGTTGATTCAGGGTTACCAATCGTAATTTTTCTGAATTTGAAAAGATTCGAATGAATACATTTATGAATTGACGGCTAAATGTTCATATCAGATCAGACGCAGTTCATATTTTCTTTGGGAGAGATTGTCTATTTTCTTGATTGGAGGAGAATATCTTTGTTTCTCAAGAAGATTGTGCTTATATTGATGTTTGGGGGAGATATTTTTAGGACCAAGCCGACGTTGAAATGTTTTGATGATTCTGATTTCTCATCATTCATCAAAAAGGGGGAGAAATTTCAAGAATTTCAAAGTCAGATTTATGACTGATCTTATCAAAAAGGGGGGAAAATTTCGAAGATCAATTTCAGAAGATTTCAAAGTCAAATTGAAAGTCAAAATGTCAAAGAAAGTTGATTGTTAAAGAAAGTTTGAAGCTTATCTGAAGATAATTTCTGAGAAATTTCAAATCATGATCTACCAAAGGGGGAGATTGAAGAGATTATCAAAGTTCTGATGATTTCAAATTTCTATTGAAAAGTTTTTTAAAGAGAGAGTTTATTTAAGATTTGAAGCTATTAAATATTTCATATTGAATATTTTTGCAGCTAGAAGATGTCCTGAAGATTATTGTCAAAAAAAATTTATCTTGAATCCAAAGGGGGAGAATGTTGAGTCAAGATATTGTATTCAAGATTAAAATTCAAGATGTTTGACTTTTTTAATATGTGTTTATGTTGTAAAGTCAACTTATGTTGACTAGGAATAAAAGTTTTGTGTTCCTTGTAACCATTAGACACACACACAAACAAAAACACATATTCTAGAGTGAGAAATATTTTTGTACATATTGAGAGAATTCGTTTGTAACACTTGTGATATCAAATACAAATGACATTGTGATTAATTATGTGTGATCAATCTGTGTGATTAATCTTGAAACTGTGACTATCATCTTTGTTGATCCAGAGGGTAAATCTGTGGAGTGTAAACTCTATAGAGGCATGATTGGGTATCTTCTGTATTTTACTACTAATAGACCAGATATAATGTTTGCCACATGTCTCTGTGCAAGATTCCAAGCTAACCCAAAAGAATCTCATCTTCTTGCTGTTAAGAGGATCTTTAGATATCTAAAGGGCACCTAGAATCTTGGACTTTGGTATCCAAAGAACTCTGGCTTTGATCTTGTGGCTTATACAGATTCTGACTATGGACGATGCAAGCTTGACCGAAAGAGCACCTCTGGAGTTTCCAATTCGTAGGTGATAAACTTGTAAGTTGGACTTCATTGAAGCAAAACTGCGTGTCAACCTCTACGGCAGAAGTTGAGTATGTAGTTGTCGCTAGTTGTTGTTCAGAAGTTCTGTGGATGTGAACCCAACTTAGGGACTATGGTCTTGCTATCGACAAAATACCTATCCTCTGTGATTCCAAGAGTGCCATTGCGATCTCTGCCAATCCTGATCAGCACTATAAGACTAAACATATTGATATTAGCTACCATTTTCTTAAGCATCATGTCAAAGAAGGCACAATTGAAATGTATTTTGTGCCCACCGTTTATCAACTTGCTGACCTATTCACAAAAGCTCAAGATGAAAAGAGATTCCCCTTTCTTGTTGGCAAGTTGGGCATGCTCAATCTGAGGTGATTACTCAATCTGAGTTGATTCACATAGCCTCTGTACCTTGGCACAGGGCTTCTGTTGTACATATTTCATTCTCAGTATTTTGTCTCTACATCTGTTTGTATAGTTCATCCTTCTGCATGTATAGTTATGTTATTTAAGTCATTTCTTGTGGTTAAAACAATGTGGTTCTTTGATCTATGTCTTGTGAAAGCTTATCATATATGTTCCAAGCATAGGTCAAGGGGGAGCAGAAGGAGTTAAGGAAAGGAGACCTTGAAGTTGATCACAGAGGTTGATCATTCAAGGGGGAGCCAAAGAAGCCATTTCTATTGAGAAAGATTGCAATTTCAGGTAAGTTCTTCGCACATCTTCAAGGACAAAAACACTTTTCTCGGACACCAATTTCCAAATAGGTCCCAAATCTCTTACAAAAACAATCCCAAACTTTGGGTGATCAAAACACTGAAATGTCTTTCTTTTATTAGAAATTTCTTGTCAAAGAGCCTCTAAGGCCTCTCTCTCAAAGCCTCTGCGAGATGAACCAGAGCCTCTGTATCCCACAAAGATACTTCCTGACATCAAATTTTCTTCTAGAAAGACAAACTCGATCATTCCATCGACTTCAAATGTTTTTGGGTACAAAGTGTATCAATATGCGTAAAAGAGCCAACCCCAAACCTAAGAAGCTCTTCAATCCATAAAGCTTCTGTCATTTTGAATACTTATCTCTTTTCAAATGTTTTGGGTTGGGGGTTATTTTTTTTTAAAGTGACAGACATTTCGGTATAGCAAATGCCACGTGTGTGAGAATACTGGGAAGCGCACGTACTCGATCGTGCACCGCCCTCAGTGACGTGGAAAAATGTGATTGGACCATGAACTGTACCATCGTTTTTCAAATGGCTCCTTAGACGTCTAGGTACTTATTACGGATTTCAAATATTTATATTTTACCGCTTATTTTTTTACCCGTCTGACACCATAAATACCCCAACCCTTCCTTTCCTTCATTTTTTACCTGAAATTTCTTACTCTCTAAAGAACAAGACACATACCTGCAACTCTTTTTCTCCTACTTTCTTGCAAACAATGGCTTCTCGATCTGCATCCGGTGAAAACTAAACTCCCAAAACTCTCAGCACTCTATTGCCCAGAAAGATGACTCTGTATCTGTAGACCAACAACTAACTAGCCGAATCATCTCCTTCACTAGGCACCAATACCATATGACTTCCCTTCAACTGAAGTCAAACAACCATTTCGTTGTTCTTGAACCCAAGGGATACCCCACTGAAGCTGAACCCTTGATAAAAATACTGAAAAATCATTTCTTGAACAAGGATCTAACTGTGACTAGGACTGATATCCCTGAGTCCTATGTTCAACAATTCTGGAAAGGATGAAGTTATGAGAAACATCCTCAGTTTGGCCACTGCATTATGGGATATGCTACTTCTGCCGGAAATGAAAAGGTCCTTGAACTTGGCATAAACAAAAGACTTGTCTCTAAGGTATTTGAACTCCCCACTAAGGACCAATTAAATCTTATTAAGTTCTCTGAAGAACCCTCTGATGAGGTAATCTTAGAAATTCTTAGGTCCACTTGGTATGCCAAGCCCATTGCTAAGAGGACGGAGTTCAGAAGACAGAACTTACCCCTCCGTGGAACGTCCTCTGTTCCATACTCAATAGGGCTCTGACGTGCAAGGTGGGCAGTCCTAAACCAGTCAAGCCACAACATATTGGCCATCATGTACGGAATCTACTACGATTTGCCTCTGGATTATGCCAAGATAATCCTTAGAGAGATGATCAACGCTGTGATCACCAAATAGGATGACAAAAGGAGGGAGAAGGAACCTACAACCCTGGTGTTCAATAGATTCATTGTCGTACTTCTTGGCAATGAGATGATAAGCCCTGGCAAGCTAGCCTCTGAAGGCAATATGATCAAGCTCTATGAGATGAAGTCTCATAAACCCACTATGCTAGCAATCGGATACCCTGCAGCAAGACCTCTGCCTGCCAAACTTCTGTCATATCTGGGTAGTAAAGAAGATAGGTTGGGCTACATTCGTGGATACAGGACTCCTGAACCGAGTTCTGCTACCCCTCCACGCATAGGTTTCCTTGTGGGAGAGATTGCGATTTACCTTAGGCCTAGTCTAGATGAGGGAGTATAGGCCGCAGAATGTGAGGAGAGAGTAGAAGAGAGGGAAAACCCAGAGAGTGGGGCGGGGGTGAGACTTCTAAGAAGAAAAAGAAAAATAAACCCAAGAAGAGGACTGTAGAAGAAGAAGAAGTCCCAATCCCCACAGAGGTGGAAGTGCCTGAGGTACAGGCCCCTCTGAAAAGGAAGAAGAAGAAGGCCAAAAAGCCTAGGACCAATGCTCAAGAGGCCAATGCTGAAAAGGCCTCTGTACCCCCTCCAGAGGTATAAGCCTCTGAAGAGTCGTCGAAGAAGAAGAAGAAGAAGAAGAAGAAGAAGAAGAAGAGAAGGCTGGTAAAAATGGCTGACAGAGCTGCTACCAATAATGCCTTTATGCCCACTCAAATGGCACAAGCAAATGTGGACTCAAGGAAACTTGCAGAGAATGAAGAGGTACCTCTGCAGAGGAGAAGAAAATATAGGGTTGTATTTGTTGAAACCCTGGATACCGAAGAGGCCAACATCAAAGAGCAAATCAAGCCTCAGATCCCTCTGAAAATGGCCATAGAAATCGCCCAAGAGGTGGTGGAACAATTAAGTTCCCCACCAAAGTAAGATGAAGCACAGATATATGTGCCAGAGGCTCTATGAGTGATGGATACTACCATAGAGGTGGAGGATGTCACTGTTCTCTTGAGAAGTGATGAAGAAGTGGAGAAAAGTGAGAAGAAAAAACAATGGGAGGAGGAGAGAGTGTTCGAAAAAGAAGCCTTTGGCATATATCCAAAACCCCCTCCAGGTGTTAGCCACCCATTCATCCGTGCAGATCTAGTACAGAAGGATGTTGAAGAAGGAGTACACACTCCGAACACTACCCAAACCACCAGGACAGAGGAGCCTTTTTCATCCTCTGTTCCTATTTTAACCGGGGACACCCAAACCACCTCATCCTCTCAAAAGGATAGTGGTGCAGTCATAAGTGCTCATTTACCCCTGAGCACGCCACTCACCACTACACACGAGTGAAAACCAAGGCACTTCAGAGGTGCCCGTGAGAAAACACAATGACTTTGTGGGTCTAGATCACCCACAGAATCCACATATCAAAACTCAAGTGATTGACTCTGAATCTTCACTTGAGAAAATCGATAACAGAACTTCTATAAATGATTCCCCCTCTAAGGGACATCGAGGATTGGAAGGAAATCCTGAGGATCCCAGCATCAAAACAAGCTCCCTAGGTGCCAAAGACTCATTGGCCAAATTTGGACCATGAGTTGGTCCAGAGGTTACCTCTGGTGCATATGTCACAAAGGATGAGTTTAAAACCTTCGAGGACAATGTGTATCGACGTCTTGATAAGTTGCAAAGCTCCATCTCCACCGAAAACTCCATATACATGGCTGACATCCACCTGCTTCCAGAGGCTCTGAAGGCCAATACAGAAGTTCTGGTTGACGTAAAGAAAATCCAAGCCCAAAACTCTCTGGAAATTCATAAGTTGGTCCAGGCCTCTGCCACAAATGCCACTCACAAAGACTCCAACCGAATAATTAAGGTTGTGGATAAGCAGATAGATGCTCTGAAGATTCTAGAAGATATTGTGATGGATGAAGCCCCAAAAGTCGCAGCAGTGACAGCAGCCTCTACGGTAGATGACTTGGCGGCTCTGGGAAGAGAAATCAAGGATATGGCTCACAGTGCCATGGTCTCTCTGCCACCATCTACTTCTCAACCGCGGAATCGTGCAGAAGTCATCTATCCTTTTACCTTGGCCACTAAAGCTGAACTACACAAGATATGGGAGAAGCTTCTTCAGGAAGTGCACAAAATAGGCTAAGGCATGGTCTCTAAGGGTCAATCCTTATCAGAGGAACTTAAAAGAACAATATCCCTTATGAAATTTCACACTGATTATGAAGTCAATAAAGCAACCATGGCCGCACAGGATGTATTCTCCATGATCAAACACCATGCCAGATACAACCTTTACCGAAGAAAGAAGAGAAATTACCCCTCTTCGTGCCAAGCAGAGGCATCTCAGAAGAAGAGGAGGCTTGATGACCAAGAGCCAGATGGCTCCGGTCCTTCTGGTCGTCATGAGGGGGAGAAATCTCTACCAGCTTTATCTGAAAACCCCATTGCGACTACTCCCCATAACATTATGCCACAAGAGAAGGTAACCTCAGAAGGAACAACTCAGAGATCAAAATCCTGTGCCTCTGAGATGAAGAACTTGAACGCTGATGTCTCCATCCCTGTCACCCTTGCAGAACCCTCTGCCAAGGCAAAGATCAACATAGGAGTTGAATTAATCGCAGAAGGGCTTGAGAAGTTTGTAGAGCCATCAAGTTCAGAGCTCATGCCTGTAGCCCCTATACTCTCTGTTCAATTTTATGCTCTAGAGCCAATCAATGCCAATGATGATGGTGAAGATACTAAGATGACTCCTATCAAGAACCTGCCACAGAAGACTCTGAATCCTACTCCTTCAAAATCTAAAGACAAAGGGAAGACACCCTCTGCAGCTATTGTCTCTGAGAAAAAGAAACCAATAGAGATCGAGTGAAGAGCATAGTCGAATCAATGGACGCCATACGGATACCAATTCCAAGGCCACCAAAGAAGGAACTGTCTTTTCATGAGAATATCTACAATTATCTCTACAGCGCAGAATGTGAAGAGGTGTTCTTACACCCCAACATACATCCTCTGATAAAGGAGGATGTCAGAAGAAGATTCTTAAATACTACACAAGAGAAGTCGGAGGTCTGGTCACTCTCTGATATAAAGCAGGTTCTGGGCTCTCCTTGCATTCTTTTGCCAACAGAACAATTATGTATGTGAAGTATGCCGTTGAAAGAAAGGATGGGAAGAGGTATGAATTCACAGATGTAGACTTGAAGAACCTCTCTCCTTACGATCTTCCTCAACTGCACGCATACACAGAGCAGAGGCTGGACAAGAGAAAAGGGTTCAAAATCACAAATGGATGAATAAAAGAAGTCATGCGCGAAGAAATCAGATACCACAAAAGGATGGACTTTGTTAGTGCAAAAATATATGTTGGATACAAGATCATAGTGACTGAAGATAAAAGTCAAGTCAAGAGCTCAAGTCAACTCTCAAGCTAAGTCAAAATCTTTGTAATAAAGTCAATGTCAATTAGTTTTGTAAGTGTTTAGCTTTGTAAGTGTAGTCTTAGTATAAATTGATTTTTCGTTTGTAAACTCATATGACTAGAAGAGGTTTTCAGTTTAGTGAGAGAAAGTTTGAGAGAGACTAGAAGACTAGGAGAGGTTATGCATGTATCGGTTTGTAGAGAGAGAAACAGTGAGAGCATTGTTGAATTCAATTGTTGTCATCTTGATTGATTTGCACAGATTGTGGGACACACTATTGGTATCAGAGCAGGTCACGGATTCGAATCCCATGGAGTGCATTTAAATGCCAAAGGCATGTTGTGCAGCCATTGACTTCTAACGAAGATCTTGTTAGTGCTGGCAGATGCTAGGGGGGGATTGTTGGGTCATTGACCAGCATCTTCCTAAATCGAAATGTGGCGCTGGCTGCTACGCTATATGGAAATAAAGTTGCGCCTTCTCCATCAGCAATTGCTTTTGGCGTAGTGGTAAGCACTTGATTCTAACATGTGGTATCAGAGCATACGGAAATTCAAGAAACATGGTCTAATTCAAGATTTTTGGTCGTCATTTCAAGAACTCGCAAACCTTCTGTTCAGATTCGATTTTTGGAGATTCAGTGTTGATTTGGTCTTGTAAATTATTGTTTTAGAGTCTATTTGATGTCTAAAACATTTTTCATTTGATTTGCTTAGCCTAATTCATACTTTTTCGGTGTGAATTTTGAATTTTTGTAAGGTTTTTGTTCGAATGTAGAAAGTGTACTGACTTTAGATCAAGGTGTACATTTTTGTGTTTTTGAGTATAATCATTCGATTGTAATATGTTTGTGGAATGTAATAGAAGCAGTCTGCGAAATTTCAGATCATTTGGTGAAGTTTTGGATCGAATTCAGTGGAAAAGGCTAAGTTTTTGGACAAAAGGTTGAAGAACTCGCTAGATCTGAAGAACATGCAAACATCATAAAGAATAACACGCAAAGGCATAAACTCGCAAAAGAATGAAGAACACGCAAGAAGTGTTGTGCGAGAAGTAGAAACGCGTAAGTTTCTTTGTGCGAGTTTGTACTGTTCAATTGCTTTGTTCTGCGCGAAGCGGTTGATCTGCGAGAAGTGATCGATTTGCGTGAAGTGAAAAGTCGAAAATTTTTCTAAGTGTCAAACGCGCAGAAGCATTGCGCGAAGTGACATTCTCATGAACTCGCAAGTAGTTGTTTGCACAAAGTAGAAACGCGCATCCTTCAGTGTGTGTGAACTCCAAACTCGCACATATCTCTTTGCGAGAAGCTCAAACTCGCATCTTTCGGTGTGCGCGAACCTCAAACGCGCACAATACGGTTTGCGCAAAGTTGTTTTTCTGTGGTTTGCGAGTTTCCATACTTAGCAATTTTTTCTGAGATTTTTCAGGGTTGACCAAGTTTGACTTTCAGAGTCCAGTTTGTTTCTGAATTTTTGACGATCATTTCAAATCAGTGCAAAGCTCAAGATGGGATATTTTGACGATCAAGTAGAAATAGAGAAACTCACAGAAGAGAATATTGAACTCAAAAGAAGGAATAATATGCTTGAGACAACAATGGATAAATATGTTATAATTTGCAAAAAGAAAGAAGATGCTAAGAAACTACTTGGTGAAGAAATCAGTGCATTAAAGAACACAATTGAAGAGTTCACAAAACAGATTTCTGATTTACAGTAAAGTGATAAGAGCAACGAAACTGAAGGGAAATCCCAAGTCTTGGAAATTCAAAATGCAGAGCTGAAAAAGCAGATTTCAGAATTGTAACAGAAGATTTCCAAAGACAGAGATGTATTTGAAAAAGAGGAAAGGTTTTGAAAGTGAAAAGCAAATGTTTGCAAAGAAATTTTCTAAATTTTCAAGAAAAACATTTGAAGAGAAGAAAGTTGTCGAACTTAAATGTGCAAAACTTTCTCAACAAGTGACTGATTTTGAGAAAGTAAACATCATTGAAAGAGATAAATTTGCAAAAGAAAATAAGGTAATTGAACATAAAAATGTCAGAATCTTAAAAGAAATATATGGTCAGAGAAATAATGTTGAGAAAGATTTTTAAGAAGAAAGAAATATTTTTGAGTCAGAAATTAGGAAGCTTACAGAGTCATTATCTAAACTATCAACAAGTGCTTTAAAAGAACAAAACACGAAGTCTGAATTCCTGAAGAAAATTAATCTACTCACGACAGAAAGGAATAGTTTATCTTCCAAGATAAAAGATCTTGAAGAAGTTGTCTCTAAGGTGGTGATGACTAAGCAAAAGACTCCAAAGTCAATAATCTACACATCTAGAGATGAGACAACATCAAGTTCACATCATAAAACTATTTCTACCAAGAGGTTAGTCAATTCAAAAGATCAGATTCGTACTACTAACATTTTCTATGATAGGAATGTGGATGGTTCAGGTACATACAGAAGAAGAAGGTGTTAGGTCTGATTTTATAGTAATCACTGTATTTATAGGGCTTGGTCAAATACTGTTTCTAAAGTCATACTATGTTGTATTTGACCAAGGGTATTTAAGTCCCTTTGGTCTTGGTTTGTGTAAGAATCTCACGCACTCATATTGAATACTTTCTGTTTTGCGCATCTTGTCTCTCTCTCTCTCTACTTTCTCTCTCTAAAGATTTAGAGATTCTTGGACTATCAATTGGTATCAGAGCAATCTGAATCTTGAGAGGATTGAGAGTTTGTATTTTCGAATCTGAATTGGTGATTGAAATCGAAAATTTGATCGATTTTTCTTGAAGTTTTCAAGAAAATCTCGTTTTCTTGATTTCTCATCAAATTTGGATGTGTTTGTGATCAATTGTGTTTGTTTTTTATTTCAGTAGACTCGTTTTTGTTAATCGATCTCTTTTGTTTAAAGTTGTTTTACAAGAAAATCAAGTTTAGATAATCAATTTTGAGTTTAAAAGTTTTCTGGAAAAACACGAGTTCGGTACTGTTTCATTCTAGATTTTTAAATTTTGTTGATTTTAATCGATATTGTTGATCAAAAGTTGTTAGAAAGGTGTTTTCAATATTAAGTGTGTGTTTTTTCATGCATAATTTTCTTGGTTTGATTTGATCTTGCGAAAATTTGTGTGTTGGTAAAGTTTGCGCTTCATTCATATAAGTTTGCGCTTCTTTCATATAAGTTTGCGCTTCATTCATGCTACTTTGCGTTTCGTTCATGTATTTTGCTTAAAGTTCTTTGTGGTCTAACTCTTGTGTTAGTGAATTTTCAGGTTTGCGGTTCACGTTGGAAACGCAAAGTCTGCTTTGCGCTTCCCTCTACAAATGCAAAGTCTGCTTTGCGCTTCCCTCTACAAACAGAAAGTCTACTTTGCGCTTCCCTCTGCATACGCAAAGTGAAGTTTGCGCTCCCTTCTTCAAACGCAAAGTTCTAGTTTGCGCTTCTGCTTACACACGCAAAGCATTCTTTGCGCTTCAGTTTTCACACGCAAACCTATAGTTTGCGCGTCTCCCTGACTTAGATTTAAAAAAAAATGGATTCTGCCAAGGAGTCTGGGAAAAAAAAATTGTCATCTATGGATTCTGCCAAGTTTGCTTTCCAAACTCAGTTCTACAAAATGACATTATGATGTCATTGGGTACAGAAAATCGTCCACCGGTACTAATCGATGAAAACGAGTTTACAAAGTGGCAAGATCGGTTCCTGAACTTTATTGAACGACAAAAGAATGGAAATGACATGATGACCATTTTATATGAAGGACCGTTCGACAGACCCAAATTGGCTTCTGGATTATACAAGCCTACTAAAGAGTACACACATGAAGAGTTGTCTGCTTGCCAAACTCTGTATACAACAGGATTGACTGTTTCAAAACTCATCCTAATCTGATGTGGCAACAGCTTGAGAAGATTATGCTTGGTTCTTCAGTAGCTACTCAACTCAGGCATACGCGCTACATGAATAATTTTGAAGAATTCAAAGCCAAGGACGGGGAGCCACTAAAGACTGTATTTTATCGTTTCTATGCCGTCATCAATGATCTTCGAAAGATAAAGGTTGAAAAGACTGAGCTTGAATTAAATCTGAAGTTCCTCAACACATTGCAACCTGAATGGAATAAATCATGCCACAGATTGAGGAACGATGTCAGAATCTCCACTATGCCAATCCAAGAATTATACGAGATTCTAATGACTGATGAAAGCCTGGTGATAGAAAAGAAGGCCAAACTAGAGAAAAAGAACAAGAAGACAGTAGACCCGGTTGCACTCCTCACAAAACAATTATCTGAACAAGCATTGTCTGATAACGCTTACAACGGGTCAACTGAAGATGATGGTGAAGCTTTACAGAAAGCTATGATCCTTATCTCTCAACTCTATCAGAAAAAGTTCCAACCCCGATCGGGTTCCAACTCTTCTTGCTTCACTTCCAGCTCTACAGTCAAAGTGCCCGAGCCTAAGACTGCTTCTTGTTATAACTGTGGAGCTAAGAAGGTTAGGGATTCAGCTTACTACAGGCAGAAAATGGAACTAGCAGAAAAGAGAGAGAACGGATCTGCTTTGCTGGCCGAGGAAGAATTCTGGTTGGATTATTCCGATGATGAAGCATCAAACGTAGAGATCGCTCAGATATGCTTGATCGGAGATGATCAGTCAGATGATTCTGAAACTGATGAAGATGAGGTATATTCTGAATTTGACTACAAATTTATTACCTCTCAGTTTGATATCATGATAACTGCTTTATCTGATTTGCGCTCAAAGATTTTATCTGAAAAGAATTTAAATTCTGAAAAGTCAGATTTGATTGACAAACTGAAAATTTCTTTGAAAGATGAAAAATCTATTTTAGAAAATACTAAAGACATCTTTCAAAAGAAATTGGATGATTTGGAAAATTCAAATAAGACTTATCTTGAATCTTTGACGGCTATGACTAATTTAAAAGATGAATTTTCAGATAAAATAAATAAGTTAGAAGAAAAACTTTATCGAAGAGACCAATCTGAACAAACAATTTATATGAACAAACCGAGGAGTGAAGAGGCTTTAAAACAAAGGTGGGGACTTGGTTTTGAAAATCCTCATTGTTTAAACAATGCGATTGAAAAATCCCCAACTTTATATAAATACGATTATCTGACTCTTGCTCATTATGCTCCTCAATTTAAAATTGATTGGATGAATGAGAAGCAAGTGTTAGAAATCGAACATGAGGAAAGGACAAATAACAAGAAAAATGAAATTCCTTTTGCTTATACAAGTGAAAATGCAAAATATTTTCCTGAAAAATCAAGAAGAGGAAGAAGAGTTTGAAATGATATATCTCCTATCATATCTTCAATGTCTGGTGATTTTATTGCTCCTTATGCACCTGATTCTGATAAAGGAAATATTTCTCCAATCATTTATGATTCGAAGAAATATACTCCTCCATTAGTATTAGAAGGAAAAATCATAGATCTTGAAGATCAGATAGAAGATCAAAATATTTTGAAGAAAATTGAATCTGATATTATTCTTTCTTTCATGATGTCTAGTCTTGAAGAAAATTTATTTTTTCAAAAATCAGATTCTATTTCTAGCCTATCTTCTGATTCTAAGGAAAATAAAAAGAAAGTTTCAAATTTTAAAATCTTTTCTCAAAATTATTCAGACTCTGAGGCAAATTCAGATTTATTAGTTGATCAGATTGGTTACTTGGATAAATTTATTTCTTCTGATTTAAATATTAAGTCTAAAATTCTTGATGATTCTTCTACGATCAATGATCAATATTATAAACCTAAGTTTAAAAGAAGACGGTCAAAGAAGTCGAAGAAACATGATACAGTTCTTTCTGGCAATTCTAATTCTTCAGACTCCATTCTTTCATATAGGACTTTGAACCGGTCAAAGAAGCAAATCTGGAGAGCAAGGCGGACATAAAATGTTCCTATGACTGAGGAAGATAGATATGTAGACAATTGTTATAAAAGTGATTAATTTGCTTATTGTAATAAAATTTCAAAATACTCTATAAAGCAAATGTTTCAAATTTCCAAAAATGTCTCATATTCGTCTTCTGATTCTAGTTCAGATGATTATGCTTTCTCTTCTGATGATTGTGATTATTTGTCTGATAATATTTCATGTGCTTATATTGTCAAATATAACAAGTATTTCCCCATACGAACTGAACCTAACTTTCACGGGCCCAAATACAAGTAGGTACCCAAGTCTAAATCTGATTCTAAGTTGCATGCATCTCATGTTAAGGGGGAGTAAGAGAAAGTATGGCTTTTGAACATAGCAGTTCAAAACCCGGACTTCAATGTCAAGACTTTGGCTTCTGAGTACTTCAGCTCAGGACCCGTACTTCATAGACTTCGACTTCTAAACAAATCAGTTTAGAACTCATTCTTCAATGATTTAAGCTTCTGACTAATTGAGATACTCTGAGTACATCAATTTTATTTCCGCTGCATTTTATCTCTGATTATGATGTGTTCCAGTTTTTCTCATTATTTTTCAAGAATCTGAGCTTGTTCATTTTTTTTTACCTGATTTTGTATAACCCAATTTTTTTTTTAATTTGAGACACAAATTTTTTTTTTATAATGTGAAAGATGAAATAACTGAATTTCATTTTGTTCCAACTAAATATCAATTTGCCGAATTCTTTACATTTTGTCTTTAAGGAAAATTTTTAACATCGGCATATTGAGTTTAAAAGTTTAAATCTTTACAAATTTTATTCTATAAAGTAAGTTTTACATTTTTTCTTTCTTTTGAATAAAATATATGTCTAGGATAAATTTTCAAGTTCTTTTGTTTATATTAAAGTTTTTATATGATCAAATTTCAAGTCTTACAAAAGTCGAAAAGTCAGCAACATGTTTGAAACATTTATTAATGCTTTAAAGTTGTGTGATTCGGAATTTTTATAGTTTACTTTGCTTAGACTACCTAATTAATCAGAATTATAGATCAGAATGAAAATATGGGCTAAGCACTTAGATGTTGACCTGAGTGATTGAGATGAATTATAATTTCATAAAATACAGAAATCTCTAAGTTTAAAAGTTTGTACCTGTGACCTTTCTGGTTTGGGAAAGTAAGTTCCTTGGGATGCTTGACATCTGGTCCCCTAAGGTCATTTGGTCTGGGAGTGATCAAACAGAAATCCTTCAATAGAACCAGATCGAAAGTCATGTTCTACTGGTATGAATGGGTTTAGGATATGTCGATGTAGCCTTTCTGATCTGGGAGAGTAAGTTTATTGGGAATTCAAAATCATACAAGTATGGTTAATGCTGCTAGCACTAAATGGTTATTACTTCTGAAGTTACTACTGCTGATACAGGTTAATGCTGCTAACCAAGATTAATACTGCTACAAGAAGTTACTACTGCTAAGCAATTTTAGTACTGCTAGTAGTGAGTACTGCTGAACTTAATACTGCTCAAAGTATTAATGCTGCTGAAGACTTAATACTGCTTATGAGATGAAGACTTCGTATGGCAAGGATGACAGTTGTACTGAATGGAGATATTCATAGAAAGCTTGGAGATAACTTTGAAAGATTATACTGAAGATCTTTTATTCTTTGTAATTATCTTTTATCTTCAGTATATGTATAGAATAGTTTGTATCTTTAAAAAAGAGAATTAATTCTGAGTTTTTAGTTTTCTTAGAGAGAATTAACCTCAAGGTTTATAATCCTAGTTCTAGAGAAGTAGAATTCGTATTGGTGAGTCTGTTCATCAATATTGAGGTTGTGTGTGAAATCTTGTAGCTTTATAACCATTCAATAAAGTTTACAAGTTGTTATTATGATTCACTGTTCATTGATCTTTGAATATTAAAGTGTTATTCCGCAAACTCCTTTAATATTGTTTCTGAGTGTTTATTCTTGTTAATAATTCCGATCCTAACAAGTGGTATCAGAGCTAGTATTCTCAGAAATCTTATTCATCATGGAAAACACAGTTGAATCAAACAGTACTCTGTTCTCAAAGGTTCCAATGCTCAGATCTAATGAATTTGACATGTGGAAGATTAGAATCAAGCAATACATTCTCCTTGCAGATTACTCCATATGGGACATCATTGAGAATGGCCCATCTGATGAAGGAAAAATTGGTGCAGACGGAAAAAGAACTCCACCAAAGACTGATGCAGAAAAGAAGATAAGGCAGACAGAGATGAAAGCCTTGAGTACACTGCTTTTGGCTATTCCCAATGAATATCAACACCAATTCAGCAATTGTACTGATGCACAGATGCTCTGGAATGCTCTAGAAAAGATATTCTCTGGTACCAAAAGTACCAAGAGAAATCAGAAGGCAATATTGAAGCAACAGTATGAAAACTTTATGTCAACTAAGAATGAGTCCATGACTCAAACTTTTGATAGGTTTAACAAGCTGATTGGTGAACTAGCTACTATGGGAGTACAGATTGATCAAGATGATGTAAACAGAAAGTTCTTAAGGTCCCTTGGAGATGAATGGACTGTGTACATTGTTTCATTCAGAAAGAATTAATAATTGGAAGAAAAAGAACTTGATGATCTGTACAATGACCTTAGAGTATTTGAAGCTGAGGTGGAGGCAAAGAAGAAACCTTCTGGATATATTCATAATGCTGCACTTCTATCAGCATCAATTGATTTTAATGCTAACCCTGAATCAGTTAATGCTGCTAATGGAGCAAATCAAGAAAAAGGCACTGAATCTGTGTTTGAAGCCTTTCTTTCCAGCCATGGAAATTCCTCTTTAATCAATGATGATTTAGAACAACTTCATCCTGATGATCTTGAAGAGATGGATATTAAATGGCAGATGGCCATGCTTTCCATGAGAGTGAAGAAGTTCATAAAGAGGACTGGGAGGAACAACTTCTCCCAAAGAAGAGAAGATGGAGCAGGATTTGATAAATCAAAGGTGGAGTGCTATAAATGTCATCTGAAGGGACACTTTGCCAGGGAATGCAGAAGTGGAGTGTCTCACAACAACAACCACCAACAAGCTCAGTCTGGAAGCTTCAATCACAACAGAAACTCTGCTCAAGCCCTTGTTTCTCAACAAGGAATGGGGTTTGACTGGAGTGATCAAGCAGAAGAGGCTATCCAAAATCAAGCTCTTATGGCAAAAGTATCTGATCTCCCAACTGAGGTAAGTTCTACTCTCTGTTCTAAAACTTGCATAGACACTGTTAAAAGGTACAGAGATCACAATCAGAACATGAGTGATGACCTTAAGAGGTTAGCAAAAGATATAAAAGACTATGTGAGAATTGTTGAGAGGTTTGAGGAACAGATTAAAGGTTTTCAAGCCAATGAACTCCAACACTCATATGATACCAATTACTGGAAGTGGGAGAAAAAGGATCTAGAACTCCAACTGACCAAATCTAAAGAGGAGAGTGAAAAGTTGAGAGAGGAGCTAACCAAGGTTAAGCTTGATGTGGAAAAGTTTTCCAATGCTTCTAAAGCAATGGACTCTTTACTACAAACTCAGATTCATGACAAATTGAGAAGAGGAATTGGGTACAATACCACACCACCACCATACAACAACAACTACATTCCTCCTACTTCAGATTTACTAGAAACCAAAGATAGGAAGGACTTGCCTAAGGGAGCCACTGAGATAGATCCCTTAGATGAGGTAGTTGTTGAGGATAAGACTGAGAAAGAGATTGGTAAGAGTAAGGAGAACAATGTGAGTGGTGAGATTCCTCTAGAGAATCACATCATTACCAATGAGGGGTGTGGAAAGATTTGGGTCAAATCAAAGGACATAGAGAAGACAGAGGGAAAGTCTGGTAAGGTCCATTACAAACAAACCACAGTTGTGAATCCTGTTCCTTGCAAACAGTGTGCATGCAAGAAATCTGAGCCCCTAAAACATGATAAAAAGAGGGGAAATCAAAGAAACTGGAATAATCAGTGGGCACAAAAACAAGGGGTTGATCTGAGTAAAATCAATAGACCAAAACCTTGTTTTATCTGTGGCAAATTGAATCATCTTGCCAAATATTGTTATTTCAATCCTATAAACCAAAGGATGAATTTTCAAAGATCTATGCAAAAACCCTTGGGTTATAGGAAGAAGGAAAGGAACCATGTGACTAAGAAATCTGTTAAATCTAAAAGCCACATGAAGAAAAAGACTGTTAAAGAAAGTGTCAATATGTGGGTTCCTAAAAGCACTAAAACTGTTAGTACTGCTACCCCAAATAGTACTGCTGACAATGATAGTGCTGCTGGAAGCAATACTACTGCTACCAATGTTAATGTTGCCAAGAGTATTAGTACTGCTAAAACTAACATGGTTAGTACTTCCTCAAATGTTAAAACTGCTATCTCTGTTAGTGCTTCTAACAAGGTTAGTACTGCTAAACCTGTTAGTGTTGCTAACTCTGTTAGTACTTCTAAAGTTAGTACTAATCCTAGTGTTTGTGCTGCTAGACCAATCATATTGACAAAGTACTCCAATAAAGAGTGCTCTGATTTCAAAAATCTCATCAAAAAGGAATGTAAATACTTTGATGAGAAAGGGAGACCCAAGACCACTTTGGCTTGGGTTCCCAATCAATACTAATTGTTTAATCTTATGCGCAGGGCAACCAGCAGCTCAAGGGGAAGAGCATCTGGCATGTTGATAGTGGTTGCTCTAGGCACATCACAGGGAACATGTCATGCCTCAAGAATTTCAAGAAAATTGATGGTGGGCATGTTGCCTTTGGTATTACTCCAGATGGAGGTAAGATCAGTGGTAAGGGGGATGTAACCAAAGGTAAAATGACCTTTGAAGATGGATTCTATGTTGAGCAGTTAAGGTACAACTTGTTAAGTGTATCACAGGTTTGTGACAAATAGCATAGTATATTATTTACTGTTAAGTGCGGTTTTAATACTGCCAGAGCAAAGTTAATACTGCTAGTGGTTAATACTGCTCTCAGTTAATACTGCTAGTTAGTTAATACTGCTAGTGGTTAATACTGCTCTCAGTTAATACTGCTAGTTTGTTAATACTGCTAGTGGTTAATACTGCTCTCAGTTAATACTGCTAGTTAGTTAATACTGCTAGTGGTTAATACTGCTCTCAGTTAATACTGCTACTTAGTTAATACTGCTAGTTAGTTAATACTGCTTATGTCCCGAATCGTATAAATACCTATTTTTGCCCGCCTAAAAGTTCATAACGACTCTTTGATTTCTATTCATCTGCTCTCTAACCCTTTTCTCTCAAGCACCAAGTGTTTCAGTCCAGAATTCTCAAGCTCGATGGCAGCTATGGCGTTCATTGATGAACATAATGAGATTGCAATGCTACAAAAGCCGAAGCAAGCCGTTGGATTCCATCAAATTGTGGATTTTCTCAAGTCCAGCCACATTGCCTATGTTCTTACAGTGTCGCCAACAATCTACATAGAGCATCAAAGACAATTTTGGGCAAATGCCACTGTAGTCACAGAAAATGGTGTGCAGATAATCAAGACAAGGGTGTGTGACAAACCCTTGTCAGTTTCTGAAGAGGTGATTCGCATCTGTCTACGTCTAGACGATGCTGCAGGTATTACTTCTATTCCTAATGAGGACTTGTTCTCAAATCTTTCAAGAATGGGGTATGGAGGCCAATTGGGTGGTTTCAAATTCTCAAAAGCTAAATTTTATACCCAATGGCGTTTTCTTGTTCATACCCTTATGCATTGCATTTCTAAAAAGACTACTGGATGGAGTGAGTTCAGCAGTACCATTGCTTATGCTTTGGTCTGCTTGGCCACTGCCAGAAAGTACAATTTTTCTCAAATGATTTTCAATGCACTTGTGTCAAACTTGGGAAACAAAAAGAGTTTTTATATGTACCCAAGATTTGTCCAGGTAGTTATAACCAATGAATTGCCGGATATGCCTCACTTTGATGAGGTATATGTACCAAAAATCCCCAAAGGTAAGGTCTTTTCAAATATGAAGAGATCTCCATTGGACTCGGAAGGAGTTGACACCCCATTGTTCTCTACAATGATGGTGGTGTCCCACAATGAAAGAAGGTATGGCTTCAGGGTCAAGGCCCTCATTAGACCATCCCACTGAAAGCCAATCCCAACCTTCAATCACCATATCAATCCCACAGTCCCTTGTTCAAAAACCAACTTCACCAATCACCAATACATACATCAGGAAAAAGGTAAAGAAGGCTCCTTCCCTTCTTGTACCTTCACCCACAGAGCCTTTAAGCCTTCTAATGGAGAATTCTCCATTAGAGAATATCTATAGGGAAACCACAGGGGTGTCTCCCAACCCCAAGGAGGTGCTCACTGAGGAGATGAATGAGCATATGGGTGCAAAGGCTGCCACTACTCCTGCTAGCACAGAGGAGGTCAGTGGTAACATCAATAAGACCTTCCCCATGGCAACTTTGGGTGAGCAATCATCTAAAGGTCCCAGGTGCCAAGAAACCATGGGGGCAGCAGGTGCTTCTGCTAGGCAGAAGACCTCTACTACAAAAAGATCCCATGATCCTTCAAAAGGGGGTAACACTCCTGGAGAAGGTGAGGACAGATATGACTATCATGAATTGATGGAAACAATGGGCAACATTAATTTGGATGTAATCAAGCAAGGAAAAGACATTGAAGAAATAAAACTGGTGATTCTGTCTCAACAAGTACAGATTACCAAACTGAAGAAAATGGTGACAAGATTGGTACAGAAAAAGAGGAGAAGGCAGTTTGTGTTAAAGAAGAGGAAAAGTGATAAAGATGCTTCCAACAAGGGGGAGAATCAAGAGGGTGAAACAGAAAATGGAAGTACAGCTGAGAGGGAACTTGATGTTGAGGGGGAGAAAGAGGCAGAAATAGAAAAAGAAACAGAATCTCAAGCAGCAGCGGTAACAGAATCAATAGCAGCAGAAACTGTTAATGCTGCTGAGGAAAAAGAAGCAGCAGTAACAGGGCTTTCTGTAGAAGAATTGGAAATTGTAGAAACTTTGGTCAAAGCCAAGAATGACACTCCTAAGGCTACTCAAAAGGCCAAGGGAGTCGTCATCAATAAAGGAGGCCTTTCAAAGAAAAGAAAAGAAACAAGTGAGGCAGGTATGAAGGATGCAAAGGGTAAAGCAAAGAAGGTTGAACCTGAACAACCCTTAAAGAAGAAAAATCAGATTGAGCTGGATGAAGAAGTGGCAAAGCAGCTTCAGGCAGAAATGGAAAGGGAGGAACAATTTCAGTCAGAGAAGGATAGAGATCTTGCACTGAATATGGCCAGAAAACTAAATGAAGAGTATCAGAAGAGCATGATAGCAGCAGCTCAGGCCAAGAAATTACCAGTCAAAAGAATGCAGAAAAGACAACCTTCTAAGACATTTTTGGCCAATCAGGAAAGGAGAAAAATGATAAATTTCCTGAAAGGTTCAATTGGTGTCAAAGGAGAAATGTTTAATAACATGGCCTACAGTCAAGTTGAGGAGCTCTACAAGAAGGAAATGGCAAAGCTCCAAGGGGATTCCTCTCAAAGGGAAGAAGCGGAAAGAAGGATGAAAGAGAGACATGATCTCAACATCCAACAACCATTCCCTGAGGAGACCACACCTTCAAAGAATAAAGCTGAAGAAAAGAAAGAAGAGCAAGAGAATGTTGATATGGAAGTAAAGTCTTCAAAGAGAGTAAAGTCTATAGCCTCCAAGAAGCATTACAAAAGGCAAAGAGTTGAAGAAAGAGCAGAATCAGAAGCAGGACCTCCTGTTACACCTTCAGCAGAATCAAATCAGAATCCAGAATCATCAAACAAGCAATCTAATGAGCAGGTTGAATTGTTCATGACCTTAACAAATGATGATCCAATACAAGAAGATCCCATCTCTTTCCAAGCTCCTGAAATCATCTTTTGGGATATCCTGGAAGATCAAAGAAAGAAATTCTTTAGGATTAAGAGGCTAGGGGACATCTATGAGGTGTATCCTACTTGGGGAAATTTCATCAGAAGCTGTTTAAGATCAGATCTAGAAGAGATGTTTAAAGTTGGGTTGAGTCTATATGAAAAGGAGCTGACAAGAGAAGGGATGAGTTTAATCAGATTAGCCATGGAGTACTTGTGCATGTTGTTTGATCCTAGCAAAGTTCAACATGTGATCAGAGATTTGCATCTACAGAATAAATTCCAAAGAATAGAAAACTGGATGATATTTGAAAGATGTGAAGTCTATCTCATCACTATAGACAGAGCTTATCATGAGTACTACTTGGTTGATAAAATCTATGATCACAGCAAGGGTAAACTGCAAGCAATGTTGAATGCCAAGCTTACATGTTCAAAAGATTCAGAAATGGCAAAGATTGTGGTAAGCAGAACAATAAATCAAAGCCTGGGTCTGGATCCTAATTTGGGCAATTAAGATGTAGTGTTGAAAGCATCTTAAAGACAATTTTTGAAGAACTTGACTTCTCTTCCTAAAAGTCAAGTTAGGGGGAGATTGTTGGGAATTCAAAATCATACAAGTATGGTTAATGCTGCTAGCACTAAATGGTTATTACTTCTGAAGTTACTACTGCTGATACAGGTTAATGCTGCTAACCAAGATTAATACTGCTAGAAGAAGTTACTACTACTAAGCAATTTTAGTACTGCTAGTAGTGAGTACTGCTGAACTTAATACTGCTCAAAGTATTAATGCTGCTGAAGACTTAATACTGCTTATGAGATGAAGACTTCGTATGGCAAGGATGACAGCTGTACTGAATGGAGATATTCATAGAAAGCTTGGAGATAACTTTGAAAGATTATACTGAAGATCTTTTATTCTTTGTAATTATCTTTTATCTTCAGTATATGTATAGAATAGTTTGTATCTTTAAAAAAGAGAATTAATTCTGAGTTTTTAGTTTTCTTAGAGAGAATCAACCTCAAGGTTTATAATCCTAGTTCTAGAGAAGTAGAATTCGTATTGGTGAGTCTGTTCATCAATATTGAGGTTGTGTGTGAAATCTTGTAGCTTTATAACCATTCAATAAAGTTTACAAGTTGTTATTATGATTTACTGTTTCATTGATCTTTGAATATTAAAGTGTTATTCCGCAAACTCCTTTAATATTATTTCTGAGTGTTTATTCTTGTTAAGAATTCCGATCCTGACAAAGTTCCAAGGGGTGTTTGACACCTAGTCCCCTAAGGCCAACTGGTCTGGGAGCGGCTGACCCAAATCCTGCAATAGGGTCAGATAGAAAGTTACGTTTACGGCATGTTCTTTACTTAATAAACTTTTTGATCAAAAGATGCCAAATTGCACGCGCTTAAAAGATGCCAAAGATCACACTCATGTCAAGATGTCAATGTGCACAATGCTAAAAGATGTCAATGAGCACACATCTCATGACACTTGGTGATATGTTTGAGTTGCGATAAACCTATAAATTTGTGAAAATCTTAATTTTTGATGGATTAGTGTGAGTACATGCAAAGTTCTCTATAATATTTTTAGAATTGCATTTTCTTGAAACTAATCGAAGATTCGCATGTGAACACACTGAATAGATTGCTGGAAGTTTTTGAAACTGAACATGTTTTAACTTGATATGCAACGAAACTTGTTTCTGTATCCAACAACATATGTTTGATTTCAAATGATTGATAAATCTGTGATATTTTACTAAGTAGACTTTTATTTGTTTAGTGTTTAAAATTTTATATGTTTAGTTGTCTCAAAATTTACATTCAGTATATTTTTCTTTCTACATTAATATTTGATCATTGTGTTCTCATAAATATATTTTAATGGGTTTATGCATTATTCAAGGGGGAGTGAACAAAGAGATTATTTTTCAAAGATTATATCTGTTTTTGAGGGGGAGTATCTGATTTTCTGTATATGAATGCTAACTTGAATTGTCACATCTAGTGCATTTGTGTAGGGGGAGTCAAAGAGCTTCAAAAGGTAACATTTTTCTGAGTTTAAGTCAGCTTTGCGCATTCCGTTGGTCACGCAAACCTTGTTTTGCGTATCCTTCATGAAACGCAAACCTTGTTTTGCGTATCCTTCATGAAACGCAAACCTTGGTTTGCGCATCCAACATAACGCGCAAACCTCCCCTGCTTTCTCTGTTTCTTTGATTTTGCAGATCTTAAGCTTTCTCGTCTCCAACATTGGCATGACCTAGTTGAACCAGTTCATCAAGGTCATGAGGGGGAGAAATCAGAGAAGTCAATGAGATGATAAAGAGACAAAGAAACTCAAAAGTTTATCTGCTGATCAAGATTTGCTCAAAGATTCTATTCTCTCAGCTACAACTTCTTCTTTTGTTATTTCTGCTCCGATCACCACAATTCATTCAAGGTCATTTAAAAGAGGTGTGTCGTTTAGAGCTCAAGCTGATGCAAAGAAAACTCAATCTGAAAAATGCTGAGAAGAAATTTTTTCTTAAAAGTCAGAAAGTTTCACAAAGTCGCTTTGTTGGTCAAGTGTTGTTTAAGAAGATTTTTTATTGAAGACCAAAGCGCCAATGATTACTAAGGGGGAGATTGTTAGGTCTGATTTTATAGTAATCATTGTATTTATAGGGCTTGGTCAAATATTGTTTCTAAAGTCATACTGTGTTGTATTTGACCAAGGGTATTTAAGTCCCTTTGATCTTGGTTTGTGTAAGAATCTCACGCACTCATATTGAATACTTTCTGTTTTGCGCATCTTGTCTCTCTCTCTCTACTTTCTCTCTCTAAAGATTTAGAGATTCTTGGACTATCAGAAGGTATGGAGAAGAGAAGTTGATTTGGAAGGTCAAACCATCTTCTAATGAGAAGGACGATGAGAAAAATGGTAAGAAATCATTTATGCATGCATCAAATGCCAAGAAGAACAATGTGCGAAAAGGTAAACCTGAGTTTGTTTATTCGAGAAATCAATTAATCAGGTTAGCTCATAAGAATAGTTATTGTTCTTACTGTCGTGCAAATGATTTTGTTCATAAAACTTATGATCATTACTGGTATGGTTCTTATTCTATTACTCCTAACAAAACTGCAAATAAAAAACATGGACTCAAATACTAGTGGGTACCAAAGCCAAAAGATTCTTCTGTGTTGCAGGCACCTCAAGTCAAGATGGAGTAAAGGAACCATGGCTCTTGGATAACACAGTTCAAGACCCATTCTTCAATAATAAGGAGTTTGACTTCTAAACACAACAGTTTAGGACTCATACTTCAATGATCAAAAGAGATTATACTCCCGTGCATATATGAGATTGTACTCCGATGCATAAAAGAGATGATCAACCTTCAAGGGGGAGTACATATTTTTCCTGTTTTTAAATATTGTGAATGCAATATTTCAGGGGGAGTAACTGACTTCTGATTACATCTGATCAGAACTCGTTCTTAAAATGTTTTATTGCTTTCATGTCTTTACTTTTCAATAAATTTTGTGAATAAGACTTTGTGCTTTGACGATTTTTGACTGAATGCAGCTTTTGAGGGGGAGCTTACGTGATCATATCTAATATGACTTTTGAGCTGACTTCATGATATTTAACTTGAGCGTAAGGTTCATTCTAAACTTAATCTCATACATGTCTGAAAGAAGTACGACTTTCAAATATGAAAACATGTTCTTAAATGTTCAAACCACTTCTCGATTCTTAAAAAGATTTCATGAATACAGAAGTGTGATTTTTAAATGTTTTCATTTATGGACTTCATTGTTACACAAACCGTGTGCTTCCAAAGATAAATACTTGTGTATTATCTTTTTCGTATACTTTCAAGTATTCACACACACCGGTTTAGTATTTTGTTATTTATGTTATCACCATGTCTCAAATTAACAAATCTTTCGATGGTGATACACCCCGTTTGAACTTCATTGATATTTGAGCGCGATTTCATTCAAAACGTTTCTTTCAAGACTTGTCTATATTTTATTCATATAGACATCATCCAATTTTTCATGACCTAAACCTTGATTGTTAAATCATGCTTATTTGATCTAATTGTATCTTTGTCAGATTCTCAAAACACTTCACTTGAATTCGTTTCATTCGTTCAATTTCGTTGTTTTGAGAAATCTTAAATGTTCAAAAGCTCACACATTGATAATGTGCATCATACATACACTGACTATGATATATTTTGCTTAATTATTAAGATAATCGTTGAGAAACATATTCTTTTAGGACAACATGGGTTCATTGTGTGAGAGCTTAACAGAACTTCACGTTAACCAGTGTTTCCTACCCAAGAAGTTATCCCTGAGTGATCGAGAGGCGAGGAGTGAAAATATCTGAGTGTGGGTATGTGTGATGAGGTAAAATGAAAAGAGAGTTTGGTTAGAAGTGAGCTCAATGTTAAAAAAGAAAGAGAGTGTGAGATTAGAGTAAAAGAACATCAAACTCTACACCAACTTTTTCTGAGTCAGGCAGCCATATTACTGTGTGTTGAAAGTTGTATAAAGCATTTATAAGGATTTAAATTCTAATTAGTTGATAGTTATTTATTAGTTGGGCCCAAAGCCCATTAAGCCCGTTAATATTGTAAGCGCCATATATAAAGGTTTGTTTAGTTTCATTAATCAGTTTAGATCTCATTCATAATTCTCTAGTCAATAGGTTTACTTTGTTTATCATATATTCTTTCTGTAAACCTAAACCTTTCTTGAATATTAATCATATGACTAGAGGTTGTGATTCATTAACTGTTCTTCATTGATATTATTGTTCGTGATTGCACTGTACTGGGATCTACAATTGGTATCAGAGCAGGATCGAATTAATCTTCATTCGATACGATCAAAAGGTTTGCCTAAACTCCTATCTTTTATCGAATTATAGTTTGATACGGTGCTTACTTTGTTCATCAATTTCTTGAAATTTTTCGTGAAATTTCTTGTGTTTTGATCCACTTATTTGAAAAAGATTGATTGGTTTAAAATATCGATTAATTTTTTTTAAGTTTAGAAAAGTTTTTGGTCGAATTCTCATCTGTTTATCGACTTCTGGGTTCTTAGTCTACTTTATCGATTTCTTTTGGGTTTGCATATTGATCAATTTTCTAGGTTTGCATATTACTGATTAATCGTTTCAAGTTCGATTTACGATTGCGTTTTCTGTTCAATTTGATCTGGTTAATCTTAATTGAAAAGTGTTTATCTGTTATCGACCGGACCCATTGCCTTCGATCGGACCCTTGACCGGTGTGCCTACGATCGGATCCGACCGGCTGCGACCGGTGCATTGCTTGACCGGTGCATTCCTTGACTGGACCATAGAACTCACACCGGTCCCCAGGTTAGGCAACACCGGTCGTGAGTTACTCTTTAAAGTTTGCGTCTTTAGAGTGGGATTTACAATTGGTATCAGAGCAGGTTCGAATTTATCTTTTATTCGATACGATCAAAAGGTTTGTCTAAAACCCTTTAAGAGCTTATTCGATAATATTCGTTTTGATCGATTATATTCTGGGTTAAGATTATTCATCTGTGTTATCGAACTGCTTAAGATCATAATCATATCTGCAAATCGATTTTTTTTCTGAAGATAAGTCTGCATAGTTTTTTTCTTTTCTTATTGAAATCGATTTCTGGGTTAAAATTGGTTGATCTGTGTTCTGTTTCTGGATTGATTTATGCCATATCCAATTGATTTTGTGATTATTCGAAGAAATTAAAGTTTTCTGCATCGATTGAGTTTTCTGGGTTAAGTTCGATTAAAGTTTTCTGCATCGATTGAGTTTTCTAGGTTAAGTTCGATTAAAGTTTTCTGCATCGATTGATTTTTGGTCGATTAAAGTTTTGTGTGTTTGCAAATCGATTAAGTTTTCTGTCTAAATCAAATTTTCTGGGTTCAAAATTTGAGTTTGATCGATTTTATCGGCAAATTATTTGTTATCGTATTGTATTGTATTATCTGTTATTGAAAAGTGCTTATCTTGATATCGACCGGACCTTCGACCGAACCCCTTGCGACCTGCCCCTTGCGATCGGACTCCGGTGCCTTGTTGACCGGGTCCTCGACCGGGTTGTCTCTTCGACCGGGGTGTTGTCTCCCAGTGTGAAATCTCCCGGTCCTTGGAAGTTCTTGCTAACTCCCGGGTTCTAACCAAGTTTAGAGTTTCCCAAATTAATTTATTTTATTTTGTGATTGGGTTATAAAAGTATAGTGGGGTTGTGATTGGAAGGTTTGTGATTGGGTTATTTTGTGATTTTTTTTCCTGCAACTCTCTTCATCGCATGCATATACATATCCATCACATTCATACATATTTACTTACATATTTATATATCCATCGCATACATACATTTTTATATATCCATCGCATATATATATATATATATATATATATATATATATATATATATATATATATATATATATATATCGACCGGACTATCATCTCCCCGACCGGTGTCTGATTTTAATCGAACGGTGTGTACCAAGACCGACCGGTATCTAGCGACCGGTCTCTCCCCGACCGGTACCTCGCCCGGTCCCTCCCCGACCGGTGTCTAGCTAAGACCGGTGTCTAGCCCCGGTAGTTTTTGATCGATGTTTTAAAATTTTCGATTGATTCGGTTGAGTTTGTGAACGAACTTTTTCGATTTTAAATTGTTAAGAGTTGCTTACAAAGTCTAAACGATCGATTTCTATCGAAAAATTTCATCTCATATCAAGTTTTTAAATTCTCGTTCGGTTTCCGAAAAAATCTTCGGTTGCTTCGTTCGAGAGTTTAAGAGACTCTTTCGAGATTTAATCAGTCGAGGGAGCTTAAGGGGACATAAACAATCATTTTTGGTCGTAAAGTTTTAACCCATACTGAATTTTTAAGTTTTCGCTCGTTTTTCGAAAAGTTTTCGGTTGGCTCGTTTGTGATCGTGGGTTGACCGGTTGAGTTTTAATCTGGTAAGGACTGATCAGGGAGCTTTAACGATCGTCTTGCATTGAAAATTTCTAACCGTTTTCGAGTTTTGCAGGTGTGTCTCGTTGGAGAAGATGATGAATAGTAACTAACGAATTCCGTTAGTTTGCCATTAAGTTCTTTACATTTTGGTTCATTTTCCGTTAGTCCGGTTAGTTTGTTAGTTTGGTTAGTTTTATTTCATTTTTAGTCCTTTTCCGTTAGTTTGCCGTTAAATGCTTAACATTTTGGTCCTTTTCCGTTAAGTCTCCGTTAGTCCTGTTAGTCAGTTAGTTTGGTTAGTTTTATTTCATTTTTAGTCCTTCTAGTTTTTAAGTTTTAGCTTGTGTCATTTTTAGTCCTTCTAGTTTTTAAGTTTTAGTTTGTGTCATTTTTAGTCCTTCTAGTTTTTAAGTTTCAGTTTGTGTCATTTTCAGTCCTTCTAGTTTTAAGTTTTAGTTTGTGTCACTTTTCGTCCTTGTAGTTTTAAGTTTCTGTATTTTGAGAGTTCCAGAGATAGAATTTTTCTGAGTTTATTTTTTGTGCTGATCTAAGTTTGACTTTCAGTCAAATTTTTTGAATTGTTTGGGAACGATCATTCTTATCAAGCTAATTTCTCATTCAAGATGGGATATTTTTCTTATGATGAGGACAGAGAAAAGATTGCTAAGCTCGAATTAGAAAACATAAATCTTGATGTATCTGTTGATTTCTACTTGAAGAAATCAAAACAATATAATGATGAAAGCAACATACTGAAAGAAGAAGTTAGTGCATTAAAGACAATTAATGAAGATCTTCTGAAAAAGACTTCTGGGCAGAATAATGAGAAAATACTGAGTTTGGAAGCTGCGAACACAGAGCTGACAAGAAAAATCTTTAACTTGGAAGATCAGATTATCCAAATCCAGAAAGCATCCGTTGAAAGTTATGAGGAGAAGATTTAGGTCTGAAGGATGCTAATACTGAGTTTCGAAAGAAAATATTTGATTTGGAGCAAAATCTTGCTAAAGATAAATCCGAATTTGAGAAATCATTTGCAAAGAAGTTCTCAGATTTTTCAAGAAAATATGTTGATGAGAAGAAAGCAGTTGAGCTTAAATGTATCAAGCTTTCTCAGAAAGTTTCTGATTTTGAGAAAGTAATAATCTTGGAAAGAGAAAAGTTTGTCAAGGAGAAGAAGAAGATTGAACAGAAGAACGTTGGATTCTTTAAGGAAATATCCGGCCAAAGAAAGGATGATGAGGAGGGATTTGAAGAAGAAAGAAGCATATTTGAGGCTGAGATCAAAAAGCTTACTGAGAAGCTATCTGAACTATCTTAAAGTGTGCTGAAAGAGAAGAACACGAAGTCTGAATGCGAGATGAAGGTTGACCTTCTTGTCAAAGAGAGAGACAGATTTTGCTTCAAAGATTAAAGAACTTGAAAAGACAGCATCAAGTTCAAATCAGAAAATTGTTTCTTCACAAAGGTCAGTTAAATCAGTTAATCAGATTCGTAGTACTAACATTTTCTATGATAGAAATATAGATGGTTCAGGTACACATCTAAGAAGAAGGAGATACAAAGAAGAAGAATTGGTCTGGAGAAAGAAACCAGTTGAAGATGAGAAGAAAGATGGGAAGAAAGAGCTTAAAGGAAAGAAATCATGTGTACATACACACAAAGCCAAAAAGAACAATGCTCGTAAAGGTAAACCTGATCATATCTACTCGAGAGATCAATTAATCAGGTTGTCAGGTAAGAAATACTATTGTTCTTGTTGTCGTACACATGATCCTATTCACAAGACTAGTGATCATTACTGGTATGGTTCTTATTCCATTACTCCCATTCGAACTGCAACTAACATTCATGGACCCAAATACCAGTGGGTACCAAAGCCTAAAATTGATTCTGTGTTACAGGCACCTACTGTCAAGGGGGAGTAGAAGAACTAAAGCTTCTAAGTAAATCATCTTAGAACCCGTAATTCAACGGAGTTTGGCTTCTGATAACATGAAAGATCAGGACTCGTGCTTCAATGTTTACAGAAAAGATACTCCCGGGCTGAAATGAGAAGATCAACCTTCAAGGGGGAGTACTTATATATTCTGAAATATGCATTAGAGAGATATGACGGACTACATTCCAGAAGGAATTGTGGATCTCTATCCTGTACCTTTACACTGATAGATCTACTGATGCATAATTTCAGGGGAAGTAAATTTATTATGACTTCTGATTAATTCAAATCAGCACTCGGATTTTTAACTGTTTTTCTGCAGCTAACTTTTTCAAAGTTAAGAAGTATGGATATATTGCAAATATCCAGGGGGAGCTTATCAGAGTATAAATCATTACATCATGATTTGAGGAGGAACTTAAAGGTAAATATCTTCTGATCTAGAACTCTGATTGTTTGAAAGAAGAACAACTTTCGAACATGAAAAACGTTTTCTGAAATGTTCAAACCACTTATGGTTCTCAAAAGATTTTAAGAATTTAGAAGTGTGTCTTTTAAATGTTTTTCAAATTTTGAGCTTTAATGTTTAACTGGCCGTGTGTTTCCAAAGATCAATACTTGCGTATTATCTTGTCCATATACTGTCAAGTATTCATACACACCGGTTCAGTATTTTATTTGAAATTGTTATTACCATGTCTCATAACGAACCAATTTTTTGATGGTAATACCCCCGTTTGAAATTCAATGTTGTTAACCATCAATCATAACTTCTAATCTTGTGCTTTCGTTGCAAAATTGTTTATATTCGTTCATATAAACAAAATATCCAATTCTTTGATACCCTAACCATTTCATTTGATCTGATTGATACCTTGTCAGATTCTCAAAACAATTCTTTTGATTTCATTTCTTTCATTCAATATCTTTGTTTTGAGAAATCTTCAAAGTTCAATTTCTCAAATCTTATGAGCATACATTTTGACAGTGTTATCATACATTTTGTACTTAACTGTTTAGTTAAACTGTTGAGCATCCATTCTTTGTTAGTACTTACATGGGATTTGTGTGAGAACATAAACAGCACTTCCATGGATTCACATTAACCATTGTTTCCTACCCCGGAAGTTATCCTTGAGTGATTGAGGGGTGAGGGGTCTTAAATCAAAGAGTGGGGGAGATAACTCATCCGGTTGAGTTTTTCTCATTGTGCTGAGCGGTAAAATGTAAATGAGAGTTTGGTTAGAAGTGAGCTTTAAGGACAAAAAGAAAGAGTGTGTGAGAACAGAGTTAAAAGAATATGAAAACTCTGCACCAAACACTTTCTGAGTTGGGCAGCCGCATCTACTGATTGGTTCACATTCTTTGGTGACCATCATTGAAACAGGCAGTGAGCCCATGCCAACTCTTGTTTTTACCCCACCAGCCACTCGTTTCTTTCTTAAACAAAGAAATGTTTCATTTTCTTTGGGGACGCAACATATCTGCTATCTAGTCTTCAATCGAAAGATTTAGATATTGAAAAAGAAGGAAAGTTGCCCCACCTTCGCACCTCTTTCATGCACATTGAGTCTGTGTAATATTTGTTGTTGTCTCAACAGTTTACACATTTTTTAGTCTGAGAAAGCTAAGTAGCTTCAATCATTCTACACTTGCACGTACACACAAGGAATGAGTTTTCTTGTCATAACATTCATAGAAAATTCCTTTGTGGTTTTTCGATGATTGAATGGAAGCCCTGGGGAGTAAATATCACAAAAGCTCCTTTCCAAAGTACATCCGTTGTACAAAGTGGCTCTGTGCTACTTACAGGCACACTAATTGTATCATTTGTTGATTCAGGTTTACAATTCCTATTATATCTGAATTTGAAAAGATTCGGATATATACATTTCATGAATTGACGGATACTCAGATCAAAGGGCGGAGAATGTCAAATTATCATAAAGGGGAGATTGTTAGTTCATCACAAAGGAGGAGATCAAAGAATGTGTTGAAATTGAAGAGTTTTGATGATCATGATGTTCAAAATCATCAAAAAGGGGGAGGGATTTACAAAGTTCAATTTCAAAGTCCTAAAATCAGAGATTTTCTTAAATCTAAGGTTGAAAAGCCATTAGATTCAAAGATTGCAGCTAAGCAGAAAAGATTTTATTGCATTTCTTCTATCCCGTATCATGTTGTGTCTGCTACAAGTTTGTTCCTCCTACGCGCTGATTGAAACAAGTTTTTAAGCTGAAATTCCATTCAACTCGCAGTCAAAGACAGATTCTTTGTTTTAAATTGAAGATGCACCGTGGAATGTCAAGTAACTCTCACATTATCTTTCTTGTGTGCTGATCCGATGTGTTGAGTTTCTACAGTTGAAAGCTGCTTGATAGTGCGTTCAGTCGAGGCTATTATACATTGAATATGGTTACAAAGTTGAAACTATGAAGACCAAGAGCTTTATTCAAGGGGGAGTTTGAAAAGACATGAAGACACTCAACACCAAAGTTCTTCAAAGATTTAAGAGGGAAAGAAGATCAAGGCCTGAAGATTTCAAGAAGATAAATGCCTTATTCAACTTTAGGGGGAGATTGTTAGGACTGAAAGTCCTGTGTGTTGAAAGTTGTATAAAGCATTTATAAGGGTTTAAATTGTAATTAGTTGATAGTTATTTATTAGTTGGTCCCAAAGCCCATTAAGCCCATTAATATTGTAAGCGCCATATATAAAGGCTTGTTTAGTTTCATTATTCAGTTTAGATCTCATTCATAATTCTCTAGTCAATAGGTTTACTTTGCTTATCAGATATTCTTTCTGTAAACCTAAACCTTTCTTGAATATTAATCATATGACTAGAGGTTGTGATTCATTAACTGTTCTTCATTGATATTATTGTTCGTGATTGCACTGTACAGGGATCTATACGTTCATAGTTTAACCTTGTGTTATTCGATGATTGAATGGAAGACCTGGGGGAGTGAACATCAAAAAGCTCCTTTCCAATGTGTATTTGTTACACACAGTGGCTTCGTGCTACTGACAGGCATTTTTAACTGATTCATTTGTTGATTCAGATGTTACATTCATATTTGTCTGAATTTGAAAAGATTCGGATAAATACATTATGAATTGATGGATTATCAGAGGCTCATGTAATACAGATCAATGGTCAGAAAAGTTTCATGAGATTTCTTGGTGAAGATTTGATGATTTCTCTGTTCTACATCATCAAAAAGGGGGAGACAGTCAATAAATGAAAAATAGTTATGGGAGAAGTCAATTTCAAGAAAGATGATTTGGAGAAAGTTCGTTGCAAGTTTTGTCAAAGAATGCAAGTTATGTGGAAATGGTACAGAATTGAAAGAGAAAGTTCAGATATTTTGGGAAGATTGCTGAAATTTAGTGAAATTTTCTTTGAAGATGATTTGCTGAAGCAAACTGAGCTAAATCATAAGATAATTTCTTTCTGGAGTCTGAAAGAGGTTTCTACAACCTTTTGGAGAGATTGTTAAAGCTTATTGAAAAAGATGTTGTTCAAAAACTTTGGGGAGATTGCAGAATTTTTGAAGACTGCTTATTCTAAAAGGGAGATTGTGGTTCAATGCTTATTTTCTGAAAATGATTCTTGTTGAAAGAAGTTTACAAAGGAGGAGATTGTATAAATTTGTGCTAAAGGGGGCGATTGTATTGCAAATTTTTTTTAAAGATGATCTTGAATCCAAAGGGGGAGATTGTTAGTGCACAAATATATGTTGGATACAAGATCATAGAAACTGAAGATAAAAGTCAAGTCAAGAGCTCAAGTCAACTCTCAAGCTAAGTCAAAGTCTTTGTAATAAAGTCAATATCAATTAGTGTTGTAAGTGTTTAGCTTTGTAAGTGTAGTCTTAGAATAAATTGATTTTTTGTTTGTAGACTCATATGACTAGAAGTATCAAGCACATTTTAAAGAGAGAAATATTGTGAGAGTTTCATTGTATTCGGATTTGAGAACTGAAATAGAAATAAATTGTTGAATTCAATTGTTGTCATCTTGATTGATTTGCACTGATTTTGGGACACACGGACTTTGAAGTTGATCTACAACTTGGAGTTGCTCTACAACTTGGAGTTGACAAGCTTGCAGTGACAAAACCGGATGATCTCATTCCTGTAATAGAGGACATCCCATCCAACTCTTTGATAGTTGAACCGGAGAATGGGTTTGTTTACAAAAACGATGATGGAAAGAAGAAGATATTCAAACCTCATCAGAGCCACAAGTATTCAAACAATACCCTATCAAAAATTCGGAATACCATTCTAAAGAAGAAAACCTCTGAAAGGGTACAGAGGGGGCCTGCAGAGAGGATGATTGAGAGCATCAATGCTTAGTTCAAGTTTAGCGATCTCATTCTTACTATGAGAAAAACATTAGCTGAGAGATTCACTCAGCCGATAAATGATTTCCCTATGTAATTGTGTAACTTATTTTATTCATGTTATGTAAATGC
Source organism: Arctium minus (assembly GCA_954870635.1). NCBI lineage: Eukaryota > Viridiplantae > Streptophyta > Magnoliopsida > Asterales > Asteraceae > Arctium > Arctium minus. The sequence goes on along the minus strand of OX941081.1, from coordinate 100,843,667 downwards.
CTTCTGACATCTTTTATGTATGAATGAAATCTGTCTTCAGAGGTTGAGTTCCTTTCACCTCTTACGTTTCCTACTTAGCCCATACACTCCACAATTTCAATTTTTTTTCAATACTTAGGGGGAGATTATTAGCTCCATTCATTGTATAGAAGTATTTAAAAATAGGCTAAGTGTAGGATTCTCATAAGACTTCTGCCAAACCACCAAGCTTCACCACAGAAGTGTCGAGCTCAGAAGCTCTGTGTAAGTCCACTAATCAAGCAGTATCAATTAATTCAACACACTTGATCAAGAACTAGAGAGAGAATGTAGTGAGAGAAAGTGTAGAAGTCGCATATCTCTTGAAGTCCAATGGTTACAATGAACGCTCACATCACATGGCACCTACTTCTCTCAAGACACTAAACATTATATATGAAGCAAAACACTCACAAGACTAAAACTCTCATGAGCATACAAAACATAAAGTCAAACATCAATGTCAACAAGTTGATCTAAACTAATACATTTACAATCTACCCCTTTTAGATCAACTCAACAACAGCTTCATCTACCCATCTTGAATAGCTTCCTTGACGAATACCGAGCAGAGACTCAAAAATCCTTATGCCTCGCCTGAAATGGACTATGTCTTCTAAAGCATCCAAAACTCTGATCAAAGCGAGTCTGTCAAACTTTCCAAGACCTTTTTCTCCTTGCTTGACCTTCTTCTCATTCTCTTTGAATTTTTAGTTCGGCTGCAATTTGACCACTTCGATAGTTCCATCCGAAAACTTGGCAATCTCCGAAATTCTGAGAAATCTTTTCTTGTTTTCCCCATTCTTGTAAATCACTCCAAGTTCCGGATTTTCAATGATCGTGAACAAGTCATAACTGTCAATATCTTCTAACTCCAGATTGGGCTTGATCATGTTGACTTTCCTTTGATTAGTTTCAATTGCCAGCTGAAAGTCGTAGCAGTAAGTATAGTTGACATGCCTGCTCATGAATCTTTTTACAGCTTCTAAGGCAAAGATGATATTTTATGGTCTGATGGTCATGCTCCTGAACAGGTGATAAAGATATTCAATGTCATCCACATCCAAGTATTGGAAATCAACTTCATAGAATTCACAATTTGTCAGATCTCTTCTTTGTACAAAGAAGACAGGATACCAGATTTTCTGAAATTTCCTCATCCTGACTTCTTTCACCGTGACAATCCCTGACTTATTCTTTACATACTTCTATGCTTTCCTCACCCAACCAATCATTATAGCATACTTCTCCTGGTATTCCTTTGGTAGATGAGAAACACCCAGAACCATGTATATGTCCATCCTCCTGAGCCTGTGCACGAAAATCTTCTTCATTTCTTCTTCCATAAATGGTGCTCTCAGAACATTTTTCATTTGTCTGAGTTGGGATTCATTGAGAACTAAAGGTGCTTCAGGTTGGTTTGAGGGACCAGCTTGGGCTTCTACTAGGTTGGAAGGAAAGTGTAGTTTAGGTTCGGCTTCGATGTTAGGTTCAGGTTGGTTTTCAGGTAGGTTGTCATATGTGGGTTGGCTATCATGGATTGGGCTAGAGATTCTGTTTGGGAAAGGTAGGTTTGTTTGGCTAGGTAGGTTATCAGGGATAGGTTGGTTTTGTGGGCTAGGAATTTGTTGGTTTACTGGGCTAGGTTGTTTTTCTGGGCTAGATAGGTTTATTGGGCTAGGGATGTTTTGTGGTTGATCAACAGATTCAGAGAGGTTTATTTCTTTAAAGGTTGGGATTTCAGGTGGGGTTCTTGTGGTTTCTGGAAGCTCATGATGTACCGGGATTAGTTGGATATCATCTGGAATGCAGGAAAGAATGTCTAGGATGTTCTCATCACCTTCATCATCAGACCCCATTAACTGATATCTCTCCTCCTCCTTTATTCTCCAAAATTTCTCATACTTTTCATTTGCTGACTCATCTTCATCTTATGATAAGTCAACAATGTCTATTTCTTGCTTCCCTGTTAGCATCAAGATCTCCTCCCTTGTAGCAACCTTAGGATTTTCAACCCTTGGTTCAACCTCCTCATTTACATATAACACAATATCCATACTCTCTCCAGCATCAATTGGCTCATCATTTCTGAAAGTCCAAGATCTACCAAATCTTAGAGAGACAAAGTAGAGAGACAAAGTAGAGAGACAAAGTTGAAAGCGCAAATGTGTTCTTGAAAATTGAATATCCGTGAATTCTTACAACACCCAAAGCCCAAAGGGACTTAAATACCCCAACACAGATAAACTCTCTAGACACAGTTTAGGCAACACAGAATAAATACAATGGTTACTATAAAACTAGACCTAACAATCTCCCCTTAGTAACCATTGGCGCTGTGGTCTTCAATATCCATCTTCTAAATCAGCACGGACCATCTAAGCGACTTTGCGAAGAAGCTTTCTTGACTAAAAAAAAATTCTTCTCAGCATCTTTCAATCTCAGATGCTTTTGCTGCCTTGACAAGACTAGACCAATATGTAATAATCTTGAAAGAACAATTGGTTCATCAGCTTGTGCTCTAGACGACACACCTCTTTTAAATCTACTTGAATGAACTATGGTGATCGGAGCTGGAACAGCAAAAGAATTGATATAGCTGAGAGAATATAGAATCTAGAGCGAATCTTGATCAGCAGATAAACGTTTGAACTCTTTGTCTCTTTATCACCTCCTTAAAACTACACATAAAAACAATCTAGACACTGTTTAGGCAACACGGAATAAATACAATGGTTACTATAAAACTAGACCTAACAATTTCTCTCAATCCTCTCTGATTCAGAATTGCTCTGATACCAATTGAAAGTCCAAGATCTACCAAATCTTAGAGAGAGAAAGTAGAGAGAGAAAGTTGAAAGCGCAAATGTGTTCTTGAAAATTGAATATCCGTGAATTCTTACAAACACCAAAGACCCAAGGGACTTAAATACCCCAACACAGATAAACTCTCTATACACAGTTTAGGCAACACAGAATAAATACAATGGTTACTATAAAACTAGACCTAACAATCTCCCCCTTAGTAACCATTGGCGTTGTGGTCTTCAATATCCATCTTCTAAATCAGCACAGAACATCTAAGCGACTTTGCGAAGAAGCTTTCTTAACTAAAAAAAAATTCTTCTCAGCATCTTTCAATCTCAGATGCTTTTGCTGCCTTGACAAGACTGGACCAGTATGTAATAATCTTAAAAGAACAATTGGTTCATCAGCTTGTGCTCTAGACGACACACCTCTTTTAAATCTACTTGAATGAACTGTGGTGATCGGAGCTGGAACAGCAAAAGAATTGATATAGCTGAGAGAATATAGAATCTTGAGCGAATCTTGATCAGCATATAAACGTTTGAACTCTTTGTCTCTTTATCACCTCCTTAACTTCTCCCCCTCATGACCTTGATGATCTGGATCGACTTGGTCATGCAAATGTTGGAGACGAGACAGCTTAAGATCTGCAAAATCAGAATAAAGGAAAAATAGGAGAGGTTTGCGATAACAGTATGTGGCGCAATCTTAGGTTTGTGCTAGCAGAAGGAAGCACAAAGTTAGGTTTGCTCTAGCTGAAGGATGCGCAAAGCTTGGTTTGCGCTAGAAACTGTTGGCGCAAATCTGAGTTTTGCTCTACCAACTGTTGGCGCAAATATGACTTATACTTGGAAAAATTTCACCTGATTAGCTCTTTGACTCCCCCTACACAAATGCACTTAATATGACAATTCAAGTTAGCATTCATATAGAGAATCAGATACTCCCCCTCGAAAACAGATATTATCTTTCAGAAAAAATTTCCTTTTTCACTCCCCCTTGAATAATGCACAAACCCATTTAAACATATATATGAGAACACAAGAATTGAAATATCAATGTAGAAAGAAAAATATACTGAATAAGTATTTTGAAACAACTAAACATATAAAAATTTAAACACTAAACAAATTAAATTCTATTTAGTAAAAATATCACAGACTTATCAATCAGTTGAAATCAAATATGTATTGTTGGATACAAAGACAAGTTTCATTGCATATCAAGTTTAGACATGTTCAGTTTCAAAAACTTCCAGCAATCTATTCAGTGTGCTCGCATGTGAACTTCGATTAGCTTCAAGAAAATGCAATTCTAAAAATATAATAGAAAATTTTGCATGTACTCACACTAAGTCATCAGAATTTAAGATTTTCACAAATTTATAGGTTTATTGCAACTCAAACATATCACCAAGTATCATGAGATGTGTGCTCATTGGCATCTTTTAGCATTGTGCACATTGGCATCTTCACATGAGTGTGCTCTTTGGCATCTTTTAAGCTTGTGCACTTTGGCATCTTGTGAATCAAAAAGTTTGGTAAGTAAAGAACATGCCGTAAACGTAACTTTCTATCTGATCCTATTGTAGGATTTGGGTCAGCCACTCCCATAACAGTTGGCCTTAGGGGACTAGGTGCCAAGCACCCCTTGGAACTTGCTCTCCCAGATCAGAAAGGCTACATCGACACATCCTAAACCCATTCATACAAGTAGAACATGACTTTCGATCTGGTTTTATAGAAGGATTTGGGTTCGATCACTCCCAGACCAATTGACCTTAGGGGACCAGATGAGAAGCATCCCACGGAACTTACTTTCCCAAACTAGAAAGGTCACAGGTACAAACTTTTAAACTTAGAGATTTCTGTATATTAGAAATATAAATTTTCATCTCAAACACTCAGTGTTACATCTAAGTGCTTAGCCCATATTTTCATTACGATCCATAATTCAGACTTTTTAGGATTTCCAAGCATTGTAAACTATAAATATTTCGAATCACATATCTTTAAAGCAGAATACAAAAGCTTCAAACATGTTGCTGACTTTTCGACTTTTAAAAAGACTTGAAAATTGAACATATAGAACTTTAATATTAACAAAGCAACTTGAAAATTTATCCTAAACACACATTTTATTCAAAAGAAAGAAAAACTCTTAAGCTTTTACTTTATAGAATAAAATTTGTAAAGATTTAAACTTTTAAATTCAAATGCTGAGTTTGAAAAAAATTTAAGACAAATGTAAAGAATTCGGCAAAATTGATATTTAGTTTAGACAAAATAAAATTCAATAATATTATCTTCCACATAACGTAAAATAAATTTGTTTCTCAAAAGAAAGATTTGGGTTATACAAATTCAAGAGTTAGTTGAACTTGCTCAGATTCATGAAAAACAATTGAGAAAACTAGAACAACATCATGATCAGAGATAAATGCAGCGGAATTAAAGTAGATGTACTCACAGTTTCTCATTAGTCAGAAGCTAAAAGCTTTGAAGAACGAGTTCTAAACTGACATGTTTAGAAGTCAAAGACCATTGATGTACGGGTTCTGGGCTGAAGTACTCAAAAGCCAACTTTCTCTTACTCCCCCTTGACATTAGGTGCCTGCAACTTAAAATCAATCTGAGATTTTGGTACCCACTTGTATTTGGGTCCATGAAAGTTAGTTGCAGTTCTTGTGGGGAAAAACTTGTAAGATTTGACACGAGAAGCACAAGAAATATGATCAAACAAATGAACATAAGAATTAGCAGAAGAGAAAGCATAATCATCTGAACTAAAATCAGAAGAAGAATATGAGACATTTTTGGAAATTTGAATCATTTGCTTTATTGAGTATTTTGAAATTTTATTACAAGAAGCAAATGAATCACTTTTGTAATGTTTGTCTACGTATCTATCCTCATCAGTCTGAGAATCATCTGATGTTCGCTTCACCCTCCATATTTGCTTTGAAGAAGTGCTCAAAGTCCTATCTGAAAGAATTGAATCAGAAGAATTAGAATTTTCAGAAATAACAGTATCTTTCTTCTTTAACTTCTTTGACCTTCTTCTTTTACGCTTTGGTTTATAATAATCATCATTGAGCATAAAAGATTCATCAAGAATTTTTGTTTTAATGTTTGAATCAGAAGAAAACAATTTTACCCAAGATACCCAACTGATCAACTAATAAATCTGAACTTACCTCGGAGTCAGAAAAAGTTTGAGAAAAGTTTTCAGATTTTAGAAATTCCTTTTTGGTTTCCTTAGAATCAGAAGAAAGGCCAGAAATAGAATCTTGTTTTTGAGAAAATAATTTTTCTTCAAGACTAGAAGTCATGAAAGAAAAAATAATATTAGATTCAATTTCTTTTTGAATATTGTTATCTTCCATTTTATCTTCAAGGTCAATGATTTTTCCTTCTAATACTAATGGAGGAGTATATCTCTTACAATCATAGAAGACTGGAGAGATATTTTCCTTATCAGATATATTGGCAAATAAATCAACAAAATCATCAGACACTGAAGACTTAATAGGAGATATGTCATTTAAACCTTTTCTGCCCTTCTTTGATTTTTCAGGAAAATATTTAGCATTTTCGCTCGTGTAAACAAAAGAAATTTCCTTTTTCTTATTATTCATCATTTTCTCATTTTCGATTTCTAACACTTGCTTTTCATTCATCCAATCAATTTTAAATTGAGGAGCATATTTAGCAAGAGTTAGATAATCGTATTTATATAAAGTAGGGGATTTTTCGATCGCATTGTTTAAACAATGTGGATTTTCAAAACTAAGTCCCCATTTTTCTTTTATAGACTCATAACTCCGCGGTTTGTTCAAATAAATAGTTTCTTCAGATTGATTTTCTTCTATATAATTTCTCTTCCAACTCATTTATTTTATCTGAAAATTTATCTTTTAAATTGGTCATTTCAGTCAAAGATTCAAGATAAGTCATATTTGATTTTTCTAAATCATCTAATTTCTTTTGAAAGATGTCTTTTGTATGATCTAAAATAGATTTTTCATCTTTCAACGAAATTTGTAATTTATCAATCAAATTTGACTTTTCTGAATTTAAATTCTTTTCAGATTTTAACTTCGAGCGAAGATCAGATAAAGCAATTATAATAATGATCATCTGAGAAGAAATGAAAGTGTAATCAAACTCAGAAATTACCTCATCTTCATCAGAGTCATAATTATCATCAACACTCTGATCATCTCCAAATAAGCACAAATGAGTTGTTTCCACATTGTCAGCTTCATCATCGGAGTGATTAAGCCAATACTCTTCTTCTACGAGCAAAGCTGTTCCATTCTCTCTTTTCTCGGCAAGTTCCAATTTCTTTTTGTAATAAGCAGAATCCTTAACCTTCTTCACTCTACACTCCTTAGAGATGTGACCGGGCTTTCCACATTTGAAGCACGTAGTAGGTTTCTTAGCCTCGGGCACTCGGACATTCTTCGAACCAGAAGTGAAGTGAGGAGTGTTGGAACCCGACTGAGGTTGGAACTTTTTCTGATAGTGTTGAGAGAGAAGTATCATAGCTTTCTCGAGCTCCTCGCCATCATCATCAGTCGATCCATCATATGCATGTTCTGATAAAGCTTGTTCTGCCAGCTGATTTGCTAAAAGAGCAATTGGGTCCACTGACTTCTTGTTCTTCTTGTCCAGTTTTGCTTTCTTCTCAAGTACTATGCTCTCATCAGTCATCAAGATCTCGTACATCTCTTGGCTTTGCATTGAAGAAACCCGAACATCATTTCTCAATCTGTGACAAGACTTGTTCCATTCTGGCTGAAGAGCGTTGAGAAATTTCAGGTTTATCTCGAGTTCTGTCTTATTCACATTTATCTTGCGCAGATCATTCAGTACTGTGCAAAATCTGTCGAAAAGACTCTTTAGAGACTCAGTTTCTTTGGCTTTAAACTCCTCAAAAATTTTCATATAACGTGTATGTCGGAGTTGGGTTGCGACTGACGAACCAAGCATAATTTTTTCCAATTGTGCCCATAACAGATTTGGATAATCCTTGCAATGATCAACCCATTTGTAGATAGAGTTTGGTAAAGCTAGCATCAGATTAGCTTTTAATTCTCTATCAGCTTTCATACGCGAAGCCTCTTCAGTTATTACGGGAGTCTCTTTGTTATGCTTTATGAAAGGTCCTTCAGTGAGAGACTTCATCATGTTATCTCCATTAACTTGACGCTCGATGAAGTTCAGGAACCGATCTTGCCATTGAGTGAATTCGTTTTCGTCAATCAGAACCGGAGGATGATTTTCTGTGCCCAATTGCATCATAAGATCATTCTTGTAGAACTGAGCTTGAAACGCAAACTTTGCAGAATTCATATCGTCAGAAAAAACTAAGTCTCGAACACAGAAGAGTTGGCGCAAACTGAAATTCGTGCTAGCTGTGGGTGACGCAAACTAGGTTTTGCGTGAGAAGTCAATGGCGCAAACTGGATTTGCGTGAATAGAAGGTCACGCAAAACTAGATTTTCGCGAGCAATTGATGACGCAAACTAGGTTTTGCGTGAGAAGGATATGGCGCAAATGAAGGTTTGCGTGAGCAGTAGGTAACGCAAACTTAGATTTGCGTGAGGCGAAGATGACGCAAATAAAGCTTTGCGTCATATGTTGATGGCGAGAACCTCTCTTGCGTGAGACAAGGATGGCGAGAACTTGACTTTTTGCAATGTGATGATAACACAAAAGAATATTTGCCTGAGTAGTTGAAGACGCAAACTAAACTTTGCGTGAGAAGCTAGAGACGCAAATGTCACTTTGCGTCAACTGTATATGACGCAAACAAAGAGTTGTGCGAACTTCTTACTAATCTTGAGAACTGAGGATTACGCAAAGTTTACTTTGCGTGAGGTGTAGGTGACGCAAAGTTTACTTTGCGCGAATCGTTGATGAAGAAAACTGCACTTTGCGCAATGTGCAGAAGACGCAAACAAATTCTTTGTGTGATGAACTGAAGAAGTAAACTTCAACTTTTCGCGAGAAGAATTCTAAAATAAACCTGAGATAAACTGGCGCAAAGATTATATCAACAATTAGAATAACAGTATGAACTAGCGCAAACTAGTATGAACTAGCGCAAACTAGTATGAACTGGCGCAAACTAGTATGAACTGGCGCAAACATATATGAACTGGAGCAAACTTAAGATCTGGCGCAAAACGAAGAAAAAACACAAAATTCTTTCAAAAATCGATTACAAAACTGAATTTGATGAAATTTTCTTATACAAACAAGTTCGAAAACAACTTTCTAATACTTTTGAATCAAACATTTCGATCAAAATTCACAAAATCAAGAACTCGTGAAATCAACAGAACGCAAAAACGAGTTTTCTAGAAACTTTTAAAATCTCAAAATTGATTATCAAAAACTGATTTTCTTGAAAAACGATGTGAATCAAAAATGTTCTCCTATTAAAAACGAATTCAGTAAACCAAATTTCAAGAAAAAATGATCACAAACCAGTCCGAATTTGATGAAAGACCAAGAAAACGAGATTTTCTTGAAAAATTCAAGAAAATCGATCAAATTTTCTGATTAATCTACAAATTCATAAACGAAAATCAGAGAAAGTCCAAGATCTACCAAATCTTAGAGAGAGAAAGTTGAAAGCGCAAATGTGTTCTTGAAAATTGAATATCCGTGAATTCTTACAACACCCAAAGCCCAAAGTGACTTAAATACCCCAACACAGATAAACTCTCTAGACACAGTTTAGGCAACACAGAATAAATACAATGGTTACTATAAAACTAGACCTAACAATTTCCAGCATCAGTCATCACAACATCCTCTTCAGTTTCTACATTACCCTGAGCAGCTTCAGTTACAGTGGCAGTTCTTTGTCTTTTTCTCATCTCCCCCTCATGATCTTGATCAGAATCATGATCACGCCTTCTTTTTGTAACTGCCTGAACCTTACAAGCTTGCTGAACTGCTCGGGTTAGCTCTTGAATATGTTGTACCACTTCAGACTTGAATGCATTGAACTCTGTGACAGAGACGGTTTCTAAAGGTACTTGAGTTTGCTGAGATCTTAACACACTAACCAAATCTGCATCTGAATCATCAGCTGGAGCCTGGGATAATAACTTTGCGTATAACAGAGATTTCAGCTCCTCCACAGATAAGTCTACTGGTTGTACTAGAGGTGGTGGAGGTGGCTGAACAGGCTCTTCCACAGTTGGTCCTTTACCTTTCAGCAAACTTTTTACTTTACCCAACTCCTCTTCAAGTTTCCCAGACAAACGATCTTCAACAGCCTCTAAGGCACCGTTGAGAAATTCCTTCGACACAAAGTCTGGTAAACTAACACTGGGGTCACTTAGACTTCCCGTTAACACAACAGTTGAAGATTCAACCATGTGGCCTGTGTTCAAAGTTGGCATGGTGTAAGCAATGACAGGATTTCCATCTGATCCTCGTAGACCGGATTGCGGTTCTACTACAGATGTTCCGATCGGGTCACTAAGACGGCCGATGGTAGCAGATTGAATAAGTGTCCGAGGAATTGGAACTGGTAGTTCAATTGGCGCTAGACGCGACTGTGCATTGAATGGAATTGAGCTCTGGGGCAGCTGAGATTTGTTTTCAATATCTAAACTTTCCGAATGAAATCTAGATAGAGTATGTGCTAAATCCCCGTGCAATAGAATGGGTGGGTGGCGTGTGCAGTTGCATAAGTGGGCTACTTATGTCTTGAATACCCGAACGCAACACATGCGATGGAGTATTTGGTACGGTTTCCCTTTTGGATCTGTAGGTTACAGTACACACATGCTCACCTTGTTCTTTTTCTGCAATTTCTCTCTGCCTCATATTTTCTATATTTTCTACTTGAACTCCCTCATCCATCCTTATTTCTTCCAAGACATTCTGTATAGACGTTGCAGCATTATCAATGTCCATATCCTCATGATGTAAAGATATGTCATCAAGAAAACCAAAGTTGTGTCCCATGTCATCATCATGTACATTATCATTTCCTTCATTTGGTCCTGGAGTTGCAGATGGTACTGAATCTGTAGAAGAATTAGCATGTTGATCCGACTCTGTTTCAGAGTTCTGACCATCATCAGCAATCCCTTCCTAAGGGCTCAAAGGATGAGTAATAGCTCTCTCAGGTTGAGATGTGGAAACTACTAGATGAGTAGCATCAAGTGCTTGAGTCTCCACAGCTTCAGGTCGAGAATCCTGACCCCCTTCTATTCCCCTCTCGATATTTTCTCTCAGCTCGACCAGTTCCTGGACTCCCATAGCCTCAGGAACCCTCACTAAATCCTTTCTTCTAAGGTTGGAGTCTTGGGTAGGGATAGCCAGTTCTGGCAATCCCATAGACTCTCTGTATTCCCTAACACACTCGGAGTCTGGATCAACGTAGGCAAGTAGAGCTACAGGGATAGGCATTGAGTAGCTGAATGTTTTCTTCTGCTTCTGAAGATATGTCATTTCACATTCAGGTGCCACTTCATGATGGGATCTTTTCGGGATATCTCTGTTAGAGCGGATCATACTCCGGACAATCAACTGAAGGAACCTCTGGTAAAGAACATACAATGGTTTCTTGGAAGTGCGCTTGCTGATGACTTTATCATAGAGTTTTGTCCAGAATGCCACTGAGTAGTTAACGTGTAGATTGTACACGATAGCATGAAATAATCTCAAAGTGTGCATATTGGTGTTTTCGAGGCCTGAGTGACTTGAAGTCAAGCAGCGATTAATAACTGAGAACATCTGATAATAGAATGGTGGTAGATTTGTCTTTTTGAACTCACTGATCTTGGTTAAGTGGCCTACATACCCCAAGGCTCGGATGCCTTCAAAAACTTCATAATCGACTGGGTATGGGTTAAATGATGTTCTCCTTTCTCTAAAATCGGCTTCAGGTAAATCCAAAATGAGTCTGAGTCTCTTGTAAGTCAGAATAGAAGTGAAGTTGTCAATTCTGATTCTGAAATATTTGTCGTTATTGCTCTCCACCGCATACTCTATGGTCTTCCAAGCTTGCTGCAAATATATCAGTGGTACAGTAGCCGTATCTGTCAGAGCTTTGTTCAGATGATGACCTTTCAGAATCTCTATGACAAGTTGATTGACATTTAGAACATCAAAGTCCACATAGTGGTTGTTCGGAGACAGTAGCAGATACTCATCGGGATTAATAAGGGCAAGATCAGGATCACCACCGATAGCTGAATGTATATGGGATCTGGAAGATGGCATAGGTGTTTCTTTGGACACATGCAGATCATTCTCATCCATTTGTACAATGGGGTCATGAGAAAGGTCATCTGCCATAGTAGTACCTGAAATAGAAAGAAAGTATTGGATAAAATCCAATGTGTTAGCAATAAGCTCAAAAACTTGTGTTTTCAGAAAAATATTTTGATACAGAATGATTGTACTTTCAGCTCACAAGAAAAGCACACAATGTTGCAAGATACAAGATGCAACAACACAAATAAAAAAAATACAGAAAAAAATGACCAAAGTGACCAAAACACTTGTTGTTTTGATTTTGTTCTAAAAAATGAAGTTGTAATGCATGAACTCTAAAACACATGAACAATTTCCCTTAAATAATGTTGGAACTTAAAAAAAAATCTAAGTCCAAAACACTGAGTTCACCTCAAACTCGCAGAACACTAAGGTGAAACCAAGAACTCGCATAAACAGTAAATTCAGCCAAGAGCTCGCATAGAACTGAATTGAAGGAACAACCTCGAAAGACATTGTATTCAAGGACAAGAACACGCATGAACCTGTGTTCATGTCAAGAACACTCAAACCACCGTTCCTTCAAAATTTTGAATTTTTGAACTTACAAAGCCCAAAACTTTACCTTTTAAACTTAAAATCGTTTCTTTGTTAAGGTTGATTAAGGTTTTATTATAGATTTAACATCGAAAATCAAACAATAATCCATCTGTTAAATTCAATTTGGGCCAAAAAAATGTCCAACAGTTCGATAAGGTTCCAACAGTTCATAGGTCAAATTAAATCCAAAATTTCATGTCAAGGTACCCTGCAAAGAGAAACAATCGATTCGAACATAACTCAGAAGCTATATCGAGTTCAAACAAATAATAAGAAACATTTTATGATGAACAAAATCAAAACTTTAAACAAGTCGTTCACAAAGATGAACAGTCACAAAAAAAATTGAATGAAACCCTAGAAAATCGACAACCAAATCTGCAAAATACAAAAATAATACACAAGAAAGATAAACGAACATCAAACAATCGACAAACAAAGGAAACCTACACTGAATCGAGGTCTGAGATCGATGAAACTGAAAGTCGCAAGAAGGTATTTTGAGAGAAAAGTGTCTAAGTGTAGAACTCGCTAAGAATGGTCTGAGATAAGTGAACTTTGAAGGGGAAAACATCGATTTTCTACTTTGAGAACTCGTTGACACGTGGCACGATCTGAGTGTATGATCACTTCTCGCAAACCAAAGCGAAAACACTTGCCGCACAACAAAGGGCAAGAAGTGTGAGCACTTCGCGCAAGAAGCAATTTGCGCGAAGTGGTGAAGAGATGAAGAACTCGCATGAAGGGTCATGCGGGAAGAAGGAACTCGCATGGCATTGTGTGCATGTTTCATACTTCGCGCAGCCTTTGCTATGCGCGAAGTGAGAACTCGCATACCAAAGGTGTGCGTTCTACACATTGCGCATGCAATGGTGTTCACAAACCTGAAACTCGCATGACACACTCTGCACGTTTTATACTAAGAAAAATTTTGAAATTTTCCAAAAAATGGAAACTTTCCAAAAATGATTTTTCCCACTTTCCAAAAATAGTAAGTTATGTCTTGTTTGCTGTACTGGATTGGGTCTCTAGCTATGTTCTTCTCATGGATCTCAGGATTTGTATCTGTTGCAGGAATCCTGGAAACTGTGACATGTGGGAAGTGTGGTCCATCAATGATAGAATTCATTAACTTCTTGTCTTGGTTGTTCAAAAAGTTAATCATTCTCTTCCGCCATTGAGGATATTCGTCCGCTTGTAGAACCGGAGGCTTTGACTTGGAACCCATACTAAGAATATCACGAGACATCTTTGCAAATTGAGAAAGAGTACTGATTATAGGCTTGAAAGAAATGATTGTCCCAAAATATTCTGAAAAAGTTGACTAGAAGAGTCAAACTTGGATCAACACTTGAAAAAGATCAGAGAAATTTTCTAACTCCAAAACTCGCAGAGCACTAGAACTCGCAAAACACTGTTCACTGAACTTCACGCAGATAGCCTTGTGCGTGTAGCTAGTTCTCGCAGACTACTACGTGCGCGTTCAAAATTCTCGCAGACTTCGACGTGCGCGTTTCGTGTTCTCGCAAACCACCACGTGCGTGTTTTGTACTTAGAAGTTTTTTATCAATTTAGGTTCACGCAAACAAATGCAAACTCGCAGATCAAGAAATCGAATCAAAACTCGCAAGTCACTTTGCGTGTTCCATACTTAGAAAAATTTCAAGAAAATGAAAACTCGTAGAATATAAACTCGCAACCAACAACTTCACGCAGAACTAAGAACTCGTAGAGTAACCAAGAAACTCGCACCACGTGATTAGCGCGTTTTAACTTCTCGCAAATCACTCTATGCGTGTGTTAAACCCAGTATTCTAGTTGATAAACAATCACACACAATAATATAGATCAAGAGATAATAAATCAGAATAACATACCACGATCCCTTGAATAATCAATTAAATCTTGTGTGTTCTTGGTACCTTGAATGTAGGATTACAGAGTATACGTACGGCTACAGCTATTAATCTCTAATTATGATTATTGGTATCCACTCTAAAACCTAATTAATAAAATCTATTTATACATTAAGCCGTATAGGCCTAATTCCTAATGGGCTTGAGGCCCACCAACAAACTAACTATTAAATAAACTCAAATACCCCCTATAGTATTAAATACTCTTACAATTTAGACCCCCTTATTAACTTTAATCTTGAATACAATTATTTGATCCAACAATCTCCCCCTTTGGATTCAAGATTAAAAAAAAATTAGCAATTTGCTTCGGGTCTTCACTTCTCTTGAAAATTTGTTAACAGCTTCAGATCTTGTAGCTTTACACAGTCTTCAAATACCTCTTTTGAATGCAAGTGTCCTTTTGACAATTATCTTCAATCAGACTTTTGATAGATCAAATAAGCTCAGACACTTTGAATTCTTTGAAATCTTCAGCAACCAAAAATTCTTGTAATCTTCTTGTATTGTCCCTTTCTGATTATTCTCCCCCTTTTTGATTAGTCTCCCCCTTTTTGATGAGTGGTGAGAATCATCATCATCAAAACATATCAAAACAATCTCCCCCTTTGTGAATGATCATCAATTTAGCACTGTCTTCATGTATAGATCCCTGTGTGGAAATAAGAGCAGTCTCTCCAAATGGAAAGAGTGATTATTTCAATCTTTTCATATTCAAATAAGTAAAATGTGGTAACTCTGAATCAACAAATGACTCAGTTAAAATGTCTGTCAGTAACACAGAGTTACTGAGTAACACAAAGTTACTATATAAAGAGCTGGTTTTGATGTTGGCTCCCCAGGACTTCCATTCAATCATCGAATAACACATAGTTATCTATGAACGTTCTGACAGAAAACAATTTTCTGTGTGCTTGTGCATGTGTATAAAAGAATTAAGCACCGATGATTGCTTTTTAATGTAGGCTCAAAGTATGTAAACTTGTTGAGACAGCAACAAATTATACAAAGACTCAATGTGCATGAGAAAGGGTTCGAAGGTGGGGCAACTTTCCTTCTTTTTCAATATTAGTATCTTCCAAGTGAAGAACCAATAGCATATGTGTTGCTTCCCCAGAAAATGTGAAACATTCTCTTTTTGAGAAAAGAATGAGTAGCTGGTGGGGTTGTATATGAGAGATGGCATGGGCTAGGTGCCTTTTTTCAATGATGGTCACCAAAGAATGTGAACCAATCAGATTATGTGGTTGCCCGGCTCAGAAAGAAGTTTGGTGCAGAGTTTGATATTCTTTTACTCTGTTCTCTCACCCTCTTTCTTTTAATGCTCACTTCTAACCAATCTCTCTTTTCCATTTTACCTCTTCACACACCATCACTCAATTCTTTTGATCCCTCTCCCCTCAATCACTCAGGGAATACTTCCTGGGTAGGAAACACTGGTTATCGTGAATCCATGGAAGTTCTGTTAAGCTCACACACAAAATCCCTTGTATTTTCCTAAAAGAACATGTTGTTCAACAGTCTTTTGTACATGAAAGCACAAAGGAATACAAACATGAAGAATAAAAATTTGGAGAAGTCAAAACATAAGATGTTTGACAATGCAATTCTCCCTCTCAAACTAAAAGAGTATGACAATTAAGCTTATAGACGATTAAGCTCCCCCTCAACTTAAAGATTTTTTTTTAATCAGAAAACAGAAAAATAAAGCACTGAAGTGCGGGTTCTAATCATATGTGATTAGAAGCCATGATGACATATTCTTCGGTGAGAATAATATTTAATCTTCTCCTAAAAAATCAGAAAATGCATCAGTAAAAGTATAAAGCATATAAGCTCCCCTTTAATATGTGCATTCAGAAGTCAAACGCTTTGTCATTGTGGTCTGAGTCCTAAGTTGTTGTACTTAGAAGTCATCTTTTTGACAATGAGGCAAGAGTCCTGATCTGTAGTAATCAAAAGTCATTTTTCTTTCTCCCCCTTAAACATTGGGTGCCTGCAACACAGATTTAGCTTTTGGTACCCACTGGTAACTGGGTCCTAATGGATTAGTTGCAGTGCTAATGGGAGATATAAAATAAGAACCATACCAGTTATTCATATAATCTTTTCTTACAAAATCATTTGAGCCACAGTAGGAACAACTAATTTTCTTTTGTGCTAACCTGATCAATTGATTGATTGTGTAAACCAGATCAGGTTTGCCAAAAGATTTACCTTTTGAAGCATAGTTCCATTTAGCATTTGATGTATGCACAAATGATTTATCTTTCTTCTTTTCCTCTGAAGATCCTTTAACTTTCCAGATCCAATTTCCTCTATCTTTTTGTCCATCTTCCCTTCTCCAAAATCTTTTCTTCTGAGACTTAGTCTTCTTTAAGTTACCTGAACCATCAACATTTTTATTAAAGAAAAGGTTAGAAGGACGAATCTGATCAGTAGATTTAGAAGTAGGACCATCATCTAAATCACAGAAAGGATTATAGAAAACATTTGAAAAATGTGAACTCGAAGCCTTTTTGAGTGAACAATCTGAATCAGTTTGATCATCTCTCGGTGATTGAGCTATTGACTCTGGCGTCTTGTGCTCAGTTAGCTTCACCTTGAATACGATCTCTTCAAGTTCCTTTATCTTTGAAGACAAACTGTTTCTTTCCTTTTCAGTCAGATCAAACTTCTTATGCAACTCAGATTTTGCATTCTTTTCCTTCAAGATGATTGTTGATAGCTCAGATAGCTCTCTTGTCAGCTTAGCTATCTCAGTCTCTAGATCTTTCTTTTCTTTAGAAAAGTCTTTATTGACTTCCTTCTGCTCAACTTTCTTCTTTTCTTTCTCAGCCTTGTCTCTCTCAAGAATGATAACCTTCTCAAAGTCTGAAACTTGTTGAGAAAGCTTAACACATTTAAGCTCTAAAGATTTCTTCTCTTCAAAGGCTTTTCTGGAGAAATCAGAGAATTTCTTAGCAAATTCTTTTCTTTCTTTCTTAATCTTCAACATTTCATCTTGGACTTTTGTATTGTCTTTGTCTTGGGTTGCCTTTTCTTTCAGCATATCAATCTCAACCTCAAGACTGAAGACTTTATCTTTCAGTTTATCTCTTTCCGCAAAGGCTTGAGAATTTATCTTTCTCAGTCCATTACTAGTATCACTTGCAACACTTGCTCTCCTTCTAAGCTTCTCAAGCTCTCTTTGCATTGAATCCTTCTTTGACCATGTAGAGCTTGAGTTAAGACTTTTTACTTTAGCTTGAAGATTTAAGATTTCTTTCTCTTTCGACTCAATAATTCCTGCAAAATTAATCTTTGAGTTAGAAATACATTCTGAGCAAACAAAGTCTTTCTCTAAGTCCTTATCATCTTTCAACTTATTAATCTGTTCTAGAAGAGATGAGTTCTGAATCTTCAGATCTTTATTCTCAGCTTCTAGAGGTAATATCTCGGATTTGAGCTTTTTATTCTCCTTTTCATAATCAAAAACCATGCTTGTATATCTTGACAACTATCCAACAAGACGTTTAACATTTGCTTTTGCTTCAAAAAGAGTCATCTTGTCAAAATCATAGCTATAACCTTCAGACATCTTTAGCTGTAAGGTTAGAAAGCAAACTTATTTGTACCAAGAGAATCAACTAGATGAGATCGTTAGAATCAAGAATTAGATAAAAACTACACTCAAAAAATTTCAGAAAAATAAATTTCCAAAAAATAATCAAATGCAGAATTAGCACAGTATAAAGCACAAATAAATTAATCACAGAAAAACTGGCGCAAAAGTGTAAATTGCGCTATGGGCAGTTGCCGCAAAAACTGAGTTTTGCGCTAACTTAAGCTAGCAAAAATCTGAGGTATGCGCGAGACGTGGGTCGCGAGAGATGGGTTTTGCGCGAAGAATGGGTGGCGCAAAAGGGATGTTTGCGCGATGAACGGATGGCGCAAACCTGAGGATTGCGCGAATAACTGATGGCGCAAAATAAAGCGACCGGGGTCTTGTTGACCGGTGGTTTGTTGACCGGTGCCTGGCTCGACCGGGTCCTTGCCTTGCTCTACCGGATCCTTGCTCGACTGGATCCTTGCTCGACCGGATCCGACCGGGTCCTTGCCTTGCTCGACCGGGTCCTTGCCTTGCTCGACCGGGTCCTTACTTCGACCGGGGTCTTGGTCGACCAGTAAGTTGCTTGACCGGTGTCTCTTGCGACCAGACTTGTGTATTGACCAGTATCCTACGTCGACCAGTGTGGACCGGTGTCAGCGACCGGACTGTAGTGACCGGTATCGACCGGTATAGTGTTTTGCGACCGGGACCGGACTTTGATGAATAACGACCGGTGTTCTTAGTTCGACCCAGAACACGATTATGAACCCAGAAAAACACTTCAAACACACAATCTTAATGCAAAAACCACACTTTTGAATCCATAAACATGTATTGAACAAATCCCAATCAAAAACTAGATAACTAAAAACAACTTTTTATTACTCAATTTGATAGAAGCAGATGTCGACAGGTTTAAGAAGTTGTCGAACCCAGTATCCAAAAATCATCAAAAAATCAATCGATTGAAGGTTTAAAGTGCAATTAACTTATCAGATAACATTCAATAACATAAAACGCACCTAATTGAATCAACTTTATGCATAAAAACTCATTAATTCATGAACTCAATTATGCACACAGTAGTTATCGATAAACATAGTTTCAATCCAAAAAGCTTGATTCTTTAGGCTCTGATACCACTTGTTAAACCCAGTATTCTAGTTGATAAACAATCACACACAATAATATAGATCAAGAGATAATAAATCAGAATAACATACCACGATCCCTTGAATAATCAATTAAACCTTGTGTGTTCTTGGTACCTTGAATGTAGGATTACAGAGTATACGTATGGCTACAGCTATTAATCTCTAATTATGATTATTAGTATCCACTCTGAAACCTAATTAATAAAATCTATTTATACATTAAGCCGTATAGGCCTAATTCTTAATGGGCTTGAGGCCCACCAACAAACTAACTATTAAATAAACTCAAATACCCCCTAGAGTATTAAATACTCTTACAATTTAGACCCCCTTATTAACTTTAATCTTGAATACAATTATTTGATCCAACAGCGTGAATCAAAAAAAACTCGCATAAACCATGAAAATGAAAAATCTCTTCATCGTGTGTGTTCTTCAGACTAGCGTGTTTAGAGATGTGTGTGTTCTTTCCTTGCGTGAAATACAGATCTAGCGTGTTCTTCACTATTCAACACCATATCGATCAAACACTTTGTAAACCTGTCAATTGCTTTCAAGATTGCACTAAAACGATCAATATATGATACTAATCACTTTTCTAATAGACAAACATGGCTAAAAACATCAAAATTACAGTGTGATCCATGAGAATACAGTGTTCGACTATTTTCTTGAAAAAATTCAAAAAATCCAAAATTCAATTCGATTGAGTGAAAATTTCGAAACAAATTGTGAACAAGAAAGTGTCTAATTCACCCAATGATCACTGTAGAATCATTTTCGAATCCTAAAATCGATTATCAAATGCGAATTTTATCAAACTGTGAAACTCGTGTTTGTTCTTCGTGAAAAATGAGAAAAATGATCAAAATCAAGTGAAATCTAACTCTCTGAATGAAATTGGGTAGGCTCTGATACCAAATGTAAGTCCACTAATCAAGCCATATCATTTAATTTAACACAATTGATCAAGAACTAGAGAGAGAATGTAGTGAGAGAAAGTGTAGAAGTCGCATATCTCTTGAAGAAAAATGGTTACAATGAACGCTCACATCACATGGTCACCTACTTCTCTCAAGAAACTAGACATTATATATGAAGCAAAACATTCACAAGACTAAAACTCTCATGAGCTTACAAAACATAAAGTCAAACATCAAAGTCAACAAGTTGATCTAAACTAATACATTTACACTCTGTCGACCATCCACTCGAGAAGCTCTTAACCTGAAGATAATTCTCAGACCGCAGAGCCTTTGTGACTCTTCACAGAGCTCTGTGGTGGCTAAGATATGAAGATGGAAGACCTGAAGACTTGTGAATTTCAAGGAGAAGCCAAGACCACGCGCAGATCACGTGACCCCTGTTGTACGAAGATCCTTGTTAGAGCACAGAATTGTTGGATTCAAGATCATAAAGATTGAAGACAAAAGTTCAAGAAGTCAAAGATGGAAAAGTCAACTCTCATAAAAGTCAAAGTCTATGTGTTAATAAAAGTCAAAGTCAACACTTGTATTTTGTTTGTTTCTTTGTATTTGTTGTGGGTATAAATACCTTTGATGTCTTTGTTTGAATTCAGTAGTAAGCGTGTATGTAAGTGAGTAGATTTCAGATTGTAGAGAGAGAGCATATTAGAGAAGAGTTTATTGAAGATCATTCTAGAGAGAGAGTATAGAGAGAGAAAGTTGTGAGTTTGTAATTCTTGTGTTTAAATCAATGACATATGGATTTGGAATTCTCATCTTGATTGTGTGTAGCAATTAGAACTAGAATCTGGGAATAACAATTGGTACCAGAACAAATCCAAATCGAAATCAGATCAAGAAATCAATATACTGTTCATCGTCACTGTGTTCTTCAATGTTCAGATCAAGTCTGAGTTTTAGTGCGAATTAGATGTTGAAATTGATCAGGTTTTGTGTGATTAGTGATTTCTATCGAGTTTGTATGGTTTAATTTCAAAATTGCACTGTAATTGTTTGATATTTTTGGATTTTGTTGTATTTTTATTCACGAGTTTTTTTTTAGCACTGTTACATAGATCAATCTTGTATTTTTGTTGTTTTGGTTTGTAATCTCTGCATTGTAATTGGTTCGAAAAATGATTTAGAAGAAATCTGTAAAGTTTCTGATCATTTGGGGGAGATTTGAATCGAATTTGAAGTGAATATCAAGTTTTTGTTCAAGAACGCGCAAGATCTTCAAAACGCGCAAGTTCATCGGACAAACACGCAAGACTCATCTGTTAGAACGTGCAAGCTGAAGAATCTCAGTTTTTGGTCAAAACGTGCAAGGCATTGTTAGCGAGTTTTAGAAACTCGCTGATCGAAGTCTGCGAGTTTTGAAAGTTGGGAAATTTTTCTAAGGACCAGAACACGCACGTAGTGGTTAGCGAGTTCTACAAACGCGCTAATCGAAGGGTGCGAGTTTGAGCAGGAACAGTGATCTGCGAGTTTGGTTGATCTGCGAGTTTGGTCAAAACGCGCTAGTAGCGGCTAGCGAGTTTCTCAAACACGCACGTCTCAGCCTGCATGTTTATCCGTGAATAGTTACTTGTGTGTTTCAGGCATTAGCGAGTTTCTTCGAGAACAGTCTTTAGCGAGTTTCAGCGACTAGCAAGTTTTTCAAAACGCGCAAGTCTTTGCGTGCGAGTTTCACAAACACGCAAGCTTAAGCCTGCGAGTTTCACTTTGAATAGTGGTTTGCGAGTTTCAGCGCCTGCGAGTTTTAAGCTTTAATAAGAATTTGCGAGTTT
Source organism: Arctium minus (assembly GCA_954870635.1). Taxonomy (NCBI): domain Eukaryota; kingdom Viridiplantae; phylum Streptophyta; class Magnoliopsida; order Asterales; family Asteraceae; genus Arctium; species Arctium minus. The sequence goes on along the minus strand of OX941081.1, from coordinate 100,821,573 downwards.
TGTTACTTAGAATTTTTTTTTTCTCTGAGAATTTTCTCTAGGGGCGCTGCCCCTCGACCCCGCAAGGGCGTTGCCCTTTGACCCCACCCGCTAAGCGGGTAGAAGGACCCCCGTGCTAAGTCTGCGGAGGGGGACATAGTTCTGATTGTGATCAAATTCTCTGAATTTTTATTTCAAGTTTTTCTGTATTTTTTGAGATTTCATTTGGATTAACGATCAAGTTCAAGTTCTTTTTGTAACAGATAATTCAAGATGGGATATTTTTCTGATGATGAAGAAAAGAAGATTGAAAAGCTCAAATTAGAAAATAAAAATCTTGCTTCCTCAGTTGATTACTACACCAAGAGGTCAAAGAAATATTATGATGAAAGAAAACTACTGAGAGAAGAAGTCAGTGGATTAAAGAAAATAAATGAAGATCTGCTGAAACAGATTTCTGGGCTGAATGATGAACAATTAGTGAGTTTAGAAGCTGAAAATACTGAGTTGAACAAGAAGATTACTGGTCTGGAGATGCAGATAGGCAAAGATAGAGATAATTTTGAGATTGAGAAGAAAGCACTTGAAAAGAAATTCTCAGATCTTTCCCGGAAGAGTGTTGAAGAAAAGAAAACAATTGAGCTTAAATGCATCAAGCTTTCTCAGCAAGTTTCAGATTTTGAGAAAGTTATCATTTTGGAAAGGGAAAAGTTTGCAAAAGAGAAAAAGGTCGTAGAACAGAAGAATGTTGGAATCTTCAAAGAAATATCCGGCTAGAGAAACAATGTGGAGAAGGACTTTGAAGAAGAAAGAAATATATTTGAGGAAGAAATCAAGAAGCTTACTAAGAAGTTATCTGAACTGTCTGAGAGTGCACTGAAAGAGCAGATAACGAAGTCTGAATTCAAGAAGAAGATTGACCTACTCATTGAAGAAAGAGACAGTTTATCTTTAAAGATAAAAGAGCTTGAAAAGATTGTTTCAAAGGTGGTGGTGACTGAGCATACGACTCCAGAGTCCAAAATCCACTCACCTAGAAATAGTTCAGTTGGTTCTTTCAAGACAGCTGCAAGCTCACATTAGAAAATTGTTTCTTCAAGAAGGTTAGTTAATTCATTTGATCAGATTCGTACAACTAACATTTTCTATGATTGGAAAATAGATGGTTCAGGTACACATAGAAGGAGAAGAAAAAGATATGAAAAAGAGAAGCTGGTTTGGAAGGTAAAACCAGTTGAAAATGAGAAGAATGATGAGAAGAATGATGAGAAGAAGGAATAAAACAAAGGAAAGAAGGAAGAGAAGACAGGTAACAAATCATTTGTATCTGCCTCAAATGCAAAGAAGAACAAAGTGTTGAAAGGTAAACCTGATCTTGCTTATTCGAGAGATCAATTGATCAGGTTATCTAAAAAGAGGTATTGTTCTTATTGTCGTACTTATGATTTTGTTCATAAAGCAAGTGATCATTACTGGTATGGTTCTTACTCAGTTACTCCCATAAGAACTGCAACTAACATACATGGACCCAAATACCAGTGGGTACCAAAACTGAAAGATGAATCTGTGTTGCAGACACCTACAGTCAAGGGGGAGTAAGAGAACCGAGGCTTCTAAGTAAATCAGCTTAGGACCCGTACTTCAACGGAGTTTGACTTCTAAACACAACAGTTTAGGACTCGTACTTCAATGATGAAAAAGAGATGTTACTCCCGGGCTGATAAGAAGATGTACTCCGATACTCAGATGAGGAAATCAACCTTCAAGGGGGGGTATATATGTTTCTGGAAATATGTATTTGGAAGATATGATGAACTACACTTCAAAAGGAGTTGTAGATCTCTATCATGTGCTTTTTCACTGATAAATTTCAGATGCATATTTTCAGGGGGAGTAAGAATTATGATTTCTGATTATTTCATATCAGAACTCGTACTTTAATCGTTTTACTGCTTTATGTCTTTTACATTTGAATAAATCTTTGTGAATAAAAGTTGTTTTGACTAGACTTTGAGACTTGTGCAGAATGAGAGGAAGTTATCAAGATCATATCTTTATGACTTCAGCATGACTTCATGAGATCTAAGATTGTATAGAAAGGTTAAAATTCTTATTTTAATCTCAAATATATGGTTGAAAGAAGGACAACTTTCAATCATAGAAAACATATTCTTAAATGTTCAAACCACTTTCCAATTCTTAAACAGATTTCATAAATTGGAAGTGTGATTTTAAATGTTTTCATTTTTATTTTGAGCTTCAATGTTTAACAAACCGTGTGTTTCCAAAGATAAATACTTGCGTATTGTCTTTTCATATACTTTCAAGTATTCACACACACCGGTTTGAATTTTTGTTCAAATCGTTCTTACCATGTCTCATATTGAAACATAATTTCGATGGTAAGACACCCCGCTTGTACTTCAATAAATTTTTGAGCGTCATTTCATTTCGAAGCATTTATTTCAAGAATGTCTATATTTTGGTTCATATAGACAATATCCGTTCTTTTTTACCATAAGTCTTACATTGATATATCATTTCATTTCTGATCATTTTCATAAAATGTCAGATTTTCAAACAAGTCTTTTGCATTCATATCTATTCTTTCAAATATACTTGTTTGAAAATATTTAAATGTTTAAAAATGCTCATATTTTCATGATTATATCATCTGAGCATACATTCATCTGACATTTGTATATGAGCTTTAACTGATAAAGTTAAATCATTATGAGCAACACGTTCTTTTAGGATCATATATGGGTTCTTTATGCTAGGAATTAACTGAACTTCTATGAAATCACGTTAACCAGTGATTTCTACCCAAGAAGTTAATCCATAGAGATTGAGTGTGAGGAGTCTAAAAGAAATGAGTGTGGGTGTGATGAGATAAAATGTAAAGGAGAGTTTGGTTAGTAGTGAGTTTAATGATTAAAAGAAAGAGGGTGTGAGATCAGAGTAAAAGAATATTAAACTCTGCACCAACTACTTTCTGAACCGGGCAGCCACATTACTAGCGTTTCACAACTCTTTGGTGAACGTTATTGAAACAGGCAACTAGCCCATGCCAACTCTTGACTAAACCCCACCAGCTACTCATTTTCTTCTCAAAAAGAAAGTGTTTCATATTTTAAAGGGGACGCAGCATATAATCTATCTGGTTTTCATTTGGAAAATCTGGATATTGAAAAAGAAGGAAGTCTGCCCCACCTTCGCACTTCAATCATGCACTTAGAGTCTGTGTTTATCTACTGTTGTCTCAGTGGTTTACACTATGTTGAGCCTTTATAAAAGCAATTATTCGTGCTTAATTCTTTCTACACGTGCACGAACACACAAAGAATTTGTTTCTTTGTCATAACATTCATAGAAATTGCCTTTGTGGTATTTCGATGATTAGATGGAAGCCCTGGGGGAGTGAACATCAAAAAGCTCATTTATATTGTGTATTCGTTACACAAAGTGACTTCGTGTTACTGACAGACATTTTAACCGATTCATTTGTTGATTCAGGAGTTACATGTTCTTATTTTGTCTGGATTTGCAAAGATCTAGATGAATACTTGGTTATGGATCACAGAATCAGAGACTCTTGGAAAGATCAGAATGGTCAAAGACATTTCTTGGTGAAAGTTTTGATGATATTGATGCTCTAATCATCAAAAAGGGGGAGAAGATATCAAGAAATGTGTGATTCAAAAGAAATGTTAAAGTTGAAAGAAATGTCCCATAAAGAAGTGTTTGTATTGGATATGGAGAGAGCTATTTCAGATTTGAAGTTTGATCAAAGTTGATAAGCGAAAGTTCAAAGAATTTCGAAAGCAAGCAGATTTTGGAGAAAGTTTATTTGAAGAAAGTTGGATAAAATCATTCAGAGCTGAAAATGAAGATAATTTCTTTCAATGTCTAAAAGAGGTTTGTTTATAACCTTGGGGGAGAATGTTACTATTTTTGAAGATCAGATTTTGAGTAAATTTCTAAAAGTTTTTGAAAGACAGTGTTTATCAAAGAAAGAGGAGAACGTCAATGTTCATACGAATAGGGGGAGAATGTTGATTTCTTGAGAAGATTTGTTTTTACATCAAAGGGGGAGATTCAAATTGAGCTTAAGAGAGAAGATTGAATTGCTAAATCTTTTTAGTTATGATCTTGATCCAAAGGGGGAGATTGTTAGAGCACAGAATTGTTGGATTCAAGATCATAAAGATTGAAGACAAAAGTTCAAGAAGTCAAAGCTGGAAAAGTCAACTCTCATAAAAGTCAAAGTCTATGTGTTAATAAAAGTCAAAGTCAACACTTGTATTTTGTTTGTTTCTTTGTATTTGTTGTGGGTATAAATACCTTTGATATCTTTGTTTGAATTCAGTAGTAAGCGTGTATGTAAGTGAGTAGATTTCAGATTGTAGAGAGAGAGCATATTAGAGAAGAGTTTATTGAAGATCATTCTAGAGAGAGAGTATAGAGAGAGAAAGTTGTGAGTTTGTAATTCTTGTGTTTAAATCAATGACATATGGATTTGGAATTCTCATCTTGATTGTGTGTAGCAATTAGAACTAGAATCTGGGAATAACAATCCTCAAGATCAATAGTACACGCCCACGATGGTTTTACTTTACAGGTGGCATTCCTTTTATGAAATGTCAGCCCTTGTCTTATACCATTGTGTGCTCTCCCCTTGTATATGAAGGGAGCACCTCCTAAATTCACAGCAAGCGAGTACACACAAACTCACCCATGCTTTATTTTAAAATTCAAATCTGTTGAGAGCATTCCTACACACACTACAGTGTGTTCTTCGTGTAATTTGGCAAGTGAATGAGAAATATCTTTCTATGACTAAATCTTACTTGTGCATTGATATTCTTGTTACTTGTTAGTGTGTTTACTACCAAATCAAACCATACATCTACATATAAATCGCTCCCGCATACTCATCTCTGTTTTGTAGTTGTTTTGGTTTAATCACTGTTAGAACACATCAACAATATTCATAGTGAATGCCTCAAAACGCCTAAGAGAAACCGTAAACACTAGCTATTTAACTCAACAAACAAATAGAACAACTTTGAATTTGACCATCTCTAATTCCCTATAGAAACACGGGAAGGGCCTGATTTGGCATCGATCAAGACCAGGACTAGATTATGGTCCTACGGTCCTGGACAAATTATGTTTTTTGCAAAAATTCAAGGCTCGGCCCAGTCTAGGACTGGTTACGGGATCTATTATACATATGCCTATTTTTTTAAATTAAGTTTTTATAAATTATTTGTCAAGTTTTTCAAAAATTCTACAAGATTTTCAAGTTTTTTCGTCAAAAACTTCGAAGATTTTTTTTAAAGTTTTTCAAGTTTTTTTAAGTGTTTCTATACTGAATTTAAAAAAAAAATTAAGTGTTTCTATACTAAATCTTAAAAATTATATTTATAAAAACATGTATAACAACTTTTGTGTAAAAAAGATTTTTAAAAATATTTAAAGTGTATTTGAATGACCCAACGAGAGATTTTAAACCATATTTCAATAAGATAACGAAAAAAAAATCTTCAAACAAGATTTTTTATATGTTCAGAAATGATTTTTGGAAAGAAAAAAAATTGGGACTAATTTGGCCCGGTCTAGGACAGGGATTTGTGCATGGAGAATGGGACAAGTATTTTTGATGGGGACCGGGACCAGTTACATAGAACCAGTTACAAGAGGAAAGTCTCGGGACCAATTTAGTCACGGCCTTGCCCGGGACGGTTTTTGTCCCTCTCTATTTTATAATAACAAAGTTTTTTTTGTAAAAACAAGTTCTATTATTTATATAAAGGAATTTTTCAAACCTGCATTTTTCACTAAATTTTATAAGAAATGCCAAAACTGAAAGCAGCCAAGTCCAATGAACGAAAAGGAAAAAGAAAAAAGGATTTAAAGAATATAATACAATTGCTATTTTAACCTCTCCCTACACAAACATTAACATCAAAATAGCTTTTTAAATTTCCAAAGTTATAAATTAACATTAAAAAAACAAGTACAAACAATCAACACACTCATTTCAAAGCCTACTCAATGACCGGCTTTAAACCATTACTTTTAGGAGCTCTGTAATATGCAGTCACTGTTGCAGGAAAGAACATCTGCCTAACTCCTTCCGCCTTAATGATCGGAAATATTATCCCAGAGGCACCCTGCATTTTAGTCGTACCCCATTTTTAGATTCCAATATCTTATCCTAACACTTTTGAGAAAAGAAAAAAAATATGAAAATGCAATGTATTTTGTTATGGTATGTCAGATGTGACATACCAAGATGAGAATGCATGAAAATGCAATGTACTATGGCTCGAAACCTATTGCATGTAAACTATTTTAGTCTAAATGTTTGAAATATCAGATACCAAGATGAAGGTTCTGATACGTTACACAAAAGTAGATGTATGAATTAGACCATTATATGTTGTATTTTCATGTAATTTCCTCCCCAAAAGAAAACACATAGAAACTGAGTAATACTCACAGAGATCAATCGGGCACCCATCTACATTCGTTTAGGGGAGGGGAATGGAAGTAGCAAGCGACCAACACCATATATTGCAACTGCAAAGAAATGTACAACCAAACTCAAGGGTCGAGGGTTCAGACCCGAGAGCAGAGATACGGGTCCATTTGAGAAGACGCCTCCCAGGCTCAAATAGTCAAATCACGCTTCTCGCATTTCTTGCCTTGCTTGATCGGGTGAAGCGCAAAACACCTTGTACAACGCTCCTGCTAATGTATTAATTGTGGATGCCACTGGCTACAAAATCACATGATATAGAGTTAGAGACGTCATAAGTTGTGGGTCTTCATGGAAACGATCACTTTGGGGCAGAAGTCAGGTTTGCGTATGTCATACCTCTGGACCCCACCTCCAGGTGGGATATACTGCGCTCGTTTGGTTTGGTTTAGAGGGTTAGAGACATATTCTGTGCAAGTCATTGTAGAAACAAAAATCATCATCCACTAACAACCTTAAGAGCTAGCTCAATTAGCAAATAAAGGCTAGGCCTTGGGGGCTTGGGGCTCCTCTCCATAGGTCACTTAGGGGCCGTTTACCCAAACACTTACCCGGTAAGCACTTACCGATAAATTCAACGCTATCACTTACCTTATCGAGTAAGATTTTAGTCCGTTAAAATTGGTATCGTATGCAAAAATTTACCCGTAAGCGCTAATCGCGTAAGAGTCGTCGCCCTCACCGGGTAAGACTCTCGACCATTGCTTTCGCTCTTACCGGGTAAGATTATTGGTCATTGCCATATTCATTGGTTAAGGTAATATAACTTGGTAAGCGCTTACGGGTAAGCGTTTGGTAAACGGCCTCTTATTCGAGTTGCGCAGAAGTTGGTCTGGACACCCACAGTTAACAGAAATAATACATAATCAAGGTCTGCCGGATCCTATCTCTATGTGGGATATATTGGGGTTCATTTGGTTTTTACCATCTTGTGGATCTTCTCTTATTTCTCCTGGAATTAAGTAAAGAAGACCCAAAATCATGTCTTTAAATGGGTCCAACATTATGAACAAGAATAGATCTTTAGAAAATTCCAACGAGTTTCAATTTTTTATTGGCTAGATATAGTCTTACATGCATACAAGATGGTAGGATTGTGCAATGTTGGCAACTGACCTTACGCAGAGTGTAAAAGGACTCGAGATACTTGCAGAGAGTATATGAATCATGGAGATCATGGAGAGACATGAGAAGATTGCGTAGCACGACTTTATCAGATAACGCTACAGTCATTCCTCCACCAGTCAAAGGATGACGCAATTTAAATGCATCACCCATTAACAAAGCGCCTGGAGTTGGGTGAGGAGCAGCAGGCATGCTTCTGTTTGGCATTGTCCTTATGTTTCCTTTATCAATTGTTGCCACAAAAGCTTCTTGCATTTCTATAGGGATCTACATAGAACAAAACAAGTGCAACTAAGAAACCAAAGGGTCATTGATCAAATGGTACCTGGGTTACTCGTAGATCTCGACATTCTTGGAGGTCTAAGGGTTCAAGCCTCAACAAAGGTGAGGGTGCATGTGAGTCCGTATATAAATATTATATACTTCAAAAGGACAACAAAAAAAAAAAAAAAAAAAAAGAATCAAGATGCTCATCTTGAAAGTGCAATTATGGCTAGCCCTAATCCATATTTCATTCTACATGGACATTAAAAGCATAAGAAGTTTGAGGGTCTGTTCATACCTGAGGAGCAACAACAGTCTTCAAATACTTGGATAAATCACCGTTTGCAATGGAGGGTACCTTTTGACCAGGTAAATCAACCAGACAGCGAATTTATGTACTGCTGATTCGGTAGAACAATATGGGTGATGGGTCTGCTAAAACGACATGCCCATGGTTCTCGTACGGAAGTTGGCAGTTCTCCAAGATTAAACCAACAAAACATGACGGCACATCCACCTATACAATACATTGTCATGTTAATGGTTTCATAAAAAATCAACAGTTGCTGTAAAAATATGAGCAGCCTAACAAAATCAATAGAAGTTGAAGTTATCATCACCTGGGGATTGCAAAGAGAGCCCCGCAAATTTGAAAAACAGCCATCGCATACAAAGGTTAGCGGTACATATGCTTTCATCACTTCGCCAGTTTTAGTCTTGTACATCACACCTTTAATAGTCCCATAGTCTTCGAGAAGAGAGAAGACCGTTCCTTGCTCCAATTGAACACTACATATGCAAAAGGGACAAGGGTTCGTCAACATTAATACATCTGTATCTAGACAAAATGTAAATATTGAATAATAACGAATAAGTAAGGATATAAATAATACTTTGGAAGCAATGAGGCTTTCTCCCTCATTCTCTGTATAAATCGGCCATTGTGAAAACTTCTGCCTGCAACATCTGCATGAAACTTCTCCAAAGGATAAGAGAGCCGGGTATTCTTTCCGTCCTTGAAAAGAGCATATCCAAAAACCCTCTGAGCATCAATATCTTCTACACAATCTGTGGTAAAGAATAAAGGAGAATGATAAAAGATCATCCAAGAATGAACATTCAACAAAAAAATAAAAACTCAGTATAGGCAGAAAGGTGGATTGCAATAGTTAATTGAAGCTCTAAAGATCGTTCGTTCCGGACCTTCCAACCACAACTTCATGAGTTTGAGATAACCTCCTGGTTGTAGCAGTTCACCAACAATTCGATCAGGCTCTGTCAGATCTCTTTCAATTACACGTACCCTGCGTCCATCCTACAGTTCAAAGCATTACCAAATAAGCTTCGACTACATGACATAGCATTAGACGAATTGCTGAGTATAAGCTGCATGACTAAGCAAGTCATATAACCATCTCATCCATTGCTATTGCTGGCATGTACAACAGAAAGGGACAGGGCAAGGGGAGATTCTTGTTGGCATAATGCAACAAAGAAACTCCCTTCCCTAGTATTCTGATTCTGAAATCACAAAGTCCCGAAATAATGACTTTAATTGTAAGTATATCCCAAGTATAAATGCTTTCTGAGAGGTGTTCAGAAAAGATTAAATGGAAAATACATGTATGTATGCATATTATATAATATACATCAAAATATTTCTTAAGTTTTAGAATATTCATTACAAATATTAGTGATATTTAAACTGAAGTGAGACAGATTTTTTAGATTACATAACACATACCAATTTGTAGTTTTACATGACAACATTTAAATTATATGACAAATAAAGAGTGGTATCAAATTAAACGGTTTTCAAGTGTTACAGGCGGTTCTCATGCCAAATACAATTGACAGGTGACCACTATTGCCTTGTATTAACTTGGTATTATTGATAAAGACAATAGCAAAATAAATATTTCATTCCAAGTTTTACTTTTTTTCTTCTTGACCCATTCAACATGTTAAGTTTTTTTTTTTTTTTTTTGATAAGGGTATCCTGGGCCTTGGCCCAGACTAATCCCTTGGCAAAGCTGGGCCTTTGGCCCGACTGCTAAGCATACAGCCCTGAGTTTATCCCCAGTGGCCACAAGTTGGAAGTGCCTGGAATCGAACCTGGGCAGGCGCTATGAACCCCCCAAGCCGTTGCCAGTACACCACAAACCTTGTGGTTAACATGTTAAGTTGATTCACTGTTCATGCAATAAGAAGTTGCACCACAAGATATAAACCTACAAATTGATCAGTATATGCATAGAATTATAACGAATCAGCATCAGAAATCAACCAATAGAAAAGAATATGAATCGTACAACCAAGAAAAAAACATGGGAATTGACCAAAATAGCCGATCTTCGCGACCAACTTCACTTTTTAGCCACTTTTGGAACCAAATTCACATTCTAGCCGGAGTTTATACAAATGCCCGTTTGCGTAAAGCCTATTTTCAGATTAAAAGAAAAGAAAAAAAATACTTTACCAAAATTCTTTACGCCTAAATTTGAATTTTTAGCAGGAATTTGAATCCTTACCCCAAAAAAAAATCTTTATTCTGAAAATCAACTTTATAATTCAATTGAAAAAGTGGCTAAAAAGTGAATTTTGGTTGGAAAGATCGGCTATTTTGATCAATTTCCCTATCTGTCAAAGCTCCTGGGCGTCAAGCTAATAAACCCTACAGAAACAGTGTCGATGGAATTGCAACTTAACAGACTGGCCCTAATTTCCACCCTAACGAATACAAATCGTATATACCAGGTTACATGTGTCTTTTTGGCTGTTTATTTGCAAAAAATAGCTCACGATTGATCAAAATGAGAAACTTTCGTTTACGATTTGAGATATCAACTATCAAGTTACTTGGAGTGCATTACTTTATAAGTGACACGAAATCCTATCGAGGAAAACTTGGATAAGCTCTGCCTCCAAAAGAATATACTAACAGTCTAAGGATGAAAATTTAAGATCGAGTTAAGGATTAAAAATAAAAGTTGTATACCTTGCCGAGAGTATGAGCGAGAGCCGCACCAGCAACTCCGGCGCCAACGATAATGACGTCGGCATCCTCTCCAGATCTACATTCTCCGTTGATGCATATTGTTCTCGTCGTTACTGATAACGATTTTCCATTGCTATTTCCGGCATCAACAACTTTACGAACGCTTTTCATATCCAAGAATGCGTAAATCAATATAAATCCGACTACAGAAGCGAAAACGGAACTAATAACAAATTGATCGGCCATTTCTCCGACAACTGTCGCCGCCGCCGCCGACTCAGACGACAACAATAACCACTTGCTCGTAGTTTTCTTCTTCCTGTGTTTCGCTTCGATGGATATCGGTGGAAATGATTGATCACGAGCCAATAAACGTGAATATATTTCCCTCACAAAAACTTATGTTTCTTGTATTACTATTTTATTTGCAGATAATCTCGACCTCTATTTTCTTATTTTCAACCGTGATGGGTCAATTAATTAGTGACTTCCTAAGTTAAAGATAACAGAAAAGGTATAGGTTTTTTTATATAAAACACATACCAAAAGACCACAATATAATATAAATTAAAATTTCAAAAAACTTCAAAATCCAATGGTCGAGTCTGTCCAAAATATCTTTAAAAGATAACAAAAATTTTGGTCGAAAACAAGATTGAAACGTACTTAGTTATCGCCCTCATTTAGAATGGAAGAAGCTATAATCACAATTAGTCATTTCATGAAGAATATGACTTTTCTAATAATACCTGAATTCCATTTCATACGTTCGTGCATCATGAAAAACCAAACCAACGACACCAGCAGTCTTCCCCTCGGACAATATTTTTCTCATCTCTCCCTGTAACAAGAGTAAATCACTAACAACAAACATCAATTTTTTAGAAATAAGAACACGTCATTACCTTGAAAACACAATGATAGAGAGTAGAATCAAGGAGATATTTAAAGAAACAAACGTATTTTTTTTCATTGCATTTTTGTTCATATACGATTATTTGTGTTAACATGATAAAGGTGTAAAATGAAAAATGAAAGACCAAGGAATATAAAGTAATTAAATAACTAATTGTAAGGGTGCTAAATGTAACATTGAATCTTGAAAATAACCGTTTTACCATTTTAATATAATAGTATAGATATAGATATATATCGTATATATATAATGCTACAAATTTATGCTATTTTAAATTATTATAAAACTCATACAAATATTCAATAATTAGTTTATATTAAAATAATTGATGAAAAAATATAATGATATAATTTATAATAAGAATGAAACGTATTTTTAATATATTTTAGTTGACCTATGATTACGTATTTTTAATATGCTAACGTTGAAAAAAAATAAAACGTATGGATAGAAAACAAATTAATTCGTAGATATTCATGATATTTAATACTACGGTTAAATTAAAAAATATTTAATATGTGGCTCGTTTAGTCGTTTTGAAGGTATTGACGAAATGATTATAATCGTATAATTTGTAAAAAAATAAACGTATTTTTTCATTGCATTTTTGTTCATATACAATTATTTGTGTTAACATTATAATTGTGTAAAATAAAAATTGAAAAAACAAGGGATAAAAAGTAAATTAAATAACTATTTATAAGAGTGTTAAATGTAACCTTAAATCTTGAAAATAACCGTTTTACAATTTTAATATAATAATACAGACAATTTTAATACAATAGTATAGATATAGATATAGATAGTATATATATATATATATATATATATATATATATATATATATATATATATATATAATGCTAAACATTTATGTTATTTTAAAATAATATAAAACCCATAAAAATATTCAATAATTAGTTTATATTAAAATTATTGACGAAAAATTGTAATGATATAATTTATAATAAGAATGAAACATATGTTTAATATATTTTAGTTGATCTACGATTATATATCTTTAATATGATAATGGTGAAAAAATAAATAAAACGTATTGATAGAATACAAATTAATTCGTAGATAGTAATGATATTTAATAGTACGGTTAAATTAAAAAAATAATCAATATTGGGCTCGTTTTGTAGGTTTTGACGAGACAAATATAATGGTATAATTTGTAAAAAAAACGTATTTTTTCATTGCATTTTTGTTCATATATGATTATTTGTATTAACATTATGAAGGTGTAAAATGAAAAATGAAAAAGCAAGGGGTATAAAATAAATTAAATAATTAATTGTAAGGGTGCTAAATGTAACCTTAAATCTTGCAAATAACCATTTTCCAATTTTAATATAACAGTGTGTATATATATATATATAGTATAAATAATGCTACACATTTATGCTATTTTAAAATATTACAAAATACATAAAAATATTCAATAATTAGTTTATATTAAATTTAATGACGAAAAACTTATAATGATAAAATTTATAATAAGAAGGAAACGTATTTTTAATATATTTTAGTTGATCTACAATTATTTATTTTTAATATGATAATAGTGAAAAATAAAATAAAACATATGAATAGAAAACAAATTAATTCGTATATATTCATGTTACTTAATAGTACGGTTAAATTAAAAAAATATTCATTATTGGGTTCGTTTTGAAGGTATTGATGAGACAATTATAATGATATAATTTGTAAAAAAATAAACATATTTTTTCACTGCAAATTTGTTCATACACGATTATTTGTGTTAACATGATAAGGTATAAAATGAAAGGATATAAAGTAAAATTAAATAATTAATTGTAAGGGTGCTAAATGTAACCTTGAATCTTGAAAATAAACGTTTTACAATAATCTATACATATAATAAATAAGTCACTACAAGGACACGTGTCACCTTCTGGTGAGCCCATTATAAGTTCATTTATAATCCATTCACTGAGTTATGTGCTCAGCCGTGTTTTAGTTTTCTGACACGGCAGGTACGAAGTGACGTTTACGGGGACGGGACTTGAGATCGAGAGTGTTATTTTGGAGTTCTTAGAATCACTTTGTTTTATCTTTCTAAGTTTATAAAGACTTTTGAGGTATGATAGTTTGGATTGTAATATATGTTTAGAGTTTATTAATAGCTCTGAATTTAGATATGTATTTATGTTAAGTCTCGTATGTGACATCACCCATTCCGGACCACGGGGACGGGAGATGTTACAAATATGGTATCAGAGCATAGGTATCGACTTGTAGATTAAATAAGTTTGACCTGTGAGAATTGGGTAGACATTAGAATGGGTATACTAGAATTTAATTATATTTACTGATTTTCAATCCGTAACTGTTTTGAATTCTGATCTTGATGTTGTTCTGTATTAGAATGTCGAGACGTGGTCGCCCACATAAATCCATATCTCAACTTGGTGGTAACCTAAATCCGAACCCAGTGAGGGTACAAGTGAGCCGAATATTGTTGATGTGGTCCGTCAGACCATGTCAAGTATGATGCATATATACATTAAGCAGACCATGTTAACTTAATCGATTTATCTGTTTATGCCTTGTTTGATACCGGAGCAACACACTCTGTTGTTTCTGAACAATTAGAATCCCAGTTAAAACCTTATGAACAAACCACCGAATGTCCAGTCGTAATATCTACCCCAATGGGTGGTTCAATCCGTGTGTTAACTCGATTCTCAAATTGTCCGTTAATTATTGGAGATTGCATACGGGAGGTCACTCTACTTCCAATGCATATGTCCCACTTTCAATTAATATTGGGGATGGAATGGTTGTCACACCACCGTGCAACTATAGACTGTAACGCCAAACAAATATTGTTTGGGGATGTTGACAAACCAGAGGCAATCTTCCAAGGAGGTACTCTAAAAGAAGATGTTAGAGCTTTAACTTCTATTACTGTGAAGCAGTATACTTGGCAAAGTAGCGAAAGTTTTCTGGCCTCGTTACAAGATCCCGAACAGATAATCCCTACTTCTGTACCCGTACCTGTTGTTTATGAATATCTTGATGTGTTTCTCGACGATTTACCGGGTATACCACCAGTCCGGGAAGTCGAATTTACCATCGATCTAGTTCCGGGAGCTTCTCCTATTTCTAAGGCTCCCTATCGAATGGCTCCAACTGAAATGAAGGAACTCAAAACTCAACTCGATGATTTATTAAAGAAAGGTTTCATTCGACCCAACGTTTCACCCTGGGGAGCTCCGGTTCTCTTTGTCAAAAAGAAAGACGGTACGATGCGTCTTTGTATTGATTACCGGGAGCTTAAATAAAGTAACGATCTGTAACAAGTATCCGTTGCCGAGAATCGACGATCTGTTCGATCAATTACAAGGGGCATGATACTTTTCCAAAATTTATCTTCGGTCCAGGTACCATCAACTTCATATCTGAGATTGTGATATTCCGAAAACCGCATTCATAACTTGTGATGGGCACTACGAATTCTTAGTAATGCCTTTCGAGCTAACTAATGCTCCAGCGGTCTTTATGGATCTTATGAATCGGGTTTTCAAAGATTATCTCGACGACTTTGTTATCGTGTTTATTGATGACATATTGATATACTCAAAGTCAAGAGAGCAACATGATTAACATCTTCACATCGTTTTGGAAACTCTTCGAACGAAAAAGTTATACGCAAAACGTTCCAAGTGTGAATTTTGGCTTGATCAAGTATCTTTTCTCGGACACGTAATCTCTGCGGAAGGTGTTAAATTCGATCCAACGAAAATTGAAACCGTCACTAAATGGCCTCGACCTACGAACGTATCTGAAGTTCGTGGTTTTCTAGGTCTGGCCGGTTATTATAGACGATTCGTTGAAGGATTTTCTAAAATATCTCTACCGTTAACCCGATTACTCCGAAAAGGAGTCAAATTCAATTTGGGTTCCGAACAAGAATCTACTTTCGAGGAAGTGAAGCATCGATTAGTTACGCGCCTGTTCTTGTATTACCGTCTGGCACCGGCGGGTTTCAAGTTTACAGTGATGCTTCAAAGATAGGTCTCGGTTGTGTTCTTATGGAAAACGGTAGAGTGATCGCATATGCGTCACGTCAATTAAAGCCTTATGAGGTCAATTATCCGACTCACGATCTCGAATTGGCTGCGGTTATCTTCGCACTCAAAATTTGGCATCATTATTTGTACGGTGAGACATGTGAAGTTTTCACCGACCATAAGAGCCTTAAATATATATTTACTCAAAAGGAGTTAAATATGCGTCAACGGAGGTGGCTCGAACTTCTAAAGGATTACGATGTTCATATACAGTATCATCCGGGTAAGGCTAATGTAGTCGCCGACGCTTTCGTAAAGTTGTGGAACAGGTTTCCTCATTACTTGTTCCTACAGAGTTAGCTTTAGAGATCGAACGGTTCGGACTGAAAATCTATCCGAGTTCGCAAACGGAAATTCTATCGAATCTAATGGTAGAACCGACTCTAATCTCTCGAATCAAAGAAGCCCAACAAGAAGACAGTGAATTATGGGCAAACTTCCCGCAAGAACAAGAGAATGTTAGTTCGGAATTTAGGATAGATGATGAGCACGTGTTTTGGTTTCGGGATCGTCTTTGTGTTCCAAATAACTCGGAGCTTAAAGATAAGATTCTGACCGAAGCTCACAAATCTATGTTTTCTGTTCACCCGGGTACAATAAAAATGTATCACGACTTACAAACCCATTACTGGTGGGTTGGAATGAAGCGAGATATCGCCGATTTTGTAGCTCGTTGTCTCACTTGTCAACAAGTTAAAAGTGAACGTCAACGTCCGGGTGGTCTTCTCCAATCGTTGAACATTCTCGTGTGGAAATGGGAACACGTAACTATGGATTTTGTAGTCGGACTACCCCACACGACCTTGAAACACGATGCAATTTGGGTAGTGGTTGATCGACTAACGAAATTGGCTCATTTTCTTCCTATCCGACAAACATGGTCAATTGATAAATTGACAGAAGTATTCCAACGTGAGATTGTACGTCTCCATGGCACTCCTGTATCAATTACCTCTGATCGAGACCCACATTTTACATCTCGATTTTGGCAAGGTTTACATAAAGCTTGGGGCACACGTTCGAATTTCAGTACAACCTTTCATCCGCAAACTGATGGGCAATCAGAACGTACGATTCAAACACTAGAGGATATGATCCGAATATGTGCGTTGGAATGGAATGGAAGTTGGGATAGTTACTCATACCTAATAAAGTTCTCGTATAATAATAACTAGCAGTCGAGTATCGACATGGCCCGTATGAAGCACTTTATGGTCGAAAATGTCGAACACCGACTTGTTGGAATGAAGTTGGAGAACGTATTCTTGAAGGCCCAGAACTGGTACAAGTTACTACCGAGAAGGTCGAAATTGCGCGTCAAATGATGAAAGAGGCTCATGCTCGTCAAAAGAGCTACGCCGACAAGCGACGACGACCTATCGAGTTTCAACCGGGAGATAAAGTTTTCTTAAAGGTTTTCCTAACTCACGGTATTAGACGTTTCGGTCTCAAAGGAAAGTTGAGCACGAGATACATTGGTCCCTTCGAAATTCTGGAAAGGGTTGGAGTTGTGGCTTACCGGTTAGCTCTACCGCCGCAATTATCCCAAATACATAATGTGTTCTATGTCTTTTCACTTCAAGGGTACAACTATCATCCCTTACACGTCGTTGAATATCCCTTCGAACAAATAGAACCTGATATTTCTTATCGTGAGGAACCTAAAGCGATTATTGATCGTGATGAGAGAGGTACACGGAAGAGAGAATCGTGATTCCTTTCGTAAAAATTCTATTGAAAAATCATTCTGATCGTGAGGCGACGTGGGAAACTGAGGATCATATGCGACGGGAGTACCCCAAGTTCTTTAATCGATGTAAGTTTCCTGTCCAAATTCGATTTCGTGGACGAAATCTCTTTTAAGGGGGGGAATAATTGTAAGACTCGGTTTTAAAAACGTATAATTATTGTTACCCGAATTGAACCGTAATTAAAAATAGCAACCAGAGATAGTTGAGGGGTAAAAACCGTCATTTATCCAAACCTATTATAACCATAATTATATATATATATATATATGTTAAAAGAATAAAAAAAATCATGTTAAAAACTAAAATCACCATCGTCTCCTTCGAAGTTACGTACCACCGTCTCATCTCTCTCTCTCTCTCTAGAACTCATTATCTCTCTAAAATATCTCTCAATCCGTTAAAGCAATCGAAGAAATAATTACATATTCGGAATCTACGCTTCGAGCCCTTCTTAGAGGTATAAATTTCTTCTTAAGTTATTTAAGTTGGTAAGTTAGGGTAGTTGAAGTTGGTTGGTAGATTATGATTATATATTGTAGAGTTATAATCATTTACATATATAGGAATATTTGTTTTTGTCAAAATTACAAACGGGTAAAGTTTAGAATTAAAACGGTGCTAATTGTATCTAGATGTTTAACCGCATACCAAGTGATTGGTTTAATGTCTAAGTGAACAAAATCCGTGATTAAGCTTATAGTATAACCATTGTGTTTTAGGTTATGCGACTGATAATAATTGGTGGTTTAAATAGGCAATCGAACGAGTTAAAGTTCGTAGTCGGTCTCGATTAATCACGTGTTGCATCTCAATCCAATCAAGGTATGGATTTCATTTCTTTTGAATCGTGGGCAACTATTTGTTGTAGTTGACCCTTCCTAAAGGTGGTTCGCCACCTTGTGATTGATCAACCGAACGTGATCAACAAATACGAAATTGTACACACACATACACATTGATTTTGGTTTATTGAATCAATTGTTTGAACATTTTGATGTTTTATTAAAATGTGTCTCGTATGAGATTGTTTATGAAAAATGTGAATTATGTAGATTATAATTTCTGTGATCGCCATTTGGGTAAGTGGCATTTGTTTAGTTTTCGTTGATTTTAGAAGAACCCAATAAATGGGCACATTATTTGGGATGCCTTCTATGGCGGCTTTGTTGTCATAGCGTCCTGCAGATGACGGTCCACCAGAGTTAAGCCTATGTGGCTTACGTGAACCCACTCTGGGAGGACTTGGCTGACTTTGTTGGCTCCAGGGCGGATGAATCGATTCTAGATTTTACCCACAGAATATGTGACCGTGGTTAAATTCACGGGGGATCCGTTGTGTGTGCCCGCATGCCGACCCAGTTCGTGTGGTTTGGCCACCCACGAACACAACGACAGGAATTGACGGACTTATTTATATTACGTTTTGAAATTAAAGTGTGAACTGTTCTTGAAATTATTGTCTTTGAAAATTACTGAACATCTCTTTTGTTATGAACTTGAGTTTCAAGAACTTTCATCGAATGAATTTTTAAGTCTTCCGCTTCGTTATTGATGTTTTCATTATTATTTACGAACTTATATTATAATCCATTCACTGAGTTATGTGCTCAGCCGTGTTTTTGTTTTCTGACACGGCAGGTACGAAGTGACGTTTACGAGGACGGGACTTGAGATCGAGAGTGTTATTTTGGAGTTCTTAGAATCACTTTGTTTTATCTTTCTAAGTTTATAAAGACTTTTGAGGTATGATAGTTTGGATTGTAATATATGTTTAGAGGTTATTAATAGCTCTGAATTTAGATATGTATTTATGTTAAGTCTCGTATGTGACATCACCCGTTCCGGACCACGGGGACGGGGGATGTTACAAAATCTTTCCTTAATTCAATATTTTTTAATTTATACCTTACATTTACTACCCTTATAGGTATGTAGTTTACTTTTAATCCATTACTTTTTTATTTTTCATTTTGGAATTTTATCATATAAACATAAATAATGTATATGAACTAAAATGCATTAAAAACATTTTTATTTTTTACAAATTATATCATTGTAATCGTTTCGTCAATACCTTCGAAATGAGTCTAATATTGAATATTTTTGGATTTAATTATATTATTAAATATCATAAATATGTACGAATTAATGTGTCATTATTAGTATGTGGTTTGATACAAATAATCACTAAATTGTCTTAGGGGGTGTTTACTTGTGGCTTAATGAGCTTAATGAAAAAAATGGCTTATTCGCGCAGACGTTTGGAGTGTTTACTTGTGGCTTAATGACTTATTCGCGAAGACAAAAGTGGCTTATTCACTAAGTGGGTAAGGGAGGTGTTGTCCCCATTAAGCCAAAATTTTGACAATTCTACCCTTTAACAAAAAGAAATAAAAAAACCTATCAGATTACTTTCTCCCACATACGCCTCCATGTTAACTTTCCCTCCCACGTCGAACCTTCTCTCTCCGGTGACCTTCTCTCTCTGGCGAACCTCTCCTCCGGCGAACCACTCATTTCTTCTACACAGTGCGACCTTCTTCTCTGGTGAACAAAACGGCGACATCGATTTTGGTTTGATTTTCGATTCTGGGTTTGATTTTCGATTTGATTTTCGATTCTGGGTTTGATTTTGGTTTGATTTTCGATTATGAAAGTTGATGTTGTTCTTGGTTTTTAGGGCTTGTATCGAACCAAATCGATTCTGAAATCGATTCTGGAAGTTGATGTTGTTCTTGGTTTTTAGGGCTTGTATAGAACCAAATCGATTCTGAAATCGATTCTGGAAGTTGATGTCTGAAAATCGATTATGAAAATCAATTTTGGATTCTCGATTCTGAAAATCGATTCTCGATTCTGAAAATCGATTATGTATCCTCGATTATGTATTCTCGATTCTGGATTCTCGATTCTCGATCGTGAAAATCGATTTTGGATTCTTGATTCTGGATTCCCGATTCTGAAAATCGATTCTGAAATCGATTCAAATCGATTCCAAAACAATTTCTACAAAAGCTAGCTTGATTTATGCCCTTTTTTCTGTTTGATTAATCTTCTGGAAATCGATTCTAATCGATTTTTATGTGTTTGTATATCGATTTCAACATGGAATTTTGCTTCTATGGACGTTCACATCGATATTTACGTGTTTGTATATTGATTTCTATATCGGTTTTTTGCCATCTGTTATTCAAAAATATGCAGACAAGTAGAAAGAAGCATTCATTATCAAATTGGACATAATACATATTGAGGGTAAATTGGTCATTTCCTTCATTCAGACTGTTGATTCAGAAAAAAAAAAAGTAAACAACAACACTAATTTACCCAGACAGACAAATTTACCCGGACAGATAAATTTATCCATACAGGACTTAATGAAAAATTTGGTAAATAGCCCCTTAATTTTCTTTTGACTATTTCATATCAATTTTTACTTCAAAAGTTTTTTATAAAAACCTCATCCTCTTTAAAATTTTATACAAGAATTTTGATTTTTATCATGAAGTTTTATAAAATAATATTTTTAATTTTTAATTTTATTTTCTTGACATTATGATATTTTAATTTTAAAAATATTAATTGTAGATGATGAAAGTATAATTAACAATAGAACAAATAATGTTGTATATAAAGAAATATTTGGTAATATATGATACGTGATTCTTATTTTATTAATATTTTAACTATGCACTTTTCCATAATTTCATTTACGTTCTATTATAAATTTTGTTTTATAAATTCTTAATATTTATTCATATTTTTTATTAATTTTTTGCAAACATCCTTTTTGAAAACTGCCTAAAACAAGGACATTTTATAACCAGTTGCAAAAAAAAACTCTGAAAGGAAAAAAACTTGGAAAAATAGCATCGTACTTTCGATGATCATTCATATATGTAAGATAAGTTTTTTGACATGATTTAATTTTTTTAAATTACCCCGTGTAATACACGCAGGCGAATCTAGTATAGATCAAGGTTCAAAATAGCGTGAGGCGTGGCGTGGCGTGGCGGCAAGGTCAAGCCTTAAGCCTTACACGTCACGGCGAGGACGCGGCGTTTTTCAAGGCGTGACATAAGGTGGCAAATTTGTATGTCATATTCAAAATTATATATATACATATATGTTTTATATATATTATTCTAATAAAATAATGATATTAAAGTATATACATTCATATTGGAAGAAAAAAAATCATATAAATTAATAGTATAAAAATAGTTTTTGATTTAATATTTAAAATAGAACATAAAAAGATAATTTTACAACATCGTTTTAATCGTGAGTCCATAACGTTTATGATTTCGTGAAACTGTGAGTGATTGATCAGATAAATTTATAAAAATGTAAAATTTAAAGTAAAAAATGTAAAAGCACAAAAGATAAAAAAAATTAAAAATTAAAAACAATATTTTTTTTTGAAAAAAAAAATCACGTCTTAGAAAAAACACGCGCCATGGCGCCTTAAGGTGCCATAGCGTGATCCACGCCTTACAGAAACGTTATGGGCTATTTCGTAACGGCGGAGACGCGTCTTTTTGAACACTGGTATAGATATAGATAGTATATATAATTGTTACACATTTATGTTGTTTTAAAATATTATAAAACCCATAAAAATATTCAATAATTAGTTTATACTAAAACTATTGACGAAAAAATTATAATGATATAATTTATAATGTTTAATATATTTTAGTTGATCTATAATTATATATTTTTTAATATGCTAACGGTGAAAAAATAAAATAAAACTTATGGATATAAAACAAATTAAATCGTAGATATTCATAATATTTAATAGTACGGTTAAATTAAAAAATATTCAATATTGGACTCATTTTGAAGGTATTGACGAACCAATTATAATAGTATAATTTGTAAAAAAAAGAAACGTATTTTTTCATTGTGTTTTTGTTCATATACGATTAGTTGTTTTAACATGATGAAGGTGTAAAATGAAAAAACAAGGGATATAAAGTAATTAAATAACTAATTGTAAGGGCGTTAAATGTAACTTTGAATCTTGAAAATAACCGTTTTACAATTTTAATATAATAGTATAGATTAATGATAACAATATTTCTTTTCAAAAATACAGTTTTAAATCATAATAGTTACTCTGTCAATTGTAAATAATAAAAAAGACATATAGTTTTAAAAATATATAATTATTATACTTTTTAAGTAAGAAAAAAGCAATTTTATCCTTAGTTATAAAGAGATAAATTTTCATCATCTCATAATTAAAAATAAAATGAAAAAAATAGATATTTTCTTTTAAAAATAGACATTTATTTTAAAACAAATTAAAATAATAATCTCTACTATTATATGAAAATTATATTACCGTTATTGGAAAAATCGGTTTTTGGAATTCAGTTTTTGGAAACCCAGCTTTGTAGGTCTTCTTCCCCCCCCCACGTCCTGCACGACCCTCCTCGCTTTGCTATACAGTACCAATGAAACCATCCTTCAACGATGCAATCGGCCGCTCTGCTTTTCCAAGGTACGCTTTCCTTCTTCCTCAGTTTTGATTATGTATCAATTAAGGTTTCTTCTTCTTCTTCTTAAGTATTCTTTCTGCATCGATTTGGGTTTCCCATTTGTTTTAACCATTCTTCCCTGTATTATTCTCCATTCTTCCTCCCACGTTCTACTCTCGATCACTCCCTCTCCTCGTTTATTCCCTCACCATGGATACTCTATTTCTCCGACGACAATCTATTGAAGAGCACAGAGGTTATCTTTCGCTGCCTCCTTCAATCGATTCCATCATCTCAACTGTGGGTTCATCGACTCCATCATCTGGTCCTTCAATCGACTCCATCCTCTTTCTCGCCTCGCTTCCAGGTCTCGTCTCTCAAGCTATCGATTTCCATATTTCTAAACCTAAATCCTAAATCCTAAATCCATCTCCAGTTTCATTCAAGCATGGTACGAACGCCTTTTTGTTTTGAATTTCATTGTTTCTTAAATTTGATTTGATTTAAATCTGATCGGTTTAAATCTGTCATTATGAAGGTAAATGGTGGAAATTTTGGGGGGATAGTAGCTCGATCCTGTTGGTATTCTTACCTTAGAATTTGATGATGGTGAGGTTTTCCAGTGGAGCAAGGTATTGAAAATGCAACCAATGGAAGCATTTGATTTCTGTTTTACTGATTTCGTCTCCTGATTTGTTCCCTTTTTTTGCAGCAACGATGGAATTGAGGGTAGCGGTTGGAACACTGAATACTGCTCTCTATATCGGTGTCGTTGGTGGTAATTTGTGTTTATGACACATTCAGGCCAAAACGGTGTGTTCCTACTTCTCTATGTGCTTAATTTCCCTCATTTATGCCATGAATTCATACATGTTTTTATCAATGTTGTTGCAAAGATCAAAACATTTCATTTATGTACCACAGATTCTTAGCCTCAGTTATCTCATCTTCAAATTTAAGATTCAATAGTGGTAACGAAAACAATCCGTTTGCATTTTGGTGGATTTTTCATTCGATTGTTTTGTTCGTTTCGATTATCAAATTCAGACGAGGTTGAAATCTTGTTGACTGAGAAAGAACTTTCCTGAAATGGCAATTGTATTTAATTTTGGGGGGAATTAGTTGGGATTTCAGTAATTAAACCTGATTCTATGAATTTAGGTGTAATTTTAAGCATCGATTGAAGCTTCACTACAAATCATACAGTTCTTAATTTGGGAATTTTTTTTGTTTATTTATGTTTGTTTCAATGAGGATAACCCAACTCATCTAAAGCATTTAGATTGATAACATTTTAGGTGTAATGTGATCTTTATTTACTAACCCTTTTAGTTTTTTAGTAAGTTTTGATTTTTTTACCATCTTTTGCGATATGTTTCATGCTTCAATTTCAAATTCTTACAGATATGTAAACATGGTGGTGCACGAAATCGGACTTTATCTATTCGAACCTTTTGGGTTTGTGTGATTTGTTCATCATATTCAAAGGATATCGATTTAATTGCTGAACTGGTTTGTGGTTTTTTATTATTGATCAGCGCAGTGAGCGGTCCAACATAGGATTTGAGTTGTTACATTGTAATTTCTTGCATTGAACATTTGTTGAAATTCTTTGTAGTTCCTTTATTGTTCTAAGTCAGTGAGTTTATTCATAATTTTCACGTAGCCTAGTTATTTTGCTACTGGTTTTGAATATTATCTTTAAAGTAGGCTTCACTCGATAGCTTCTCTCTTGTTGTGTATATGTTTTACCGATCTGTGTTTTATGTGTGTATGAATATATAGATCGATGTTTATCGTTGAGTTTTTATGCTTGATTAACTCATGTTTGTTTAATCAGTTGTTAGTTTAAGTGTTTTGCTTTTGAGTTTTTTGGAGATTCAGATGTAACATGACTTTAAATCGGGATTTTGTCTAGATCGGTATGGATTTTGTGAACTTTAGAAGTTTTTTTGTGTGTGTGTGTGTTTTAATTTGAGTATTGGATGTCATGCGTGTTGATGTTATACTTGATGAATTAACTGTTCAAATTTTTTGCGGAGTGAAGGTGAGGTTTTTTGTGTGTTGTTTGCGTTTTGGATTAGTTCTGCTACTCTGTTAGGACTAATAAATAAACTGATTATTGAAAATAGTGATGGACTTGATTGATGTTGAGATTTTTGTAGAGAAATCTTAAAAGAAGATTTGAAGTTATTGTTTTGTCTGCTAACGACTGTTTCAGTATGTCAGATTTGTAGTTGATATTATGTTTGGTATTTTGGAAGTTATGTTTTTTTTGGTGGGGGATGGTTCTGCTAAGGTGTTTCAGAGCTTGCTTGAATATAGTCGAGATCTTTTATATTCTGGATGATTGTATCTTTTTGCTATTCAGACGTATATAAGCATATCCGTGTGTGTGTGTATTTTTGTTGATTATTTTATAGTATGTTTGCATTATTTCAGTCTTGATGTATAACTTTTCAATTAAGTTGCTGTTTTTTTCGAAGGATGTGGGGTAGCATGAGTTTGAATTGGGATATATGCTGGATTAATAAAGATGTATGATCTTGGAAGATTGTTTATACAATTTAACTTACAAAATTAAATGAAGAAGTGAAGTTTGTTAAATTTCTATGTAACTTTTTAGAGGTTTATCAAATGTTTTTTTGTTTGTATTGCATTACCCTGTGAAAAGAGTAGCTATATCTCGTGGTTTGCTCGTGTAGAATGTTAGTTGCGATAAGTGCTGCTTGAGATTAAATAGAAAGAGGGTTGGTAAGTAGGCTGTACTTTTCTTTTTTATCTTTTTTTTGGGAGGGGGGTGGAGTTGATAGCACAACAATATCAAATTATATACTATGTATGTTTTGGTGCTTGAATATTTTTACAGATGGTTCTTTTACTTTTAATTCAGGAAGATGTGCAAGTTACATAAATTATGTAAAAACTTCTGTTGTTATGAGAACTTGGCATATGTGTAGATCTGCATGTTTTTACCTTCTCCTAAATGTTGAGATTAACTGTTGCTATTTCTTTTTGCAGTCATGGCAGGCGTAGCACCAGAAGGTTCCCAGTTTGATACTCGCCAATTTGATTAAAAAATGAATGAGTTGTAAGTTTGTGCGATTTTGTTTTTTGTTTTCATGTTGTTGCTAACTCAGATGTTGGTTTTATTCAAGAAGCATTAGGTCTAGCTTTCAAGTGGGATTTTGAGAAAGG
Organism: Arctium minus; assembly: GCA_954870635.1. Taxonomy (NCBI): domain Eukaryota; kingdom Viridiplantae; phylum Streptophyta; class Magnoliopsida; order Asterales; family Asteraceae; genus Arctium; species Arctium minus. The sequence continues at coordinate 100,795,200 of OX941081.1, read as the reverse complement.
TACTTGTTTTGCACATGCTGATGACATTATTTTGCTAATGGCTGTCAACCGATGGGCAGGACTTTTTTACATCATACAACGAGGTTTATGATAGTTTTGATGCTATGGGTTTGCAAGAAAATCTTTTGAGAGGCATTTATGCATATGGTAAAATTGATATTCTTATTTTGCATATGGTTTTACTTCATATAATAAGCTGATTTTCTTGTGAATTAATGCAAAACCAGACTCAGATATGACATATTTCATTTGAATGCAGATTTTGAAAAACCATCAACAATTCAGCATAGGGGAATCGTTCCTTTCTTCAAGGGTCTTGACGTTATCCAACAGCACAGTCTGGAACCGGGAAGACTGCAACCTTTTGCTCTGGTATCCTTCAACAACTTGACTATAATGTGGTCGAGTGTCAGGCATTGGTTCTGGCACCTACCTGTGAACTTGCACAACAAATTGAAAAGGTTATGCGAGCACTTGGGGACTACATTGGTGTGAAGGTGCATGCTTGTGTTGGTGGAAGGGCGGTAACATGGCGGTAAAGGAAGATATGAAGTGGCGGTAGCTCCATCAGTTTTGATCTTAACACCGGAGGTAATTACGACTTCATCGGCACAAATCCGGATTTAATGGCACTTGGATTTACAAGACACAACTAGAGAATAAAATAGTGTTGATATTTTTCTGCAATAATTCATCTAAATTTTGTTGATACAAATTGTGATGTTTCCATGCATCATGTGGTGGTATAAATCATATTGAAATTAAATTGTAGATTCATAACATTAACATGTATTTAGATTATATGGATTATGTTGAGTTTCATTTAATAAACACATTCTAAAATGAATTTAAAGGTATTTATTGCAATCGTTTGATCCTAGAAAGAAATTCTTCAATAGGGATTCAATTCTTGCTCTTATTGCAGCCGCAAAATTCAATTTGGATTTCATCGAATCCGATGATCAAGTAATTTTTATTTCATTCATTTATGTTGTTAATTCTTAGATTTGATTGTCTATGGGATCGCACATGTTTAATTTCCTTTTCCGATAATTAGAGTTGTCTAAAATTGAGATCGATGGTGATAGTTTGCCGGTGGCCGCGGCGATTCTCAATCGAATACGGTCTCAATCGACCCCTAAAAGGACGTATCTTTTGTCATTTACGTTTAGAAAAACACGTGTTTTGTTGACTGAAGCAACAGGTTACTTTAGGTTTTCGGCCACGGGCTACAGCCCCCGAATTACGACCATCCAACTTCTTTCTTCAAGTCGTTTTTGTTTCATTTGATGTTGATTTTGATCGAGTTCAAGAGGAAAAATCGTAAAAACAAAGTTGGTCACAACTCAATCCTTTTTAGATAGTGATGCGATCGACATAGATTGGTAATGGTCCCAAAAAGATATCATTATTTGGTACAATTTCTTATAGTTTCTGAAGTGAGAGTCATCTTAATAAATCCAGTAGTAATTAGAAGAATCTTAGAAGAAATAAAGACTTTAAAGTCTAAACTCTCGTATAAGCTATCGCCAATTAAAGCAAGATCTATTTACTTGCAAAACATAAGGACAGTTCGAGCATGTGTTACTATATACTTGAGGACTATTTTTCCCATTTTAAAAACTTCTGGGGGATTTTACTTGGTGACTAGAGATGGTTGAACATGTATAAAGAGAGTGTTACCATTAGCTTTTGGTTTAGGAACCATCAACCATGTATTGGACGACTACAGGTTCATCACTAAACTTGGTATTATGCTTTGACTTTTGAGATCAAGATCATAACTTAAACCTTTAAGACTATATATAATTTGATACTATCTTACCAATGGTTTTCTTTTGCATCGATTAATGGAGAATATCACACTTCTTATATTTAAGGAAATAGAGAAAGTGATGTGAGGTTTCTTATATGGACAAGAGATGAAAAGGGTAAATGAATGTATGTTTAAACTCCTATAGGGTAATTTCAATATTCAACGCATCATGTTTTTTTACATATTTTTATTTCAAATAAATGTTTGTAAAGTTTAATATTATTATTTTGATGTTTGTATATTATCGCTGATTTTTGAAAGACATTTTATTATTTGTATTTGGTTAATATAGACTTCTGGAATTGCCAAAAACAAAGTCCTCAAATTCTTTTGAGATCTAATAAATAGACTATTTCTTCAAATAAATCATATAAAATGATTGATTCTTATAAGCTTTAACCTTCGTATTTTTCATTTGGCTTCATTATAACATTTTACTTGTAAATAATCCCATATTTTAGAGGCTATAGAACATTCTGTAAATAATTGTATTAATTTCTCAGTCTCAATTTACAAGAAAGTTTAACCATCGCGCCGCATTGCGCGCGGGCATATGCCTAGTATAACTAAAAATATTCAGCTTTTTACTCATATTTTTCATAAAACTATAAATTAGGTAATAAAAACCATTAAAAATAACTTATCAAGAATTATACATGATTTAGTGATATATAAAAATTATTCACAATGGTAGTTCTTACAAGTTCTTACACTTTTTATTTGTAAGAACTATGTATTAAAGATGCTTTAAAGGTGACATCTATATTTGAAAACCAATAAAGTAGGTCTCTAAAACTAAATACTGATATTTTATTCAACTTTTATACATTTTATATATAGATTAATATATTATAATATTAAAGATGTTTTTAGTATTTTTCTTATGTGTCATTGGAGTTGAATTTTTTTATTATTCAAGGGACGCGTCATTTTTAATGTTTTTAGTGATTTTTTTATAGTGGTTAGGTTGGAGATACTCTAATAGTATTACATGGAAACATGTAAAAACAAAATTCTCAAAAGTTGTCGTTTAAATATTAGCGCCAAACTAACTCTTGATGACATCTATTCACGCTCACGATATTACTAGCACGGATAAATTTCTTTCCATGCTAGGTGAACTAAGTACAGGAAAAGCCTACAGGAATTGGTATCTCGCTCTTTCCTTTAATCGGTCGGGATTAAGGTGCTCACGGGTTGGGTTGATCGGGTTGAAGGCATTTCAACAACCTAACCCAATGTTGGCGGTTTGAGAATTTTCAACCCAACCCAACCCAACCCAAACAAAAGTGCAACCCAACCCAACCCATTCAGGTTGGTCGGTTTGGTCGGGTTGTGTTTAAACAAAGTAGAGTAAATTACATATTTGATCCCTAGGGTTTGGTGGTTTTAACACTCTTGGTCCCTAAAATGAAATATCTATGGCTTGCATCCTCATGGTTTGGATTTCATAACGTGTTTGTTCCCTAAAACTAACTCTGTTTGATTTTCAGCCGTTAAAGCCATCATGTGGACTGCACATGATGGTATATTGGTCATTTTATATTAAGGGACCAAATGTGTTATTTAAAAGTGTAGCATCTCCTTCTTTATTTCTTCAGTACACCATCGATACTAACCAAGTTTCAAACTCGACAAAACCCTTTAATGGCTCCTCCAAGATGCATTTGCGGTTCAATAGCAATCACACGAACATCGTGGACTGCAAGAAATCTAGGACGCGATTCTACACTTGTTCAAACATGGTTAGCATTAATTTTGGTTTTTTCTTTACTTGTTTTGCCCTAATTTTCACTTTCTTGCAGGAACGATGTTGTGGATTCATAAGATGGTTTGACCCAACAATGTGTTCTCGTTCAATGGAGATTATACCAGGGTTACTGAGCTCGAAGAACTACCTTGAAGCAAAAATGACAGACCTGGAACATCAAGCTCGTAGATGGAAGCTTTTATTTTGTATAACCTGGGTTTCTATTGTAATTTACTTCTTCAATTAGGTTCTTTAAATGGTCTATTGTAAGCTTCTGATGTAGTTGAACTTTGACAAGAATGTCTTTTGGTTTGTTGTAATATTTGAAGTCAATGAAAATGAAGCAGTTTTATTGGTCCCGAATGTGCTTAACAAGTTTGTAGAAGGGGGGGGGGTGAATACAAACACAAAATTTAAAGGTTTAATAAATTGTTTATTGATAAATCAAATCACAATTTACAGTTTGTTGCGGAATAAGATTAAGTAAAACCTAATCTAAACAAACTTAAGAATCACACAGATTGTTGTACAAGAATTAGAAAATAGAGATTGAGAGAATATAGAAAGCAAGGGTTTCTATATGATAAGAAAGATAGAAGGCCACACTCAGATATAGTCTTGATCTTTCTATTTATACCCTATGCATTAAATGCATGGCAGGGTACTTTACAAGTGTCCTTTGATGGTTGGTTGCATGCCTCTGACTTTTGGAGACATGCTTTTGGCCGAATGGTGAACAGTGTAGTCTTCAGAGTTGTTGTACGATCTGTCGCAAAGGTATCTCTCTTCTGACATTTGTACTATGTGTGCAAGGATAAGACAAAAGAAACTTGGAGCATAAGCTATGTGATCTTCAATCGCTGAATATCTCTTCCATCGCAGAGATAGAAGAAGGTTCAGTGATCGCTGAAGCTTTTCTTCAGGTTTCTTCGCGTGTAGGTAGACTTATCTTGGTTTCACTGATATCCGCATCAGATCATGAGTAGACATGTCAGTTGTTCAACAGTTTTGTCTTAGACTCAGTGATGAACATCTTTGTCGCGAAATTTGTCTTCAGAGATTACGTCTAACAGTTACAAGAGAGATCATCAGCGATACTGAACACACTCAGTATTTGATCGCTGATGGTGAAACACTTATACATACAGATGTTAAACGTAATTTTCACTAAGTATAACAGCGAGTCATTATCAAATCACTGAGAGAGTTTCGATCAATAATCTCCCCCTATTTGATGATGACAAAATAACTATGAAAAAAATTACTTTAAGTCAAAATATAAGGATAGTCAGGACTCGTAACATACATGTCCCAATTACTATTTTTAGGGATCTTTTATAGTACTGATGAGTTTAAGTACTTCACTAAAATTTTCATTAATATTGTAAAAAGAGGTTACAAATTAGAACATGAAAATTGTAAGTACAAGAGTAGTCCTATACTACTGTAAGACTAACTAATAGATTACAAGAGACAAAAGAGAATCTATCAGCTATGTTTTCAGGAGGTCTCCGGAGAGATCTTGAAATCTGGTATCTTTTCTCCTTTCCTTCTTCGATCAGCGGCTTCTTGTCGAATAAGAACTTTGATTGGATCTGCCAATGAAGAGTATCCATAACACAAGCATAGAAGATCTTGAAGATGGCTTAGTGGGCAGAGAGGAATTTTAGAGACTCTTTGAAACCTAAGTTGTTTCTCATCATCTCTGAAGAAGATTCAATAAGGCTTCTTTAACACTATCCCTGGTAAGAAGGGTCCATCAGAAGGCAATGATAGATCTAGAGCTGAGAGATCAGGAGAAGGCCCGAACAGTGCATCCCTGGAGAATTTGATGGAGGTTTCATTTCTGATAACTGCATCATTTTCAAAAGAAGAGGCATGCTTTCGTTTAACTGGTCTTGGCTGAGATGGAGGAGCTGAGGGCACATTTGTTTTGGTAGTGACCCTGTTGATGAGAACTTCAAGAAGGTTTTCAACATGGCCTCTGTATGTTGATCTTGATTTCTTCAGTGCTTCTCTGAACTCTAACCATTCTGAATAGCCGAAGTGTTCTAGTTTTGATAAGAACATTGCTTTTGCACTTCCATCTTCTCTGAATATCTCTATGGTGATAGTTGTTCGGTCCTTCTATTTCCTTCCTGAGATTGTCACGGCAGTGATCTTCATTGGATCAGATCAATGGTCGAGCTTTTTCTTGCACCAAGCTAGACTGGCATCGCTGATTTCTTTTCTTTTAGCGTTTTCCTCCTCTATTTATTTCAAAAGAGCAGCTTGAACTTTCACTGGATTCTTTTTCATCTTGTCATCATTGAATAGAGATGAATGTACCTCAAGAGCTAGATCAACATCTTTTTGGCATTCAACAATTAACTTTTTAGCTCTGACAGATTCTTCAATTTCAACTTTGGAAAGGAAGTCAAACTCTTCATCGGAGGTTTGAGGAGGGATCTTCAGTCGTAAACTCTCCAGGTTGGAGATCATCTCTGCTCGTCTTTGTACTTCATCCTCTGACCTTTGAAGAGGTCGAGAGGGTCTTCTTGGATGACTCAGGGATTCATCCTTGTTAGTACACAAAGATGTTGGATGCCAGATCATAAAGGTCAAGTCAAAAGCTCAAGTCAACTCTCAAGCTAAAGTCAAAGTCTTTGTAATAAGTCATTGTTAAAAGTCAAAGTGTTTAGTTTCCTTGTAATGTGTTAGAGTATAAATGTTGGATCCCATATTTAATCTTATAACAATGATATAAAACAATTAATAAGAATAAGAACAACGAAAGCAATATAGTTTTAATATCAAAGCAGATTCAATATCACAGTTTATAATAAGATATATATATAAATCGTAGAAGATCTTTTTCTTGAATACTTTCAGTATATTAAAAGATGATTCATTTACAAGATCTATCAAAAAGCACACTTTTGTCAATGGAGTGATGGTCCTATTTATAGGACCATAAAGTGAATAGTGTACTATCTTGACATTAGAAGCATGCTTGAATAGTGTCTTACCTAAAAGGTAAGCTCAAGACATGCTTGAACAGTGATTGATAATGTCACAATTGACATTATTTATACACTAAATTGAGTAGAAATTGCACGATCCCGAGTAAAATAGTGGTAATTGCGATTTTAAAGAAAATTATAGGATAAGGCAAGATCATAGAAGAAAGAAGTTCAGAGAAGAAAATAATCTAAAAAGTCTCAAATTAAAAGAACTAGTTCAATTGCGGGTGAAGGATAAGAAGGAGGCTGAAGCATACAGTGGATTGGGCGATTTGTGTCGCGAGTTAGCCAATTCTCGTGAGTTGGGAGACACGGGCGACTTATGCCATGACCTTAACTCACGGCATAAGTCGCGAAACCTTCTGGAGTCGTTTACTCACCTGATTCTGTTAGGGTAAAGGATTATCGAATAGCAGAGAAAAGACGGCGGTGACAGGAGGCGATTTTGGAAGAGAAGACGAAGGCACGAATGATACGTAAAGGTGGGAAAACTCAGTGGAAACGGATCCCCGATCTTGACACAACCTTGCTGCAAGATTAAAGATCTCAGGGAGTGTTAAACTTTTGAAGCCATTTGTTTTTCTTTAAGAACAATGTTTAGATCTGCGTTGTCTTTACTTTCCGTTATCATTTTCGTTCACCCCAACATGAGCTAAGCAGTTCATGTTGGGGGTTGGTTGATTAATTGGTGATGTTCTTTACACTTGTGGTTTGATTTGTACTCCAATAAATTCTTTTATCAATGAAGCATATGACGAACTTTGAATAAAATCTTTGTAGTTTGATCAGCTATTTGGGTATCCCTTGATCATTTTACTCTTCGAGAGGAGTGTAAAATGATTAGATGTGTTTGTCTAATGCGTATGGTGAAAATCGGATAGAGATATAACACTTTCACCATAGATCTATAATTTGTTCTTTATAAGCAATCTAACTTGATTATTGAGTTCGAGAGAATAAATGTCAGTGTTAACTGCTAGCATTGTTATTGCTTGAAAAAGGGTAACAATAAATTTTATTTTAATTTCATTGAATCAGTTTTACATCGTGTATAACTCAACCTAGGTTTTCATTACAAAACTTTTTATGAAACCAACCCTCAACCTCCTTTTCTGCAATTGTTATCTCGTTGTTTGTCGAATAATTATGTTAGTCGTATAAGTCATTTCCCTTAAAAAGATAATATCAACAACCTCTTTTTGTCAAGTCTAGTTAATAATAGTTATAGATTTGCGGTAATTAATACCAAGTTTCCACGGTTCGATACCCGTACTTACGTATATATTACTTGATACGACCCCGTACACTTGCGGTTCGTGTGGGAAGGGTGTAAACCCAGCCTATCAAGTTTTTCGCGCCACTGCCGGGGATACTTGTATAGTGTTAATATCACTATAGTCTATAAAGATTATTAGATTAGACATTTTAATTTTTCAGTTTTTATTATTATTTAAATCTTCGGAATCTAAGACTTGTGCTTTATTTTCAGGTCTCTTTTTGGTTTTTGACAAGAAGGAGACTCTTCGGAGATCTCGAGCCCCTTGACCCAGAAATTGAAAGGACCGCAAGGCAGTTACGACGCAAACCTAGAAACAAAACTATTAGAAGAATGGGTGACCAGAATAATGAAGATGAGGTACATATTAACAACAATGACCCACCACCGCCTCCACATCAACCACCTCGAGTTCCTATGAGGAACTTGGCCATTCCAACAATGGCGGCTGCCCAAAGAGGAGTTCAAGATCCAGCTGTGGCTGCTAATTCTTTTGAGATCAAGCATGGGGCTATCCAATTAGTCCAAACTCACCAATTTGGAGGGGTACCAACTGAAGACCCTCACGGTCATCTCTATTCATTTGAAAAGGTGTGCAATACCTTCAAATGGAATGGGGTATCTGAAGATGCCATCAAGCTCAGGTTATTCCCGTTCTCGTTCGAGACAGAGTAGCAACTTGGGAGGAGAATTTACCACCGAACTCTATTAATACGTGGCCCGAAATGGTTGTTGCGTTTCTGAATAAATTCTTTCCACCAGGCCGTACAACTCAGTTACTAGCTGAAATCACTCACTTTGCGTAGTGGGATCAGGAATCCCTGTATGAGGCATGGGAACAGTACAAGGGAATGTTAAAAAGATGCCATCATCACAGTCTACATGGGTGGGTAGTCATCCAAACATTCTTTGGTGGACTACACCCCTAATTTAAAAATGATATCACTGCTGCTACTGGGGGAGCCTTAATGAATAAGACTTACGAAGAAGCATGGGAGCTGATTGAGAATTTGGCCGAACATAATTATGCCACACCAAGGGCAAATGTGCGGAGGGTAGCACAGGTTCAAGATAATGATGAACTTCGACAAATTAAGGCACAATTAGCTGCAATTACTAACCAGCTGAAAGGCACTATCATTCCAAATCAGTCACCAAACGATGGGATGATGGATCAGTTTGCATCATTTGAACCTCCTAAGCAAGTGAATTTTCTGCAGAATCGTAACCGTCCAAGGAATGATCCCTTTTCCAACACTTACAATGAGGGCTGGATGAAGCATCCCAACTTCTCTTGGAGCCAACCACCATATGGCCCAAAAGAGACTTCGGGAAATCAGCAAAATTTTGGTAATAACTCTAATTTTTCTGCCGCTTCTAACCCTAATAATGTTTATCGTCATCCAGGTCACAACCAACAGAGACAAGAAGAGGGACAAACTTCCGAAAAGAAGACAGGGCTAGAAGAGATGATGATGAAATTCATGACAAAGATGGATTCGACAGTTGAAGGGATCACATCTTCGGTGAGTACAATTAAAGCAGCTATGGATCAGAACACCGCCTCTATACAGATATTGGAAAGGCAAGTGGGACAGATTGTTGAAGCATTGCAATCTCGAGTTCAGGGTCAACTTCCAAGTCAGACAGAAAAGCAATCGAGAGAGAATTGTAATGCGATTCATTTAAGGAGTGGTAAGAAGTTGAACAATACTCTAATTAGAAAACCAGTGGTGGAGAAAAGAATAGAGCATGAAGAAGTGGTGGAAGATGAGGAAGATGAAGAGAAAGTGGATGATAACATAGAGATGGATAGGCCAACAGGGAAGGAGGAAAAGAAGGAACAAGAGCAAGCAGTTGATAAAATACCGGTCAAACCGATATTACCAAAAGTGCCTTTTCCAAGTAGACTTAAGGCACAAAAGGATGATGCTAATTTTGCAAAATTTCAGGAAGTATTTAAAAAATTGCACATTAACATCCCTTTTGCAGATGCTTTATCTCAAATGCCTTCTTATGTAAAATTCTTAAAGGATATCCTATCCAATAAAAGAAAGATTGAGGAACAAGCAACAGTGGCGCTCACTGAGGAGTGCAGTGCAATTATACAGCATAAGCTCCCTCCAAAGCTTAAGGATTCAGGGAGTTTCACTATCCCTGTTCATATTGGCACTTTTGAATTTAGTAAAGTGTTATGTGATTTAGGTGCCAGCATTAATTTAATGCCTCTTTCTATTTTCAGGAAACTTGGACTCGGTGAGGTGCAACCCACTAATGTAACTCTACAACTGGCAGATAAATCGATCAAATATCCATACGGTCTAATCGAAGATGTGCTCATTAAGGTTCACAAATTCTACTTCCCAATAGATTTTGTAGTGCTGGACATGGACGAGGACAAAGAAATACCATTAATCCTTGGCAGACCATTCTTAGCTACAGGCGGAGCACTAATCGATGTGAAAGGTGGGAAGTTGACACTTCGAGTTGGAAAAGAAGAAGTTGTTTTCAATGTGTTTCAAGCAGCCAAACGGAAGATGGAATTAGATGAATGCTATCAAGTAAATTCCATCGAGACAGTGATTCGAGAAAGTGGGGAACTATTAGTATCAAGAGATTTATTGCAAAATGCAATGACTGGTACTGAGACAGAGGTAACAAGTGAGATGATACTGCAGCTAAATGCGCTACCTAATTACAAGGGGCACCGTAAGCAAACAACTGAGGATTTGGGAACACAACTTCCAAAGTCTCAACCATCCTCAAAGGTCCCTCCTCAATTAGAACTAAAGCAGTTACCTCCATATCTAGAGTATGCATATCTGGGTGACAGAGACGCTGCCAGTTATCATTTCAGCCAGTTTGACAACAGAAAATAAGGACAAGTTGTTTGAGTCCTTCGAGAGCATCAAACAGCCATTGGATGGACAATAGACGACCTCAAGGGCTTGAGTCCGACCTTTTGCACTCATCGTATTAATCTAGAAGAGGGACATCAGCCAGTGGTTCATCCCCAAAGGCGGTTAAATCCAAATATGAAAGAAGTGGTTCAGAAAGAAGTGGTTTGGAAAGAAGTTCTTAAACTCCTTGACGCCAGAATCATTTATCCTGTTCCTGATAGCCCGTGGGTAAGCCCAGTTCAGGTGGTACCAAAGAAAGGGGGTATCATAGTGATTAAAAATAATAATAATGAATTGATTCCCTCTCGGACAGTTACAGGGTGGCAAGTATGCATTGATTATCGGAAGTTAAATGAGGCCACTAGGAAAGATCATTTTCCACTTCCGTTTATCGATCAGATGCTCGAGCGCTTATCAGGGCACGAATATTATTGATTTCTTGATGGGTATTCAGGATACAATCAGATACCGATTGCACCAGAGATCAGGCCAAAACTACTTTTACATGTCCTTACGGTACTTTTGCTTATAGGAGGATGCCATTCGAGTTGTGTAACGCCCCTGCAACTTTTCAGAGGTGTATGATGGCGATTTTCTCTGATATGGTGGAGAGGAGCATTGAGATTTTCATGGATGACTTTTCAGTATTCGGGACCTCATTTGATCTATGCTTGGCAAGTCTGGAAGCAGTCCTAAAAAGATGTAAGGAAACGAGTCTGGTGCTGAATTGGGAGAAATGTCACTTTATGGTGACCGAAGGTGTGGTTCTTGGTCACAAAATCTCAATGGCTGGAATAGAAGTTGATAAGGCAAAAGTAGCTGTTATTGAGAATTTACCGTATCCAAATTCGATGAAGGGAGTCAGAAGCTTCTTGGGGGCACGCAGGATTCTATCGGTGGTTTATAAAGGACTTTTCTAAAATTTCTAAACCCTTGTGCTCTTTACTTATTAAAGATGCGAAGTTTGAATTTACTGATGAATGTATTGCTGCTTTTGACAGGCTGAAGGCAGAACTGATTTCGACACCAATTCTTACTGCACCCGATTGGAGTCTCCCATTTATTCTGATGTGTGGCCCAGTGATTACTAGCATTAACACATTTAGATTGACATAAACACTTTTATTAGATCAATCACATGAATTACAATTAATCACAGATCTAACATCTAGTCACAGATCTCACGTATGTGTGTGTTCTTTGTGTGTGTTCTTACTCTCTCTCAACTACCACCAATATTACACCTTCACTTTCACACACTTACTCTCTTGCACGTCTACTAGAAATAATACAAGGACTTGCTTATATATAGGTCAACATGACCAAGCAAGGTCAAACCTTCTATGCTCATTACAACACACATCCAAACACTAATTGCAACAATGACCCTCATTTAATCTTGAATACAATTACAGTCTAACATGATGTGTGACGCAAGTGATACTGCGGTGGGAACAATTTTAGGCCAGAAAAAGGATAAGAAGATGCATGTCATTTACTATGCCAGTAAAACACTTGATGAGGCTCAGGTCAATTATGCTACCACCGAGAAGGAGTTACTTGCCATTGTATATGCGTGTGAAAAATTTCTGTCTTATCTAGTTGGAGCCAAGGTGATAGTTTATACAGACCATTCAGCCTTGAAGTATTTAATTCAACCCTGAAGTATTTAATGACAAAGAAAGATGCCAAGCCGAGACTCATTCGCTGGGTATTACTACTTCAGGAGTTTGATCTGGAGATTTTGGACAAAAAGGGCTCTGAAAATACTGTCGCATCAGCTATCTCGACTTGAAGATTCTGGAGAGACAGATAAGACGACCATCAATGACTCTTTACCGGATGAACACCTGTTTAAGGTAACTCACTCAGAACAATGGTATGCTAATATTGTTAACTACCTAGTGGGATCGGTTATGCCATACAGGTTAAATTCACATCAAAGGAAGAAGTTCCTTTCGGATGTGAAACACTATTATTGGGATGAGCCAGTTCTCTATAAGCGATGTGCAGATGGTATGATTAGGCGATGTGTGCCTGAAGAATAAAAGGTCCACATTTTGACTCACTGTCATGAGTTGGAATGCGGCGGACATTTTAGCACAGACAGAACAGTAGCCAAGGTGTTGCAAGCAGGTTTCTTTTGGCCTTCTATGTTTAAGGATGCAAGGGAATTCATATCTCGTTGTGACAGATGCTAGAGAATGGGAAATATTGCAAAAAAGGATGAGATGCCCATGAACATCTTCATGGAAGTAGAACTATTCGATGTATGGGGCATTGATTTCATGGGACCTTTCCCAAACTCTAACCGGAATGAATACATCTTAGTTACAGTCGACTATGTGTCGAAGTGGGTGGAAGCAATAGAAACTCCTACTAATGATTCAAAGGTAGTGATTAACTTTTTTCGGAAGCACATATTTTCAAGATTTGGTGTTCCAAGGGCATTAATCAGTGATGGGGGTAGTCACTTCTGTAACCACTATTTGGAAGTTGTACTTAAGAAATATTCAGTCAAGCATCGGGTGACCACTCCGTACCATCCGCAGGCCAATGGATTAGCTGAAGTGTCAAACCGGAACTCAAACAAATCCTTGAAAAGACTGTGAGCGTCTCCCGAAAAGACTGGTCATCTAAGCTAGATGACGCACTGTGGGCATACCGGACAACATATAAAACCCCATTGGGTACTACTCCTTATCGTCTGGTATTCGGAAAGTCATGTCATCTCCCAGTAGAACTTGGGCATAAAGCCTTTTGGGCAATCAAGCACTTGAACATGAATCTACACGCTGCTGGACAACGTCGTTTTCTCCAACTGAATAAGTTAGAGGAGATTAGACAAGACACATTTGAGAATGCTACTATCTATAAAGAACGCACAAAGAGATTCCATGACCGCCGCCTACATAAAAAGGTAATCACTCCTAACATGAAAGTACTACTATTTAACTCACGACTTCGTTTGTTTCCAGGAAAACTGAAGTCTATGTGGTTGGGACCTTTCACCGTTAAGGAGGTATTCCCGTATGGCATAGTAGAGCTGATAGAAAAAGATGGTTCCACATTTAAGGTAAATGGACAACGGGTAAAACCTTATATTGGGGGTGAACCAATAGAAGCATCTAGCTTCTACCTGGACAAGCCAAAGGAGTAAAAGAGGTAAGAAGGTCGAGCCGTGACCCTAAACAAGGCGCTGGGTGGGAGACAACCCACTGTAGGTTTGTTTTCTTTTAGCTCGTTGAGTTCTATTTTGCTTTGATTTTGTTTGTTGTGTAGTTTTTGCTGCTGTTTTCCGCTCCCTTGAGGTTTGTGAAGTCTCATAATCATGTTTTGAGAATAAGAACAGGGGTTGGCGCGAGTTTTACCGCGATTAAACTCGCGGCATAAGCCGCGAGAGTTGCTGTTAATTGGTGCTTATCACAGTGAATTTCACGAGTTTTGACGCGACTTAACCCGCGTGATTCTCTGTTTTAAAAAGGACCAGTGGACCTCGCGGGTTGCTCGTGAGTTTTACTCGGGGCATAACCCGCCCGTTCCTTATATTGGGTATAAAAAGAGTGGTCGCTGAATTCAAAACCCTAGCCCCATTTTCTTTCAGCTCCTCACGTATTCTTTTTCCCCCACCATCGATAGAAGACCCTTGGAGATCATATTTTCCGGCGATTCAAAGGACTATCAAGTCTAGCTCACCCCCTATTCAGCAAACTGTGTATTTCTGACACTCTAGAACCCAAGAAGTAAGTATCTCTTTCATTCTACTTGAGGTTTTCTTAAGTATCAAGGTATGAATGCTAAACTCTTGAAGAATGTGTAATTCGTGTGTTATTTTGTAAGTGTACTTCAGCATTTATGCATTATTCTAATCAGTACTACTTATTTGGTAATATGGTGTGGTTAAGAGTTCTTGTGGTAATGTGTTTTAGAAATTTATGTGGGGTTAACTGCTGATAAGCTTTAAGGGGGGGATGAGATAGGGTTTCTCATGGTAGAATCTGTTCATGTATACATGTTGAAGGATGATTTTTAGAGTTCCTAATTTTATCTTATGTGTAGTTAACTTTTGTGGTGTGGATATTCTGATCTGACCTGGTAAACCAATTAACTGCTGATAAGATTGTCATTAAGTGAATTATTTGGAACTAAGGTATGTGCATGAATGGATATGAAATCTGGGAAATTCTAGTTGATTATTTATGCCACACTTTGTGTTTACACTAGAAGTTTGGGTTGTGTTAATCATACCTGTGTTGGGTAAGGATGAGGATTCATGAATATGTTTTAAATTAAATGCATTATACCTCCCTAGATCTGTATAAATTTTTGGTGTAAATGGGAATGGAAGAGCTTAATTAAGCTCTATATTGAAAGATAACTAAATCTTTGGTTTGGGGTTCTCATATTTAATTCCAACTCAATCGACCCATGGTTTGTACAACGTAGTCTTTGGACTAGGTTTAGGGTGAACAATAAATTCATGGTTCTCACATTGTTAATTTATGATTTCAGGATGAGAAACAACCCAGAACAAACAGGTAGATGGGGGACTTACTTTCAACTCCCCAGAGCTCAAAGAGATCGAATGAGTCGCTCAAGTCACTCGCATAAGGATCAACGGATGGAAAACTTTAAGGAAATATCTATATGGCCAGAAAGAGGAATCCGCTTTGAAGACCTTCCTAACGGGATGCTTGACATAACACGTCAAAGAAATTGGATTCCATACTGCCGGAACCTGCAACCGTACGACCCGCAATTGGTCTTAGAATTTTACGCCTCTATGACTCCTCCGGTATTCAATGAGTACCATATTGTTCTATTCTGTGGCGTAACAGTCCGTTTTTCAATGGATGACATATGCAATTATTATGGTATTCAAACAAGTAGGAGTTAGCCTAACAAAGAGGAAGACTTAAGAGATGACTACAATTTGGGACATTAGTAGAGACCAGCCACGACGAATTTGAGCCTTTTAGCGTATAAATTTTTTCGAGAGTTTTTGCGTTTACTCTTATACACTCATTCCAATTCTTGGTCGTAATTATAGGCTGATCTCACTATAAAGTTGCATCGATTAGCAAAGACATCTCTAAGGATATTTAGTGAAACTTCTATCTTATTTAATTTATGGACCTAAAGAGATGATTCCAGGCATTGTGTGTAATTGAATTGATTTTATCTTACGCATCCTTCTATTGTGTGCATCCAATCCCTTTTGCAGCCATATTGTATTATATTCGATTCTTAACCCAATATTTAGACCCAAGCCAAGTTATTAGCCTACCTTTATCCGAAGGTGTGTCGGTTGTGAACAACCGGTATAAAATAGTGGGAGAGGGCAGGAAAAAGAAAAAGATGAAGAGGTATCTGATTTTGGGAAAAGAAACCCAGCAAAATGGGCCCAAAAAAAACTGCGCTGAAGAAATAAAAGAGAAAGCTTATATCAAAGAAAGAAACAGTAGTAGCAGGATGCAAAAGTAAATCGAGGGATATGGGGATTAAAATACTGAAAAGGGGTACAGCGGAAGGGGGATAAAATCTGGATTGTTCATTTACCAACATATCGATGATTTGTTCCTATTTACCTTCGATTCTTAGCCACTAACCTTAGCCCCGTTACAACCTTCTGCAAAGACCTGGATGATCTTCTGGAAAGTATAACAGATAGATAGATAGAGTTGCTCTAATAGTCTCAGTCTTGCTATTTGAGTCCTTCTGAGATCATCTATTTATACACTCGTGCGCCATTCTTAATTAATTGTTCATGCTAATATTTGTGAATTCTTGTACATAAACTCCACAGACATGAACAACTTGTGTGACAACTTAGGGTTCGAGTGTGAAGAGAGAATTCGGTGAGGTAGGGTCGAAGCGAAATCCTCCTGAATCATGTCAGGCTTAGGTTGGAATCAATGTGAAGTTATCTCTTGCATGTATGTCCCAAATGATGACTACACATCTTATTGTGCATTATTAAGCTTCTGAATCTTAGTTGGACCATCTTTGTTAACTCATACCCAAAAATTGTGGAACGCATTTATCGTCGACAGTCATGTAGTATGCCAAGATTATTCTGTTATGTTTTATTTTAATTTATCGCTATTTTTGCTTGGGGACAAGCAACGCTTGGTTTGGGGTTGTGATAATGTCACAATTGACATTATTTATACACTAAATTGAGTTGAAATTGCACGATCCCGAGTAAAATAGTGGTAATTGCTAATGGATTTTAAAGAAAATTACAGGATAAGGCAAGATCATAGAAGAAAGAAGTTCAGAGAAGAAAATAATCTAAAAAGTCTCAAATTAAAAGAGCCAGTTCAATTGCGGGTGAAGGATAAGAAGGAGGCTGAAGCATACAGTGAATTGGGCGATTTGTGTCGCGAGTTAGCCAATTCTCGCGAGTTGGGATACACGGGCGACTTATGCCGTGACCTTAACTCGCGGCATAAGTCGCGAAACCCTCGGGAGTCGTTTACTTACCTGATTCTGTTAGGGTAAAGGATTATCGAATAACAGAGAAAAGACGGCGGCGATAAGAGGCGATTTTGGAAGAGAATACGAAGGCACGAACGAGACGTAAAGTTGGGAAAACTCAGTGGAAATGGATCCTCGATCTTGACACAACCTTGCTGCAAGATTAAAGATCTCAGGGAGTGTTAAACTTTTGAAGCCATTTGTTTTTCTTTAAGAACAATGTTTAGATCTGCGTTGTCTTTACTTTCCGTTATCATTTTCGTTCACCCCAACATGAGCTAAGCAGTTCATGTTGGGGGTTGGTTGATTAATTGGTGATGTTCTTTAAACTTGTGGTTTGATTTGTACTTCGATAAATTCTTTTATTAATGAAGCATATAACGAACTTTGAATAAAATCTTTGTAGTCTGATCAGTTATTTGGGTATCCCTTGATCATTTTACTCTTCGAGAGGAGTGTAAAATGATTAGATGTGTTTGTCTAATGCCTATGGTGAAAATCGGATAGAGATATACCACTTTCACCATAGATCTATAATTTGTTCTTTATAAGCAATCTAACTTTATTATTGAGTTCGAGAGAAGAAATGTCAGTGTTAATTGCTAGCATTGTTATTGCTTGAAAAAGGGTAACGATAAATTTTATTGAATCAGTTTTACATCGTGTACAACTCAACCCAGGTTTTCATTACAAAACTTTTTATGAAACCAACCCTCAACCTCCTTTTCTGCAACTGTTATCTCGTTGTTTGTCGAATAATTCTGTTAGTCGTATAAGTCATTTCCCTTAAAAAGATAATATCAACAACCTCTTTTTGTCAAGTCTAGTTAATAATAGTTATAGATTTGCGATAATTAATACCAAGTTTCCACGGTTCGATACCCGTACTTACGTACATATTACTTGATACGACACCGTACACTTGCGGTTCGTGTGAGAAGGTTGTAAACCCAGCCTATCAGTGACCTACTCTAAAAAGTAAATCTTATCACTAGGTGACGTGTCATCTATTCTTCTGTCAATACTTGTAAATCTTCAGTTTTGATCTTCAGAGAGAACACCTTCAGAACTCTGAAATAGATCTCTGATGAAGCTATCTCTGATGTCTTCCCGTCTGAAGAGTCTGTCTCTAAACTGACTTCAGAGCTTGACTTGTCTTTTTCTGCTGATGTCTCTGAAGGTCTTCAGAGGAAGACTTGAACTATTTTCAAAACTTCTATAATTCAGAATTGGGGCTAACAATCTCCCCCCAAGTATTGAAAATAAAAAATTCAACATAACAAAAGTTTAATCTAGAAATCATAGAGGAGAAATTCATCCTCTTAAATGTTACTTCTCAAGATATTAGGAATTACAAACAGAGAATGTAATAGTAAAGTAAAGAAAAGAACTAACACCTATCACTAGAACAGATCCTATGGAATTTCATAATGAGCTCTCTGAAGTTAATCATTAAATCTCTTAGTCTAGTTTCGCCAATAGATCCGCTCTGTGTCGTTCTTCCTTCACATGTATCATCTTTAGTACACCTCTTAGAGTTTCATCTGAGTACTTGGACACCTCTGAAGCCAAGAATATTTTCTTGATCAAGCTGACTTTGTAGAAAAAACCCAGAGGCTCAGGGTTTATTGATCCAGTTTTGCACTTCTCAAGATTTTCGGTAGTCTCCTTTGGTTCAGTTACACCAAGTTTTTCTTCTCCCAAATTTAGAGCGATCTGAAAGTCAAGTCTGACCCTTAGTTTGACATGAGATTCCATGGCACGCCTGACTTCGTAGAGACCCATTCTGTATGCTCTATCTCGTTCATATTTGGCTGAGCAGTAGACGTAGAGATGAGGCAGATCATAGGGGTTAAGATTTACGAGATCATTGTCATTGAACTCATAAACTTTCCCATCAGAGCGTATTACCTCATAGTGTCTGTAGATGATCTTATTGTAAGCAAATTTCTTTTTAGAGACTTTGTTTATCTCTGTGATAGGAAGATCTGAGAGAACTTTTGCTTTGGGACTAGTCTTGTCTCTGATGAATCTTTGCTCATAGTCTGCCACATTTTCTCTGATTCTGGGATTCAGAGGAAGAACTTGGGTATCTTCTAAGCTGAACTCACAGTAGAGATATCTGAAGTGGTATTGAATTGAAGTCTGTGGCTCAAAGGTGAGAAATTCTGGAGGTTGTGTGTACTTTGAGAGAGCTGGAATGCCAATGTTTGTTTTCTGAAAAGGTGCCTCTGGAGGAGCTTGTTCATCAACAACCATGTGGGTTTCTTCAGCAGATAACTGTGGAGTTATCTATTTTTCAATCATTTGGATTTTAGGGGATTATGGTAGAGTTTCATTTACAGCTGAGAAGATCAAGTTTGTCATTTCAGTAGTGTCTTCAGCTCTATGGTTTGTCTCTGATGTAGAAGGGATGTGAGATTGAGCATGCTTGTAGACATAGTGTTAGGACATTATATTGTATCCAAGATTTAATGTGTTTAGTCAAAGGTGTAAAGTCAACATAGTCCTTGTGAAGATTTAATGTGTTTAGTCAAACGTTTACATTTTGAACGTTTACATTTTGAATTCGTGGTTTATGAACTGTTAGACGAACTCACCGGTAAACCTCGCCGGGAAAACAAATTAGCCGAAAAACTTACTGTATGGCTGGATTTTTCTGTAAAATCGTTCAGGTCTGGTTGTTTCATCACATTGATCGATTTGCATGTTTGTTACATGTTTTCCAGCACGAAATCGTGAATTTTGGTTGATTGGATGAACTCACCGGAAAATTTCTGATACTTCGTCGGACAAAACTGTTACATCACCGGAAGTTTTATTCACGATGCATGGATGTTTTAACTGCTTGAAAACATTAATTTGTGGTTTAATTAAGCCATTAGATGCACTTAACAGCTTGCTTGAACGTGATTTTATGAAGAAAAGTGAAGAAGAAAATTGTATAGGTTGTGATTTTATGTGAGGAAGAAGATGAATAGTACATTTAACGGTTCTGTTAGTGCCGTTAGATTTTTTTTTACAAAATTGGTCCAAATTTGTTAAATTTGACCAAGTTTTGTTCCTCATCCCTTGGTGCACGATCCATCGTTCCCTCTTCGAGCGACAAGTTTACGACTCTCAAACGGAAATTCCTATTCGATTCGCGTTTTAACGACGAATTCGTGGTTGAAAACTAAGTTTTGCACTCGGTTTTCATGTCATAATCAACGCATATCATTCTTGTGGGCGTTAAGGAATGTGTTGGGTTTACAAAAGTCAAAGTTGTCTTGGTGCACTTAGTCGAGCTTATAGACTACCTCGAATTCGGTTTTAAAATCGAAACCGCAAGAGTGAGAGCAACAATAAAGGGGGAGCCGAGCCTTTGATTGTCAAAGTTGCGCCAAAGTTCGTCAAGTAAATCAAGGGGGAGAGGATTTAAAGCTTCAAGAAGGATGACTTACTTTCAAAAACTTTAGGGAGAGAATGTTAGTGCATTGAAAGTTTGGAAAGTAAATGTATTATAAATTGTAATTGTATAGAGCTTAAAGTGTAAGGGCTTGTGCTTACATGTTGTATAAAAGGTGGTAGGTAGGATTAGTGACTCTATAAATAGATGGTTAAGGCCTTGTAATAATTTGAGAATTGCAATTTACAAAATGTAGCCTTTTAAGAATTCTCTCTCTCTCATTAGTGTAGTTTTCCATTTCTAATAAATGTTCAATAAATCCTAATCCTATCTCATCCTACTTAATCAATTACAAACACTTGAGATGTCTAGATCTAGGTTCCTACACATAGGAATCTACATCAATGACTACTCTAAGTCTGTTCCAAATGCATATCTCATAACTATGTTCGGTCGTTCTGGAGAAGAGAATGCATCTTCAGAGCTAGAGAGATCAACCAGCTGCTCATCTTCTTCTTCTATATCCAGAGCAACTATAGCTTATGGAGTAGCATCTACTACTTGGATTATAGGTGCCTCTGATGATGATGGTGCTAGCTGGACCACTGGAACTGGAGATTTAGAGATCGATTGGTTGTCTTCAGCAGAGGTGGAGTGCCTCTCTGGTTCTTTCTCTTGAACTCCCTTTTTAGACATTGGTGGAGCAGAGCCACTGGCTTTTGCTGGTTCAGAGGATTGTTCTGCTCTTTTAGTTGCGGTCTGCCCCTTTTGAGATTTAGAGGCTCCATCCTCGTCAGAGTCATCTGAATCATCAAATCTGAACTTTTTAGCTGCCCCACTTCAATTGTCATCTCCGAGTTTTCTTTTGTACTTTGGAGACTCTGATGCAACGAATCCTTTGCCCTTGGGGTCGACTACAGCTTGTTGGATGGAGTTTATTGCCTCTGTAGTTGCCTGAAGGAGTTCAACGACCTGATCCTCTGTACTGTACCTGTGGAGTTCTAGTGTAGCCTTGACTTGGTTTTGGGCGACAGAAGAGATTTTGGAGGAGCAGGTCAACATTCTGCTCATAATCCCCTCCTTGAAAGAGGCCAAATCACTCTTAGTGACAAGGTCTTCAACAGTTCTGGCATGTAGAGGTGGGAGCTCTGAAGTTATTGCTGTTGGAAGAGAGGCTTGAATGGTAGACTTGATGAGGTCAGAGATAGAGGCCATTTGTTCTGTCGATAGTGAAGTTGATCTGGGGGCCACTATCTCTTCCCTGAGTTCCTTAACCTCCTTCTGTACATCTGCGATTGTGGAAGAGTGGCTCTGAAGGTCGACAACTTGGGCTTTGAGAGCCGCAATCTCCAGAGATGAGACAACCTTGTGTTGAAATAGCTGTCTTTCCAACCCCTAAATCCTGTTGTTGGAATGCAGAAGTTGGGTCTTCAGAGTAGAGACCTCTGATTTGAGTTTGTCATTTTTAGAGCGAAGTGCAGAGGTCTCTGAACCATCAATTCCTTGAAGTTTATGCTCGTTCAAGGAGACTCTGAGTTCCTCACAAAGTCTTTCGAACTCTGACTTTGTGAGAATGTCAGAGATGGGTACATTGGCAACAACACATGTTGCCAATTTTTCCTCGAGTATAGAGGAGCCTTCTTTCAGAGATGGTTTGATGTTGTCTCTGGAAGGACTTCCGCTCGGTCCTCGATGATCCGGAGATTCATATCTAAGCGTTCTGTTCACAGCCAAGTCATCCTCCTCAGATTCAAAAGACTAGAAGTGAATGTGGGAGTTGACCTTGCGATCCAGGAAAGTTAATCCTTGTGTTTGAAGGTTTAACCAGTGTCCCTGAGTTGGACAGGTGCTACGGGACAACCAAAAAGGTGAGGGATGAGCCACAGAGGCATCATCATGTGTAGGGAAATATGTCGTACTCTGAGGCAACTGGGTACTTATCATATTGGCTAAGTCCTGTTGGGAAGACTCATCCAGAATTTGGCTTTCCTCAGGTTTGTGAACTTCAGAGGTAGAAAAAGGCACCTCTGAAGTGGCTTGCTGGGATGGGTTCGAGGTATGCGCCTCTGTTTCAATAACCATCGCCTCTGGATCAGGCTGGTTAGAA
This sequence comes from Arctium minus, assembly GCA_954870635.1. Taxonomy (NCBI): domain Eukaryota; kingdom Viridiplantae; phylum Streptophyta; class Magnoliopsida; order Asterales; family Asteraceae; genus Arctium; species Arctium minus. The sequence continues at coordinate 100,772,481 of OX941081.1, read as the reverse complement.
GGTGTGGATGCACTGGGAGTTGGTGTGGGAGTCCTAAAGTATATGTGCCTTCTGGTATCTTTTTTAGAGGAGGGGTGAGAAATCTATGGTGCTTCTAAGCCCATAGGGGACTCTCTCTTCTCACTCAGAGAATCTTTAGAGCTAGTCTCTGAAGATTAATCCTCACTTGATTCAGATCTAGTAGAGCTACTCTCTTCACTAGCATTGAAGGAACTTCCCTTACTCCCTCGTTGACATCCCCTTCGGGTACGCTGTCATTTCTCTCAACTGCGGTTTTTTAGATAGGAGTACCCTCCGGTTCACTCCTAAGAGAGGTTTGAACTTCAGGGTCCTCTGATCCCTCTGAAGCGGAGATGCTCTGACTCTCTATTTCGGGCATAGGACCTAAGTGTGTTGGGGTTCCCAAGACTGACTCTAGTGCTTGGGCAACACGGAGGTAAGAGGCTAGGGCTACAGATTGAGAGTTTACTTGATTCAGCATATGGTGTGAGATCCTCCTTGCTCCTAGGTAGCCATCAGAAAGGATTGTTGGTTTGAAGCTGTCCATTATGTAGAAAGGAGTCATGCTTTGATCAGAGTGAGTAAGAATTTGAAGTTTGTCAATTGCAGCTTTGATGATCAAAGCAAGAAATATTGGGAATGTGATTGAGGGAACTTTGGAAGATGGGGTAATTTGTTCTGGGTCCTTTGCCAGGCACTTGTTCTTCTTCTCAATAGAAGTCAAAATGTGTTCATAGATGATTCTTGCCATATCAATGTTGCGATTAAAGAATAAAACATACATGATAGACATAAATTCTGGTGTTGCTTGATCCATGCTTCCCAGCTTGCAGGTAAGAGTTTTGTTCAGCACTGAGAACATAAAGTTCCACATAGGAGGAAGATGCTGTCTCCTGAAGTTGCTTAGTCTGGTGATCTCAGCATTGTAGTCAAGCAGTCGAACAAACTGGAGTAGGGTTTTAGAAGAGGGACGTTTTTCAAATCGATTGATTTGAAGTTCTTCAGCAGTGAGGAATGGGATGACTTCACGTAGAACAGCAGGGTTTATTAGGACTCGACACTTCACAGTTTGAGAGATTTCAAATTCACCAACAATTCCGCCATGGTTTTCACTATAGTAACTTGAAGAGAACCATTCTTGGACGAATGTGAGAGGACATTCAGTGGTGGACGCGATTAGGGCCTGAGTAAGTTCACAGTTGGAGAAGAACTCACAGATGATTCGGTATTGTTCCTCGAACCTGGGAGAATCAAGTTGTATCATGTGGTTGTTGTCCTTGATTGGAAATTGATACACTCTTGAAGGTTCACCGGTTTTGGGGAATAGTTTGCACCTGTCCATTGAAGAAGCCATTAGAGAGTTGAAACGAAGAAGATGAAGTTCAAGGTCTTTGAGAGAGAAAAGATTACTCGAAAGTAATTTGTTTGTGTAAAAATGGATATTCGGATTTAAAAATACTTTTATATCCATATTTAGAAAAGTTACACTCGAGTGCATAAGGTGAAACGACAGTGATTAGACCTTTTGGAAGAAGCCGTTTGACCTTTCACTCAACCCTGTGGTGACACGTCTTCTTGGTAACTGTTGCACATAAGTGTTTAGTTGCCAAGAAAATAGGAATGGGTGCCAGTTATGAATATTTAAATGGAATAATTATTTTGCTAACTAGACAAACATTTCACCTTGTTTTCTGAAAGAATAATTTGTTTGTGAAGCAATATAAGATATCATAAGTGTGAAAAGGAATTCAGAGAATCTGAGTTTTCATGTCAAATGATATGAGAGATTGCTAAACAAGTAAAAAGATTCAGAAGAAATGATTTTTAGTCTGCTCTGAACTTTTATTCTTCCCCCTTGACAATAGATGGTTTGAGTTTCACTCTCCCCCTTGAATAAAGCATTGGTACCTTGAAAAACATACACTTACAAAATATCAGAGGCTCTGAAAGTGATATCAGAGATAAGATCAGAGGCTCTGATATGAAGATAAAGACAAACTTTCAATTGTTCTCTAGCTCCCCCTTGATAGATGATGGATACCTTTCTTTGCTCCCCCTCGACAGATGATGGAGATATAAAAAGAATGATTTTGACCATGCTTGATTGGGAGTCCAGAGGCTCTGAACATGCTGGGTTAAAACATGCGTCCAATGTCAGAGACTCTGATGTAGTGATCAGAGACGCTGAGGTCCTTTTGAGTTTAAGTAGACATGTTCAGCATTCCCAACTTGCTAACTAAAAAATTGAATCTTCTTTCATCTAAGGATTTTGTGAAAATATCAGCAAGTTGGAGATCAGTTGGTACGAAATACATTTCAATTGTTCCCTTTTCAACATGATCTTTTAGAAAATGATACCTGACATCAATGTGCTTTGTCTTGGAATGTTGTACTGGATTAGCAGAGATGGCTATGGCACTTTTGGAATCACATAGAATGGGAAATCTGTCATATTGCAAACCATAGTCTCTGAGTTGAGTTTTCATCCAAATGACTTGGGAGCAACAACTAGCAGCAACAACATATTCTGTCTCTACAGTAGAAGTTGAAACACAGTTTTGCTTCTTGGATGACCAACTCACTAGCTTGTTACCTAATAATTGACAACAGCCAGAGGTACTTTTTCTGTCTAACTTGCAACCTGCATGATCTTCTTTGGTTCAATGATGTTCAAAAAGTTTACAAAATAGCATTCATTGATTGTGGCAGATCTGGTTTTGACTCCATCTGAAGGTGATCCAATGATCTTATTATGGGGATGATCCTTTGTCCATCTTGTTATTGGAACATGAATGTGAGGTGGAGTTTGAGCTTCAGAGATGGTGGGTAGTGACATCTCTGTTGTGCTATTCAGAGGCTCTGAAGTGGGTTCCAGAGATGGTGAAGCAGGATCTGAAGTCTCTTCAACAGATATCTCTGGAGATTCTTCAGATTTCTCTTGTTCATCTTCTGCTTCTGAAGAGATTTGTTCTTTAATTTGTCTTGATTCATTGCTTGGACCTGTATTTAAAGAAGCAGAAGTTGTGATTTCAGAGGGACCAGAGAGAGTTGTACCTGTATTTTGGGGTTCCTCTGAAGTTGCTTTGTGAATATCTCTGAAAAGAAATTATGAGTTTTCATCATCAAAGAAATTTTCAAATATCTTATTGAGTTCAGATTCTCTCAACTTTGATGATTCAGAGATATTTTTGGCTGTTGGGTTGATATCTCTGTTGGCAAGGCTTTTGGCATCATCAAAAGACACATTGATACTCTCTTGGATTGTTCTTGTTTTCAGATTGAACACTCTAAAGGCTTTTGAGGCTAATGAATAGCCAATGAATTTTCCGTCATCCGTTTTCTTGTCAAATTTTCCAAGAGACTCTCTATCATTCAAAATGTAACATCTGCACCCAAAAACATGAAAATATTTAACATTAGGTTTCCTATTGTTAATGAGTTCATAAAATGTTTTCTTGAATCTTTTGACAATGGTAGTTCTGTTTTGAGTAAAACAGGTTGTAGCTACTGCTTCTGCCCAAAAATTTGTTGGGAGATCAGATCCTGCAAGCATTGTTCTTGCAGCTTCAACAAGTGTTATGTTCTTCCTTTCAACAACACCATTTTGTTGAGGGGTTCTTGCTGCAGAGAAGTTAGGAGTGATTCCTTCTTCTGAAAGATAGGAGTTGATTTTGGCATTTATGAATTCTATCCCATTATCACTTCTAAGCTTCTGAACTTTGTTGTTGAACAGGACCTGCAATCTTTTTAACAACCTTATCAAAATATCAGGTACATCAGATTTGGCTCTGAGGAATTCTATCCAAGTATATCTAGAGTATTCATCAATTATAACCAACATATACTTTTTACCTAATAGACTTTGCACAGAGATAGGACCACAGAGGTCCACATGAAGCATATGCAGAGGTCTAGGACAATTATTATCACTTTTGGTCTTATGGGTAGATCTTTTCATTTTTCCTATTTCACAAGCAGAACAAAGATGATCTTTGTTGAACTTCAGAGATGGTAATCCCTTAACCAGATTGAGTTTGACCAACTTATCAAGTGAAGAAAAGTTCAGATGAGAAAACTTCTTATACCAGAGCCAAACATCTTCACTGTTTAGAGATACTAGACAGAGTTTCTCTGAGTCAGTATTTAAGTGTTTGGTAAAATTCATTCTATATAAGTTACCCTTTCTGTCTGCTCTCAGCATTTCTTGACCTGTTTTTGAGTGAAGAAGTGAACAATGTTTTTCTTGAAACTTAATATCAAAACCATGGTCACAGAGTTGACTTATGCTTATTAAGTTGTGTTTTAACCCATCAACATAAGCAATCTTTGATACAGAAACATTACCTCTGGTTAGCTCACCATAACTGTTAGAGCATAAGTATGTTGGATACAAGAACATGAAGACTGAAGACTGAAAGTCAAGCAAGTCAAAGCTCAAGTCAACTCTCAAGCAGAAAGTGAAAGTCTATTTTGTAATAAAGTCAAAGTCTTGTAATTGTTTTGTGTTGTAAGTGTTTTGTCCCGCTTGTGTTAAATAGGGATATGACTAAGGGTAGTTACAACAAGAGTTGAAAGTGTTAGTATTGTATGCGTGAGAGTTCTAGAGAGAGAAAATGTCAGAGAGCTCATTGTATACGAATTCTTCATTGAAATTGAAAACAGGTTGAGTGTTTGTTTGTTATCATCTTGTTATTGTGATTAAACTGTAATTAGATCTTGAATTTAGGGAATAATAATAACCCTTAATCTGACCTTGCATATTATCTCCAAAAGTTACTGCTCCTCCAAATCTTGCTTTGAAAGAGGATAACAACTTTTTATCTCTAGTCATATGCCTTGAACATACAGAATCTAGATACCAGATGGGCATATGTTTTTTCTGCAAGACAGATTAGAGTTTTTTAGGTACCTATCTTATTATGGGTCCTTTCTTGTTAGACTTCTGAGGGTTTTGATGAACATTTGGCATTTCATCTTTTGATGTTTTGCCAGAATTGATCTTCTTTTTCTTCTAAGACTTTGTCTCTAAATTTTTATTCAGAGACTGATTCAGAAAACAATGAGAACCTCTGAAATGATTTTTTAGTTTAATCATGAGTTGAAAGCACTTGCAATTAACAGAACAAGAAGAAGTAGGAGAATAATTTTTCATATCATTGAATGCATTTGGTACACTTTGATTCTTTTTCAAACTAGCACTAGGAACATTACAAGTATTCCTAACTACTTCCTTCTTTTTGGCTTGAAAGACAGTCTTCTTTTCAAGTTGCCTTTTCTTGTTCAAAAACATCTTCTTCTCTTTGTTGCTCACTGCACAAACAGGATCATAATGGTTAATTTCTTGCCATTTGCCTTTTTGTTCAAGAGTGAATTTGATTGGTTTATAAGTGTAGAGTTGAGAAGTGTTAGTTTTATTCTTGGCCTTTTCTTTTAACTCTTTCTCAAGGTCCAGAGAAGTTTTTGCTTGTAGACACATGTCAAAAAAATCAGGACATATTGGTATTTTGAGTTTGTTTTTCAAAATGGGAACATGGATGTTCAGAATTGCAGAACCAACAGTCTGTATGTTTTTATGAATTACTTTCTCTGGTTTAAAGGATATTTATTCATCTATCTCTGGATCAGATTCAGAATCAGAGTCAAGAAAGTATCTCTTAGCCTTGTCAGAGATAACTACCTTTGTAGTTTTCATAATTTCTTGAGGTCTAGAGACTTTAATGATTCTTTTCATGCCTTCTTTCTTTTTTAAATCAGCCATGACATTTTCTTTATAAATTCTTTTAATGTCATCCTCAAATGTAGTTCTAATGCATTCATTTGATATTGGAGAATACAGAGGTGCATCTGTATTCTACAATGCTTTCATCTGATATTGGAGAATACAGAGGTGCATCTGGATTGAGTGAACTCTGAGGTTCATCTTCAGAAGTACTTGCCTCAGAGGTACTTGTTTCAGACATCTCTGATTCTTTTGTGATAAAAGCATCAAACTTAAAAATTTCTCTGGGATCATTGCTCTGAGGTTTTGTAAAGAATATCTCTGAAGTTTCTTTTTCTATCTTTAAGATAGGTTCTTGAAATGTTTTTGCTTCAGAATATAAGACATCTTTAAAATTCAGAGCTCTTGTTTTTTTATCCTTCTGAGGTTTTTGTTCTTTTGAAATTGTTCAGAGATGGACAGTCAGAGCTCTAAACCTTTCCCATACAGAAAGTGGAAGAAAGTGAAGTTTTCTTCAATCTAGTGAATGGATCCAATTCATTGAATCCTAGTCGTTAAGTGTCCATTTAAAAATTTATTTTTATATGCACATCTTGAGCATCTAGATAAATTTTGATTTGAAGTTCTTTCCTTTCCAGAGATTGATGTAAGATTTCTCTTTCCTTTTGAAAAAAGTTCGTTAAGGCAACAAAATTGAGCCTTTCATACTCAGATCTTTTAACTTCTTCTTCTTTGGCTTTTAACACTTTTTCCAATTCTTTGAGTTTCTCAGAAAAAAGATTTTTCCTTTTGTCTCTGAGCTTTTTCAAGTTCAGATTTTTCAACAAAAATTTCTTTCTTTTCTGACTCAAGAAGATCCTTTTCTCTTTTATAAAAACTTAGATCTTTTGTCATTTATTTTCTCCTTTCTTTTTCTTCAAAGAGTTTTTGCTTTAAATTTTGAAACTCATCTGTTAGCTTAAGAACGTCCATTTCAAGTTCACTTTCAGAGGTGGAAGGAGAATTTACCTTTGCAGAGCAGTCCTCTGATGATCCATCAATCTGATCATCTGCAAAAGCCATACCACAGAGATTGGTAGGCTCTTCCTCTCCATCACATGTAGAGTCTGATAGCCAATCTTCCATCTCTGCAACAAGTACTCTTTCTTTGACATTGTACTTGTACTTGTTTTTGTAGTAGTCTTGATCTTTGACAAGTCTACCTCTGCAGTTTGCAGAGAAATGGCCTGGTTTTCCACATCTAAAACATCTTCCATCATTTTGATTTGGTGGAAGAGCAACAAAAGTTTTTGTTTTCTAAACTTGTGGTTGTGGCTGAAAGTATCTCTGAGGTTGAGGATACTTGGGTTGGAATGGTTGATGAGTTCTTGATTGTTGTGCAGCATCATGATTGTTGAAATTTGTACCCTTTTGATCACTATGTGGAGTGAATCTGGGCTCTTGTTGAAATCTTCTTTCTGGATTTCTTCTTTCTTCATCATCTCTCCTGTCTTCAAATATTTTCTTGCCAAATTTCTTGTTAAATTGATGAGTGATTAATGCAATAGACTTGGCAAAGGCATTGTTAAGTCTAAATATTGTATCCAAGATTTAATAGGAAAGTCAAAGTTGTAAAAGTCAACATTGTCAAAGTCATGTAATAGTCAAAGCTTGTCTAGTTTACTTAGTTGTTAAGTCTTGTTTAGATAGTTGGTATAAATAGGTTTGGCTTGTAAGAATCTTGTAACAACAACAGAGCTTATAGTTTATCTTTCAAACTTATGAATACGAGATCTTCTTTCTCTCTCTAGACTCTCTCTCTAGTTCTTGATCTTTATTGCTTAATCTTGAGTAATTAGCTTGATTGATTGGGATTTTATGATTAACAATTGGTATCATAGCTGAACCAAACTTTTCGGAATTGATTTGATCAAAGTTTGAATTGAAATCTGGATTTTTAAATCGAAAATTTGAGTTTTTCTGAGTTTTTTCACGAACTCGAGGTTTCACTGTTTCATTCAAATTTTTTTGTGAAAAATCGATTTTAGTTCAAGAAAATGGATTCATTGTGTTCGATTTGTGTTGGTGATTGATTCTTGTTCTGATTACATTTCATAATTCAATCAATTTCGATGTCAATTTTCGAATTTTGAGTTTTTCTTGAAATATTCGGTCGAACACTGTTCTTGGTTGAAAATATTCGAATTGGTGATTTTAATCGAAATTTGATAGCAAATCTGTGTTTAGTATTGTTTGTCGATGTTACTGATAAATTCTTTAGTTCAAATTCGCAGATTTGGATCAATTTGAGTTAGAATCAGTCAAGATCCACGGTTTGCGCTTCATTCATATGGTTTGCGCAACATTCATAGACGTTTGCGTGAGATCATCCAAGTCTTGAGAGGAAAAAGCTACTGTGCGTTTTGCCCTTGTCAGGAAAAGCCTCATCTTGGACTTCAAGACTGTTACGCAAACCTCATCTTGCGCTTCAAGACTGTTACACAAACCTCATCTTGCGCTTCAATACCGTTACGCAAACCTCACTTTGCGCATCAAGGCTATCACGCAAACCATACTTTGCGTATCACGTCGGTTCCGCAAAGCTTACTTTGCACATCAAGGCACTCACGTAAAGCTTACTTTACGTCTCCAGTGGGTCACGCAAACCTACTTTGCGTATCACGTAGTTTACGAAAAACTCAGTCTTACGCCTCCAACTGTCTTTTCATACTTAGTCAAAATTTTCAAAATTGTAATATGTCTTTTAAGTGTAAAATTTTTTTCTCTAGGGGCGCTGCCCCTCGATCCCCGTGCTAAGTCTGCGGAGGGGACATTGTTCTGATTGTGATCAAATATTTTCTGATTTACTGTTTGGGAACGTTCATTTTTTTATCAAGCTATTTCTCATTCAAAGTTTTCTGAGAGAGAAAATTTTAGTTTACTCGTATTTTGTTTTTGAATTCATTTCAACTCACGATAATTTTGTCAATTTTTTTTTGAATCAGGATGAGTTCACCAATTTTGCTCAGAGGAAGATTCGAGCAGTGGAAAGCTGATTTTTTCAAATTTGTAGATACACATGAGCTGAGTTGTTATATCAGATTGTCGTTGACTAAAGGAGAGATGAAACCTCTTACTCCAACAGAAGATTGTACTGAGGATCGGGAGAAAAGAAAGAAAGCTGATATTTTAGCCCGAACTTTTGTGTTTAACAGTATTCGTCATGATATTAATGGCCACATAAAAACCTATCAGTTGACAGGAAAAGATTTATACAAGTTAACAGGAAAGGAGATATGGGACTATCTTGAATGGACGATGTTAGGGCCAACAGTTGTGTCAGATCTAAAAGGAAAGATTTCTGAGTTGGAAGCTAAAATTCAGCAGACAGTCTCTGTTGAGAGCAATGAGCAGAAAATTAAGAAATTGGAATCTGAGAATGCTGAGCTTAGAAAGAATATATCTGATTTGGAGCAAAAGATTACTGAAGATAAAGCTAATTTTGGAAGTGAAAAGAAAAGTTTTTCAAAGAAGTTCTCAGATTTCTCTAAGAAATGTTTTGAAGAGAAAAAGATAGTGGAGCTTAAATGCTTAAAAATTTCTCAACAAATCTCTGATTTTGAGAAAGTATTGATTTTGGAAAGAGAGAAGTTTGAGAAAGAAAAGAAGGCCATAGAACAAAAGAATTTAGGATTATTCAAAGAACTATCAGGCCAGAGAAATGATTCAGAAAAAGGATTTGAAAAAGAAAGATCCATATTTGAGTCTGAAATCAAAAGGCTAACTTCCAAGTTATCTGAACTGTCTGCTACTGCGTTGAAAGAGCAGAAGACGAAGTCTGAGTTTTCAAAGAAGATTGACCAACTTGTGAAAGAAAGAGACAACTTTGCATCAAAGATCAAAGAGGTTGAGAAGTCTGCCTCAAGATCAACTCAGAAATCTGTCTCTTCACAAAGGTCAGTTAAATCTTTTGATCAGATTCGTCAAACTAACATTTTCTATGATGGATATGTAGATGGTTCAGGTACATCTCCAAGAAGAAGAAGTTACAAGAAAGAGAAACTGGTCTGGCAGAAGAAACCAGTTAAAGATGAGATGTCAAATGAGCTGAAAGGGAAGACATCATGTGTACATACACACAAAGCAAAGAAGAACAAAGAGCATAAAGGTAAACCTGACCTTATGTACTCAAGAGATCAACTATTCAGGTTTTCAGGTAATAAATTTTATTGTTCTTACTGCTGTACACATGATCATATCCACAAGACCAGTGATCATTTCTGGTATGGTTCTTACTCGATTACCCCCACACTAACTGCAACTAACATTTCTGGACCCAAATACCAGTGGGTACCAAAGAAGAAAACTGATTCTTTGTTGCAGGCAACACAAGTCAAGGGGGAGTAAGAAAGATTATGGCTCTTGAATAACACAGTTCAAGACCCACACCTCAATGTCAAGAATATGGCTTCTAAGTAACTCAGCTTAGGACCCGGACTTCAAAGGATTAAAGCCCTCTACTCCCGTGATATCATAAGAGATCGTATTCCAACACTCAAATGAGGACATCAACCTTCAAGGGGGAGTACACTCTTTCTGCAATAGAGAGATATGATGGACTACATTCCAGAAGGAATTGTGGATCTCTATCCTAGACTTTTCACTGATAAATCTTTCTGATATGACGGACCGCATTCCAGAAGGAGTTGTGGATCTCTATCTTGTTTTAATTGATATATCTACTAATGCATAATTTATAGGGGGAGTACAGGTTATGGCTTCTGATCACATGACAGATCAGGACCCATTTTTCAACGGTCAAAGAAGGATATTGTGCTAATATCCAGGGGGAGCTTAAAAGACATAAATCATTTAATCATGATTTGAGGGGGAGCTGAAAAGGTAAAATATCTTCTAATCTAGATCTCTGATTGTTTGAAAGAAGAACAACTTTCAAGCATGAAAAACAATTTCTTAAATGTTCAAACCACTTCTTATTCTCAAAATTTTTTATGAATTTAGAAGTGTGATTTTAAATGTTTTTCATTTTTGAGTTTAATGTTTAACTGACCGTGTGTTTCCAAAGATCAATACTTGTGTATTATCTAGTCCATATACTGTCCAATATTTACACACACCGGTTCAGTATTTTATTTGAAATTGTTATTACCATGTCTCAAATTCGAACCAATTTTTCGATGGTAATACCCCCGTTTGAATTTCAAAGTTGTTAAGCATCAATCATCTTTTCATATTTGTGCTTTCATTGCTATATTGTTTATATTCGTTCATACCCTAGCTATTTCATTTGATCTGATTTTAATCATTGTCAGATTCTCAAAACATTTCTACTCTTTCTTGATTATTCATTCATATAAAGTTTTGAGAAATCTTAAATGTTTAAAAATTTCTCAAATTTCATTTCTGATTTTTGATGAGCATACATACACTGACATATGATTTCTTGTGCTTTTCATATCAAGAAAATCATTGACCAGCATGTATTTTTAGGAACATGGGATTCAGTATGAGTGCTTAATAGATCTTCCATGGATTCACAATAACCAGTGTTTCCTACCCCGGAAGAAATCTTTTGAGTGATTGAGGGAAGAGGGGTCTAAAAGAATTGAGTGTGGGAGTGTTTTGAGGTAAAATGGAAATGAGAGTTTGGTTAGATGTGAGCTTATATGTTTAAAAGAAATAGGGTGTGAGAATAGAGTTAAAAGAATATCAGAACTCTGCACCAAACATCTTTCTGAGCCGGGCAGCCACATTACTGATTGGTTCACATTTCTTTGGTGACCATCATTGAAATAGGAAAATAGCCCATCCCATCTCTTACATTAACCCCACCAGCTACTCATTCTTTTCTTAAAAAGAGAATGTTTCACATTTTCTGGGGAAGGAACACATAATCTATTGGTTCTTCTCTTGGAAGATACTGATATTGAAAAAGAAGGAAAGTTGCCCCACCTTCGACCCTTTATCATGCACATTGAGTCCATGTACAATCATTGATGTCTCAGTGATTTACATACTTCGAGCCTTATGAAACACAATCATTGTGCTAATACTTTCAATCACAAGCACGATCACACAGAGAATTTGTTTTTCTGTCAGAACATTCACAGAATTACCTTGTGTTTTTCAATGATTGAATGGAAGTCCTGGGGAGTCAACATCAAACCAACTCCTTAAATTGTACATTCGTTGTACACAGTAACTTTGTGTTACTGACAAGCATTTCTAACTGTTTCATTTGTTGAATCAGGGTTACCACGTCCATTGTCTGAATTTGAAAAGATTCGGATATATACTATTCATGATTCGGCTCTTCAGATCAAAGCGCGCCTATTGTCAAAAGGGGAGATTGTTATTTGGTTACAAAAGGGGTGATCAAAGTCTATGCTGAAATTGGAGAAATTTTGATGATTATGATGCTCTCAATCTTCAAAAAGGGGGAGAATTATACAAACATCAATTTCAAAGTTCAAGTCTGACGAAAGTTTGTTTGGATCAAGATCTTCAAAGTCTGATGAAGAAATTCTGAAAGTTCAAAATGCTTCCGCTGTTACAAAGATAAATGTATCTGAAGAAGATTGTTCAAAGTTAATTCAAGATGATTTGTGAAAGTCTGTTCTTCCAAAGATGGTCCAGAGATCAAAGAGATAAAGATACAGAATCAAGTTGTTTCAAAGAATTTTTAGAAGTTTCAAAGTTGTCAAAGTTTTTCAGAAGATTCAAGAAATCTGTTTCCGAAGATTCAAGAAATCTGTTTCCGAAGATTCAAGAAATCTGTTTCCTGTTCAAGACATGTTGACTTTCAAAGCTTCAAAGATTAAAAAGACTTTTCAAGATTCTTCAAAAAGCTGAAAGTGTGAAGACTGTGAAAGTTTCAAAGTTGCCAGAGATAAAAGCTGAAGAATCAAGAGCTGAAGATCAGTATCAAATTTTCATTAAATCTTGAATACAAAGGGGGATATTGTTAAGTCTAAATATTGTATCCAAGATTTAATAGGAAAGTCAAAGTTGTAAAAGTCAACATTGTCAAAGTCATGTAATAGTCAAAGCTTGTCTAGTTTACTTAGTTGTTAAGTCTTGTTTAGATAGTTGGTATAAATAGGTTTGGCTTGTAAGAATCTTGTAACAACAACAGAGCTTATAGTGTATCTTTCAAACTTATGAATATGAGATCTTCTTTCTCTCTCTAGACTCTCTCTCTAGTTCTTGATCTTTATTGCTTAATCTTGAGTAATTAGCTTGATTGATTGGGATTTTATGATTAACAGGCATTGATGTCATCGTCTGAGTCTAAGTCTGAATGTTCATCTTCTTCAGTCATTAAAACCTTTTTAGATTTCCTTTGTGGTTCCTTTTTCATAGAGTTCTTTGTTTCTGCACTACAGCCTTCTTTTGATACGCCTTTTTGTTTTGAAATGAGGGCAAGTGGTCCACCTAAAGAGGTTTTTGACTTTTGTTTAACAACTTCTTTTTCCTGAGCAACAAGAGTGCCATAAATATCAGTCAATGACCATGATTCAAGATTTTGATTGGCCTGTATTGACATGGATAGTTGTGACCATTCTTCATTCAAACTTTTAAGGAAAAGAACATTGTTTTCTTCTTTTGTCCTCATAACTCCAAACTTTTTGCATTTATTGATGAGAATGTTTGTTATCCCATATAACAATGCAATCAACTAGATGACAACCAATTTCAATTAAGAACAACTTTCTATTAATCTCATAAATCGATGTTACAAACACTCTCAAACTTTCTCTCTCTAACTTTCTATTACACACACAACACAGCTATTTATACAAACCGTTAAAACACACAAGCTACTAAACTCTTACAACAACTAAAAACGAGCACTATACATGAAAACACAAAATACAACTTTGACTTTTATTACATTGGACTTTGACTTTCATGCTCGAGAGTTGATTTCAGCTTTGACTTCAATCTTCCGTCTTCTATGATCTTGTATCCAACATATTTATGATCTAACAATCTCCCCCTTTAGATTCAAGATCATCTCTTAAAGATTTTGCAGTATAATATTTTCTCTTTAAGCTCAAATTGTGCAATTTCCCCTTTATGCACAAAAACAGTCTTCATAAAATTCTGTAATCTCCCCAACATCTATCTTCAAAAATAGTAACAATCTACCCAAGTATGGTAGAAGCCTCTTTCAGACACTTGGAAAGAAATTATATTCGAATTTAGCTCATCTTGCTTCAGCAAAATTATCTTCAAAGAAAATTTCTGTAAACTTTAGCACATCTTCAGAAATCTTTGAACTTTTCTCTTTCAAGCTTTCAATCTTTGCCAAATTTTGCAATTCTTTGAACTTTGCTTGATCATCTCTGACATTTCAGATACAAACTTTGCTTTCCGGACATTTCTTGAACAAAAACTTCTCAATCATTACTTGATCTTCTCCCCCATCTATAACATTTCTTGATTCTCTCTCCCCCTTTTTGATGATAGAAGCGTGAAATCATCAAAACTTTACAAGAAATGTCTCTAAAATCTGCTCTGACCACTGATCTTTCATACTGAGCCTCTGACCATCTATCGATCCAAAAAGATATTCATCTGAATCTTTGCAAATTCAGACAAATTAGAATGTAACACCTGAATCAACAAATGAATTAGTTAAATTGCCTGTCAGTAACACGAAGTCACTGTGTGTAACGAATACAAATGAGAAAGGAGCTTTTTGATGTTCACTCCCCCAGGTCTTCCATTCAATCATTGAAACACCACAAAGGAATTTCTATGAACGTTATGACAAGAAAACGTATTCATTGTGTGTTCGTGCATGTGTTTGAAAAAAAAATTAAGCACAGATGATTGCTTATTATAAGTCAAAATTGTGTAAACCATTGAGACAACAACAGTTAAACACAGACTCTTTTGTGCATGATCGAAGTGCGAAGGTGGGGCAGACTTTCTACTTTTTCAATATCCAGATTTTCCAAATGAAAATCAGATAGATTATGTGTTGCATCCCCTTTAAAATATGAAACATTTTCTTTTTGAGAAGAAAATGAGTAGTTGGTGGGGTTTTTATCAAGAGTTGGCATGTGCTAGTTACCTATTTCAATAATGTTCACGAAGAATTGTGAAACACTAGTAATGTGGCTACCCGACTCAGAAAAAGTTGGTACAGAATTTGATATTCTTTTACTCTGATTGCACACCCTCTTTCTTTTAAACATTGAGATCGCTTATAACCAAACTCTCTTTTTCATTTTACCTCATCACACAACCCACACTCAGTATTTTTGACTCCTCTCTATTCGATCACTCAAGGATTAACTTCTTGGGTAGGAAACACTTGTTAACGTGAATCCATAGAAGTTTCATTTAAGTCCTCACACAATAAACCCATGTATTGTCCTAAAAGAACATGTTGCTCAATTGGTTTAACTTTTCAGTTAAAGCACAAAATATACAAGTCAGATGTCTGTATGCTCAATGAGATAATCATGAAGATTTGAGCATTTTAAACATTGAGGACTTTTCAA
The DNA here is from genome assembly GCA_954870635.1 of Arctium minus. NCBI lineage: Eukaryota > Viridiplantae > Streptophyta > Magnoliopsida > Asterales > Asteraceae > Arctium > Arctium minus. The sequence continues at coordinate 100,757,247 of OX941081.1, read as the reverse complement.
AACAAGTATATTGAATGAATGAAATGAATACAAGAAACTTGTTTGAAAACTTGACATTGTATGAAAAAGATCAAATAGAAATGATTTATCTATTAAGGCTTAGGTCAGCAAAAATTGGATATAATCTATACGAAACAAGATATAGACACTCTTTAAAGAAACGTTTTGAAATGAAATAACGCTTAAACTTTGAATAACAAACGGGGTGTATCACCATCGAAAAATTTGTTCAATTTGAGACATGGTGATAACATATTCAACAAAAGTTAAACTGGTGTGTGTGAATACTTGACAGTATATGGAAAAGATAATACACAAGTATTTATCTTTGGAAACACACGGTTTGTATAGCAATTCAAGCACAAGTAAATGAAAACATTTAAAATCACACTTCTATATTCATGAAATATTTTTAAGAATTAGAAGTGGTGTGAACATTTAAGAACATGTTTTCATATCTGAAAGTTGTCCGTCTTTCAGACACGTTTGAGATTAAGATTAGAAATAATAACTTTTCGCTCATTCTTAAATCTCATGAAGTCAAGCTGTAAGTCATATAAGATATGATCTTGTAAGCATCCTCTCAATCTGCATCAGTCAAAAATCTTGTCAAAGTGCAAAGCTTTATTCACAAAAACTTTATTGAAAAATAATGACATAAAGCAGTAAAACATTGAATGTACAAGTTCTGATCTGAAATAATCATAAGTCATATTTCTTACTCCTTACTCGTACTCTTACTCCCCCTGAAATTATGCATCAGGAAAAATATATACTCCCCCTTAAAGGTTGATCTTCTCATTCATGAATCGGAGTACAATCTCGTATATGCACGGAGTATAACAACTTTTGTTCATTGAAGTACGAGTCCTAAACTGTTGTGTTTAGAAGTCAAACTCCTTATCATTGAGGTACGGGTCCTGAACTATAGTATTCAGAAGCCTTGGTTCTCTTACTCCCCCTTGACTTGAGGTGCCTGCAACACAGATTCATCTTTCGGCTTTTGTACCCACTGGTATTTGGGTCCATGTTTGTGAGTTGTAGTTCTATTAAGAGTAATTGAATAAGAACCATACCAGAAATGATCAGAAACTTTATGAACAAAGTCATAAGTACGACAGTAAGAACAATAATTCTTCTTATAAGTTAACCTGAGTAATTGATTTCTCGAGTAAACAAACTTAGGTTTACCTTTCCGCACATTGTTCTTCTTGACATTTGAAGCACGTACAAATTATTTGTTTCCTTTCTTCTCATCCTTCTTCTCATCATCAACTAGTTTTACTTTCCAGACCAGCTCTTCTTCTCTATAATTCCTTATTATTCTTCTTCTAAATGTATCTGAACCATTTACATATCTATCAAAGAAAATGTTAGTAGTACGAATCTGATCAAATGAGTTAACTGACCTTTTTGTTGAAATAGTTCTTTTATGTGAGCTTGCAGATGTCTTGTTAGAACCAACTGAATCATTTCTAGGTGTGTGGATAATTGACTCTAGAGTCTTCTGCTCAGTCACCACTACCTTAGAAACAATTTCTTCAAACTCTTTTATCTTTGAAGATTGTTAGCTCCAAATCTTCTGTTTGTTAAAGTATTGAAAACACCCAAGTTCTATTTAAGAGGGCTTCCAAAGATAGACTTCATAAGACATAGACTTCAGAGGACGAAGACTTCAGAGGACAAACCTGCCTCTGAAGTACTTATGAGAGATTGCAACTTTCAGCAGAAGACATCAGAGATGGCTTCATCAGAGGCTCTGAAGACAACGTCAGAGCTCTGAAGACATTCTCTCTGAAGATGACGCTGAAGACTTTCCTGAAGTATCATAACATATAACCAATCACTTTGTGATAAGATTTACTTTATAGAGTAGGTTACTGTTCAAGCATGTCTTGAGCTTACCTATTAGGTAAGACACTGTTCAAGCATGCTTCTATTTGTCAGAATAGTACACTGTTTACTTTATGGTCCTATAAATAGGACCATCACTCCTTTGACAAAAGTGTGCTTTTTAATATCTTGTATAAGAAGAATCAACTGAATATATCTGACGAAGATCGTGTTCTTTCTACTTGCTTTATATATGAACTGTGATATTTGAATCTGCTTTTGATATTAAACTATATTGCTTCCGCTGTTTATACTCTTGTTGTTTATATCATTATTATCGTAAGATTAAATCTGGGATCCAATAATTGGTATCAGAGCCTCCTTTGTTTTCTAAAACAAAGAAAGATCATATCTGCATACTCGGATAGATTTAATTCTTACTGATTCAAGCTTTTATTATCTGTGCATGTTTATGTAAACCCTGGTTTATTAAACTTCATATGCTCCAGATTTAAAAGTAAATCACAGTTACATCATTTAATAGATCTTCATAGAAAAGCATCAGTTCTTCAAATCTTCATTTTTTCTTCACAAAAATGGCAAACTCAAGCATAAGTGCCATTTATACAGTCGGATCATTAACCAAACCTCCTATACTTCTAAGGGATGAATATCCTCAATGGAAGATAAGGATGGTAAATTTCTTAGAAGGCATGGACATGGATCTGTTAAGATCAGTGAACGATGGACCTCACCAACCAATGGTGTTGGTACCAAGAGTTCTAGCAACAGCAGATACTGCTGAAATCCCTGCTTACTATGAAAAGAAAAATTCAAACTTTATGGATGAAGAAACTAACATGATGGATAATGATTCAAAAGCTGTTAGATTACTTATAATGGCCATTCCCAATGATATCTTCCAAGAACTTGATTCTTGTGTAACTGCAAAAGAGATATGGGATCAGTTGTTAAATCAACTTGAAGGAGGCCTACAAACTCAAAAGAACAGGAGAAATCTTTGTATCAATGAATATCATGATTTTCATGCATTACCCGAAGAAACCTTACATCAAACATACTCAAGGTTTAACATCCTCATCAACAAATGCAGAAAATTTGGGGTCATGAGAACAAAAGAAGAAAACAATGTTCTCTTTCTTAAAAGTCTAAATGAAGAATGGTCACAACTATCAATGTCGATACAAGCCAATTAAAATCTTGAATCTTGGTCATTAACTGACATTTATGGTACCTTGGTAGCACAGGAAAAAGAAGTTGTTAAACAAAAATCAAAAACCTCTTTAGGTGGTCCACTTGCACTCATGTCAAAACAGAAGGGTGTATCACAAGAATGCAGAAATGCAGAAAAAGACAATTGTTCAAAAAGGGAATCTAAAAGAAAATCCAAGAAGGTTCTGATGTCTGAAGAAGTTGAACACTCAGATTCTGACTTAGATGATGACATCAATGCCTTTGCCAAATCTCTTGCATTAATCACCCATCAATTTAACAAGAAATTTGGCAAGAAAGTCTTTGAAGGAAGAAGAGATGATGAAGAAAGAAGAGGAAATCCAGAAAGAAGATTTCAGAAAACTGAATATCAACAAGAGCCCAGATCTACTCTACATAGTGATCAAAAGGGCGTTCATTTCACCAATCATGATTCTACTCAACAATCAAGATCTCAACAATCATTTAAGCCAAGGTATCATCAACCTCAGAGGTACTTCAAGCCACAACCACAAGTACAAGCACAGAAGACAGAATCAGACACTGCTCTTCTATCAAACCAAAACGATGGAAGATGTTTTAGATGTGGAAAGCCAGGCCATTACTCCGCCAACTGCAGAGGTAGAATCATCAAGGATGAAGACTACTACAAAAACAAGTACAAATACAATATCAAAGAAAGAGTACTTGTAGCAGAGATGGAAGACTGGCTGTCATACTCAATAAGAGATGGAGAGGAAGAACCTACCAATCTCTGTGGTATGGCGTTCACAGATGATCAAAGTGACGGATCATCAGAGGACTACTCTTAAAAGGTAAACTCTCCTTCCACCTCTGAAAGTGATCTTCAATTGGATGTTATTAAACTAACAGATGAATTTCAAATCCTAAAGCAAAAACTTGTTGAGGAAAAAGAAAAAGCAAAACAAATGACAAAAGACCTCAATTTTTACAAAAGGGAAAAAGATCTTCTTGAATCAGAAAAGAGAGATATTTTTGTTGAAAAATATGATCTTGAAAAAGCTTAGAAACAAAAAGAAAAATCATTTTCAGAAAAATTCAAAGAACTTGAGAAAGTTTTAAAAGTTAAAGAAGAAGAAGTAAAAAAATCTGAGTATGAAAGACTCAATTCTGTTGCCTTAACCAATTTTTTCCAAAAAGAAAGAGAAATCTTACATCAATATCTGGAAAGGAAAGAACTTCAAATCAAAAGCTATCTTGATGCTCAGGATGTTCATATAATGATAAACTCTCAAATGGATACTCAAGGTCTTGGATTCAATGAATTGGATCCATTCACTTCATTGAAGAAAACTTCACTTTCTTCCACTTTCTGTAAAGGAAAGGTCCAGAGCTCTGACTGTCCATCACTGAACAATTTCAAGAGAATAAAAACCTCAGAGAGATCAAAAATAAGGGCTCTGAACTTTAAAAATGTAGCATACTCTGAAGTACAAAGCTTTCCAGATTCCATCTTAAAAATAGAAAAGGAAGCTTCAGAGGTATTTTTCACAAAACCTCAGAGCAATGATCCTAAATAGATTTTTAAGTTTAATGCATTCATCAAAGATGAATCAGAGACATCTGAACAAAGTACCTCTGAAGCAAGTACTTCTGAAGATGAACCTCAGAGTTCACTTAATCCAGATGCCCCTCTGTATTCACCAATCTCTGATGAATGCATCAGAACTACATTTGCGGATGACATCAAGAGAATAAATCAAGAAAATATCATAGCTAATTTAAAGAAGAAAAAAAGCATGAAAAGAATCATCAAAGTCTCAAGACCTAAGAAAATTGAGAAACCATCAGAGGTAGTTATCTCTGGTAAGACTGAACGAGACTTTCTTGACTCTGATTCTGAATCTGATCTAGAGGTACATGAACAGATTTTCTACAAACCAGAGAAAGTAATTCATACAAAGATAGATACTGTTGGTTCTAGAATTTTGAACATTCCTATTTCTGTTTTAAAAATTAAACCCAGAATACCAATATGTCCTGACTTTGCAGAAATGTGTCTTCAAGCAAAAATTTCTCTGGAACTTGAAAAAGAATTACAAGAAAAGGCAAAGAATAAAACTATCACTTCTCAACTCTACACTTATAAACCAATCAAGTTTACTCCTGGACAAAAAGGAAAATGGCAAGAAAATTAACCATTCTGATCCTGTTTGTGCAGTGAGCAACAAAGAGAAGAGGATGTTTCTGAACAAGAGAAGGCAACTTGAAAAGAAGGTTGTCTGTCAAGCTAAAAGAAAAGAAGTAGTTAGGAATACTTGTAATATTCCTAGTACTAATTCAAAAAGGAATCATAATGTATCGAATGCATTTAATGAAATGAAATGAAATCCTTTGCTTTTATTTCTTCTTGTTCTGTAAAGTGCAATTGCATCCAACTCTTGATGAAACTAAAAAATCACTTCAAAGGTTCTCACTGTTTTCTTAATCAATCTCTGAATAAAAATTCAGAGACAAAGCCTCAAAAGAAAAAGGACAATTCTGCCAAAACATCAAAAGATAAGAAGGAAAAATTTCAAAAAGATATTCAGAAGTCTAACAAAATAGGACCCATAATGAGATGGGTACCTAAGAAAATCTAATCTGTCTTGCAGAAACAGTCTATGCCGATCTGGTACTTAGATTCTGGATGTTCAAGGCATATGACTGGAGATAAAAAGTTACTATCCTCTTTCAAAGCTAAATCTGGAGGAGCAGTAACTTTTGGAGACAATATGCAAGGACAAATTAAGGGTTATGGTGAGCTTACAAGAGGTAATGTTTCAGTATCAAAGGTTGCTTATGTTGATGGGTTAAAGCATAACTTGATCAGCATAAGTCAACTTTGTGACCATGGATTTGATGTGAAATTTCAAAGAAAACATTGTTCACTACTTCACTCAAAAACTGGTCAAGAAATGCTCAGAGCTGACAGAAAGGGAAATTTATACAGAATGAATTTTTTCAAACACATAAAAACTGACTCAGAGAAACTCTGTCTAGTATCTCTGAACAATGAAGATGTTTGGCTCTGGAATAAAAAGTTCTCACATCTGAACTTTTCTTCACTTGATAAATTGGTCAAACTAAATTTGGTTAAGGGATTACCATCTCTGAAGTTTAACAAAGATCATCTTTGTTCTGCTTGTGAAATGGGAAAAATGAAAAGATCTTCCCACAAGACCAAAAGTGATAATAATTGTCCAAAAGCTCTGCATATGCTTCATGTGGACCTCTGTGGTCCTATCTCTGTACAGAGTTGTCAGGTAAAAAGTATATCCTCGTTTTGATTAACGAATACTCTAGATATACTTGGATAGAATTCATCAGAGCCAAGTTTGATGTCCCTGATATTTTAATAAGATTGTTAAAAAGATTGCAGGTTCTGTTTGATACCAAAGTTCAGAAGCTGAGAAGTGATAATGGAACAGAGTTCAAAAATACAAAAATCAACTCATATCTTTTAGAGGAAGGCATAACTCCGAACTTCTCTACAGCTAGAACACCTCAACAAAATGGTGTTGTTGAGAGAAAAAACAGAACACTGGTTGAAGCTGCAAGAACTATGCTTGCAGGATCAGATCTTCCCACAAACTTTTGGGCAGAGGCAGTGGCAACAGCCTGTTTCACGCAAAACAGAGCTACAATTGTCAAAAGATTCAAGAAAACATCTTATGAACTCATTAACAATAGGAAACCTAATGTTAAATATTTCCATGTTTTTGGATGCAGATGTTTTATTCTAAATGATAGAGAGTCTCTTGGAAAGTTTGACAAGAAAGCAGATGAAGGCAAATTCATTGGCTATTCATTAGCCTCAAAAGCTTTCAGAGTGTTCAATCAAAGAACCAGAACAATCCAAGAGAGTATAAATGTGTCTTTTGATGATGACAAAAGTCTGGCCAACAAAGATATCAATCAAATTGCCAAAAATATCTCTGAATCGTCAAGGACAAAAGAATCTGAACTAAACAAAATATTCGAAGACTTCTTTGATGATGAAAATACAGAGTTTATTTTCAGAGATATTCACAGAGCAACTTCAGAGGAACCACAAACATCAGGTACAAATCTCACTGGTCCCTCTGAAGTCACAACTTCTGCCTCCTTGAATGCAGGTCCAAGAAATGAATCAACTTCAGATCCTATGGAATCAAATCCTGCGCCTCTGGAATCAACATCAGAGCCTCTGCTCAGCATAACAGAGATGTCTCCAACTGTCATCACTAAAGCTCAAACTCCACCTCATGTTCATGCTCCACTCACAAGATGGACAAAGGATCATCCCCATGATCAGATCATTGGATCACCTTCAGAGGGTGTCAAAACCAGATCAGCCACAATCAATGAATGTATTTTTGTAAATTTTTTAAGCATCATTGAACCAAAGAAGGTAAATGAAGCACTTGAAGATCCTCATTGGATCACTGCAATGCAGAATGAGCTTCAAGAGTTTGAAAGAAACAAAGTATGGACCTTAGTTCCCCTTCCTAGAGGAAAATTTGCAATTGGAACTAAATGGGTCTTTAGAAATAAAAAGGATAAGGATGGCATTATAATCAGAAACAAAGCAAGGTTGTTTGCTAAGGGATATTGCCAAGAAGAGGGTATTGATTATTATGAAACATTTGCACCTGTAGCTAGGCTAGAAGCAATAAGAATATTCTTAGCCTTGCACACAAAGGGTTCAAAGTATATCAGATGGATGTCAAATCTGCCTTTCTAAATGGTAAATTAAATGAAGAGGTTTATGTCCAGCAACCACCTGGTTTTGAAAATACAGAGTTTCCAAACCATGTTTATTATCTTGATAAAGCTCTATACGGACTTAAACAAGCTCCAAGAGCATGGTATGCTACTCTGTCCACATTTCTGATAAATAATGGTTTTGAAAAAGATACAATAGATACAACCTTGTTCATCAAGAGGTACAAAAATGAGATGCTTTTATTACAGATATATGTTGATGACATTATATTTGGCTCTACAAATCAAAAGTATTGTGATAAGTTTTCAAAGTTGATGAAGAGTAAATTTGAGATGAGTCTTATGGGAGAATTAACATTCTTTCTAGGCTTACAAGTAAAGCAAACATCAGAGGGTACTTTTATAACTCAATCTAAGTATGTCTCTAACATTTTGAAAAAATACAGACTCAATGATTCAACCTCTATGAAAACCCCTATTGCCACAGGAGTCAAGCTTGACTCTGATGTTTCAGGAAAATCTATAGATGTCAAAACCTACAGAGGCATGATAGGATCACTTCTATACTTAACTGCAAGCAGGACTTATATAATGTTCGCAACATGTCTCTGTGCTCGATATCAAGATAATCCAAAAGAATCTCATTTGTCAGCAATTAAAAGGATTTTTAGATACCTCAGAGGCACACCTTATTTAAGTCTCTGGTATCCAAAACTGTCTAGCTTTGATTTAACAGCATACACTGATGCAGATCATGCAGGATGCAAACTAGACAGAAAGAGTACATCAGGATGCTGTCAATTGTTAGGAAATAAGCTGGTAAGTTGGACATCCAAGAAGCAAAATTGTGTTTCAACTTCCACAGCAGAGGCAGAATATGTTGCTGCTGCTAGTTGTTGCTCTCAAGTCATATGGATGCAAACTCAGCTCCGAGACTATGGCTTACAATATGACAGAATTCCAATTCTGTGTGATTCAAAAAGTGCCATAGCCATCTTTGTCAATCCAGTACAACACTCCAAAACAAAGCACATTGATGTAAGGTACCACTTTCTAAAAGATCATGTTGAAAAGGGAACAATAGAGATGTATTTTGTACCAACTGAACTTCAACTTGCTGATATTTTCACAAAAGATTTAGATGAACGAAGGTTCAATTTCTTAATTAGCAAGTTGGGTATGTTGAATATGTCTGCCTAACACAGGAAAACATCAGAGTCTCTGATCCATTCATCAGAACCTCTGACATGCGTAGCATGTTCAACCAGAACTTCTGAAACTAATTTCAGAGCCTCTAGACTTTTTCACAAATGGTAAAAATCATTTTCATGTATCTCCAAGCATGTGTCAAGGGGGAGAAGATAAAGACATTATTCTTTGGTCAAGGGGGAGACAAAGAACCTTTCTTCTTTCAAGGGGGAGAAAGTGAGCTTCACTGATACTAATATCAGAGCCTCTGATCTTGTCTCTGATACTCATATCAGAGCCTCTGATCGTGTCTCTGATACTCATATCAGAGCCTCTGATCTTGTCTCTGATATTTATATCAGAGCCTCTGATCTTTTCTCATTAAACGAATATTCCAGGAAATTCTTTTAATAATAAATATTTTGGATAACCATTTGTTTCTTTTCAAAAACCCAACTGGCGGTTTTCTGACACCAAGCGGCTCTCCCCTACATACCTCAACGTGTCACCTATTAATTAGGGGATGATGGAACGTCCTTTCTGACATTGGAACTCTCAATCGCCGTTTCCATAACCTCTCCCTCTACCTTTTTTCTGTCCATAAAAAAACCCTTTTTCTCTTCTCATTATTCTTTACGCTCTCAGAATCCAAAATCCCAAATCTCTCTTTCTGAGCTCTCATCTTTCTCAAAAACCTGCAACAATGGCGACTCATTCCCAAACCTCAGATAACTCCAGCAAACTTGTTCCAATCTTGAATATGGCACAGTTCGATGTTCCAGTAAAAGGTAACAACTACTTTCTGGACGTCACCCCTACCAAATACGATGAGCAATTTCGCCCAATCCTAGACTTTTTGACCAACTACGAACTCAACGATGTCCTCACCAAACATGCTTCAGATATTTCTCTATGCTTTGTCCAACAATGGTGGTATTCAAGTGAATACGATGATGAAAAGGAAGGACTGGTTGGGTACATTGACCTAGGTGAACAAAGCATGAACATAAGAATCACCCCACAAACCCTAACTCGCCGATTCAACCTTCTCACGAAAACTGATCTTCAAATAGAAACCTTTGAGAAAATACCAACACAAGAAGTCCTTCTTCAGTTCCTCCACCACTTAGGCTACAACAGGGAGATCACACGCTTAAGTCAATTCAGACATCAGTACCTGCCTTCCAAGTGGAATTTTATGTTTAGTGTTCTCAACCGAACAATTACCTGCAAGATTGGAAGCCAGGATCAGACCCATTCGGCGATTCTAGGCATAATGTATACTCTCTTCTTCAACAGAAGCATAAATATGGCTCACATTATCTTCTGTGAGATGCTGACGGCGGTGGACAAGAAGAACAAAGACTTGGCCAAAGGAAAACAACCAATTTCGGTACTGTTTCCCATATTCATCTCTGTAGTCATTCAATGAGCAATGGAGAAATTCTCCATCACTGAGGAGGGTCCAAGGACACCTCTATTTATCATGAACTCGTTCAAAGCTATAGAGGTTCCTCCTTATCCAAATGACCGACGTTTCCCACACACCATGATTGAGGTAATTCCTGCTGACTCTACTACCCACCTCCTATTTAGTCGTGTTGCCCAATCATCAGAACCGATGATAGGATCCCCAACACACTTAGGTTCTGAGCTTGAGCCTGAATTAGAGAGTGATATCTATGATACTGCTCAAAACGTTAACAGAGCGCAACCAGAGGGTGGCTCTGAGAGAGTAAGGGAGAGAAGACAAGAGAACCCTCCCTCTGACGAAGAGAATAACTCTGTCAGAGCAGAGGAAGGTGAGGAAGAGAGAATTCCAAAGGGTGAGTTTCTAAACTTAGAATCCGAGGGCGGCGAGGTAGAAAAAGATGTCATTGTTGGCACACATGAGCGATTCCAAAGCCCAAATCCCCGTGCAAACACATTTACTGTCCAAGGTGGTCCAACATCAGTGGACATTGAAAAGAGGTGCATACCTCGAACCCTTCCCATCCTAGCCGCTCAGAGGCATCTTCTTCTGCCTCTGAAGCACGCACCAAAGGGGAAACCTCTGATACGGCTAAGTCCTCCCAACAGAACTTAGACCAAGATAAAAATACTCATTCACCCCAGAGTATGTCACCTCCTCATACACATGATGCCTTTGTGGGTCATAAAAAGTTGGACCGTCCCTTAGATCAGGAGAGACCTAAGATCTCTCGTAAGGATTGCTTGTCAGAAAAAGAATGGCACGACCTTCTTGCACATGGACTCCTTAGCCTGGACAGCAAGGTTTCCACCCACATTCGTTTCTCATCATCAGATTCTGAATCTGATGATCAGAGACCAATCGGAACCATTATAGTGAAATCCTTGAAAAAGGGTCCCCAAGGATTAATGGGAAGTACTTCCGGAGTCAATATCAAGCCAACTCCGAGAGAAGGCCCCTCTGAACTCGAGGGAAACTTAGAATCATGTGTTGATCCTAAGGTCACCCCCTCTGATTATGTTACCAAAGAGGAGTTCCGAATCTTTGGTGATGAAATCAGAGAATCTCTGAAGGAGATTAAACTTCAAATAGAGAAGACCTCAGAGGCCTCTGCCTCTCACTCTGAAGTTGCAAAGCTCACTTCAGAGGTCTCTGAGCTGCGTACGATCATTATCTCTCAGAACGATAAACTGGATGTTCTGGAAAGCCTGGTCATCAAAAATGACTCGATTCTATCCAGAGAAATTTAGAACTCCACCATAAAGCTCCTCAAGGCGATTCCAACTCCCTCTGCCCCCACTCCAACACATGCAGACTTTTCTCAATTCAAAGAGGAAGTCTTGCTTTCGTTGGCAGAGGTGATTGCAAAGATCCCTACCTCCTCTGCTACTACTCCTTTTACATCCGAATTTGTTACAAAGGCTGACCTCAACAACTTCTCCAAGAAGATCACCAGCAATATAATGAATATCTCCAGCAAGTTCGTCTCCAAGACCACTCAGCAGAACAAAAAGATTGAAGACCTTCTGGAGAATGTCAAATCTTCAGAGGGATCATTGAAGAGGAAGGAACCAGAGGTCGCATGCTCTGAGGAAGCCCGGAAGAAGGCCCGATATGAAGACTCTGATGACCATGATGACAAACCTCAGGGGTCATCCAATCTTCATAAGGGGGAGAAGACTTCTACACCAAAAACTGTTGAAACATAAAAGGAGTCCACTCCCTCTGAAACAAACCAAAGCAAGGAAAAAGGAACAGAGAGACGTTCAACCTCTACCTCTGCTGAAGATAACCAGGCCACTCTAAAGTCGCCAGTACCTATTATCTTTCTAGCACCATCTACTTCGAGTTCTCCAATAGTTCCAATAACAGCTGCAACTCCAGAAACTATTAGAGCTCTGGAAGAAGATGAAGACGAGCAGCTAGTAGACTTCTCTACATCAGAAGATGCATTCTCATCACCAGAAAGACCAACTTATGTGATGAGTGATGCTTACGAATTAGAGGCTGAAAGAGCAGAACCAGAATCTGAAAAAGAAGAAAAATCAGATTCTGGAAAAGAAGTTGCTGAAGAACAGATTGAAGTAATTGATGTTGAAGAGTATGTATTCAAGAATGCTCAACCACATCATACTTCAACAGCAACAGAGCTGAGGAATTCACCAGAGATAGATGGCTACATCTCTGAACCTACAACAGAAGATCCTCCACATACAAAAGAACCAGAGACCATGGTTGCTGATGAACAGGCTCCTTCAGAGAATCCTGTTCAGAAGGCAAGCATTGGTTTACCAGCCAAAGTGTTTACTCAACCTCCTACATTCCTTGCATCCAATCCCGAAGCTTCCATAGAAGACCACTTCAGATACATCTATTATGAGTTCAATATGGCAGACACTCAAGTCATTCCTCTGAATCCAAGGATCAAAGAGAACATGCCGGACTATGAGCGAAGATTTGTCAGAGATAAAACCTCACCCAGAGCACAAGCCCTCTTTGATGATCCAATCATCAAAATCAATAAAATCTCAGAGAAGACCTTTGCTTATAACAAGATAATCTATAGGCATTATGTGGTAACTCGATCTGATCAGAAGATTTACGAGTTCAATGATAATGATCTCGTAAATCTAAATCCATATGTTTTACCTCATTTTTATGCCTATTGCTCTGCCAGATATGGTCAGGGAAGAAGGGAAATCAGGATGGGCATGGTTGAAGTCAGACGGGCAATGGAGGCCTGTGTCAAACACAGAGCAAAACGTGACTTCCAAATTGCTCTGAACCTGGGGGAAGAAAAGATGGAGTTAACTGAACCTGTGGAGTCGATTGTTAATCTTGAGGCAAAGAAGACTGGATCAATCATTGCAGAACCTCTAGGTTTCGTCTACAAAGTAAACCAAGTAAATAAGATCTTTCTCGCTTCGTAAGTTTCGAAGTACTCTGATGAAACCTTGATAGGTATAAAGAAAATGATCTATGTGAAGGAAGAAAGGCACAGAGCAGATTTACTTGCAAAGCTTGACTTAGAGATTGACTCGATGATCAACTTCAGAGCTCTGATCATGAAGTTCCATGGAATTTGTTCAAGTGACAAATTTTAGTTTGTTTCTTTATTTTTGAATATTACTTTCTTTGTATTAAACTTCCAAATATGTAAGAAGTAATATTTAAGAGGATGATTTTCTCCTCTACGCTTTCTAGTTTAAATCTTCTATTCTCTGCTATTTTTATCTTTTATTTTCAACACTTAGGGGGAGATTGTTAGCTCCAAATCTTCTGTTTGTTAAAGTGTTGAAAATACCCAAGTCCTATTTCAAAGGACTTCCAAAGATAGACTTCAGAAGACATAGACTTCAGAGGACTAAGACTTCAGAGGACAAACCTGCCTCTGAAGTACTTATCAGAGATTGCAACTTTCAGCAGAAGACATCAGAGATGGCTTCATCAAAGGCTCTGAAGACATTCTCTTTGAAGATGACGCTGAAGACTTTCCTGAAGTATCAGAACAGATAACCAATCACTTTGTGATAAGATTTACTTTATAGGGTAGGTTACTGTTCAAGCATGTCTTGAGCTTACCTATTAGGTAAGACACTGTTCAAGCATGCTTCTATTTGTCAGAATAGTACACTGTTTACTTTATGGTCCTATAAATAGGATCATCACTCCTTTGACAAAAGTGTGCTTTTTGATATCTTGTATAAGAAGAATCAACTGAATATATCTCACGAAGATCTTGTTCTTTCTACTTGCTTTATATATGAACTGTTATATTTGAATCTGCTTTTGATATTAAACTATATTGCTTCCGCTGTTTATACTCTTGTTGTTTATATCATTATTATCGTAAGATTAAATTTGGGATCCAACAAAGATAAACTGTCATTTTCTTTGATGAACAGGTCAATCTTTTCTTGAAACTCAGAATTCATTTTTTGCTCTTTCAGAACACATGTTGACAGTTCAGATAACTTGTCAGTAAGCTTCTTAATCTCTGATTCAAATATATTCTTTTCTTCTTCAAAATCCTTCTCAGCATTAGTTCTCAGACCAGATATTTCTTTAAAAATTCCAACATTCTTCTGTTCAATGGTCTTTTTCTCCTTTTCAAACTTGTCTCTTTCCAAGATGATCACTTTCTCAAAGTCAGACACTTGTTGAGAAAGCTTGGAACATTTAAGCTCAATACCTTTCTTCTCTTCAAAACTCTTCCTTGAAAACTCAGAAAACTTCTTTGCAAACCCTTTCTTTTCATTTTCAAAAACTGATCTCTCTTCAGCAATTTGCATTTCTAGCTCAGAAATCTTCTTTATCAGCTCTTCATTAATAGATTCCAAACTCTTAACCTTCTCCTCATTCTTATCAACAATATCTCTTTGCTGGACTTGGACATTTTGATCTTCCAAGTCTGAGATCTTTCTTTTTAGCTCAGAATTCTCAGTCTTCAATTTCTCTGCTTCTATCCATTTATGTTCTTTCAGAATTTGAAGAACTTCTCTTTCAAGTAGTTTAATATGATCTTTATATTTTGCAAAGAATTCTGAATGTTTTCCCGAATCAGTTGCCTTTTTCAGTAAAGCAATATGAGCATGCATCCACTCTCTACGACTATTGAAAGTAGCAACTCGGTCATTTTCTTTCTTCTGATAGTAATCAATCTGGTCTATCTTTTCTGCCAAAGATTGGTAATAGCTATCACGCTTTTTAACAATCTTTTCTTCGAGAGAAACAATCTTGGCTTTAAGTTTAACAATTTCTTCTTTTGATGTCATCTTGAGCTTTACACTATTTTCCATTAGAACTTGAAATGATCGTTAGAAATTCAGAAACAACCTGTATTACAAAAATTCAAATATGGTCAAACATTGAAAACTTCAGAAAATATTCTAAGTACAAAAAAAACCTTTTTCCCTCTCCGCAGACTTAGCACAGGGGTCCCGCTACCCGGTTAGCGGGTGGGGTCAAGGGGCAACGCCCTTGCGGGGTCGACGGGCAACGCCCCTAGAGAATTTTTTTTGACATTTAATGGCCATACTACAACTTTGAAAAATTCTCAAAAAAATATTCTAAATACAAAACTTGCAGAACAAAGAAAATTGAACTTCGCGCAAAAACAGTATCTTGCGCGTTTTGAACTTCGCACATAAAGAATGATATGAGAACAAGCTTCGCGTAAAATATGATGTGCGCGTTTGAACTTCGCGCACGTCGAATGATGCGAGTTCTGAGGTTCGCACAAGAAGGCTCGTGCGCGTTCTTGCTTCGCGCAGGTAACTACGTGCGAGTTCTTGACACTTCGCGCACACAGTTCACACAATATGTTTGTGCGTTCTGGACTTAGACAAATTTCACACTTTTTACTTCGTGCTAAACGTAAACTCGCACACTACTTCTCGCAGTCTTCACTTCGCGCACGATGAAGAGTTTGAACAGTAGAAACACACACACATTATCTTGCGCATTTCTACTTCTCGCACAAAGCCCTTTGCGAGTTCTTCACTTCAAGCATGTTTCAGGCTTGTGCGTGTTCTTCATTATTGCCTTTGCGAGTTCGTTAGATCTAGCGTGTTCTTGAGTATTTCGACCAAAAAACTTGAACTTTTCACTGATTTCGATCCACATCTTTATCAAACTCTCTGAAAATTTGCAGAACACTTCGATTTCATGATTCGAATAGGTTACAAATAGTGAATTTTAAACTAATACATCAAATCTAGGAATTCGATCTAAAGACAGTACGAAATACAAACTCGTACAAACAAATTTCAAAATTCACACTATTCTATTGTGAATTCTTCTAATCAATACAAACCAAACTTAAACAAGATGTAAAAACGAGTCTAATACAATCAAATTCGAATAAAAAACAACACAGTAGCTCAAAATTTGAATCTGAACAGGATGTTTTTACGAGTTCTTGAAAAGTCGACCAAATCTTGAAATTTAATCCATGATTCTGAATTTCGATCTGCTCTGATACCAATTGTTATCCCAGATAACAATGCAATCAACTTGATGACAACCAATTTCAATTAAGAACAACTTTCTATTAATCTCAGAAATCGATGTTACAAACACTCTCAAACTTTCTCTCTCTAACAATGAAACTCGTATATCACTCTAATTAAGTCATATGTCTATTACACACACAACACAACTATTTATACAAACAGTTAAAACACGCACGCTACTAAACTCTTACAACAACTAAAAACGCGCACTATACATGAGAACACAAAATACAACTTTGACTTTGACTTTTATTACATTAGACTTTGACTTTCATGCTCGAGAGTTGACTTCAGCTTTGACTTCAATCTTCAGTCTTCTATGATCTTGTATCCAACATATTTATGATCTAACAATCTCCCCCTTTGGATTCAAGATCATCTCTTAAAGATTTTGCAGTATAATTATCATCAACTCCTTGTCTTTCTGTTAGATCACATATCTATTGGATTCAAGATCATCCAAACTGAAGATCGCAATCTGAAGCTAAAGCCGGAAAGTCGACTCTCGATATAAAGTCTAATGTTTATTTGTAATAAATGTCAAAGTAATTAATGTTTATTGTATTTTATGTTTTGTCTAAATATCTTATAAATAGATATTTAGATATTAGTTAGGTTAGTTTAGTATGTTAGATATTAGTTAGTATATATTAGTTTATTATTGCAACTTGTAAGTTTGAGTGTGTTAGAAGCTAGAGAGAGATCTGAGATTAGATATGATCTTATCTCTCAACAACTCTCTCTAAGATCAGATATTATCAGACACACACAAAACACACACTTAAAAGGTGTAATACAGAGAGAACACATCGAAGCTTAAATCTGATCAACCTTGTAATCGTTGTTATTAATCAATACAGGTTGGTAATCGATATTGTGTTGTTAATATATAAACTTTATAAGTATTGTTGGACCCACAATTGGTATCAGCTTGAGAAGATGATGCTGGGTTCAAAGGTTGGAAATCAGCTTAAAATCTCCAACTGCTTGAACAATTATGAAGAATTTAGAGGCAGAGTGGGAGAATCTTTAGAAGAAACCTATGACAGGTTTGTGACTTTGCTGAATGAATTAAGCAAGAACAAGGTCCACAAATCTCAAATAGAGCTGAACGTCAAATTTCTGAGTATTCTACAACCGGAATGGAAAAGATTTGCCAGACAGATGAAGCAGATCAAGGATCTGAATGAGATTCCACTTCATGAGGTGTATGAAACCCTCAGACAAAATGAAGAATAGGTGGATGAAATTCTAGATGAGAAGAGGCAGAAAGGAAAGACAGTTGAAGACACAGTTGCTCTTGTTGTCAGGAAGAAGAAGAACAAGACGATTGTGTATGATTAAGAAGAACATGAAGCTTATGCAAACTCTGACTCGGATGAAAATGACCAACTGAAGCAAGCAATGCTTCTACTGAAAAATGCTTTTTAGAAAAAGTTCTACAAAAAGCCAACTTCAAACATTCAGAGGTATTCTTCTGGTCCTAACAACTATATCCACAAGGAAAGGGTTGAAGGAAGTAGATATGAAGGAAAGAGATTTGAAGGGAAAAGAACAGAGGAGAGGAAACCTGAAGAGAGAAGATATCAATCTGAAGGAAAGAGAATAGAGGAGAGGAAACCAGAAGATAGAAAGTTTAAAGCTGAAGGATCCAGTCAGACAGAACCACCAACGTGCTACAACTGTGGCAAAACAGGTCACTATGCCAGAGACTGCCGAAGACCAAAAGTCATAAACTCCGATTATTACAAGAACAAGATGCTTCTTGCAAAGCAACAGGAGGCTGGTAAGGCACTGATGGCTGAAGATGAATACTGGCTTGATCATTCAGACGAGGAAGAAGAGGAAGAAGAAAGAGATGAAGTCGTCAACATGTGCTTGATGGGAAAGCAAGAATCAGATGTTGAAGCTGATTCAGATGATGAAGAAGAAGAGGTATGTGATTTATCGTATTCAGATTTCATGAATAAAATGCATGCCATGATTTTAAAACAACAAGAGTTAGAGTCGAATCTTGAGTGAGAAAATGGTGTTATCACTGACAAAAACCAACTAATACAGAAACTTAGCAATGAAATTGCTGAGAAGAAAGTATTGGTTGAGGTTTTACATAGAGATAATGACACCAACACAAACGAAAAGACAATAATTCTTAAAGAGAATTCTGAACTCAAGTCTAAACTGACAAAAAGTGAGATTGATATATATGAGCTTACAAAATTGCATTCTTCTTGTTCCAAAGAAAACTTTTCTTTACTGGGTAAATTAAAAAGTTTGGAAGAGAAGTTATACAAAATGGGTCAAACTGAACAGACTATTCATCTGAACAAACCCAAAGAGGAAATAGAGAGATGGGGAATCGGTTTTAAGAATCCTCACTGTCTTCAAAAAGGAATGTCTGAAGTGCCTGCACTTTATGATCATCTTTCTATGAAATTAGCTCGACGAATCCCTGAGTTTATAACTTTCTGGACTAAACTATCAGAAAAGGATGAAGCCAACGAAACTGAAAAACGGTTGAAATCATCTAAAGTTCACCTTCCATTTTATTATGCGAAGATGAATAATAGTTATAATGAAAATCCAATATATCAAAAGAAGAAAACTCTTTCAAGTGATTTCTTTCAAAGTTATTATGAAAAAGAAATGGAGGCGAAGCCTATTCAAGGTAAACTATAATTCAAATGCCAACTCCAATAGTTGAAGAAGTTCCATGTGATGAAGAGACAGAAGTAGCTGAACCAGTAGGATGTTCTGTACAGATCCATCCACAGCCAGAACAAGTTGTACCTGCTGAGCCTTCTGATCCTACCACTTCAACTGCAATCATCAATCCTCCTGAACAAGCTGAAGAAGGTACAAGTGGATTTATAGATGATACAACTGACATATATTCATATAATCCACTGCCTCATGAACATAAATGGACCAAAGAGCACCCGATAAGCCAGATCATTGGCGATCCATCAAAACCGGTGCAAACTAGGTCAGCATCAATCAACATGTTCATGCATGACTCCTTTCTGAGCAAGTTCGAGCCAACACGCGTATCAGAGGCACTTGTTGATCCAGAATGGGTGATCTCAATGCAAGAAGAGCTGAATCATTTCGACGCACTTCAAGTCTGGAGACTCGTACCAAAACCGCAAGGTAAAACAATAATAGGTACGAAATGGGTTTTCAAGATAAAGAAAGACGAAGATGGTACCGTTATCCGAAACAAGGCAAGACTAGTAGCCAAAGGATACAGACAAGAGGAAGAAATCGACTATGACGAGACATATGCTCCTGTGGCGCGATTAGAGGCAATCAGAATGTTTCTAGCCTACGCAGCCCACAAGAACTTCACGGTCTTTCAAATGAACGTGAAGACAGCATTCCTGAATGGAATTCTAAAGGAAGAAGTCTACGTCTCTCAGCCAGAAGTTTTTGTCAATCAAGAGAAGCCGAATCACGTCTACATTCTCGACAAAGCACTCTACGGTCTGAAACAAGCTCCTCGCACCTGGTATGATGTCCTTTCACAATTTCTAGTCAAGTATGGTTTTTCAAAAGGTACGGTGGATACCACTTTGTTTATCAAAAAGGAAAAATCCGATATCATTTTAATTCAAATCTATGTAGATGATATTATTTTTGGCTCTACAAATACTAAGTACTGTAAGAATTTTGCAAACCTTATGGTGTCTAGATTTCAGATGAATTTCTTTCTCGGTTTACAAGTTAAACAATTTTCATCGGGTATTTTCATCAATCAATCAAAATACATTATGGATATTCTTCGGAAGTTCAAAATGGAAAATTCAAAACTGATTGGTACCCCAATGGCACCAGGTACTAATATTGGCACCGATCCTTCGGAAAAGGCTGTTGATGTTAGGACTTATCGAGGGATGATAGGTTCTTTAATGTATCTTACTTCTAGTAGGCCAGATATAATGTTCTCAACATGCTTATGTGCACGATATCAGGCCAATCCTAAAGAAATCCATATGTCTGCTGTGAAGCGCATAACGATATCAGGCCAATCCTAAAGAAATCCATATGTCTGTTGTTAAGCGCATATTTAGGTATCTAAAGGGCACTGCAGATCTTGGTCTGTGGTATCCTAAAGATACTAGTTTTGAACTAACAGCCTACACAGATGCAGATCATGCAGGTTGTATGTTAGACAGGAAGAGCACGTCGGGACATGTACAGTTCCTCGGTGACAAGCTCGTAAGTTGGGCATCGAAGAAGCAACTTTGTGTTTCAACCTCCACGGCCGAAGCAGAATATGTAGCTGCTGCTAGCTGATGTTCTCAGGTCTTATGGATGAGAACTCAATTGCGCGACTACGGTTTCCACTTCAACAAGATCCCGATATACTGTGACTCCAAGAGCGCCATCGCAATAACAGCGAATCCTGTTCAACACACCAAGACTAAGCACATAGACGTCAGGTATCATTTTATTAAAGATCATGTTGAAAAAGGAACAATTGAACTTTTCTTTGTAAAAACTGATTATCAACTTGCCGATTTGTTTGCCAAACCTTTAGACGAAAAAAGGTTTAACCTTCTTGTCTCTAAGCTTGGTATGCTAAATCTAAAGATTTAATCAGTAGTTACCTATCAAAGTTTTCTAATTGTATACTTTTTCATCATTTCTTCATTTCCACAAGATATCTGCACTTAGATCTTCTGTTCATGATCCAAGGGGGAGTATAAGAATAAATTGACAAGTGGTCAATCTTATTTTGAGGGAGAGCTCATATGATTTCTGCATTTACCTTTTATGTCAAATTATTGTAATGCAAGATTTTAGGAGGAGCTCTTCAAGTCAAAGGAGTTTGGATATGACTTCTGATTATTTCGGATCAGAACTCGTACTTTAAAAGTTTTACTGCTTTTTGTCTTTTCAATTTAAGTGAATAAATTTTATTTTGACTTGACATAAGACTTTTGCAGAATTTTTGAGAGATGCTTAAAAGATCATATCTTTATGACTTTAAGCTTAGCTTCATGAGATGTAAGATTGCACGAAAAGGTATAATCCTTTATCTTAATCTCATATATGGTTGAAAGACGGATAACTTTCATTCCATTGAAAAACAAGTTCTTAAACGTTCAAACCATTTCCCGATTTTTCATCAGATTTTATATTTTGGGAGTGTACTTTAAATGTTTTACATGAGCTTACATGATAAGCTAAACCAGATTGAGCAACATATTCTTCATAGGATATACGGAATCATTGTGCTAGGACTTACAAGAAACTTCTATGGAATCACGTTAACCAGTACTCATCACATTTGTAGGACCAAAAAGATCCATATGCAATAACTGAAGGGGTGAAGAGATTGTTTTTATTTCATTGGACTTATAAGAAGTTTTGTGCTGCTTGCCTTTAATACATGCAACACAATGATCATCACATGAAAACACTTTTTGAGGCAAACCTCTCACAAGGTTGTTTTTCACAAGGTTGTTTTTCACAAGTTTGTTCATAGTTTTAAAATTCATGTGACACATCCTTCTGTGCCAAAAAGATTATTCATTTAAAGAAGCTTTTGAAAACAGACAGTTTAGTGATGAATTAGATGATACACTCTCTAAGTCCAAACAATAAACATTATCCTTTCTAGGAGTTCTAAGTAGTATCATATTTTCATCAACTACCTTGAATCCTGGAGCAAGGATAATACATTCAGTATCACTGAATAATATACTATGTTTCTTGTCACAAACCTGTGATACACTTAACAGGTCGTATCTCAATTGCTCAACATAGTAAACATCTTCAAAAGTCATCTTACCTTTTAAAACCATACCTTTACCACTTATCTTACCTCCTGTTGGATTGTCACCAAAAGCAACACGTCCTCCATCAAAACTTTTGAAATTTTGAAGTCAGTCCATGTTACCTGTCATGTGCCTAGAGCAACCACTATCTACATGCCAAATGCTCTTCCTCTTGAGCTGTTGATTGCCCTGCACATAAGATAAAACAGTTAGTGTCTTGAGGGAACCCAAGCCAAAATGGTCTTGGGTTGCCCTTTCTCATCAACATAATCATGCTTAGAAAGCTTGGTATTGATGAGATGATTAGAATTAGGAATCTCGTGGCTGGAATACTTTGTCATAATTATAGGCTTGTCAGTATTAACACTGGTAGTAGTACTATCCTTGTTAGCAGTACTAACTTGGTCAGCAGTACTAACTTTGTTAGCAGTACTAACGTTATTAGCAGTACTAACTTGGTCAGCAGTACTAGCTTTGTTAACAGTACAAACTTTATTAGTAGTACTAACTTGGTCAGCAGTAGTATTGCTATCAGCAGCACTATTTCTGTTAGCAGTACTATTTGAGGTAGCAGTACTAACAGATTTAGTGTCTTTTGGAACCCAAATTTTGACAAAGTTGTTTGCTTTCCTATTCTTTGAGTTACTCCTTGGTTTGCTTGGAGTATTTTCTTCTGCTTTAGCAAACTTCTTCTGAATATGAGATTTTGCAGTGCCAATTTTCATTGGTGCTGTTCTCACATTATCAACCATGTGGTTCCTTGATTGTATTGATTTCTTCCTATAACCAACAGAATTTCGTATTTGTCTTTGAAAAGTAATTCTTTGGTTAACAGGATTGAAATAACAGTGTTTGGCTAAATGATTCAACTTGCCACAAATAAAACAAGGCTTTGGTCTATTGATTTTGCTTAGAGCAATTCCTTGTTTTTGAGCCCACTGGTTATTTCTGTTTCTCTGATTTCCCCTAATTTTATCATGTTGATGGGGCTTGTTCTGTTGACAAGTACAGGGATTTACAACAGTAGTTTGCATATAGTGAACTCCATGTACCTTTTCCTTCTCTGTCTTAGAGGTCTCAGCTTTCTCACTCTTAACATTCTCTTTCCCTATTTTAGACATCTCCACTTTCTCACTCTTAACAAATGGTTTATGTTATTCCCTGTTTTTCTAGTTTCTAATCACAAACAAATCAACAAACAGGATTCAATCAAATTACCTGTTTTGATACAAACTCCAAATCTCAAGATTACAAAATTTCTCTCTCTAGAACTCTCTCTCTATATATCTCTCTCTAGAAAAACGTACAACTGAAATACAACTACTAAAAATAGAAATACAAATCTATTTATACCTACAAGAATTACAAAGAAACTAAAATACAAAAACAATACATTGACATTATTACAAAAGACTTTGACTTTAATGAAAGTTGACTTTCTCAGCTTTGACTTTCTTAAACTTTGACCTTCAGTCTTCTTGATCTGGTATCCAACAGGTTTATGCTCTAACAGTTTACCCCCCTTCTCATTTGTAAGAATATGGTTTTATAAGGGAATTTTTTTCTGGTCTTCCTTATTCTTATCCTCAGTGTTCTCTTCTTCAGACTCTACTTCAATCACTACATTGTCTAGTGGATCTACTTCTGTGGCTCCTGCAGGTAAGTCATTCTTATCTTGTCTTTCTAAGAGGTCTGAGGTGGGTGGAATATAGTTGTTATTGTAAGGTGGAGGGGTGTTGTTGTATCCTAGACCTCTCTTCAGTTTGTCATGAACTTGAGTTTTGAGTAAAGAGTCCATTGCTTTAGAAGCATTGGAAAATTTTTCAATATCTAATTTGGCCTTCTCAAATTCACTCCTAATTTTCTCACATTCCTCTCTGGCCTTCTCTAGCTTAATTTCTAACTCCTTCTTCTCCCACTTCCAATAGTTGTGATCATATGAATGTTGAAGTTCATTAGCCTGATATGCCTTAATTTGTTCTTCAAAATTTACAATGATCAAATCAGACTCTCTCCTATGTTTCTCCAACCTTTTAAGATCATCACACATGCTCTGATTGTGATCCCTGTACTTTCTAACAGTTTCAAGACAGGCTTTAGAGCAAAGTTTAGATTTTACCTCTATGGGGATTGCTGTTCTTGAAGACTCTGAAACCTCAACCATCAATGCTTGATTCTGGATTGCCTCATCTGCTTGATCACTCCAATCAAAGCCCATTCCTTCTTGTGAGACAAGTGCTTGAGATGAGTTCCTGTTATTGTTGTAATTTGTGGACTTTAATTGTTGATTGTTGCTCCCATGCTGTTGAGACATTCCTCCTCTGCATTCTCTTGCAAAGTGCCCCAATTTGTGGCACTTGTAGCACTCCACCTTGGATTTGTCAAATCCAGCACCATCTTCTCTTCTCATGGCAAAGTTGTTTCTTCCAGTTCTTTTAATGAATCTTTTGATTCTCATGGTGAGCATTTCCATTAGCCACTTGATGTCCATCTCTTCAAGATCATCAACATTGATCTGCTCCAGATCATCAATATTAAGAGAAGATTTAGCATGGCTAGCAAGAAAAGCTTCCAAAACAGAATCATTGGGTCCATCCTGTTTTGAGATATAAGCAGCACTAACTGATTCTGTGTTTGCAGAAGAATCAGTAGTAGATGATAAGAGAGCAGCATTGTGAGAGTATCCAGATGGCTTCTTCTTAGATTCAACTTCTGCTTCAAACACCCTGAGATCATTGTAGAGATCATCAAGTTCCTTATCCTCCAGATTATCATTCTACCTGAATGATACTGTATACATTACCCATTCTTCACCAAGAGATCTTAGAAACTTTCTGTTGACATCATCCTGGTCCATCTTGACACCAACAGTGGCCAATTCTCCAATCAACTTGTTGAACCTATCAAAGGTTTGAGTCATAGACTCATTCTTTGTGGACATAAAATTTTCATATTGTTGCTTGAGAATTGCTTTCTGATTTCTCTTAGTGCTTTTGGTACCTGAAAACCTCTTCTCCAAAGCATTCCACAAGATTTTGGCATCAACACAGTTGCAAAACTGATGTTGATATTCATTAGGAATTGCCAAGAGCAGAGTGCTCAAGGCTTTCATCTCAGTCTGCCTCATCTTTCTTTCTCCATCAGTCTTTGGTGGAGGTCTCTTGACATCTGCTCCAATCTCTCCTACATTGGAGGGACCATTCTCAATGATGTCCCACATTGAGTAGTCCGTAAGAAGTATATACTGCCTGATCATGATTTTCCACATGTCAAACTCTTTAGGTTTGAGCATGGGAACCTTTGAAACAAGAACACTGTCGTGTGATCCGTCCATTATGATTATTGATTTCTGAGTTCCTATGGCTCTGATACCACTTGTCAGGATCGAAATTCAAAACAAGAATTTAAATAAACACTCAGAAACTTTGTTAAAGAAGTTGCAGAATAACACTTTAACAATAAATCAATGAAACATTATATGAATTCAAATCACAAGTTATATTGAATTAACTTGATGGTTACAACCAAAACCTCAATCTGTTGAGCAGGCTCAACAGACGTTCAATACTTCTCTAATGAAAGGATCACTAATAATCTTGAGGCTAATTCTCTCTAGAACAAAAAATACGTATATCTTTTTAATCTAAAACTTCTAGACTATATATATAAAACAGATTACAAGATAATTACTAAAGAAACGTTGTTCTTCAGTAACCATTCCATAATTATCTTCAACTCCTTGTTTTTCGCTTCAAGTCATCTTTATTAACATCAACAGCATTAATCCTTCTAGCAGTATCTTCATCCTCAGCAGTACTAACATGCTAGAAGTAGTAATTTCTAACTTGCAGTATTAACTCTCCAAGCAGTACTAACTTTTCCACTAGCAGTACTAATCCTTCATGCAGTACTAATATCTTCAGAAGTAGTAATCTTCAAGTCTAAGCAGCACTATCCATACTTAGCATTTTTCAGACCCAACATTCTATGAGTTTGTATCCAACATAATTATGATCTAACAATGTTGAATCTTGAGTATGTTTGGTGCAAGGTTTCTTCAGGTAGTGCATGAAAGTCATGGTACTCATTTATGCAAAGATTTCTTCTATTTTTCTGTGTTTGTAGGCCACCTTCAAGTTGATTTAACAACTGATCCAATATTTCTTTTGCAGTTGTACAAGAATCAAGTTCTTGAAAGATATAATTGGGAATGGCCATAATAAGTAATCTAACAGCTTTTGATTCATTTTCCATCATTCCAGTTTCTTCATCAGTGAAGTTTAAAGTTTTCTTTTCATAGTATGCAGGTATTTCAGTAGTATCTGTTGTTGCTAGAACTCTTGGTACCAACACCATTGGTTGGTGAGGTCGATCATTCACTTATCTTAAAAGATCCCTGTCCATACCTTCCAAGAAATTTACCATCCTTATTTTCCATTGGGGATATTCATCCCTTAGAAGTGTAGGAGGTTTGGTTAATGATCCAGCTGTATAAATGGCACTTATACTGGAGTTTGCCATTTTGAAGAAAAGATGAAGATTTGAAGAACTAATGCTTTTCTAAAAAAATCTTTTATCAATAAGTGAAATTGTGATTTACTTTTAAATCTGGAGCATATGAAGTTCTTTTTAATAAACCAAGGTTTATACGAACATGCACAGATATTGAAAGCTTGAATCAGTAAGATATAAATCTATCCGGGTATGCAGATATTATCTTGTTTTGTTTTTAAAAACAAAGAAGGCTCTGATACCAAATGTTGGATCCCAGATTTAATCTTATAACAATGATATAAAACAATTAATAAGAATAAGAACAGTGGAAGCAATATAGTTTTAATATCAAAGTAGATTCAATTTCACAATTTATAATAATATACGTCACACCCCGCTAAAGCGGAAACACGGGGCATAACAGCTCGATACGCATAGCACAAGATTTAAGTTCATACCACCATACAATTTAATTATTTAAAACATTACAAAAACAAATAATATATTTATCATCGTTTACAATTCACAAAATCTTAAACATAACGGAATATATTCGTAAAGGTAAGCTTGCTTCAAAACATTATTCAAGTAGCTTAAACATCGTTGTCTACCTTCTTGACTTCCTGAAAAGCATGTATAAAACAAGGTCAACTACAAAGAGTTGGTGAGTTCACAGGTTTTAAATATACACAAATCATTTTTATATGCAAGTTGTCATTTGTAAAACATACGTATAAACCAAACTTCAATTCTTTGATTCATGAGTATCATAACTTAGTTTATATGACAAGAGGTATGCAATGATAAAAATTACGTTGGGCCACTACTAATCCGTCCCTGACCAATTTCAACGCCCCCGATGAACTAACTCAGCGGTGGTTCGAGCCACATGTTTAGTCATCTTCTCTAGTATAGTGCACCCCTGCTCGTCAGCATAAGGTGGGCTTGTCACACCAAATAGCGCTATCCACTAATACTATAGGCCCAATTTTCTTTGGGTTAATAGTAGTGCTTACGGGGTCTTAATCTTTAGAAACTCAACACATCAAGAGCATACATATCATATAGCTTATAATTCCAAACACTTTTAACAAAGCCTTATAAATTGCCAATTCGCAATACTTTAAAACCATTCTCATGAATCTTTAATATACGCAATTTAAACATGCTTTCCACCCCAAAATCAATTAAAACGATAAAAGTGGGGCTGTGAATACTCACCTTTTGGAGAAAGTGCGAAGATTTTGAGATAGTGATCACCGAAGGTTGTTACTCCCTATATTTCCTATAACGAAAGATGCCACAAGGAAAATACGTCATTACTCGTCCCTAAGTCCAAATAATCCTTCCGAGTGATTTATGAAATGCCAATAAGTGTATATTTTAGTCCAAAATCATTCAATTAGTTGTTTTAGTCTATTTACTAAATTATATACTATAATGTGATTTCAAGTACAAATATATAAATCTTTGAATAAATTATAAAGTTATAAAGTCCAAAAATCCTCTTTTTAACAAATCTGACCCTTGACTTAAGCTGTCAGAATTTTATGCCTACTTTTAATGATATTATAACCATTTTCCATATGTTATTTGTTGGGAACTGAAGAAAAACTCAAGTATGGTTAATGCTGCTGGTTCAGAGTTAATACTGCTAGAAGACTTAAAGGTTAGTACTGCTGAGTGTTACTACTGCTAGTACTATTAATACTGCTAGTCAAAGTTAGTGCTGCTTGAACAAAGTTAGTACTGCTTAGCTAGTTAGTACTGCTAGTGGTTAGTACTGCTTAGTAGTTAATGCTGCTAGAAGGAAGTTAATGCTGCTGAAGATTAATACTGCTTATATGATGAAGATTCGTATGAAAGGATATACATGGAAGCTTAGAGATATACATAGAAGATATACTGAAGATATTTTATTTATTGTAATTATCTTTGTATTCAGTATATATATTGTATTGTTTAGAATAGTTAGATAACTTTTGTTTTTCATTCTTTTAGAGAAAATCAACCTCAAGGCATAGATCCTAATTCTAGAGAAGTAGAATTCGTATTGGTGAGTCTGTTCATCAATATTGAGGTTGAGTGAGTAATCTTGTAACTTCAAAGCATTTAATAAAAGCTTACAGTTTGTTATTCATATTTTCTGTGTTGATTTACTGTTTCATTGAATATCAAAGTGTTATTCCGCAAACTTCTTTGATATTGTTTCTGAGAATTAATTCTTGTTGAGAATTCGATCCTGACGTTATTATTTTACCAAATTTTTATAGTGTTTAATTCACTGCCTTGGTGAACTTTTGGCATAGGTAACACCCTTTTTGGAGTTGATTAGATAGGGCAATGATGTTCTTAAAGTTCATTGGTCACAGGGATCCATGCAGAGTACACCTTCTGCTTGTCTCGATCATTTGAAGGGTCAAAACTTACTCTTTTCTGGTGATTCAAGTTGGGTTTTGTTCCTTATTCAAATAAGAAACTTCCAGAAAAATATTCATCTTATTTGGACCAATAATGAGTGAATTACATCCGTTTTAAGACAAGTGTCCCAATCTGACAGAAAGTTGCTTTTTGCACACTCAACTTGTTAATGATGGTTGAGTACTCAAATCTTTATATTTTCAAGTGAATCAAATTATTTTTGGTTCCCAGATAATTAAAGTTACTTCCAGAAAAAGAATCATTAATTTTTATGGTTTTGAATGATGGTTATGGTTGATTGATTGCAAGATTTTGTCCAGCCGGATTCTGATTGCACCATAAACTTTAGAGGTAAGGTTGAGAGGTCAAAACTCAATATTTTTGAGTGATACCAGTGGGGTTTGATTGGTATTTCATTATATTAAATTCCAGAAGAAGATTCATAGCATTTGAGTCCATATTTTTCAAGTTATGCCCAAAATACTAACATGCAATGAATCTGACAGAAAATAAAAATTGAAATAACTAAATTTTATGAACATTTTAACACCTTTTGACCCATATGTTGGGGTTTCTTGGTTGAAAACGTTTTTACAAAACTTTTTATCATAAATTTTGTAAGACATCATTTTTTAGATTATAAAGAAGGATATATATACATGCATAAAGTTTAGAGTAGGTATTTTAGTCTATATGTATATATATATATATATACATATGATGGTTTTATGCATCTTTTGGAGAATCTAAGTAAGAAAATGTTTGTATCAAACACATGCATGTACACTAGATTTTTCAAAAGTTCTTCCTTTGATCTTAACTTTGGTTTGATCATGGATTTTATTCCCATTTTGACATATAACACGTTGTTGGAAACAATCTACAAACACTAAGATTCAAAGATGATAAAAAAAATATTTTAAGAACAATAACACTTTTAAAAGTGTATGTATAAAAGAAAAGATGTAGGTTTTACCTCAAGACTCTTGGAAAACTTGAATCTTGATGAAGATGATGATGGTTTGATGATGTTCTTGAGAGAAAATGAAGGAGAGAAAGTAGAGTGAATTGTAGTGAGAAGTTAGAGTGAGAAAGTGAGTGGTGAAAAGTGAGTAGATTTATGAAGGATTTGAAAATAAAAATGTGGAATGGGGGGGGGGGGGGAACCGGCCACATGGCCAATTCTTTAAAAAGAAATATATATATTTTTTAATTTAAGTTATATATATATATAATGTAATTTTTATAAAAAGATAGGTTATGGGTAGGTGAATTCTCAATTATTTGCTTAAATTTTTGTTTTGATTGCTTAAAATTTAGAATTTATATTTGGTTAATTAAATTTTATAATTAACCCACTCATTATTATTACTATTAATAAAATAAAATGTTAATTTTTATCGGATTGACATTTTATAAGACTGTGTATCCCGTTACGCGCAGTGACCAGATATTCTAAGCGCACTGTCGGGAACCTTAGGAAACTAAAGCCCTTGCCTATAAAATTAGGTCGTAAAAGGGTGTTCCTATATATTTAATCGTGATTTACACAGCTCGGGTGCTAACCTGGAGGTTCCGGAAGGCAGATGTCACAGTCTCCCCTCCTTAAAAGAATTTCGTCCCGAAATTAATGATTGCTATCTCTGGACTGATCCTTTGTGAAGAGGTGGGGATACTTGAGTTTCATATGATCTTCCGGCTCCCAGGTGTACTCGGGTCCAAGTCTCGAGTTCCAACGAATTTTCAAGATTGGAATTTTACTACGCCACAGGCGTTTGACTTCCCGGTCAACGATTTCAATTGGTTTTTCTACGAAGCGCAAACGCTCGACAATCTGAACCTCTTCAGGATTTATAACCAATGATTCATTAGATAAACATTTCTATAAATTTGACTCATGAAAGTGTCCTGCATAGCACTCAGCTCTTGTGGTAATTTGAGTTTATAAGCTACTGGTCCAATTCTTTCCAGTATCTCGAATGGGACAATATATTCTGGACTCAATTTACCTCTTTTCCCAAATCGAACCAATCCTTTCCAAGGTGACACTTTCAGAAGGACTTATCACCCGATTGGAATTCTAACGACTTTCTACGGTTATCTGCATAACTTTTCTAACGGTCTCTCGCAGCTTTGAGTCTATCTCGGATAGTAGATATCTTATCAGTGGTTTCTTGTATAATATCAGGCCCGATTAATTGACTATCACTGGTTTCCATCCAACTGAGTGGGGATCTACACTTACGTCCGTATAAAGCTTCATATGGCGCACATTGGATACTGGTGCAGCTCCTGGAATTAAATCTATGCGGAATTCAACTTGTCTTGGTGGGGGTAATCCGGGTAATTCATCAGGAAATACTTCGGGAAAATCCTGGACTATAGGAATATCTTGAATGCGTTTTTCTTATTCTCTTTATTTACTACATGCGCCAAAAATGCAACGTACTCTTTCCTCAGATAATTCTGCATCTTCATACATGATACCATCTTTAAATTCCTTTTGGGCTTCTCTCCATGTACAAAAAGTACTTCTCCTTCCGATAATGGAATTCGAAGAGTTTTCTCAGAACATCATATTTCCGCTTGCTTTTTAGACAACCAATCCATGCCCACAATTATGTCAAAACTTCCTAACTAAATTGGAATTAAGCCTATACTAAATTCCTTTTCAGCTAGGTTTAGGGTACAGTTCGAAATTACATCCTTGACCCTAACTTCTTGTCCATTATAAATTTCTTTTAACTTTTGGGGTTTTCGATTAATTTTTGATCTAAAATTTAGTGATACGAAACTTCTATCTTCCCCGGAATCAAATAATACAGATGCAGGATGATTATTTAAGAGAAACGTACATGTGATCACATCACATCTGGTTTTTGCCTTGCTTCTTATGCCCCAATTTCAAATACCCGACCCCGTGCCTGACCTCTTTGATTCCCTTGGTTGGCCGGTTGAGCCTGATTAAGATTCAGCCTTCTGTTCATCTTGGGACAGGTGTTCTTGAAGTGATCCGGACTTCCACACTCAAAACAAACTCGTCTTCCCCCAATCTTACAATCCTTCGCATAATGACCCCCTCTGTTGCATTTGTGACAAATAATACAATTCCCAGTGTGATGATTGTTACACTTGTCACATTTTGGATACGTTCCTTTTCCTTTGTCAGTTGCCTGAGCTTGGATTCCATAATTCCCCACTATTCTTTGCTCCTTTCCTCGGCTCCTGTCAAACTGTCTCCCTGAAGTTTCCTCAATCTTCCTCTTTCCCTTAGCTCTGTCATTAGTGAAAAGTCCCGAACGGTTGGCATTGTTGGTAAGTTTGGTTGCTAAGTTTACTGCTTCTTGGAGGGTTTTTGGATTTCCCGAAGTCACATCCCCTCGGATTAATGGATCTAAATCCCAGATATATTTGTCCACTCGATTCTCTTCTGGTGTTACCAAATGTGGTACCATCTTTGCCAATTCATGAAATCGTGCTGTGTATGCATCTATATCATTTCCCTTCATTTCGTGATCCCACAACCCCGCTTGTAACTTTTGCATTTCACTCCTCGGACAATATTCCTCTTTAAGCATCTCCTTAAATTCATCCCATGTGACTTTGTTAGCAGCATCCTGTCCTCGTGTTTGAACCTGAGTATTCCACCATGTCAGTGCTCTCCCTTGCAGTAGACAAGCTGCAAACGCCACCTTGTTTGCTTCTGTACACTTACTAATATGGAGTACGGACTCCATTCCTTCAATCCAAGTTAATAATCCAACAGCTCCTTTAGTACCATGGAATTCTTTCGGGTTACAAGATCTAAAGGTCTTATATGTACATTCTTTATCTCCGTTTGTACCGACCCTTGGATTGTCAACTTGGTTAGCATTCAAACCTGCCGCTACCTGACTAACTATATTGGGAAGTGCAGCTAAGATTTGTTCTGACACGAGTCGCATAATTTCGGGGTTTTCCCTTCTTGGAGGCATAATTCTAAGGCAAAGTTTCAAATTAAAATCTAATCATCATCTATTACTATACCCGCACTCAATTTATATCTATTCTACATTCTTAATACAATATATATTCATTGCAATTGATTAAACATACATTCGATACATCATATATTAACAACATATATTTCAAAACCACACGTTGTAGGTAATCACAATCAGCATTTCATAGACATTTTCAAAATCATAAAGATACCACATCAAAAGTTTAATATCCAACCAAAAGTAGTAGCCATGCAAAAAGTAATTGTTCAAAACAACGGGCTACATGCTACCAAAAGAAAGTTTAACATCCCAAATATCCTTTATCAAACTAGACTACTGATGCATGAAAAACATCATCAACCATGCGATCACAACCACCACAAATCCCATCCTTAAGGATAAACATGCGTACAACCTTCTCACCGCCGCCCTAGTATCAACCAGCCCACCCATAATTCCATTCACCATCTGGTCACTCATGCTCATCATCGATATAACCCCATCCACAATCTGATCATTCGAATTCAAAATAGACAGGAGTGCGTCAATGCAATGCCCATGATGCGCTAACTCCATCCTAAACAGCTCTATGTCTCGGGACATGCCCGAAACCCAATAGCTCTCAGCTGTTGTCATACCAGCTGGACGTGGCACCGGTATCCCAACACATGGGGGTGGCGATACTCTTCTTCCTCTCGGTCGGGAGGGCCCAACTTCATCCCTACGTGGGATGGTAAAGGTCTCCCGAACGGGTGGCCGCACACTCATCCGAGCGATGCCCCAAGCTCTCGCTCTAGGTACAGACTGTGAAGATGAATCGGTCAAAGGTGTGACGGATCTCTCAGGAGACTGACCAGACTCTGAAAAACCATGCTCGGATGGGTCAAAGTCCTCACTCCTAGAAGTATCCCCTCTAGGTATGTGAGTAAAATAGCCTGACTCGTCAGGTGACTGCTCTCGGTGAGGTGGTGTCCGTGACATAATGACTGCGGTAATTAACAAAGTTTAATTTGTTAAAACATGCTAAAATATTTATCAAAACCCAAAAATACCATGCAAACTCACATAACAACCATGCTTTTCATTTTCATGAACAAAAGTTTCTATTTTTAGTAACCCCTAGCATAACCGGTCCATGTCCCCATTATATACATCTAAATTAAACGAGGGTGATCATGCTTCGTTTAAGTTAGAATATAATAATATGAAACATATTCTAGTCATACTAGTAGTATACTCGAATTCGTAATTTTATTTGTAAAACAATTTTTGAAAATAGAGGTTATAGTGTATGGTTTTTAAAGTAAACCTGGTATTCTCTATAACCTGTGGCTCTGATAATATATATATATATATAAATCATAGAAGATCTTTCTCTTGAATACTTTCTGTTAGAGCATAAATATATGTTGGATGCAAGATCATAATTTCTAAAGACTGAATGTCAAAGATCAAGAAGTCAAAAGCTGGAAAGTCAACTCTCAGCAAAGTCAAAGTCAAAGTGTAATAAAATGTCAAAGTCAATGTATTGTTTTTGTTTCCTTGTTTTAGTAGCTAGGTATAAATAGTGTTGTTTTGTTTTAATAGATAGATGACTAGAAAGTTTGATACGCATCCTGAGAGAGTTTTGTAGAGAGAGAAAGAGACGTTTAGAGAGAGAAAGTGATACACAGATTGTAAACAGTTTGAATTTGGAATTGAATCAAATCAGGTAGTTAAAAAATCTTGTTTGTATTGATTTGTTTGTGATTAGAAGCTTGAAACAGGGACACACACTTTCAGTATATTAAAAGATGATTCATTTACAAGATCTATCAAAAAGCACACTTTTGTCAATGGAGTGATGATTCTATTTATAGGACCATAAAGTGAACAGTGTACTATCTTGACATTAGAAGCATGCTTGAATAGTGTCTTACCTAAAAGGTAAGCTTAAGACATGCTTGAACAATGACCTACTCTAAAAAGTAAATCTTATCACTAGGTGACGTGTCATCTGTTCTTCTGTCAATACTTGTAAATCTTCAGCTTTGATCTTCAGAGAGAACACCTTCAGAGCTCTGAAATAGATCTCTGATGAAGCTATCTCTGATGTCTTCCCGTCTGAAGAGTCTGTCTCTGAACTGACTTCAGAGCTTGACTTGTCTTTTTCTGCTGATGTCTCTGAAGGTCTTCAAAGGAAGACTTAAACTATTTTCAATACTTCTATAATTCAGAATTGGGGCTAACAATAAATACTTTTCTTTTTTGTTTGTAGACTCATATGGCTAGAGGTGTGAAACTGAGTTGAGCGCGTTTATAGAGAAAAATAGTGAGAGCATATCGTTGTAATCAAAATCAAACTTAATAGAATTTGTTTGATTGAATCTTTTTGTCATTTGAATTGAATTGCATGCATTGTGGGACACACAATTGGTATCATAGCATAACAAGAATTCAGAATTATGATCTTAATCTGAGTTTTTGGTCGACATTATCAAGAACTCGCAAAGACACTATGAAGATTAGAATTTCGCAGTATTTTTTATGTTTTTTTTATCTGAATTTGGTTATGTTTTCGTTTTTGTGTATAGAATACATTTGATTTGTACTGTTTTACCTAATTCACAACTTATCGGTATGAATTTTGGATTTCTTTGCATTTCTTGTTCGAGTGAGAAAACGTACTGACTTTAGATCAAAGTTGTAATTTTGGTGTTTTTGATTGAAATCAATCTTTTGTAACCTGTTCGAGATATGTTCTAGAGAATATCTACAAAGTTTCAGTGTGAATTTCTCAGGTTTGAATCAAATTCAAATGGAAAAAGTTGGTTTTTGGTCGAAATGGTGAAGAACGAGCTAGATCTGAAGAACACGCAAAGTTCATAGGGAAGAACACGCAAAGGGTTCAAACTCGCAAAGGGTGAAGAACACGCAAGACTCAGCTTGCGAGAAGTAGAAACGTGCACGTCTTTATATGCGAGTTTTGGTGCTTATTTGCTCTGCGTGAAGCTGGTACTTTACGAGAAGTAAACTTTGTGCGCGAACTAAAAGTTGGAAAAATATTCTAAGTATCAGAACACGCAACGTGATTGCGCGAAGTGTTTTCGAGAAGTGATTTTCAAGAAACACGCAAGTCTTGGCCTGCGAGAAGCTAGAACTCGCATAACTCTTTCTGCGCGAAGCTAGAACATGCACGGTTCAGTTTGCACGAAGTTAAAACGTGCAACCTTCCTCTTGCGCAAACTTAGAACACGCACGGTTCCTTTTGCGCGAACCTTGAACGCGCATAGCACTTTCTGCGCGAAGTTCAGTTTCATTGTTCTGCGAGTTTCAACACTTAGAATTTTTTTCCTGAGTTTTTCAGCGTTGACCAAGTTTGACTTTAAAGGTCAAATTTATTTCTGAATTTTTGACGATCATTTCAAATAAGTGCAAAGTTAAAGATGACTTCCAGAGAGGCTATTGCTATTGAAACAGATGTAAAGCCACCAGTCTTATTCAAAGGCGAGTACGAACAATGGAAAGACAGATTCTTGGACTTCATAAACAGAAATGATCTGGGTGACTACATCAGACTGTCTCTGAAAGAAGGAGTGATGAAACCTCCAACAAAGACTCATACTACTGAAACTGATGGAGAGGAAGTTGTAAACAAAGAGTATCCATTGCCAATTGAAGAATATACTGAGGAACAGAAGAAAAGGCTAAAAGCTGACAGATTGGCAAGATCTTTTATACTGCAAGGAATTCCCAACAAGATATATGTGAAGATAGATAGCTATAATGCTACACGGAAGGAAATGTGGGATCAACTGGAGAAGATGATGCTAGGGTCTAAAATTGGTAATCAGTTGAAAGTATCAAACTGCCTCAACAACTACGAAGAGTTCAAATCAAAGGAAGGTGAAAGTCTTGAGGCCAAAGTCAAGAAGTCTCAGATTGAGTTAAATGTGAAATTCTTGAGTTTCTTACAACCTGAGTCGAAGAGGTTTACCCTCCAGATGAAGCAGATGAAAGATCTCAATGAAATACTGTTACATAAAGTGTATGAGACTTTACGACAGAACGAGGAAGAGGTAGAGGAGATAAGATATGAAAAGAAGAAAACTGAAAAACCAATACCTGGTCC
This sequence comes from Arctium minus, assembly GCA_954870635.1. NCBI lineage: Eukaryota > Viridiplantae > Streptophyta > Magnoliopsida > Asterales > Asteraceae > Arctium > Arctium minus. The sequence continues at coordinate 100,720,009 of OX941081.1, read as the reverse complement.
GGTTGCTTTGGTAGAGAAGAAGAAAGAGAAAAGATCTGTTAGTTTGAAGAAGAAAAAGAAAGTGTTGGTGTCTGAGTTTGAAGAGGAAAGTAGTGCTAATTCTAATTTTGATGATGGAGAGAGCTTAAAGCAAGCAATGCTACTGTTGACCAAAGCTTTTCAGAAGAAGTTTTACAAGAAACCGGGGTCAAACAGTCAGAGGTACTCATCAGGATCTAGAAACTACGAGCATAAGGAGAGAATAGAAGGAAAAAGGTTTGAGGAGAAAAGTCCAGAAGAGAAGAAGTATCGGAACAAATATGAGGAGAAGAAAGAGTCTGAACCAGTCAAGTGCTATAACTGCGGCAAAGTAGGTCATTATGCTAAAGATTGTCGGAAGCCGAAGGTTCGCAATTCAGAGTACTACAAGAACAAAATGCTTTTGGCCAAGCAGCAAGAAGCTGACTAAGCATTAATGGCTGAAGAGGAATACTGGTTGGATCACTCAGATTCTGACACTGACAAGGAAGAAACTACTCATATGTGTTTTATGGGTCAGAATGTCACTGAAGAGGATTCTGATGCTGAGGATACTAAAGAGGTAAACGATATGACTGAATCTAATTTCTTATCACAAATGCAATCCATGATGATTAAACTTCAGGATTTACAGTCTAAGCTTAAACGCAAAAAAGGTATCATTAAAGATAAAAACCAAGCAATACTGAAGCTCAACAATGATATTGCTGAGAAGAATGTATTGATTGAAACTTTACACAAAAATATTGATACCAGTGCTAAAGAAAAGACTATAATCCATAATCAACTATCTGAAACATCTTCAAAATTTAAACTGTGTGAACTTGAGATTAAAGAAGTTGCGAAAAAGTGTTTATCATTAAAGAAAGAAAACAAATATTTAGTTGAAAAAGTGAGTGGTTTGGAAGAGAAACTTTATACTCTAGGTCAGACTGAGCAAACCATTCATCTCAACAAACCAAAAGAGAGTAGTGAGTGTTGGGGTATTGGCTATGATAACCCACACTACTTGAAAAAGGGTACTTCCAAAGTGCCTGCTTTATACGATTTTGGTTTTCTAAAATTGGCACCTCAATACCCTGAACTCAAAGTTAAATGGACAAAATTCTCAGATGAGGATGAAGCTAAGGAAATTGAGAAAAGGAAAAATAAAACTAAAATGCAACTTCCATTTCGATATGAGAGGTTGAATTCTAGTTACAGTTCCGAACAGTCAAAATGTCTTTCTAGCGATTATTTTCAAAGCTATTCTACAGAGGAATTGGAGGCAAAACCAATTGAAGGAAAAATTTATGTTCCTCCACTCACTTTAGAAAGTAAAATTTCTGAACTTGAGAACACTCTTGTAGAAGAAAGAATTTTGACTGGGTTAGAACAAATGGTCTTTTCAACTGTTTTTATTAACATTTATTTCTCAAAGTCTTCCAAAGCTTCTAAATCGAATGATGTTAATAGTCTATTTGATGAAGAGTTTGGTTTCCTAAACTCTGATAGTTGTTTTGATGAATGTGTTGATCTATTTGATTTTAGTGCAAAACTTCCAGATCATACACAATTCATTATTAATTCTAATGGTTTACCCAGTGTGTATGAGAAAGGTGAATCATCAACGAAATTTGATAAACCAGTTTATGTGAGTACTACTCATGCCAAAGGTAAGAAGAAAAAGAATAGGCATTCACAGAAACCGATTAACACTGGTAAATCTAGGAAAAGACAATCTTTTAAATCTCACAGTTCTAACTTTCAAAGTTCATATGTTTCAGATGTGAAAAAGAAAAAGCCTGAAGTGAAATCAAAGTGGATACCAAAGAAGAAAATTGATGAGAATACAAAATCATGTTCTGATATTCATTGTAATAGAATGACTGTTAGTAATACTGATGTAGTTGGTAATGTTGCTTTTCACAAAACAAAACTTGTAACTTCTTACAAGCATTACTCAATAAACCAATTACTCCAATTATCTCTGTCTACTAATAAGTCTTCTACATATCGTTGAAATGGTTTTGTATCTCGACAATATTTTGATGATTGGTTTGGTTCATATCATGTCTATTTTAATTCATTCGTTTCAAAAGGTTTTCAAAGTCAAAGAGGACCCAAATTCAAATGGATGCCAAAATCTTGTGCTAACATGAAGGGACCCATATATAAATGGGGACCTAAACATGTTGTTCCTTGATTTTTCATGTGCAGACCCGTCATATGTGGTACTTGGATTCTAGTTGCTCCAAGCATATGACCGGGCAGAAAGATATTTTATCTAATTATACAGAGAAATTCTGCGGGAACGGCAGATTTGGAAATGACCAGTTTTCACCAATCTTGGGATATGGAGATGTTATCTAAGACAATGTAACGATTAAGAAGGTGATCTACGTTGAAGGATTAGGGCACAACCTATTCAACATTGGTCAGTTATGTGACAACGACTTAGAGGTGAATTTTAAGGCCAAGCGTTGTTGTGTGAGAACTAGAGATGGTAAAGAACTTTTAGTCGGGACGCGGAAGTCAAACCTCTACACGATCAATTTGTCAAAAGTCAAGACTGATAATGCGGTGTGTCTACTTTCAAAAGCCTCTATGCAACAGAGTTGGTTATGGCATAGACAGCTATCTCATCTCAACTTTTGATACATCAACAAATTGGTGACTGGTAATTTGGTGAAAGAACTTCCTGAGCTGAAATATGTTAAAGAACATTTGTGTGTTGCATGTGAGAAGGGCAAGATGAAAAGGGCTTCTCATAAGCCTAAGCCTTAACCGAGTACAAGTACTTCATTGGAACTGCTACATATGGATCTCTGTGGTCCAATGCGAACTCAAAACATCAACGACAAGAAATATGTTTTAGTGATTGTGGACGATTATTCAAGATACACTTGGGTGAAATTTCTAAGATCGAAAGATGAGACGTCCGATATCATCATCTCATTCTTAAAGACCACTTAAGTGAATTTGCAGAAGACAGTAAAGCTTCTTAGAACTGATAATGGAACAGAATTCAAGAACAAAATTGTTGACGATTATCTCGAATCGGTCGGGATAACACATCAATTTTTTGCTGCCAGAACACCATAACATAATGGAGTAGTAGAAAGGCGAAACAGAACTCTAGTAGAGGTTGCTTGCACTATGCTGAGTCAATCTGATCTACCTCTATTTCTGTGGGTTGAAGTTGTGTCAACTGCATGCTATACGCAGAATCGTTCCATTATCCATCGACGGTTTGGTAAAACACCATATGCTATGATTAACAATAGAATACCTAGAATTAAACATTTTCACATCTTTAGATGCAGGTGTTTCGTGCTAAACGACAAGGAGAACTTGAACAAGTTCAGTCCTAAGGCTGATGAAGACATTTTCATCGGATATTCTCAAACGTCTACTACATACAGAGTTTACTTGAAGAAGTTGAAGATTCTAGTGGAGAGTGTAAACGTAACATTCGATGAAGATATCGCTTTTGATCAAAGCAGTTCAGAACCCGTGATAACTGGAGTCTTAGCTTCTAGGCAAATCAGTCCAGAACCTGTGGTTAATGTTACTAAGTTTGATAAAGCGTCAACGTCTACATCTCATTTAACAGATTTTGATTTACAGTTTGAATTTTTCTATGATGAGTTTCTTGGTACTAGAGTTACTAAACCTATTGTGACTGACATATCTGAAGATTCAAGCAATCATCATCCAATCACTTCAGATGTCTCAACTGAATCCGATCTCCCGATTCAGGAAGAAACTCAAATTCAAACACCTACTCAATCAGTTGAAGTTTCAAATGAAATTTCCGAGCCAGAAGTTACACAATCAATTGGATGTTCGGCAACACCTACTCAACAGACATCAAGTGTCCAACCAACTGAAACATCTGCACCGATTGCTTCAATTGAACCCCTTACTGAACAACAAGATGAAAGTAGATATATAGATGCTCAACATGATCAATCTGCATCTAATCCACTTCCTCATGTTTACAAGTGGACCAAAGAGCATCTGGTTCATCAAATCATTGGAGATCCATCTAAGCCGGTGCAAACTAGGTCTGCAACTGCAAACGAATGCCTATTTGACTCTTTTCTGAGCAAAACAGAACCAACAAAAGTTTTAGAAGCTCTTAGTGATCCAGATTGGGTTACAGCCATGCAAGAAGAGCTCAACCAATTTGAAGCGTTAAAAGTTTGGCGATTGGTGCCCCGACCTGAAGAAAAGACAATTATTGGCACCAAATGGGTATTCAAAAACAAGAAAGATGAAGATGGTGTTGTTATTCGAAACAAAGCACGACTTGTTGCCAAATGATACTATCAAGAGGAAGGCATTGATTATGACGAGACGTATGCACCAGTTGCGCGTATTGAGGCAATTAGGATGTTCATAGCCTACACTGCACACAAGAACTTTACGGTCTATCAGATGGATGTCAAGACAACCTTTCTCAATGGATTGCTAAAAGAAGAGATGTATGTTTCTCAACCAGAAGGATTCGTAAGTGCAGACAAACCAGATCACGTCTATATTCTAGACAAAGCACTTTACGGACTCAAACAAGCCCCTCACGCCTAGTATGATGTTTTATCCAAATTCCTAGTCAAGTCTGGCTTCTCAAAAGGTAAAATCGACACCACTTTATTCATTAAAATGGAGAAAGTTGATATCATTTTAATTCAAATATATGTGGACGATATCATATTTGGTTCAACTAATCCAAAGTATTGTAAGAATTTTTCTAACCTCATGGTGTCATGTTTTCAGATGAGTATGATGGGAGAGATGAATTTCTTTCTCGGATTACAAGTTAAACAATTTTCTACGTGGATTTTTATAAATCAAGCAAAGTATATTGCTGACATTTTAAAGAAATTTAATATGTCAAATTGTACTCTAGTTTCTACCCCGATGGCACCAGGAACTAAAATCGGAGCTGATCTTTCGGGAAAAGTTGTTGATGTTAGAACCTATAGAGGGATGATTGGTTCTTTAATTTACTTGACATCTAGTCGTCCAGATATAATGTTCTCTACATGTTTATGTGCTAGATATCAAGCTTCACCCAAGGAATCCCATATGTCTGCTGTAAAGCGCATATTTAGATATCTGAAGGGAACTGCAGACCTTGGTTTGTGGTATCCTAAAGATACAGGTTTTGAGTTAACAACGTATTCAGACGCAGATCATGCAGGTTGTATGCTAGACAGAAAGAGCACATGGGGCACATACAATTTCTTGGTGACAAGCTCGTAAGCTGGGCATCAAAGAAAAAACTTTGTGTTTCCACATCGACTGCTGAAGCAGAGTATGTAGTTGTTGCTCTCAAGTGTTATGGATGAGAACACAGCTTCAAGACTATGGATTTTAATTCAACAAAATTCCAATCTATTGTGATTCGAAGAGCGCTATTGCAATATCAGTTAATCCTGTTCAGCACACTAAAACTAAACGTATTGATGTGAGATATCATTTTATTAAAGATAATGTTGAAAAAGGTACAATCGAACTTTACTTTGTAAACACATATTATCAACTTGCAGATTTGTTTACCAAGCCACTAGACGAAAAGAGATTTAATTTTCTCATTTGAAAACTTGGCATGTTAAACCTCAAGACTTAATCTGTTGTTACCTAGTACAGTTTACTTTTGTTATTTTTCTTCATTTCTTTATTTTTAATCTGAAAGATATCTGCACTGAAAGGTTTTGTTCTTGTTTTCAAGGGAAGTTAGATAAAGCTTACTTGATCTACATTCTAGGTAGAGTTGTAGATATTTACATATATTTTTCACTGACATATCTAGTGATGCATATTTTCAGCGGGGGTAAGGAAAATGACTTCTGATTACATCTGATCAGAACTCGTTATTAACAAGTTTTACTGCTTTTATGTCTTTTATTTTTCAATAAAGTTTGTGAATAAGACTTTGTACTTTGACGATTTTTTTTGACTAAATCCAGATTTTGAGGGGGAGCTTACATGATCATATCTATCATGACTTTGAAACCGATTTTATGAGATTCAAGCTGAGCGTAAAGATTATTTTAACCTTAATCTCATAAATGTTTGAAAGAAGGACGACTTTCATACATGAAAACATGTTCTTAAATGTTCAAACCACTTCTTGATTCTTAAACAAATTTCATGAATACAGAAGTGTGATTTTAAATGTTTTCTTACAAGATTAGTTAAACATGATTTGAGGAGAAGCTATGAATGGTATATTCATATTTGTTACTACAACCGTGTGTTTCCAAAGATAAATACTTGTGTATTATCTTTTCCATATACTATCAAGTATTCACACACACCGGTTTAGTACTTTTATTGTCTAAGTTCTTACCATGTCTCAAATTAGAAACTAATTTTCGATGGTAAGACACCCCGTTTGAACTTCATTGATATTCGAGCGTTGATTCATTCAAAACGTTTCTTTCAAGACTTGTCTATATTTGATTCGTATAGACAAATTCCAATTTTTCATGACCTAAGCTTTTATTGATAAATCATTCATATTTGATCTTTTCATACATAGTCAGATTCTCAAACAAGCAGTTTGTATTCATTTCATTCATTCAATATCCTTGTTTTGAGAGAATCTTTCATGATTAAAATGCTCAAATCTTTATGATTATCTTAAAGAGCATACAAATATCTGACATGTATTTTATTTTGTGCTTTAACTGAAACTGTTAAACCATTTGAGCAACGTTTTGCTTATAGGACAATTACATGGGAATTGTGTGAGCTTAACATAACTTCTATGGATTCACGATAACCAGTGTTTCCTACCCAATAAGTTATTCTTGAGTGATCGAGAGGCGAGGGGTCAATATCTGAGTGTGGGTGTGTGCTGAGATAAAACGAAAAGAGAGTTTGGTTAGAAGTGAGCTTAATGTTAAAAAGAAAGAGGGTGAGAGATCAGAGTAAAAGAATATCAAACTCTGCACAAACTTTTTCTGAGCCGGGCAACCACATTACTGTTGCTTCACAATTCTTTCGTGAACATCATTGAAACAGGAAACTAGCCTATGACAACTCTTGTTTAAAACCACACCAGCTACTCATCTTTTTCTTAAAAAGAAGATGTTTCAATTTTCTTGGGGATGCAACACATAATCTATCTGATTTTCATTTGGAAAATCTGGATATTGAAAAAGAAGGAAGTTTGCCCCACCTTCGCACTTCGATCATGCACAATTGAGTCTGTGTATTACTATTGTTGTCTCAATGGTTTACACATTTTGAGCCTAATTGATAAAACAATCATCATGCTTAATTCTTTCATACACAATCACGTACACACAGGAATTTCGTTTTTCTGTCTAAACGTTCATAGTTTAACCTTGTGTTATTCGATGATTGAATGGAAGACCTGGGGGAGTGAACATTAAAAACCTCCTTTCCAATGTGTATTTGTTACACACAGTGGCTTCGTGCTACTGACATGCATTATTAACTGATTCATTTGTTGATTCAAGTTTACACTCTTATTTGTCTGAATTTGAAAAGATTCGGATGAATACTTTATGAATTGACGGATGTTCAGTGACTCAGTGATAAAGATCCATGGTCAGACAAGATTAATGACATTTCTTGGTGAAGTTTTGATGATTTCTCTGCTTTACATCATCAAAAAGGGGGAGAAATTAATTTCAAGAAATGTTGGTTGAAGAAAAGTTTGTAATAATTTTGGAGAAATTAATGTCAAGAAATATGATTTGGAGAAAGTTCGTTGCAAGAATTTGTCAAGAAATGCAAGTTGTGGGAAGATTGCACATAATTGAAAGAGGAAGTTCAAAGAATTCACAATGTTTGCTGAAATTTGCTGAAATTTTCTTTGAAGTTGGTTTGCTGAAGTAAAGTGAGCTAAATCTGAAGATAATATATTTCTGAAGTCTGAAAGAGGTTTTTACAACCTTTGGGGGAGATTGTTTAAGATTCTTGAAGAACATTATCACAGACTTTGGGGAAGATTACAAAAAATTATGAAGACAGTTCAAAGGAAAGAAATATTGATTTTGAGCAAAAGGGGAGATTATATAATTTGTGATAAAGCAGATTGTATTGCATATCTTTTTAAAGTGTGATCCCAGATTACTAGCATATATTCAATACACAGATTAAGAACACAACTTTTATAGATCAAATCATATGATTACAACTAGTCACAAATCTAACTCGTAATCACAAGTCTCACGTATGTGTGTTCTCTGTGTGCGAGTTCTTACCAATCTGACTTATGTTCGTATCTATGTGCGTGTCTACAAATCTAATAAAACAAACCTATTTATACTAAGTCAACATTAGTTGACTTTTACAACACAAACCCTTAACTTTCAAACTATTACAACTTTGACCCTCTATTTAATCTTGAATACAATTCTAGTCTAACATAAAGATGACCTTGAATCCAAAATGGGAGATTGTTAGTGCACAAAGATGTTGGATGCAAGATCATGAAGGTCAAGTCAAAAGCACAAGTCAACTCTCAAGCTAAAGTCAAAGTCTTTGTAATAAGTCATTGTTAAAAGTCAAAGTGTTTAGTTTCCTTGTAATGTGTTAGAGTATAAATACTTTTATTTTTTGTTTGTAGACTCATATGGATAAAGGTGTGAAACTGAGTTGAGCGCGTTTATAGAGAGAGAAATAGTGAGAGCATATCGTTGTAATCAAAATCAAACTTAATAGAATTTGTTTGATTAAATCTTGTTGTCATCTGAATTGAATTGCACGCATTGTGGGATACACAATCCTCTTCTTCTTCATCAATCTCATTGACAGAAATTGGGATTATTGATTCTTAAACTATTTGAGCTGGGATTATTTGTTGAGACATTCCCTTAAGCAGGGGAGAGAATTGTCTGAGCAAAAAGAAAAAGGAGTTAGTGTATGTTTTTTAGGAAGAGAGAGATAAAGGCTAGAAAGACAGGGGTGGTTGGTAGGGAAAGAAAGATAGAGGTACAATGGAGAGACATACCTGAGAAGGTAGCTCCCCCTCAGAAGGTGACAGAAGTTTCAGATTTCCCTCGGAAGCAATTCCCTTCTGCTTGCCTTGGGATGAGGTATCTGGAGCTTTGTCCTTTTGTCTCCCCCTACTTCATTTAGTACGATGCCTTTCATCATTGGAGATGATGAGACGTTTATTGCAGAGAACCATTGGGAAGGATCTTCGTCTTCATCATCACCAGTGATGACATCGTTAACCTCTTGATCCTGAAGATCAAGTTCTTCCTCTTCTTCCTCATATTCCTCTTCTTCTTCAACAAGCACTAAAGAAGGTAAGGTAGGTGATTTTTCTTCAGCAACATCTGATTCACTAGCTGTCTTCTCCCCCTCAGCCTGAGAGGGAGGTTCTTCCACATTCTCCTAAGCGGTTGTTGTATTTTCTTCATTCAGATCCTTCTCCCACTCTTTGTCATCATCATGGGGGAGAGATGTGGCAGAAGCTTCAACTTCCGCAGCAGTTGATGTGTGGGCATCAGCCTCCAATGCATCCAGACGACCTTCTATCTCTGGAATGGTAGACGTAGCATGCTGAATGAACTCGACAGCCAAGTTCAACGACATTCTGTCATCGTCAGTGAAAGAGGGAGTAGGAGCGGGAGCTGGTTCATTCAGCTTTGACAGAATCTGAGTGAGAAGCCAATTTGAGTTGTCAACCTTTCCACCAAGGATCTTGACTTCGCTGGTGAGATGATCAACGTGGCCATTTAAAAATTATAGTTGAAGAGAGTTGTTGGCCATGTTCTCTTTCAGCATGTTGACCTCAGTTTGAAGAGAGTTGAGCTGAGAAGCATTAGCTTTTGTGGAGATTGTGGTGGAGAGATTCTTCAGGTCTGCACCAGCACTGTTGACAGTAGTAGTATTGGTGTTGAGGGAAGAAGGTAGGGAGTCCACTCTCTCAGCTAGCTTTTACAGAGAGGCATCAACAGTTCCTAAAGTACGACCTGAAAAACAAGTTAGCACTTGAGCAAAACGTTGCTTAGGCTTATTTAGAGAGGTAGGAGAAGTGTATATAGTTTTAGAGTTATCTGATGTGTCATACATATTGTAGAATGCCAGGTCTCCCTCAAAAGAAGGAAATGGCAGTGATGTTTGAGGCAAACCTCCAAATGGGAGGCCACCAGGTCCTACGTTTGCATCTTGAAGAATAAGTTGTTGTAAGGGTGGGAGATTAGAGACCAAAGAAATAGAAGGAGAAGTAGTACGACGGATCCTCGACAACCGGAGCGTAATTGAGAAGGTAGTCTAAATATACATCTGGAATTAGGGTTTTTGAAGGCAACATACGTCATTGCAGTTCAATTGGATCACGTTGACAATCAGTTCGATTGTCGACTGAACCAGAACTCGGAAACCTGTCTAGGACGGTGAGCGATGGCGACAACCGCGAGCGAGGTGAATGGCGACGAGCGAGTAACAGCGAACCAGTTGGCGATTGGACGAGGAGAAAGTAAGCGCCGACGAGAGGATAGAAAGTCGGAAAAGAAAAGGTAGTGCTCCGTTGATTTTTATGGCATTTTCTTCATTCAAATTTTTATTTATTTGAAAACACTTTTAGATACGTTTGTCAAAGTAACAAAAAGCGTGACAAAAACATTTTATTTACTAATTTAAAATAAAAACCTTACCTTTAGAGGCACCTAGAAAGCGTTACTAAAGCCTTGTTCTAATTTTTAGGGACATCTTTTATAAAAAGCGTCTCTAAATGTTTTAGAGACGATTTTCATAACCTACATTTTGACTCAAAATCTGTTAGGACTGAAAATCCTATGTGTTGAAAGTGGCATAAAACATTTATAAGGGTGCATAATGTAATTCTTTAATAGTTGATTGTTAGTTGGGCCTAAAGCCCATTAGCCCATTAGGCCTTGAAAGCCTAAATATATAAAGGCGTATTTAATTCATTAATAAGGTTAGATATTCATATTTCAGTTTAGAGAAGTTTAGTCTCATAATTCCCAGATTACTAGTCAATAGGTTTACTTTCTCTGATCAAAAATCCTTTCTGTAAACCTGTAACCCTGTGATTGCATATTAATCATATGACTAGTAGTTGTGGCTTAAATAATGTTGATCATTGAATATTTTCTATTGATTGCACTGTACTGGGATCTACAATTGGTATTAGAGCCAAGAGACTAAAGGTTTGATCCAGAAAAAGGTTTGTCCAAAACCCTATAATCAGTTATTTGTGTTAATCGTTTTTATCTGCTTTAATTGATTATCTGTTTCTAAGTTTTATCGGTCGATCTGTTGGTTTTCTGGAAAAGTGATTATCGGTCTGGGTTTGTTTCATATTTTTATCGGTCGATTTTAGTTCTAATTAATTATCGGTCAATTGCTTTCTGAAAAGCCAGTAAGTTTATCGGTCGAATTTTTTTTGTGTGTTTATCGGTGTGCTTATCGATTTGCATAAGTGTGTTTAAGTTTAAATCTGCTAATCGAGTTGAAATTGTTGCAAAATCGATTGAATTTCTGGGTTAATTTATCTGTTTCTGGGTTGATTGATCGTGAAATTCATCGTGTTCATCAGATTGTTCGTGGTGTTTATCGGTCATTATTTGATTTTATCGATCCTTATCTGTAAATCTGTTATCGACCGATAGATTTTGACCGACAGATTATTCGACCGATAGTAATTGAACCGATATCCTTCGACCGGTACATTGTTTTACTGGTCCTTTGGTTCAACCGATACTCTGCCTTTACCGGTCCTTTGGTTCGACCGGGTTTGTTTTGACCGATAACTAGATTCGACCGGTACCCTGCTTTACCGGTCGATCCTATCGATCGATACCTTTTTGTCCTCGACCGGTACATTGCTTTACCGGTTCAATCCTTCGACCGATACTTCATTCAACCGGTACTGAGTATCAACCGGTGTGATATCGACCGATATTATTTGTGGACCGATACCCAGTTGACCGGTACCCTGTTCGACCGGTACCTTGCTCGACCGGGTCTTTTACCTATTTTATTTTATATATCATTTTTTTGGATCATCCTGTTTGTCTCACGATCGCTACAGTGCAGTTAAGAATTAAATTTAATCTCGTTCAAGTTTCATCTCTCTTCAAAGCCGGAGCGAATACATTCTATTCGAAACGATCAAAATGGTTTGCCCACTAAGTCTGCGGTACAAAAGAGATTATGAACGGTTGAAAGCTAATTTTTTGTGTTTTGTAGATGAACATGAGGTGGGTCCCTATATCACATTATCATTGATGAAAGGAGAGATGCAATCCCAAATTCAGACAGAAGCTTCTCCTGTGGAAAAGAAGAAAAGAGAGAGGGCTAATAATTTAGCTCGAAATTATATGACTGATAGTCTTTCTTGTGAACTTTTTCGTGACATTTTGAGTGAAATTTATAGTCAAATAAATAATTACAAAATGATAGGAAAAGAGTTATGGGATTGCATTGAATGGTTGATGCTAGGGCCAAGGGAACTATTGAAAGGAAGAGAATTGGAAGCTGAGAACTCTGAGCTAAAAGGAAAGATTTCTATTTTGGAAGCTAAACCTCAGCAAACAGTCTCTGTTGAAAGATATGAGGAAAAGATCTCTGAACTGAAAGATGCAAACGCCGATCTTCAAAAGAAATTATCTGATTTGGAACAAAAGCATGCTAAAGATAAATCCGAATTTGAGAAATCTTTCGCAAAGAAGTTCTTAGATTTTTCGAGAAAATGTGCTGATGAGAAGAAAGAAGTTGAGCTGAAATGCATAAAACTTTCTCAACAAGTTTCTGATTTTCAGAAAGTAATCATTCTTGAAAGAGAGAAGTTTGCAACAGAAAAGAAAGCCATTGAACAAAAGAATGTTGGCGTCTTCAAAGAAATATTCGGCCAAAGAAACAATGCTGAGAAGGGATTTGAAGAAGAGAGAAGTATGTTTGAGGCTGAGATGAAAAAGCTTACTAAGAAGTTATCTGAACTATCTGAAAGTGTGCTGAAAGAGCAAAAAACAAAGTCTGAGTTCACGAAGAAGATTGATCTGCTTGTTAAAGAAAGAGACAACTTTGCTTCGACGATTAAAGTGCTTGAACAGACTGCATCAAGTTCAAATCAGAAATCGGTCTCTTCACAAAGGTCAGTTAAATCATTTGATCAGATTCGTAAAACTAACCTTTTCTATGATAGCAATATAGATGGTTCAGGTACACATCAAAGAAGAAGGAGATACAAAGAAGAGGAACTGGTCTGGAAGAAGAAACCAGTTGAAGATGAGCTGAAAGAAAGAGAATCATGTGTAAATGCGTGTAATGCCAAAAGGAACAATGTGCGTAAAGGGAAACCTGATCATATCTATACGAGAGATCAATTAATCAGGTTATCAGGTAAGAAAAACTATTGTTCTTATTGTCGCACACATGATCACATTCACAAAACCAGTGATCATTTCTGGTATGGTTCTTATTCTATTACCCCCACAAGAACTGCAACTAACATTCATGGACCCAAATACTAGTGGGTACCAAAGCCGAAAACTGATTCTTTGTTGCAGGCACCTACTGTCAAGGGGGAGTAAGAGAACAATGGCTTCTAAATAAATCAGCTTAGAACCCGGACTTCAACGAAGTTTGGCTTCTGATCACATGACAGATCAGGACCCGTCCTTCAATGTTCAGACTTGGATAATCTGCAAATATCCAGGGGGAGCTTATCTGATATATATTTGTTTATCATAATTTGAAGGGGAGCTTAAAGGTAAATATCTTCAGATCTAGATCTCTGATTGTTTGAAAGAAGAACAACTTTCGAACATGAAAAACGTGTTCTAAAATGTTCAAACCACTTCTGGTTCTCAAAAGATTTTATGAATTCAGAAGTGTGAGTTTAAATGTTTTTCATTTTTTGAGCTTTAACGTTTATCTGACTGTGTGTTTCTAAAGATCAATACTTGTGTATTATATTGTCTATATACTGTCAAGTATTCACACACACCGGGTCAGTACTTATTTGAAATTGTTATTACCATGTCTCATAACGAACCAATTTTTCAATGGTAATACCCCCGTTTGGAATTCAATGTTGTTGAGCATCAATCATTAATTCTAATCTTGTGCTTTCATTGCTAAATTGTTTATATTTGTTCATATAAACAAAATATCCAGTTCTTTGATACCCTAACCAGTTTATTTGATCTGATTGATACATTGTCAGAGTTTCAAAGTTAAATTGCTCAAATCTCATGGGCATACTTTTTGACAGTGGTATCTTATTTGAGCTTAAATGCTCAAGTTAAACTGTTGAGCTACTATTCTTTATAGGATTTACATGGGATTTATGTGTGAGCTTAACCAGAACTTCCATGGATTCACGTTAACCAGTGTTTCCTACCCCGGAAGTTATCCTAGAGTGCTTGAGGGGTGAGGGGTCATAAATCAAAGAGTGGGGGAGATAACTCATCCGGTTGAGTTTTTCTCATTGTGTTGAGCGGAAAAATGAAAAAGAGAGTTTGGTTAGAAGTAAGCGTTAATGTTAAAAAGAAAGAGGGTGTGAGAACAGAGTTAAAAGAATATCAGAACTCTGCACCAACCACTTTTAGAGTCGGGCAGCCACATATTCTGATTGGTTCACATTCTTTGGTGACCATCATTGAAAAGGCACCTAGCTCATGCCAACTCTTGCATTAACCCCACCAACCACTCGTTTCTTTCTTAACAAAGAAATGTTTCATTTTCTTTGGGGACGCAGCATATCTGTTATCTAGTCGTCAATCGTAAGATTTAGATATTGAAAAAGAAGGAAAGTTGCCCCACCTTCGCACCTCTTTCATGCACATTGAGTTCGTGTAATATCTGTTGTTGTCTCAACATTTTACACAATTTGAGCCTGATCAAGCTAAGTAGATTCAATCATTTCTACACTTTCACGAGCACACAAGGAATGAGTTTTCTTGTCATAACATTCATAGAAAATTCCTTTGTGGTTTTTCAATGATTGAATGGAAGCCCTGGGGGAGTGAACATCACAAAAGCTCCTTTCCAAAGTACATTCGTTGTACAAAGTGGTTCCGTGCTACTTACAGACATACTAACTGTTTCATCTGTTGAATCAGGGTTACATTGTTCATTATGTCTGAATTTGAAAAGATTCGGATATATACATTTCATGAATTGACAGATACTCGGATCAAAGGGCGGAGAAGTTCAAATCATCACAAAGGAGGAGCTCAAAGAATGTGTTGAAATTGAAGAGTTTTGATGATCATGATGTTCACAATCATCAAAAAGGGGGAGAGTTTTTCAAAGTTCAATTTCAAAGTTATAATATGATTGAATTTCTGAATGAAGATGATTTTCTGATGATAGTCTAGAGATCAAAGAGATGAAGATATGAGTTTAATGCTAAGTGTGTTTTTCTGAAGGCAGTGAAGATTTCAAAGTTTGTATTGATTCTTTCATGTATCATGTGGTGTATGCTACAAGTTTGTATTGATTCCTCCTACGAGCTGATTGAAACAAGTTCTTAAGTTGAAAGCATATTCAACTCGCGGTTCAAAGACAGATTCCTTAATTTTTAAACTAAAGATGCACCGTGGAATGTCAAGTAACTCTCACATTATCTTTCTTGTGTTCTGATCCGATATGATTGAGTTTTTACAGTTGAAAGTTGCTTGATAGTGCGTTCAGTCGAGGCTACTGTACATTGAATCTGGTTACAAAGTTGATACTATGAAGACCAAGAGCTTTATTCAAGGGGGGGGCGTGGAAACACATGAAGTCAATCAACACCAAAGTTCTTCAAAGATTCAAGAGGGAAAGAAGATCAAGGCCTGAAGTTTTTCAAGTTGTTAAATGTTTTATGCAACTTTAGGGGGAGATTGTTAGGACTGAAAGTCCTGTATGTTGAAAGTGGCATAAAGCATTTATAAGGGTGCATAATGTAATTCTTTAATAGTTGATTGTTAGTTGGGCCTAAAGCCCATTAGCCCATTAGGCCTTGAAAGCCTAAATATATAAAGGCGTATCTAATTCATTAATAAGGTTAGATATTCATATTTCAGTTTAGAGAGTTTAGAGAAGTGTAGTCTCATAATTCCCAGATTACTAGTCAATAGGTTTACTTTCTCTGATCAGAAATCCTTTCTGTAAACCTGTAACCCTGTGATTGCATATTAATCATATGACTAGTAGTTGTGGCTTAAATATTGTTGATCATTGAATATTTGCTGTTGATTGCACTGTACTGGGATCTACAAAATCCTTTTCTGAAAGTTATCCTACCTTTAGATACGTTTTTTTGTCATTTAATTTTTTCTCTAAAATGTGTTTTTAGATACACTCACAAAACCTTCTTTAAGGTAACGTTTGGTATGCAGACATGATTGGACGGGACTGGACAGGACTGGTTAGGATAGAACAAGAGGCTAGGACAAGACTGGACGGCACTGGACAGGACAAGACAAATGTCGGTCTTGTGTTTGGTATGGCTAGGACTGAATAGGACAGGATTGGACAATTTTCCCTAAACGTTGTTTGATAATTTTATATATCATATAATAGTTATAAATAACACAAATAAAGTATATCTTTAAATAATTTAATTAAAAAAACATTTTTTAAACGATTTTCATACATATAAATACATAGAAAAACAATGGTAGGAAATTTGAATGAAGAATCTGAAATAATTGATGGCAGTTCGAGAAAATCCGATTCATATAAAGAAAATAAGATATTTGATTCAATTTGGAGGATTTTAATGAATTGGCGGATGCATAGTTGCAGCGACAAATAAATATAAATGCTATGGGTGGCCCGTAAAGGACGGTAGTTGTGAAGAACGTGAAAGATAGTGGATGGTGGTGATGCAGGTGGTATTATGGTTGATGTGGTGGAAGTATAGGTTGCCGACAATGGTAGTGGTGGTGGCGGTGGACAAGGGTAATAGAGGTTATTGTATTGGAGGAAGAGGCGGAGGTCACCGACGGTCGTTGGCGGTGAGCATCGGTGATGGTGGCGTGTGACACCTGTCAAATTCTGAATGTTAAGGTTAGCACCCCTAGATTATTTTATAAGTTTTGTCACTTTTAGATTTTTTTTAAAAAGCCTTAAGATAAAGGTTTCCGGAAAAATTTAGAAGTTGCGTTAAAAACCGGAACAGTTCCGCATCTGACCGTCACTGTCCAGAAATGCCAAAAAAAAAAAAGTGAATAAAAGTCCAAAATCCTTAAACTATAAAAATCAGTATGTTAATTTCTATTGCATTGCAAAAAATTTCAAATTTGTCATTTATTTAGCAAATATTGAGAATCGGGTATTTCGGTTCTCAAATATATCTGATATTTTATGGTTTAGGCTAATATATTTATAAAAAAAAAAAATAGTTAAATTATATTGGTGTGATGAGTCATTAGGACACTTGTCCTAATCCTACCCTATTTTAATTATTTTTATTAATTAAAAACCAAATTAAAAACTAGAATTACTCATCATTTTCAAAAACCAACTTTTCATCTCCTCTCCCTCTTCTCTCTTGTGTTCGGCCGAAGAAGACCACCACCACCACCATTTCCATTTTTGTTTTGTTGATTAAAATCCAAATCCAAGCTAGAAATCTTCAACAAATTGAAGTCATAATCAAGGTTTCCTTCTCAAATCTCCAAGGTAATCTCAAAAACTACATTTTTCTTATGCATGTTTTCATATTTTGAATTTTGGGTTTGAGGAGCAAAAGATTCATCTAAAATGTGGTATAAATTAGGTTTTTTTGTTGATAAAATAGATTTCAAATTGATGTTTTGTATTCAAAAATGAGTTTTTGATTCTTGTTTTTCAAAGAAACCTTGTTTATCATCAAGTTTAGGGTTTATGATGAAAATGTTGAATTTTGGTATCATAAACCACTAAGATATTGGTATTATTGAAATTATGATTATGTTAATATAATGAAATGTTAGTATAAAGATGTTCTTATGAAGGAATTTTTCCAAGTTCCACATGATTAAGAACTTAGTAATAATGTTAATGTCATTTATTTGGTGTTGTGTTCATGCATGCATTTGGATGAGCATTTTGATTGCAATGAATCCATGATGCATAAGTTAGTTTATCATGTAATGAGGAGTGAAGACATGGTTTATAATCAAAAACCATGTCTAATGATCATTATTTTGTGGTATAAATTAGTATTTACTTCATTTTAGAATCTGTCCAGAAAATGGACTTCACTTATAGCTTGCACAACTCACAAACCACATGTCCAAATTTGGGGTTTTTGCTTCTAAACTTTAATTTAGAGTGTTAGCTTTCTAAAAAGTCCGAAAACACTGAATTTGGAGTTGATTTGGGCACTTAAATGGATTTTACAAGAAAATGGTGCAATCTGTCCAGTGAAGACAGATTCATACACCTATCTTGTAGAGGCCATAACTCCCTCATTACTCATCCAAAATAAGTGAATCTTTTTCCAAATGTTATTATTTTGAGTTATGTTTGCATCCATATATGGATCACTGTCTAATTCCAAGAATTGATACCCCAAAAGCCTGTTACAAGTGAGGTATGTCACTGATCCGAAAATCAGTGACACTCCATTTTGTAAAAATTATTTGAAGTATCCAAAGTTATTAAAAAATTATAAAAAAATGCAGATTTACTCTAAACATATTATAGTATCATCACAAAATTTGTGATTAAATAATTCTCTTGGGAAGTTAAGCTTCCGTGTTGATTTTATCGAATAACTTTCTGGACAGCATGTGCTGAATCCAGAAAGGTAATCTTCTTAAGTCTAAATTTTGTTTTATTGTATTTTGGAACTTTGTATAGTTTAAAAATGGATATGGACTAAAGAATTTATATAATGGCATTTCATGGGACAATTGGACATATTGGTTGGACATCGGAATAGGGCATTAATGTGTTTCTTCATGGCAACTCTTGTATAGGGAAATTAAGGGCGTGGCAAAATTCAATAAGTATTAAAGTAAAGCTTCACACGATACTTTCGTTAAGGTGAGTATTCACAGCCCCACTTTTATCGTTTTAATTGATTTTGGGGTGGAAAGCATGTTTAATTTGCGTATATTAAAGATTCATGAGAATGGTTTTAAAGTATTGCGAATTGGCAATTTATAAGGCTTTGTTAAAAGCATTTGGAATTATAAGCTATATGATAAGTATGCAATTGATGTGTTGAGTATTTAATGTTAAGACCCCGTGACACTACTATTAACTCGAAGAAAATCGGGCCTATAGTATTAGTGGATAGCGCTATTTGGTGTGACAAACCCACCTTAATGCTGACGAGCAGGGGTGCACTATACTAGAGAAGATGACTAAACATGTGGCATGAACAACCGCTGAGTTAGTTCATCGGGGGCGTTGAAATTGGTCAGGGACGGCTTAGTAGTGGCTCAACGTAATATTGTCTTTGCATACACTTATCATAAAGAGATTAAATTGTGGTGCTCATGAATCAAAGAATTGAAGTTGGTTTATACGTATGTTTTACAAATGACAACTTGCATATAAAAATGATTTGTGCATATTCAAAACCTGTGAACTCACCAACTCTTTGTAGTTGACCTTGGTTTTTAATCATGCTTTTCAGGAATCAAGAAGGTAATTCCATGATGTTTTATCAGCGCACTTCATATTTTGAAGCAAGATTATTTTTCTTTATGCGTATCGTTATATTTTAAGTTTGGGAATTGTAAACAATGACGATACTACGTTCATAAAAATGTAATGTATTTTGAAAATTAAGTAAATGTTGGTATGTTATAATCTTGTGCTATGACATCGGAGCTGTTATGCCTCGTGTTTCCGCTTTAGCGGAGTGTGACATGGCGGCAATAGGTTGTGGTCATCGGTGGAGGTGGTGATAGGCGGTGGTTGTGGATGCGGTGGAGGAAGTTGTAGTAGTGGAGGAAGAGGTAGAAGTGGTCGACGATGGTTTTTTTTGGGAAAGTCGATGATGGTTAGTGGTGGCTACTGGTGGCCGTTGATGGTGGTGGCGGCCAAAGGTGGTGGTGATCGGTGTTAGTGGAGGTGATCGACGATGGTAATGGTGGCGGCGATGGCCGATGGTTGTGGGGGTGGTGGAGGAGGTTATGGTGGAGAAATATGTAGAGGTGGCCGATGGTGGTTAGCGGTGGCTACTGGTGGCCGCCGATGGTGGTAGTGGTGGCGATGGGTAGTGGTGACCCTTAAGACTAATACCATATTAGGATTATACATCAAATGACGGTAGATCAATGATTTTTAGTTTCTGTCTCAATTTTGTCCCATATTGTTCCACCTATTTTGGTGGAACAAGAAAATACCATTTTTTGTCCCATCTGTTAGTGTATTATTGTATCCAAGTTTTAATAGGAAAAGTCAAGTCAAGAAAAGTCAAACAATGTCAAAGTCTTGATAAGTCAAAGTTAGTTAAGTCTATCTTAGAGTTCTATTTTGTAAGCTTGTGGTATAAATACCATGTTGCTTTGTAAATCTTGTAACCAAGTATCATACGCATAACTTTCATATCAATATACTTGTGACTGTTTCTCTCTCTACTCTCTCTCTCTAAGTTCTTAGATTGTCAAATCTTTCATTGTTTGTGCTTGATTGAATTGGGATCATACATTTTCAATTGGTATCATAGCAAACCAAACAGATTCAGAAGGATCAGATTATCAGATTGAATCAAAATTGAGAAATCTTGATTTTACGAACTCGTTTCTTGAAAATTTCACTGTTGAATCGATTTTGCATTATTTTGTTGTTCTTAGATTGTTAAATTGATTTAGTTGTGATCGATTAGGATCATTGATCACATTGTACTCAAATTTGTGCACGAATTACTCACTAAATCGTTTGAATTTTGAATTTTCGTGATTTTTTTGAAAACATGAACACAAACACACTGTATTTCGATCAATTGCACTGTAATTTCATGTTTTTAGCTATTTTGGATTGATAGAAAAATGTTCAAATATGCATTTCGAGTATACTGGTGAAATTTCAAGAATTAATTTGCAGGATTGAATCGATTTGGATCGATTTCGTGATCATAACTGTCAAAACGCGCAAGAAAACCCAAGAACGTGCAATATCCGTAAAACGTGCAAGAGTCATGTTGAAGAACGTGCAAGCCAAAGGATTTCAATTTTGGTCATAAACACGCTAATAGTGGCCTGCGAGTTCTTGAAAAACGCGCTAGAAGAGACTTGCGAGTTTTAGAAACGCGCTAGAAGAGACTTGCGAGTTTTAGAAACGCGCTAGAAGAGGCTTGCGAGTTTGAAATTCATTGAAAAATATTCTAAGTGTTGAAACGCGCTACCAACGTCTAGCGAGTTTTAGTTTCGCGCTAACAACTACTAGCGCGTTCCTCAGTAAATAGTACTTTGCGTGTTTAGTGCCTTGCGAGTTTCTAGTTTCGCACTACCAGTGCCTTGCGAGTTTCTAGTTTCGCGCTACCAGTGCCTTACTTGTTTCTACTTTCACGCTACCAACGTCTAGCGAGTTTTAGTTTTGCGCTAACAACTACTAGCGCGTTCCTCAGTGAATAGTGCTTAGCGAGTTCAGTGCTTAGCGAGTTTCAGTGACTTGCGAGTTTCAGAGATAGAATTTTTTTTGAAATTAAATTTTTTTTTGTGATCCAAGTTTGACTTTTTAGTCAACA